>CAMZMU010000027.1:22445851-23077754 GCA_947311845.1 Poa pratensis | reverse complement strand
GCCTTCATTGTTTGCTGTACCACAAGATTTGAGTCACCGTAGATCATCAGTCGAGTGCACCCGAGGGCTTTGGCCATCCTCATGTCATGGATCAGAGCCTCATATTCTGCTTCGTTATTGGACGGGAACTCGAACCCCATTTGTAGGATGTAGCGGAGCTTGTCGCCTTTTGGTGATATGAGGATAACACCTGCGCCTGCGCCTTCGTTTTTCTTTGAGCCGTCGAAGTACATAGTCCATGAGTTGGACACATCTGGCGCTCCTGGTAACTGAGCTTCGATCCACTCGGTGTGGAAGTCAGGTAAAACTTGTGCTTTGATGGCCTTCGGGTAATCATACTTGATGTCTCTTGGTGCTAGCTCGATAAGCCATTTTGCTACTCGCCCAGTTGCGTTGGGGTTTGTGAGGATGTCCCCGATCCCTGAGGTGCTGATTACAGTGATCGGGTGCTCGGAGAAGTAATGCGTCAGCTTCCTTGAGGACATGAACACGGCATAGGCCAGCTTTTGATAGTGCGGGTACCACTGCTTTGATGTGGAGAGCACTTCACTCAAGTAATAGACTGGACGTTGTATGCTTTGGGTGTGTCCCTCCTCCCTTCGTTCGACTACCAGTACGATGCTTACCACCCTATTAGTTGCAGAGACATATAGGTACAATGGCTCGCATTCCTTTGGTGCGACGAGGATTGGAGGGCTTGTGAGGACTCGTTTGAGATCCGTAAAGGCTGCTTCGGCTTCTGGCGTCCACTCGAATTTATCTGCTTTCTTCATCAGTCGATAGAACGGGAGTGCTTTTTCGCCTAGCTTGCTAATGAATCGACTGAGCGCTGCCACTCGACCCGCTAACTTTTGCACATCATGGAGCTTTGAAGGCCTTTGCATCGTCAAGATGGCCTGTATTTTCTCCGGGTCCGCCTCGATTCCTCGAGCCGAGACTAGATACCCGAGGAGTTGCCCGGCTGGCACGCCGAACGTGCACTTCTTCGGGTTAAACTTGATGTGGAAGCGTTTGAGGTTTGCGAATGTCTCTCGCAAGTCATCGAGTAGTGTGTTTTCCTCTCTTGTGGTGATGACGATGTCATCTACATAGACCTGGACGTTTTGCCCAATTTGCTTCTTGAGGCAATCTTGCATCATGCGCTGGTAGGTTGCGCCTGCGTTCTTGAGCCCAAAAGGCATTGTGGTGTAGCAGTAGACCCCGAGTGGGGTTATGAACGCCGTTTTCTCTTCATCCTCTTCCTTCATCCTTATCTGGTGATAACCCGAGTAAGCATCCAGGAAGGACAAGCGAGCGCACCTGGCGGTGGAGTCGACGATCTGGTCGATTCGAGGTAGTGGAAAGTGATCCTTTGGACAGCACTTATTGAGTGCTGTAAAATCTACGCACATCCGAAGGATATCTGTGTGCTTCTTTTCTACGAGTACGGGGTTGGCCACCCATTGTGACTTCTTGATTTCTCTAATGAAACCTGCTGCGAGTAGCCTGTCGACTTCGGCTTCGACTGCAGTTCTCTTTTTGGGCCGGATATGCGGCGCATTGTTTGCTTGACTGGTTTAGCATCTGGAAATAATTGGAGAGAGTGCTCGGCGAATTCCCTGGGAATACCTGGCATGTCGGCTGGACACCATGCAAATATATCCCAGTTCTCACGGAGGAATTCGACGAGCGCGCTTTCCTATGCGATAGGCAGACTCGACGAGACATTGACTGTCTTGGTCGGGTCAGTCGGTGCACCTGATGCGATCTTGTGTCATTGGTGGCATTGAATGCTCTGTTGACTGCCACCTTTTTGTGTTCTGGCATAAGTGTTCGATCGTTGGAGACCAATAGATCAGCGAGTGTTGCTTCCATGCCAAACATCTCAGAGATTTTGCTGAATTCTCGGTCGCAATAGTCAGACTTTTGGAAGTTCCCCTTGACTGTGATTACTCCTTTTGGTCCAGGCATCTTCAGCTGGAGGTATGCTAATGTGGCACTGCCATGAATCGAGCGAACGTCGGGCGTCCAAGTATAGCATGGTATTGTGACTTCCAGTCGACAACTTCGAACTCGATCGATTCTGTTCTTAAGTGGTTCTTGTCCCCAAACGTTACGTCGAGTTGTATGGTGCCCTCTAGGCTTATTGCTTTGCCTGGGACGATACCGTGAAAGGTATTTGAGGACCTTGGCAGGTTTTTGACTGACTTGTTCATTTTGCGGAGCGTATCTGCGAAGATGATGTTTATACCGATGCCTCCATCCATAAATACTTTGGACATAGCGTAGCCTCCAATTTGCGCGTCGAGTACCAGAGCTGAGTGCCCCGGATGAACAACCGACGGAGGATGGTCCTCTCTGCTGAAACTAATTGCTGTTTCAGAACCCTTCAAGAATTCAGTTACAGCGGGAGGCGACATGACCGCCATGTTTACTTGTCGAGTTTCTCATCGAGTGATTGGAGCGCAGTTTTCCATCGTCCCCCTTGTACAGGTGGAATCTGCAATCAGCATCCATCTTTTCTTCGAATGATCGCTCGATTGTGCCCGGATCTTGACTTGCGCCAGTCCTTCTCTTGTAGCTATCACTGCGTTGGCCGCGGTCTCGACTGTCCCGGCGATCATCTCGACTGTCCCTCGATCATCTCGACTGTCCCGCCGATCTTCTGACCGCGGTCGCTTCTGTCTGGTCATTGCGGTGTGGAGAACCCAGCCGCCATGAATTCGGGTCTGTCATCGTCGTAGTGACGTTTTGAACGTTTGCGCCTTCGGTCGTCTCTGTACGAGTCTCTGCGGCTTCGACTGCCGCTTTCATGATTGTCACGGGGTGAGGACCCGCGTGTGGTGCGCGCCATGTCTTCTCCGTCTGCCCACTCAGTCGCGGTCATCAAGAGGTTAGCCACAGAGGTTGGCTTTTTGCGACCAAGTGCTTCTTTGAGTCCCGCCTGGCGAGTCCCATTATGAAAGCATCCATGGCCATATCTTCTGAAATTACTCCGACTGAGTTGCGTATCTCAGTCCATCGTCTGATGTATGACCTCAATTTTCTGAACGTTGAACGCAGGCTCGCAGCTCCTCGAACGTTTTTGGGCGCTCACATAGAGGCTCGAAGTTTTTGATGAAATCCGTGGGAAGTGATCCCACGAGTCGTATGTTGATGGAGGTAGCTTGAGCCAGTCGCGGGCTGTGCCTTCGAGCATGAGTCGTATGTATTGCATGGCTGTGGTGTTTGTGCCTCGCTGGCACGCGACAGCCAGCCTGTAGTCTTCCAGCCACCCGAAGGTTCCTGTCGACCCGTGTACTTGGGCTGTTCAGATGTGAGTTTGAACCCTTTGGGCATCCGTGTCTCGCGGACGCGTCGAGTGAAGCACAGAGCTCCATGTGGCTCAGGCTCTCGATCAGAGTATGAGTCGCTACTGTAAGATCTGCGTGATCTGCTCCTGGACCTGCGCCTACGCGAGCCGCTTCTTTCCTTCGAGTGGTGGCGGTGACCACTGTGATTATGCTCTTCCCGCGCGTCGACTAGGCACGGTCTCGACTCCCACCTGGAGTTTTGGAATTTGGCGTATGGCCTTCGCCGCTAAGGCGAGTGATTTGATCTGCTGGCGATGCAGTTTTGCATTGGGGTCATCAGCTGGAGGCTTGATTGCCTCTAGGTATGCTGCAGCGGTGAAGAGGGCACCCGCAGCTGTTTTGGGTACTGGCACTCCCTCTTCGTCGTATGTCATGAAAGAGTTGCCTAAGTTGCGGGTGAGCGCCGCCCTTTCGTTGGCGAGAGGTGTGACAACCTTGATCTGGGTCTTGTGTCTGCTCGCCCGGTGGAGCTCAGGGAGAGCTGTCTTCTTCGCGCACTCGACAAGCTAGCTTGCTTTTTGCGTTCTTCGAGTGTTGCTCTGACCTGCCGCAGTCGAAGTGATTCCTGCCAGTTGAAGTACTGGAAGGTCAACATCTCCTCTTGTGTTGCGTCTGCTGGCATCATTGTGCACTCCTTGATGACTTTATCTGCTTTTGCTGCCATCTCAGCAGTGATTGTGAGAGTTGTGACTCCGTCCGGCATAGTAACTGTGCACGGGAATTCTGTAGGCCTGCGGCTGGCCGCAGCATCTGATGATTCTGCGGCGATGGCGACGTAGACCTGCTGGGGTATCACCCGAGGGTATGTATGTGTGTCTTCGAGTCCCGTCATGGACTCGACATCGTCATCAAGGCTCATGTCGGAGTCGATATGCCCGTCGAGTGGTCCGTCTGGACGGATCTCGCTGTCGATGCCTTCATCGCCTATGCTCATCTCGGCGTCGACGAAGTTGTTATGAATCTCGAGTCGAGGTTGTTGTTGTTGGTGCAGATCTCGGAGTCGACGTGGTTGTCGATATGAGTTTCGAGTTCGTCGAAGTCGCTGAAGGAGATCCCGCAGTCGAAACTATCCTCGAGTGGAGATCGAGCTCGGGATCGTTTGTGCGGTATGCTGATTCGGCCTCCTCGCCCTGAGTTCTTCATGAGCTCGTGCATCTCTCGTGTGGACATGGTTGTTGCAGACGAGCAAGCTTGGAGGATCGACGATGGTATGGACGCAGTTGAGGGATCCGCAGTCGAAGGAGCCGCAACCGATGGAGCCTCGGGTGCGGAAGTCGCGAGTTGGCGTGGATCCGTCAAGTCCTGCACACCAAGCTTGTTGACGAAAAAATTGAACGAACCAACGGTTAAACCCAAACCTGACTCGAGATCGGAGAAGGCCTCCTGGAATCCTGGCGAGTGTGGCTCGAAATCCATCAGAGGATCCGATGCGCTTTTTGCGGGTGAAGCTGGCGTGTTGCCGTTTGTCGAGTGAGCCGGCGAGTTGCCGTGTGCCGCCTGAGTCGGCGAGTTCTGGTTTGTTGATGCAGCCGGCGAGTTGCCGTTTGTAGATCCGATCGGCGAGTCGCCGTTTTCCGATGGAACCGAAGAAACCGAGTCCAGCACTATTCTTTCCCACAGACGGCGCCAATTGACGAGGTACACTCATCAAATCCCATGGTTAAGGACCTAGGGTTGAGATTATGGGGAGAGAACGTGGTAGTACTGGTAGTTTCGTCGGCTGACAAGCAGAGGCAAAGATTTACCCAGGTTCAGGCCCCTCGGGTGGAGGTAAAGACCCTACTTCCTGCTTGTCTGTTATTGATCGCGGAGATTATGAGGTTACAAGGTGGCTCCGGCGAGATGACGATCTCGCAAGAGCTTGGTGGTTGAGTATGGCTTGGTCCTAGATCGGCCCCCCCAGCCTTTAAATAGGCTGGGTCTCGGGAGTTTGTAACCGACCTAGTTTACACATAAGGAAAGTATAAACCGACTATGCCTATGTCTAATCTTGGAGGGTACTCCATCTTGTTGGGCCTCTTATCTTGGGCTTCGAGTTGGCTCTTCGCTTTGGGCCTTTAGTCGTCACGTGCACCAGGTACCCACGGTAGGGTACCCGAGATGTATACCCTTGTCAAACACCTTCAACCAAAGTTTTTCCAGTGAGTCCACCATACTACCTGTTAGATTTATGCTATTCCGAGTATGTTTATCATGTTATTTGTATTATCTATAACTCTGAATTAAAATGCTTATGTTATTGATTGTTATGGGAAAAATTGGTTAAAAGAGCTCTCACGAACTTGATGCACACCTTACTTTTATTGCACTTAATAAATATGACCCATTGTGATTAAAATTATGAAGTTGTGAGCTTGACAAGAGTCTTGGTTGGGAGTTAGCTCATATGTGCTGTCACATGGCAAGCTTTCAACGTGCTCTTTATATTTTGTTGATATCATATACTTTTGTTTATGGATGCTTATCATGGTGCCAAATAAATGCGAAAACTTAGTGAGTTTAATGAGTTTGTATAAATGGCTAGAGAGACGCCTGGTCCGCTAATCTAAGCCATGCATCATTCATGGTGGAAATTTAGTTACATGCTATGGTGAACCTTCAGTGATGCACCCCACAATAAAAAGCTATACCAATAGTAAATAAAAAGGGTGTGGAGATTGTTCATTTTGTTTGTTTGTCTTGTCATTTTGACATGGGCTTGTTCCATGTCCCGAGGCAAGAGGTACCCCAGTTGACGCTCTTGATGACGCTATTATACTTACAATGACCTAACTTGAACTTCCTTTCTGTCCCAAGTTGAGTAACACCGTGGTGTAGGTACTCGTATTCACGGGGCATGAGACATTCAACCCATACTTTGTCAAGCACACTACTCATATTTGCTTTCACTTTAAACTTTAACCATTCAAGATGCTATGATAGGGTAATGAGAGCTTGACACCAATACCACATTGCAAATATTAACTTAAGTAGAAGCATTTTGAAGTTAGATAAAACTTATTCATGTTTTACCTCTACTCATTTATATATCTTTCCAAAGTGTCCACCTTTTATATTCAGATTTATAAGAATCCTCTATGACCATTATAGGATGTTTTTACTTTTCATTATGCATACATTTGGTCCATAGTACTTTCTTCTATGTTACACTTTGTGAATTATCATTGAACATCCTTACATTGAATATTTGATATCACTTCATAAACTATCTTGTATATTGCTATTCCTTTGAAGAATGAATCATTTGACTCTATGTAGCAATAGTAATCATCTTTGATATCCTTTGATAGTATGAAATTGCAAAGTCCATGTTAGTTTTATCACCTTCATACTCGAGGACGAGTATAGGTTAAGCTGGGGGATGTTGATGCATGTAAAATGCATACATGAACTTCGCATTATATTACTTATATTTCAATCATATTTGCATCATATGAGGGTTTATCATTGTTTTATATTGATTTTGGGAATATTTCATTATTTCCATATTTTTTCTGGAATTAACCCTGCATAGGCAGAAAACCCTATTTTCTATATTTTGATGTTTCAGGGACCCAAACGACGTCCAAATGACCTGGAAATTTACGAGCATTAGTTTTTGGAATGAACAAAGCGTGGGAGCGAAGGAAGCGAACAAACGGAGGCCCGAGGGCTAGAAGAGGGGGCCCACGCGGCTAGATTCCTTGGCCGCGTGGGACCCACCAACTTGGTCCTCGAGGCCCGTTGCCGTCGATCTTTTTTCCCGAGCCTCCGTCTTGACCTAAAAAACGACTATAAAAATAGTCCTGACGCACTTCGGAATGGAGCGCCGCGAAAACACAGAAACCACGAAACAGAGACCTGAGTTGCAGATTGGAGGGGAAAAACTCCAGCGGGGCGCTGCCGGCGTGGTCTCCATCTTCTCCAACGACTTCTCCACCGTCTCCATGATGAAGAGGGAGTAGTCCACCCCTGGACTATGGGTTTGTGGAAGTAACTTATGTATCTCTCCTCTCCTTGAGCTTCACTAATTAGTACCGTATGAGCTGCTGAACATGATTACGGTCATCTATGTAATACCTTTGTGGTGGATCTTTATATGAGTTAATATATGTTTGAGATTGCAATAGTTTTGTTTCAGTTATGAAAGTAGATGCATATTATGTACCCCGTTCTTGTTTACTTGTTTTGATCAAGTATGTGTATGAGAGCGTGTGAGGGGAACGTGTGCATTAGTTGGAGTAACGGGGGGTGGCTAGTGCGGTGAACGTGAGAGAAAGTTCCGCGATCCACTTGGGTGTTTTACCTTACTTTGTTGCCTCACTAGGGATAAAGAAAAATACCTTGCTACCGGAGATGTGGGTGTGACCATTGCCACTACTCCATAACTAGATCTAGCATGTTCTTATTTTAACTTCATGTCATGATACTTAATGCTATGCTCTGATTTATCTTAATTACTAAGGTGTTATGATTTAGTTCGCATCTTGGTGGAGTATAAGAGAGATTAATAAACAAAATATCTCTATGTTAGGACGTGATGCCCATATAATTAGTAACTTGTCATGAAACCTATTTGTGGCAATCTCATATGTTAATTCTAGTGTTCCATTGTCTACCACTTTATTAAAGAGAGAGTACATTGTGAAACCATGAACCCGGTCCATTTTTAATCATAAGAAACACCTTTCCAACAACTTTATCCACTTTACATTTCCTGCCATTTAAAAATCTGAAAATACAAAAACACTTTTACATCTTGCATTCACAATACAAAACCCAAAAATATCATCCATCATTGTTTCCACATCCTTGCATATTTATTTATCATCATTGCATATTTATTTACTGTTTTGCATTCATTTTATTTTGATATCATTCTCACACCTTGTGCTTGACAACCACTTGGTGAGATGCATGTTTTGTATCTAAGAAAGAAAAAATACCGCCTTGTACAAAAGCAACCATCAAGCTGCGTCGATATCACATCTTTACTGCCGCAACAATTTCACGCTTATCCGGTTTTCCCCTTCCCCTCGCGTCGCCCCCCAGGCGGAGCTAGGGGCGCACAACTCCAAGCGGCCGGCCCGCTCCTGTCTGGCCACCCCTGCCGCTGCCGTTGCCTGCCCCAGCCGCGGCGGTGGCGGCACCCCTCCGCTGCCAAAAGGTGGCTTGGGGGGGAGGCCCTCGTTCGTGCAGGAGGAAGACCGGCCCGTGGGGGCGACGGCGGTCTGGGCGGCGGAAGCCGAGCCGACGGGCTCGGGCGGAGGCAGCGGCCGGAGCGCAGGCGGCGGGTGGCGCTGGTGGCAGCGCGCCGTCCCATGTGCCTGCGGGAGGGGCGACCGCCCGATGGGCTTGGCGGGCCCGATCTGGGCCCGTCGGGCCCGTATGACGGAAGGATGCGTCCGCGCGTCCTTGACGCCTCTTCGTCGCCGGATTCTCCGTGGGTGGCAGTGGCTGGTGGGCTTGCCGGCGCCGGTGCGTGGCGTGCGTCGAGGTGGCGAGCGGCTAGGGTGAAGACCCTGTCTCGACCCTGTGCCGTGACCGGCGATGGTGGCGGCTGCGGCCGTCGTTGACCTTCCTGGAGGCGTCACTGTTCTGCTGCTGCCCACCTCCCGCACGGATCCGGCCAGCTTGGCTCTCTAGGGGAAACCCATGATCTCGTGATCGGACGATGGCGGCGCCTTGGTGTCGTTTTCCCTCCTGGGGGCATCGTTTCGGAGGCCGGCAACGGCAAGAGGGACCCGAGGTTCGCGGTGGGCGATGTGAGTGGCGGGAGCACTCTCGGCATGTCGTCGGCACCGGGCGTGTGTTGGTGGTCTTCTTCTCAAGATTAGAGGGCGTCTCTCTCCGGTGTTGTTGAAGACGGCGAACAAGCTCGTGGCGGATGGGTCGCTCTGACGGAACGACCTTGGTGCTATTGCGAGGAAGTCGAAGTCATTCTATCGTAAGCACGATGGTTGTTGATGTACGATGACGTCGCCTAGATGGCTTTCTGGTGCTCTGTATGCCTTGTAGTGCTCTTGTCGATGTAAAGGTTTTTGCCCGGTTTTCCTCTAATAAACCGAGCAGTTCGGGTCTCTGTACCTTCTTCTTCTATCGCAATCAATATAGCAGCTCTCCTGCGGTTATTCTAAAAAAAACAATTTCACGCTTAGATCGTCGCAGATTCCCCCTTGTCACACAAGCTCACCATAACCGTTGATAGCATATCATCACAAACCACAGACTCCTTTAGTACGGAAGCTACATTTTCAACCTTTGATTGGTACATTTTCTACCATTCATTGCTAAAACATATTTAACGTAGATCTTTTGAATCGTTTCCAGAATGGAAAATATTTTGGACACAAAAACAAAGTTCTTTGCCACACATCTATACATGACACCAGGAATAGATCAACTAAACACAAATGTGGAACAGATCACATGAACCTCCACAACCACCAAAACCAAATCCATGAATCCTCACACATGGCAAATCGTGGACGTGCAAGAGTAGTACTGGCATACATAGAAGAATAAACTTAAAAAACATGGATTCTAGTGGCTTCATAGACCTTGATGACAAATTTGACTATTAGACAATGCACATATTTCAATCAGCCTGATAGGTGTACCAGGTCAAGAATCCCGAATGAGCAGCAACGAAGCCCGACTGTATACAAGTCCTGATAGGTGTACCTGTGTGGGAGGGTGTCCTCATGGCGATGGCATGGTCACGGAGGCTGACGTGCACGACGAAGAACACAAGCCAGTGCATCATATTCTCTACCAGAAAAGATGTATATGAGTATGTTCGAGAAAAACAAAGTAAGCTAATCACGCAGCAACAATTATTAGTGCAGATTTCCTTGATGGTAGCCTAACAGAACCCGCAGCTGGCGTACGGTCGCGGGTCATGGCGTCGTGCTGTATTGGCATCCGGTCTTCCCTCGTTTTTATTTTAGAAGAACAGAGAGTACCTCCACGGCTCCAATTCATTGAAATGAAACCAAATGTCACAATGCATACAGGAAATCCTCTCAGATTTATACTTCAACAGTTTGGTTACAACTCAAGAACTTCAAATCATAGAGGAAACTGTAGGTGAGCACAGGTGCACGTACACACCAGTGCCATCGATGATTTCATTGCTTGGCAAGTCAAGTAGCGTGGGCGATGGAAGCAACCGGATGCTTTAAGATGGAATTGCGCCAGACAACCTGTTACCCACCAAGATGAAGAATCGAGCGTCTGCAACAAATTGACTGTTAGATATAGTACTTGTATTCCGTCACGTATACGTGCTGTATATGGAGTAGTACTCCAATACGGTATGTATCCAATGTATGCGTCACCGGTGGGGCTTTTCCACCCCCTATATTAACACGTACCCGAGCCCCCAACGGGGCATCGCTTCCCGCAAACCCTAGACACTAATACACGATAAACCCATTTACAATCAATAAGATTTTTAGTGGAGTTGGAAGGAACAAGGTGCCAAGTTTTGTTAGTCATTAGAGCATCATATTCCTCTTACATAGCATGGCGCCACTTATCATCCGCAAGAGCCTCCAACAACTTGCTAGGTTCACCTGTAGATGTAAACAGACCGTAGCGAATATTGCCATCCTTGTATATGTTGGGTTGAGAGCCATAGAGAACCATACCATCTGTTGGAACCTTTGGCTGTTTTATACCTTTTTGGAGGCGTGTACGTGCCACAGGAGGAGGCAAAGGAGGCGTTGGCGCAGAGGATCCAGAGGAGACTGCAGGGAGCTGTCGGCAGCCTCGGGATCGGAGTCATCAGGCGCAGGCGTGTGCGCGGGGGAGGCAGATGCCTCCGACAGCACAGGCGATGTGGCGGCGCTGGACTGGCCAGAGGCAGGCCCATCAAGTGGAGACGGGACCGCAGGAGGAGATGCTGTCGGCGACAGAGACTGAGACGGGGATGTGCCGCGCGCTGGCTGGCGCGGAGGAGCACGGGCGCGCAGGAATCATTGCGCAATGATTGCACCCGATCTGAGGCGGATTCTTCCGCGTCAGAAGCTGTAGGCGAATCAGCATCGGGAGGCGTGGCATGCACGTCGTTTTGCAGGGACGTAGAGGCACCTGATTCTTCAGTGTTTGCACTGATTTCATCACCGTTTGTTGAACCGTGGTCATGAGAATGTTCTGCATCATCATACAACTGAACAGGAGGAGCATGAGTAGCAACAGGCATGGGTATATATGGGGCAATATTCATGTGAGTATCAATTTGAGCACTCCTATGTGGAGAGGGACATCTTTGGGTAACAAAAGGATCTCAGCCCGAAGCTGGGCACCAGCATTGGGATGAAGAGCAGCAAAGGGAAACACTCGTTCATCAAAAACAACATCACGAGATATGTAGACACGCCCGGTGGAAACATCAAGACATTTGACACCTTTATGGAGGGGGTTATACCCTAGAAAAACACATTGCTTAGAACGGAAAGATAGTTTGTGTTTGTTGTAGGGACGAAGGTTGGGCCAACACGCACAACCAAAAATCCTAAGAGGTAAATAGTCGGGTTTAACATGCAAAAGTTTTTCCATGGGTGTTTCTAGTTTAAGAACTTTGCTAGGGATCATGTTGATGAGGAAGGTAGTGGTAAGAAAAGCTTCATCCCAAAATTTTAAGGGCATGGAGGCACGAGCAAGCAAAGCTAGGCCTACTTCAACAATGTGACGGTGCTTGCGTTCAGCAGAACCGTTTTGTTGATGAGCATGAGGACATGACACATGATGAGTGATGCCAACTTTTTGAAAGAAAGCATTGAGTTTTTCATATTCACCTCCCCAATCAGTTTGCATAGTGATGATTTTGCACCCAAATTTTCGCTCAACAAGTTGTTAGAAATTGAGAAAGACTTGATAAACATCAGAACGTTTCTTAAGTAAATAAATCCAAGTGAACTTGCTATAATCATCGATAAAGCTTACATAGTATTGATGTTTGCCAACAGAAAGAGGGGCTGGACCCCATACATCAGAAAACACTTGTTCCAAAGGAACAGTGGATACACTGGTGGAAACAGGATAGGGAAGTTGGTGGCTCTTAGCTTGTTGGCATGGATCACATATGTAAGGTATTATTTCAGGCGAATGAGCTAATTTATTGCGTCGAAGAACTTGCTGCACTATGAAGGAGGATGGATGGCCGAGCCGACTGTGCCATGTAGAGGATGAAGGCGTGGTGGTGAGGAAGGCATGCTTGGAGGACTCCTGGGACACGGGCACTAGAGGGTACCGACCATCATGACACGGGCCTTTAAACACGATTTTCTTCGTTTCCTGGTCCTTGATCAAAAAGAAGAAAGGATGTATTTCAATAAATGCATTATTATCAAGAACAAGCTTATGGGCCGACAAGAGATTTTGGGAGGCATGGGGTGCATGTAAGATATCATTAAGATGTAAAAGACTGTTAGGAGTGCGCAAAATTGAATGACCAACATGAATTTTGATTGGATAAACTGTTCAGCCGAGAGCTAGGTATGCCGTAAGTAAGCTCACCAAGAAGAAGAGAGGTGGGAGGCAGACTCACTAAGCCATTCGGGCTAGAATATACACCTGTTCGCTCTTGACTGGGACACCTATCCTTTGGATTGCAATGACTATATCTCCGATAGCCGTACTTCCATTGCGGATTGCCAGCCTAGTTCAATTAAAGACTCCCGCGAACTAAGTCCACGGAGTCCTACTCTTTTGAAGATCCACACATTGAACTAAGGAAATACCCATTCCAATCATCATAGCAGTGGCGAGGTTAATTAGGAAACTAAGACAACTAAGATAGTGGCAGTGTGTGGGGTCTATGGCTTTACCTTCCTAGCCAACGTTAGTCTGGCGTACCAATTTACCTAGCCTTCCGCGGGTTCTTACGCATTCAATTCAGGATTTAACTAGCCTGATGCTTCGGAGAGTCTAGAGCAGAAGGAAGATACTACACAGGTTTTCATTGGCAATTTTCATAGAAAAGTTCCCGACCAGGGGTTGCGTCAACATAAAATTCAGTCTTTCGACGCAGTAGCCTCTCCATTTCATCTTTGCATTCTTACGCTGGAATTGCTTCTCCCCTTTAAAAAAGGTTTAGAGCTGCCCGGGTGGGTAGTTGGAATTCGTTCTGATAGCAACGCCCCCCCCCCCCCCATAATGGAAAGAGGAAGAATTACGTAGATAGAGATCAGCACGTATAACGGAGTCTAAAGACAGAAGATTTGAAGCCACCATTTGCCAGCACCGCTCAGACTCCCTGTGATAAAAAAGAGCAACGAGTTGCCTCAACTACCAACAAGATCAGAAAGAAGCGCGAATTGAACAATCAGATGGCAGGTTTCTTTATTGAATATCGCCAAGACCAACTAAAGTGTCAGTGAGCAGAGCAGCAGCAATAAGTTCCTATTGGACTTTTTCAAGTGAGCAGTCGTTTCTTGGTGTTGTTCAGATGCGTAGGCAAGCTAGAGCTATTAGTACGTACGGATCGGTGAATCCATCATAGGTGCTCAATGGATGACATGGGACACACGTTCATTGGGAGACCCCAAGAGGAAGGTATGAAGCAGTGCAGCAGCAAGTTTCCCTCAGTAAGATACCAAGGTTATCAGATCCAGTAGGAGCAAGAAGCACTTCTGAAGGTTGTCAACGGTGCTAGAAAAGTACTTGCGTATGGAAGGGAGTTCAGCTGTTAACGTGGAACCTGCACACAACACAATCAAACTAATTTGCCCAACGAAACAGGAAGGGTGTCAATCTTCCTGGCTTGCTGAAAACAAAGGATTAAATGTATGGTGTGGAAAATAGTGTTTAATTGCAGAGAATGAAAAGGAACAATGATTGCAGTTGGTTGTATTATCAGTGTAAAAGAATGGACCGGGGTCCACAGTTCATGTAACATCCCATCATTTAGGAGCTATCGAAGGGTAGAAATAGGAATTTGTGCATCTGCATGCATGCACTTGAAAAATCCGAATAAATTTTTCGCAAATTAAAACCCTAGAGTGATCGAAGTTGGATCATCTCATGAATTAAGCTTTCGATCATCTTAGGTGAAAACGACGATTTCGACATGACCTCTAGGTAATTACTTGTTGTGGGAATTTTGAATCCAATTTGAAAATTCAAATAAATTGAATTTATAAAGTAATTCAAATGGAAACAATAAAGTAATATATTCAATGCATAAGTAAATAAAAGTATAGTGTTTGAATAATTTAAATCCTTACAACAAAAATTGCAATACAAAGAATTATAGAAAAACAAAAAAAAATATTGATTAAGAACTATATTACATTGTATTTACAATTATATTACAACAATTTGAATTACACAAAAAAGGAAAATTACAAATATCCCTAAACTAGAAATTCTTGTATCTTCTTCATTTGATCTCCAACTTTATAATTGAGTTCCTGCATAACAAAAGAAAAACAAAAACTAAAAAGAATACAAAGAGGGGTTAGGGTTAATAATACTCTCAGTTTAGCAATGAGTTGCATTGCTAATTACATCATTGAGTATTGTTTAAGGGACTAAGTATAGCATATGTTCCTAACCAAAGAAATTAACCTCAGAGCAACATCATTGGCTGGAAAAAAAATCCACTTGCCAAGTAAAAAGAATGCACCACTAGAGATAATACCAACCAGCCGAAGCTCCAGGTTAACAGAACCTGGGAGCCAAGCAAGCAAGCAGCACAATCACTTCCCACATTCCTGTGCTGTCACCAGCACAGTGAACACAAGCCTGGGGAGGATAAGAGCAAGAGATAATCATAGCAAGCAAGGAAAACCCCATCTTTTCATTCACAACAGCACCAACTCGAGTTCTTCACTGTTTTGAACTCAGTTCATCACAAAATCATACACCATCATTTAATCCACCACACAATCCTTGCCAAAAGCAAGAGCAAGATGGAGTAGAAGCTCAAGATCAAGCAGGAGCAAGGTGGGAAGGCCAGGAATAAGAAGGAAACCATCTGGAGCTGGAGGAGCAGGCCAGCAAGGTGAACAAGGAGGAGATCCACAGGATTTGTTGATCAAGCAAGTAGCAGATCCACAAGCAACCACACACAACCAACACCATCACACACCAGAAGGTGATTACCAATATTCTTTAGCAAAAGTATTTGCTAGAATAAATAGGAGTGTGGCTGAGATATATTTCCCTCAGCTAGGCATAGAAGTGCTATGCAAAATCTTCACAGGGAATTAAAAATAAGAAGCAAGCATAACATCTGTTCTTATTTACAAAAGGCCTCAGCCTGTGCATCATAGGCAGGGGCAAGTTATCCAATATTTAGCAAAGGCACAACATGCTAATAGCATGGTTTACACATAAAGGCAGCACAAGGCCAGTACTTGGTTGCTGGGCACAAAACCCACATAGGGGAGGAGCACCACAACACACACACATGCACCAAATGCACCACTGCTTAGTATAATTTATTTTGCCTAAGCTAAACACATGAAATTGCTTCTGTGTAACTCAAATGAGACATCACAGCAAGCAAAGCAGCATCATTTAGCTCAAGAAACTAGATTAACTAACACAGGGCACAAATAGAGCTTGTTACACATGCACAGAACCAATTAGAGCTAAACAGCCACAGATTTCAGCAGAGGCACAGCTCTGACCACATGGTTCAGAGTAGCACACTCAAATTGCACTGTCAAAAAACAGTTAACTGAACCTATCGAAGGACAGAACCAGCAGTTCATCACCACCGCCAAAGCAACCAGCTAAATCATCTTCAGTAAAAAATTACAGAAGCATTATAGCATCATCCAGTGAACACCACAGGAGCAACAGACCGGCTCAACACCTAAATAGCAGGAAACCTAAAATCACTACAAAATCCCTAGGATCACAGAGCATGGACAGAGGTCTGGAGGGGAAAAGAAGAAGAAGCGAGTACCACCATTCCCACGGCGGCACAGGCCGTGGTAGAGCACCGGAGAAGCATTCCACGGCGAAGCAGCTGGAGCCGGGAGCACGGCAACGCCGCGCTGCTACCGGAACCATCGGCTCGAGGACAGCCCACGCGTGGCCGCGCTGGGCAGCGGGACACAAATCGCCTCGGAGAGGAGGCAGTAGAAGGAGCGGCACGTCATTTGCATCCGGAATCGGCCGCGGAGGTGGCCGGGGCTCGCCGGAATCGACCGGCGACGGCAGAGGCGAGCGCGGGGTGAGACGAGCACAGGCTTGAGAGAGAGAGAGAAGGAGGGGAACGGGTGAGAGAGAGAGAGAGTGGCTCGGTCGGGTTGACCACCGACCCGAGCCAGTCCTTGGTCTGGTTCAACCAGATTTGACCAAGGGTATTTTGGTCATTTCATAAATCAAAAATTAATAAGAAAAAAATTCCAGAAATATTTAAATTGAATAAACTTTGGAAATTCATGAGTATTTCATATTAAATCAGAAAAATACAAATAATATACCAAAATGAACAGAAAAATAAATCTATCTGTTTGTATAAAATCAAACACTTGTTTGACAAAAATTGAATCACTTGAAAATTGAAACAACAATTTACTTATTAATTTAAATATGGAGTTAATTCGAAATGCTATTTTGGATGCATTTCAACTTCATTTAAAATGCTTCACCTGTTTCAATTTCGAACTTGAAAATATGTTATAATCATTTCATGTCCTACATTGTGTGCATTAAATGGTTAATTAAAATGATGTTTTTCATAGGAAAAATAGTTATAAAAGGATATTTACATAATCTAAAATTGAAATCTTTACTTAATAAAATTTGATCACTTATTATTACTATCTTTAATAATTAGTTTAAATCTCTATTTCTTCATTTAAAACAAAATTATGAAACTAAGATTTTGAAACATAAAATGATGTTACTTTACTTATTTCCTTTTGTGATACCTAAATAAAAGATAAACTTATAGGTAATTGCTCTTCATACATGAAAATACTCCATCAATTAAATAAAAGTGAAACACACTTAAGTCTTGAAGAAATAAGATTCTAAAATGACCAAGTGAATCATATCAAATTCCAAAATCTTAAACATTCACTAGTCTTAACTCATTAACAACTTAAGCACCAAAAACATCACCTAAAGGTGATAAAACAATCTTAAGTCAAGTTAATTCGATATTATCAAATTAGTGCGTAAGACGAAATTTACTTAAGCTTGGGATATCTTTGGGGTATATGCGATGCATTTCATTACTATGCATAATAGCATCTTGCCAGAGTTTTCTGTAGTCCTTATCGGGATTACGTTGCCTTTTTCAGAACTTGGGGTTTTACCGCAAACCCTAGAACCCCGAAGGGTTTGAACTGCTATTCCTATCCAAGGCAAGTTCACTCTTGCTCATGTCCTACTTGATTATGTTTATCAAAGTAAATGCAAAATACTATGGTTTATCATTGCATGAAAAAGTAAGACCTATTTTCGAATGATGTGAATTGCTATAGATATATAATGTTGGCTAGCAGATGGAACCATGGTATGATGTGGTTGGTGGAGGTTCCATTTGCACGGGAAAGTATTACCTAGGACTTAAGAACCAATGCCGTCAGTGTTCTTGCGCCGTAAATGAAGCGTTAACCATGAGACTTGGAATGGGACGGGAAAGTCATCCGTGATCTTCTCCCTTTCGCATGTCAACGGGCAGCCAGAGCCGTATGCTGTAGGTCTTGCGAGACTACATGCACATGGGTGGGACCCCTTAATGCCCACGGACTCTGGTGCCTATGATGGTCTGCAAGAGGATGCCTAGGTATCTACCGTGAGGGGTAGAGCCAGGGGTGATTCTGCTATGCATGAATTGGGTGGGCATGCGGGGTTGTTGGAGAAGCACGGTGAATGGCTTGGATCAGCAACTGGGCCCCATACCAAAGAGAGTGTGGACGGAAAAGATCGCCCGGTTGTGCAACAAGGCGTTGGTCTCTTATGGGTAAAGTAACGCACCTCTGCAGAGTGTAAAAAAGTGTGACATGTTACTCCCTGTTCCGGGAAGGAGCTGTGAATGCTGCAGGAAAGGTGGCTCCATGAAGCCCTAGCACCTGTGAATGGATGACGGGCATAGTTTTCTGAAGATAAAATGAATCATTTCCTAAAAATGTTTTACAAAGATATGCATGTTCATCCATGACCTTTTGGTATGGATGGTAGCTAGTGCATAAAACACCTTATTCCTGTTATATGAACTTGCTGAGTAACGCTCGTGTTGCTCACCCTTTCCTCCGTTGACCCCCTGCTTAGATTACTGGAGACAGCAGAGGAAGGACAGGAATCCATAGCAATATTGGTGAGATCTTCGACAAGGAGTCAAAGCATCCTGGTGGAGCCTAGAGGAGTCAACCTCTACTTTGCCTACGGATGTGTGGCGACAACAGTGCAACGGTGGACATGTCGACAACAATGCCTATGGACAAGACGACTATAATTGGATGGAGGAGCACAACTCTAGACACGGAGATTCCAGATGGATAGATAGGGTTGTGACAACAGCAGTAGTGGATTAGGAGTTAGAATTAGAGCTGGTGTCCAGCTTAGTGCTTCGACTTGAGTCTTTTGGGAGTTTCTTTTGCACGAGACCTACTTCTGTTTGTAAAGGAGGTTCTCGAGATTTTGTATTGAATAGTGTTGTAATCCTATAGTGTTACCTTGGACCGACTATGTTTCTGTTGTACTACTCTGAAGGATGTAATATTTACGGAATGGTCCTTTCATGAGTATTATGTCAACGACTTGTACACTACAACATGCAGTGGTGTGCTGGGTCACTACAGGTCACTAGTGGTGTCTCTCCATAAAAGATAACTAACATGCTGGGTGAACAAATTACAGCTGGACAATTGACAAAATATTGAGCGCATGACAATGCATATATATGACATGATGAATACTATGATATTCATGTGGGCATTACGACAAAATACATAGACCGTTATCCAACAGCGTCTATGACTAATAATTCACCTCCAGGTTGTCATACCGAGTTCCCCGTTGGTATTAAGTTGCAAGCAACGGATAATCGCATTAAGTAATGTGCGTAATGTAAACAAATGCATTAGACCTAACGGCGCACCCTTAAGCTAAGAATCGGTTATTTTATCCCTAATGGCAATAGCACATCCACAATCTTAGAAGTTGTTGTCACTCTCCCAGATTACCAGAGGCATGAACCCACTATCTAGCATAAATACTAACTCTTGGAGTGATACGTCTCAAACGTATCTATAATTTCTGATGTTCCATGTTGATATTATACCAATTGTTACATGTTTTATATACACTTCATAGCATTTTTATGCATTTATTGGACTAACCTATTAACAAGATGACAAAGTGCCAGTTTCTGTTTATTATGTCTGTGTATTGCAGAAAAGGCCCAAAAACCAAAGTGCTTGGAAAAATCCAGAAAAATTACAGAAATTCTATTTCGTCAGAAAACCCACGGAGCCAGAAGGGCAATTCCAGCGGAGGCCCACAGCCCCCACACCATAGGCCCGCGCGGCCAGAGGGGGCCGCGCCGTGGTGTGGTGTGGCCGCCTCGGTCACCGCCTCGCGACGCCCTTTGGACTATATATTGCCTCCGCGGTGCAAACCCTAAAAGAATCGACGATTTCTCCAGAAGAGTTCCGTAGCTCCGCCGCCACCAAAAACCCTAATTCGGGGGACAGAAGTCTCTGTTTCGGCACCTTGCCGGGACGGGGAATTGCCCCGGGAGCCATCTCCATCGATGTCACCGCCATCTTCATTGTCGTTGCTGCCTCCCATGATGAGGAGGGAGTAGTTCTTCATCGGGGCTGAGGGCTCATGCCGGTAGCTATGTGGTTTATCTCTCTCTCCCATGGTGTGATCTTTATGTGATCATGAGCTTTGTAATCTAGTTGAATCCATAGATGTTACTCTTCATTATCTTATATGCTACTTGAGTGGTTTTATTAATGTAAACTCCGGAGTCACCTTTGTCCCACGGTGCGAAGTTGACAGTGTGCGCACCGTGTGTGGCTCTTAGGCTAGAGATTACAGGAATACTTATCATGAGTTATTATTTGTGTTGGATGTCTCTATGAAATTGTGGTGTTTTTCTAGTACTATTTTAGGGCGCCCAAGTTGACAGTGTGGGGTTCCCTAGATGTGAAATGCGACTTTAAGGTGTGCTTTTATAGCCCTACGCAGTGGATTATATTATTATTGTTGAGAGTGTCCACTAGTGAAAGTATGATCTCTAGGCTTGCTGCCATTTTTATTTCAGATTGCAATTACCACTTATAATCATCCATATCACTTGTATTTTAATATCTCTTCGCCGAACTAGTGCACCTATACGTCTGACAAGTGTATTAGGTGTGTTGGGGACACAAGAGACTTCTTGTATCTTAATTGCAGGGTTGCTTGAGAGGGATATCTTTGACCTCTACCTCCCTGAGTTCGATAAACCTTGGGTGATTCACTTAAGGGAAACTTGTTGCTGTTCTACAAACCTCTGCACTTGGAGGCGCAACACTGTCTACAAGAATAGAAGCGTGCGTAGACATCAAACTATTTTCTGGCGCCGTTGCCGGGGAGGTAAGGTAAAAGGTACTCACATCCTCTGGCTACTAAGCTATTTTCTAGCACTGTTGCCGGCGTGTGAGTGCTCGAAGGTATTTTCTTTAGATCCTGCAGTTTTATCTTTTTGTTTCTTGTTTTTATTTCACTAGTTAGGCTTTTATTTCACTAGTTAGGCTTAATGGAAAAAAAATTAGAGAGCTTTATGAAATTTATCTTGAGTTGGGACATGATGTGTTTGAAGAGAAAATTAAAAAACCTATGGAAATTTGTTTGCATAATAGTGGTAACAATGTTATTACTATAAATTCTTTGAACACCATTATTGCTAATGCTATGGAAAAGTCTAAGCTTGGGGAAGCTGGTTTTGATGAATATGATATTTTCAGTCCCCCAAGTTTTGAGGAGAAAATTTTCTTTGATGATACTTTGCCTCCAATTTATGATGATTATAATGATAGTGGTATTTTGGTGCCACCTACTATGGAGGATAAAGTTTATTTTGATTATACTATGCCTGCAATTTATGATGATTACAATGATGGTTGTGATAGTTTTACTCCCACTATTACTAATAAAATTGATTATGCTTATGTGGAGAGTAATGATACTTTTGTGCATGTGGATCATGATAAAAATGCTTTATGTGATAGCTATATTGTTAATTTTGTTCATGATGCTACTGAAAATTATTATGAGAGAGGAAAATATGGTTGTAGAAATTTTCATGTTACTAAAACACCTCTCTTTATGACGAAGGTTTTGAGGTTTCTCTTGATTTGCTTTTATTTGATGGTTACTTTAAAACCTACTGGTCATTATGAGAGAGGGAGACATGGCTTCACATATCACAATAATATTAAGTCTCCTCTCTTTTTGTTGAAAATTTTGAAGTTGCACTTGCTTTGCCTTCCTATGCCATTGGCTTCATGCTTCAATAATTTGTTTTCTTACCATATCCCTTTGCATAGGAAGTGGGTTAGACTTAAATGTGTTTGGTATTTGCTTTTTATGCTCTCTTATATCCAACTCTTATACATATGAGAGCATCATCAAAACTATCATGCCTAGCTAAAAGGCTTTAAAGAAAAGCGCTTGTGGGAGACAACCCATTGTTTTTATTTTCTGTTATTTTCTTTTATTGAGTCAAGGAGCTTGTCTACTTCTGTAACAACTCCTTTGTATCTTTTATTTATCGTTTTGTTGTGCCAAAAAAAGTATCTAATGATAAGATGATGCTAGATTTGGATTACTGCGCAGGAACAGATTTCTGCTGTTCACTATACGAAAATCCTAAATTCATATAAACGTGATTTAAATCTGCAAATTTTTGTGCATAATCCTGATATATGTATGCATCTTTCATTAGTTCAAAGTTTTCAATCTAAGCATCTTAAGTGCCTCGAAAAAATTCGTCTTTGCGGACTGTTCTGTTTAGACAGATTCTGTCTTTTATTTTTCGCATTCTCTCTTTTACTAGTGTTGAGTGGAATTCTTTTTTAGGGTGAAGAGCTTCACATAACATCAGTGGCAGTAGTTAATGTTAAAAGTAACGGTCATTTTTGTGTCCTTATAGAACATGTGAGTTTTTGATTGTGCACTAACCCTCTAATGAGAATTACTCTGAGTTTGGTGTGGCGAAAGTTTTCAAGGGTCAAGAGAGAAGGATGATATAATGTGATCAAGAAGAGTGAATAGCTTAAGCTTGGAGATGCTCCCATGGATCACCCCAGCATATTTCAAGAAGACTCAAGCGTCTAAGCTTGGGGATGCCTTGGGCATCCCCTTCTTCATCAGCAACTTATCAGGTCATCTCTAGTGAAACTATATTTTAATTCTTTCACATCATATGTGCTTTACTTGGAGCGTCTATGTGCTTTTATTTTCAGTATTTTATTTTTCTTATGGTCAACTAGATTGGACCCTAGCATTCTTGATTGGGATAGGGGTGGAATCGAGCCGAGCCGAGCCGGCTCGGGGCTCGGCTCGGACAGACTCGTGAAAACTCGAGTCGAGCCTGGCTCGGCTTGCTGCACAAAATTTCCTAGAAAGCAGGCTCAGAGCTCGGCTCGACAAGCTCGGGGCTTGACTCGTATGGCTCGCGAGCCGGTCGCTACAGCCCCCAATCCTGGTCAAATCGCACCCCTCTCCCTCACCTGCGCAGCTGCGCTTGTTATTCCCTCCCATGCCCGACCAATCCTCTCCTCTTCCTCCCTCGATAGGGCTAGCGCCGGCGCCGCCACGTACGTCGGCCGCCGCCGCGCCCACTGGGACACAGCCCGGCGTATCCATCTCAGTCTCCCGTGGATCCCCATACACCCGCTCCTCCCGGAGGCGTTGACCTCAGCCGGCAGCCACCGGCCCTCCACCGCCTCCTTCCGGCCGCCCGACGCCTGCTCCTCGGACCAGCCTGCATCATACGTCCATCCAACTCCAGCTCTTCCGGCCGTCCGTCAGGAGGAAGAAGCCACGCTGGTTCTCCTCCGACAGATTTGTTAGCGTAAATAGTCTGACTAGGAAGTGTTTACTTTGTGAAATTTACTTCACCGGAATAATATTGTTTGGCACTAGACTCAGATCCTGGGGCTGTATGGTACGTACTCTTACTCTCTGTTATTGTGAATTCGATCATATTCATGATGTAGGTTGTCATCGTTGCTGCACTCGCTAATTTACTTTCTTTCTTTCTGGATCCCGTTATTGTAGTACTAATATGGCATTGGTGTGACCTGAATTAGATCAATAACCTGCGCACTACACTAACGGTGCCTATCCAACATGCCAACCAACTTTTTATGGCATTTGTGAAACTTGTTAGACTATGTTATTGATATATCCATGCTCTATTGTAGATTATAATTGTGTAATGCTACATTTTAGTAGAGGGCATGTCAAATTTTTGAATTTCATCGAGCCTTCGAGCCGGCTTGCGAGCTTCACCGAACCGGCTTGTCGAGCCTCGAGCCTTGGCCGGAAGGTTTAGGCTTGGCTTGTCCGACCTTCGAGCCGGGACGAACCCGAGCCGAGCCTTGTCGAGCCCGAGCCGAGCCTCGAGCCTCGAGCTTCATGTCCACCCCTAGATTGGGAGAGAGACACGCTCCGCTTTTTCATATGAATACTCATATTCTTCACTTATACTTGTTGAGTATTCTTATCTAGCTATTGCTATGCTTTTAGCTCCTGTTTTGCATGCATCTCTTATTCAGAGCTGTTAGTTCTTTTAAAAAAATTACTCTCTTGCTTCACTTATAATTGTTTGGAGAGTTTATGTTGAAATAAGTTGATTGGTGTTTGGTTGGAACAGAAAATGCTGCATGTGGTAGATGGTATAATGGAAAAATCTTACATATTCTTGTAGATCACTGTATTGGATAATTTGATACTTGTCAATTGTTTTGAGTTATCAAGTAGTTCATGTTTAAGCTTTTGTATCATGTAGTTAAAACCTATTAATGAAGAACTACCGTAAAGCTCGTTGAAATTTGGTTTGCATGATTGGTATCTCTAAGGTCTAGATATTTTCTAGTAAAAGGGTTTGGTTAACAAGGAAGACAGTGTAGAGTCTTATAATGCTTGCAATATGTTTTCATATAAGTCTTGCTGTGTCGGTTGATATCCTGTGTTTGCTTCAAATAACCTTGCTAGGCTAAACTCTGTACTGAGAGGGAATGCTTCTTGTGCATCCAAAACCTTGAGCCAAAATCCATGCCATCCGTGTCCACCATAACTACCTATATGTGGTATTTCCTTGCCACTCCAAGTAAATTTTTCATGTGCTACCTTTAAACTATTCAAAAACTATTACTCCTTTTTGTGTCAATGTTTACCAAGCTCATGAGGACGGGGTGGATGTCTTTATGTCACCTGTCAAACAGACTTTACCACCGGACTAGCGGCATATACATCTGCTTATTCATTAATTTTGCAAAAAGAGCTGGCAAATGGGGTGCCCAGTCCCAATTAATTACAACTTTAACCGCTTAATTCTCTTCACATTTTTGCCCTGATTTATCAGTCAAGCAATGACAAACAGTGAAATATCTGCATGTGTAAACAAAAGAGAAAGAGGGATGATCTGCCTTGCTGGTAGAAATAACGTCCTTCATGGGAGCCGCTCTTAAAAATCTGGTTGGCAGGGGTCATATTGTACTTTCCATTTTCTGATTCGTTGACAATTAACAAACACCTCCCAAAACTTATTTTTACTCTCTATATGATTTCAAAAACTTAAAAAGCTCTGGCACATGATTTAATCCACGCTTCCCTCTGCGAAGGGTCTTTCTTTTACTTTTATGTTGAGTCAGTTTTCCTACTTCTTTCTATCTCAGAAGCAAACACTAGTGTCAACTTTGGTGCAACAATTTTTATATGATTGTATATTGTACTTATTATATTGCTTTGTGTTGACAAATATCCATGAGATATATATGTTGAAAGTTGAAAGCAATTGCTGAAGTTTAAATCTTCCTTTGTGTTGGTTAAATACCTTTTACTTAGAATCTATTGCTTTATGAGTTAACTCTTATGCAAAACTCTTTGATGCTTGTCTCGAAAGTACTATTCATGAAAAAAAATTGCTTATATGATTCAGTTGTTTGCTCATTATCTACTTGCTAGCAAACTATAGACCATTGACCTGGTTCACTTCATTCATAACATGTTATTTACAATACTATTTGATCAAGTTTATGTTGGTAGCATGTCACCTCAGAAATTATTTTGTTTTTATCGTTTTACCTACTCGAGGACGAGTAGAACTAAGCTTGGGGATGCTTGATACGTCTCAAACGTATCTATAATTTCTGATGTTCCATGTTGATATTATACCAATTGTTACATGTTTTACATACACTTCATAGCATTTTTATGCATTTATTGGGCTAACCTAGGGTGTGGCGCCCTCCTCGTTCGCCTCCGTCTCTCCTTCGGACTTCGTGTACGATGTTGGAAAAATAGGAGGTCCTGTCCAGGTTTCGTCCAATTCCGAGAATATTTCCAGAACAGCTTTTCTGAAATACAAAAACAACAGAAAATAGGAACTGGCACTGTGGCATCTTGTTAATAGGTTAGTCCCAGAAAATGCATAAAAATGCTATGAAGTATATGTAAAACATGTAACAATTGGTATAATATCAACATGGAACATCAGAAATTATAGATACGTTTGAGACCTATCATCAATCATGCAATTAATTTAAATGGTTTACTTAAAAAGTAAAATAAGAAGAATTTCTCACACATGGCTGGTGCGTGCGGATCCATTCTCGATATAGGCATACCCGTACCATGTGCAGTGTGGACACAATCATGGCCATTGTACTTCTCATGGGTTGTTAACTTGCTCAACTCTCCAGTGATGTGGTTGGTGGCTCCAGAATCAACATACCAATTAGTGTCAACACCATAGGATGCTGCATTGGCACGTTTGTCATAGGAATCATCATCACGATCATCATCATCCTCATACCTCCACCAACAATCACTAGCAGGGTGGCCATGGATTTTGCATATCTGGCAGGTGACATCAACATAGGGAGTAGGAGCACGGCTGCGTCGACCATCATGGCGCCGATCACCATCACGGCGCCCATCACGGCGACCATCATCACGACGCCCATCACGGCGTCCATCGCGCCGTCCATCATCACGGCGCCCATCTCGGCGCCCATCATCACGACGCCCATCACGGCGTCCATCATCACGGCGGACATCACCCCGCCCACGGTTATCGAAGCGGCGTGCATCATCACGACGACCATCACGCCGTCCATCATCACGGCGTCCCTGATCAGCAGAGGGAGGTGGCGGCTGACGGGAGACAGCATTAGCAGATGATTGAAACGTGGAAGAGCTTGGCCTGTCTCGCTGAGCATGGTCTCACAGGTATCAAAAGCCATCAGTTGATCATAAATTTCAGACAGGGTAGTGCTCGGGTTGGCATTGACAGAAACTACAATGGAAGTATAGGTACCATCAAGACCGTTAAGGATATACCTGATAAGTTCATCATCTCCGATTGGTTTGCCGGGCGGCTGCAAGGGCCGACTTGAGGGACTTCATCTTGGCAAAGTATTGGTCGACAGTGGAGTCGAGTTTCTTCGTGTTCTGGAGGGCGCCACGCAGATTGGTGAGCTTGGACCGAGACTGCGAAGAGACCAGATTCTTGATCACCCCCAGACATCAGCAGTGTGCTCGAGCCCGAGGCAGAGGGCAAGGAGCTCCATGGAGATCGACTGCGTGAGAAAAGCAAGTACATGCTGATCGCGGGCGAGCCAGATGTCGTACGCAGGGTTGGGCATCATCTTCTTCTTGTGATTTGCATCCTCTACCTCCAAGCATTGGGGCGGCGCGACGTCAGTGCCGTCGAGCAGGCCAAGGACACGCGCACCTCGGAAGGAGGGCATGACCTGAGCAGACCAGAACAGGTAGTTGTCCCGGGTCAGTTTTTCCGACGGTGGAGATCCAAGGTCGGGGAGCACGGCCGAGGTCGAGGACGACATGGCGGTGATCGATCGTGGGTTTGAGGGAGGGAGGGCTTTGTGTGGCGGCGACGGCAGATCTTTGGGTTAACGGCTTTGTGTGTATTGGCTATAGGTTTTGGCGGCGGCAGCGGCTAGACTCGTGGAAGAGCCAGCTCTGATACCATATTAGTGTCTAGGGTTTGCGGGAAGCGATGCCCCGTTGGGGGCTCGGGTACGTGTTAATATAGGCGGTGGAAAAGCCCCACCAGTGGCGCATAAATTGGGTACATACCGTATTGGAGTACTACTCCATATACAGCACGTATACGTGACGGAATACAAGTACTATGTCTAACATTGACTACTGTCGGTATCATGGTATGCGACCAGTTAGTTGGTTGCCGGATATCAACAAACGTTCGAGGTTGCCAAACTTGCTCATGTCCGCCGGTAGATCGCCGGAGAGCAGGTTGTTCTCCGCGTTGAACACGTACAGCCCGGTTGCCGATATTGGGAAGGAGCCAGAGAACCTGTTGTTCCCTATCACAATCTGCTCGATGTTCTCAGGTATCTTGGCCGGTAGAACCCCGGTGAAATTGTTGTTCTGTATATTCAGGAGGCTTAACTTCGGAATTGACCATATGTTCGCCGGGAACTTGCCAGAGAAGCGGTTGGTGTGGATCCAGATGTAAATCAGCGAGACGGAGTCGCCGAGGTTCTTCGGAAGCTCGCCGGAGAGCTGGTTGTCGGACATGAACAACTTGCTCAGGTTCCTGAGGCTACCAAAGGCCTCTGGTATTTCTCCGGTGAGACTGTTCATCGACACATCAAGCCACATCAAATTCACCGCCGTGACTTTACGCGGCATTTCGCCGGTGAGGCTATTGTTGTAAAGGACCAAGGTCTCGAGCTTCTGGTGCTGCCAGACCCACGCCGGGATCTCGCCGGTGAGATTATTGTTATGCGAGATGACGAGCAGCGTGAGGTTCGCCAGACTCGAGTAGGCCTTCGGGATCTCGCCGATCATGTTCATTTTGGACATAAAGAGGCAGCTCAGGTTTGTTAGCTTGGCGAACTCCAGCGGCGCCGGCGCCGGCGCGAACGCGTTGTACTCAAGCGACAGCAGCTCGAGCCCGGCGAGCTTGCTTATCTCGGACGCTGGATACGCTCCGGTGAAATGGTTGGTGTCAAGAAGCAGCGACTTCAGCGCCGGTAACCCGGCAACCGCGGCCGGCACCACGCCGCCGAAGTGGTTGCTAGACAGGTTGAGGTGCTCCATAGCTGGCGACAGCCGGCTGATGTTACCCGGAAGAGCCCCATGGAAGAAGTTGTTGGAGAGATCAAGAAACCGGAGCTGGGAGCAGCGGTAGAGCGCCGCGCCGGGGAAGCCGCCGGTGAGACGGTTGTAGGAGAGGTCGAGGCGGGTCAGGTTCGTCAGGTCACACACGGACTCGGGCACCTTGCCGGTAATGTCAAAAATCGGCAAGGATATCCCTGTCACCACGCGTTGGCCGCCGGCTCCCACGCAGGCGACTCCGGTCCAGCTGTGGCAGTGGTCGGCGTTGACGGCGGGGTCCCACGACGCAAGCTGCTCGGGGTTTCCCCACTCATTCTTGATAGCTAGGAGGGTGGCTTGGTCGCCGGAGGTGGGCGTGGGCTGGGAGCTCGATTCGCCGACCAGGAGGAGGACGCCGAGGAGTAGAACCTGGAAGGGGAAGGGATAGGTGTTCGACATTATTTTTGTCAAAAGTTTCTTGGGCATAAGGGCATTCGGCTACTACTGTAACTATTGAGCTGAGGTGGAAATTAAATAATGGAGCTGGGCTTGTTAAAAGTTAAGAAGTCGCCGAGTCATGAGTCAACGGTCGTCGGTGTGGGTCAGGCGTTGATGGGGAGGTGAAAAGTTAAGACCGCCACTCTCGGTCGTCCAATCTTACTTGACGCGCGGTCAACACGTCGACCTTCCGGCTTCCGCATAGGAGCCAGCAGAATGGGCCGGCCCACTCAACTGGGATGGGAGCGAATTTGTACTACTCCTTTTTCTGACTGGTTTTTTACGAAAAAACAGCCATAGTACGGCCCACTCAACTGGGATGGGAGCGAATTTGTACTACTCCTTTTTCACGAAAACTAGTGGCCGTGCACGTGCAACGCACGTCTCATAATTTATTTTAATCTATACGCGTCTTTAAATCTATATTTATTTTATTTAATTATTTACCAAGCCAAGTAAATTTGTTCATGAAACAAAATTGAAATCAGACCAAATATCTCCCATGAAATTCCGCACTATCTCATTCCAGTTAGCAATGGTGATATAGAAAGAGGGTGTTTGTTTGTTGATAGCCTAGCTCACCTCGACCAACCGCCTCACCCCAACCCGCGCGGCGCAGCCAGGGGCCGAGTCGAGACCCTGCTGCACCACGCCTTAAATGTCGCAAGATAATCCTTTCTTGGTTTCGCCTCAGAGTCGATCGAAGAGCTTAAATTGCATAAAACAATAGACCACAAACTTCCAATGCATCTCTATCGGGTCATGTTCCTCGGTTGTGTCTCGCAGCCTACCAACGCAGTAGTTGAAGAAGGCTATGAAATATCTCGAATTACATCACAAATCCAACAGCCAGAAAATCAAATGAGTTCAAGAATTATTACGTTATTTGAAAACAACATGAGCGAAAAAAGTATTGGATGATTATCAGGCAGGCAAGGTGCCTTTTCTTATCTAACATGTAACCTGGCAGATTTTTTACCAAATATACATGGAGTACGTGTAGGTAATACCTCAAGCTCTTACCTGCAAAAAAAACATAGAGCTGGTACAGACAGGCGTCACGCAGTGCAGTAAAACTATCTATCTTCCATTAGTATATATCCCGGAAGTCAATCAGCAAGAAACATATATAATAACCCCAAGTCTCAAGAACACTTCATTACCAATCCTATGTCATACTCAATAACATTTGGAGCAATCTGAACCAAGAAAGATTCTATCGTGGCGCATGTCTCACGTCATCAGGTCCACGTATATCCGCAAAATTCACATAGTTCTGAATCCAGGCCAACACATGGAGCTTGCCTATTAGCTCATCTTCTTCACAGCCTGGTTATTTGGATCCAACAATTCAGAAGCACCCCCGGTTAGTTGTTGTTGATGGACGAAAAGTCTTGAGGATGAGCGCAACACCACCTGGACCAACCGGATATAAACACCAATATACAGTTGCGGCAACAAATTTGATTAAGTAGTAGTACTAACCTTCAACAAATTGTTTTGCTGCTGTTGTTGTCGGTATCCAAAGCAGACAACGAAAAATGTATGCATCTTCATCTCAAAGTTGCACCGCTGGTAGTTGACTGCAAACGGAGTGTTTTCAGCACACACGGCAAAGGAACTTCAGACTATGTAATGCTTCAATCAATTAATCAATGAGGATGCAGCTTGATTCAACCAATGTAGTGTTGAACTGAATTTAGAACCATTTTCTGAGACAATGTACAATGGTGCAAATATAAACCATATTTTTACAAGTACAGGGTGTGACAAAAAGTAAGAGAAGCTTAAAGTTCATAGGCAACAACATAGACTGGGACCCGTATTGAATATCCGCATAGACTGCAGATCTTTATCGTCCGCATCAGTGCCAAGAAATAAGAAAGGATCGGTTCAGCATTTCATTCTTACTCTTTGCTAATGACTGATTACTGCACAAGATTGACCAACTTCCATGCAACGACACATAAAAAAGGGCCATCATGCTGCAGAGTAGCACACATTTTTAGATAAACGGATTTTATTACTTAAGAGTTTTAAGCATTACACCCGGCCTCTGCATAGCTAAGATGCACACAGCCACCAGTTCACCAGTAACCAATTCAGAACAAAAAGTAAAAAGGCGAATTACATATCATAATGAGAAATTGTAGATCCGCCTAAGAAGCTGGTAGGTCTATCCGGACTCTATGTTGCCATCCATGCCGGGAGAATAACTCCCTGGCCGCAGCCTCCAGACTCGACGCCACCTCCAAAAATAAGTCTCGGTGCTCCACACGCTGCAGGGCCGACCACGCTCGTAGCGTAACTGTACACCGATAGATAACCTGCATAACAGAATCATTTTTTATCGTTAAAAACCTTGTCATTTCTACATAGCCACAGCGACCAAATAATGGCAATCGCTCCCATCCTACAGAAGAGTTTAAACCTAGGATCCACGCCATTTAACCAGTTGCCAAAAATGTTTGCAACAGTACGCGGTGGATGTAAGGTAGAACCTATCTGGATGGCTAACCATATAGACCTGGCGAATTCGCACTGGAAGAATAAGTGTTTAATGGTCTCGTCATGTTGACAGAAAACACACTTTTTACTTCTGTGCCAATTACGCTTGGCAAGGTTGTCTTTTGTAAGAATTACACCCCGACGAAGATACCACGCAAACACTTTAGTTTTAAGCGGGATCTTCATCTTCCAAATTTTGTTATTATCCTTAATATCGACTGGCACTTCGGGTAGAATTAAAGCTCTATACATAGAGTCAACCGAGAATTTGCCATTCTTCGTAAGATTCCATTGGAATTTATCTGGACCTTCCGACAATTGGACTGAATCCAATCGGATGAGCAAGGCATTCCAGGATGCTTGTCTCGTTCCAAGTAAATTTCTTCTGAACGAAACATCTGGTGGGGAGGTACCCAACACCTTCGCGATCGTGTCGATTTTGTTTCGTACAATAGTGTACAGAGCCGGATATTGTTCTCTAAGGGTAGAATGGCCTAGCCATTTATCCTCCCAGAAACGAATTTCCGATCCATCCCTAATTGAGAAAGATCCATGTTGGAAAAAAAAAACTTCTTTGTAGCCATGAGGCCAGCCCAGAAGTGTGAATCGCCAGGTTTCTAAGAAACCTGAGAAACAGCTTGATCTCCCACATACTTTCTCCTAAGGAGGGTTTGCCAAACTCCATCTTCCGATAGAAGTTTGAAGAGCCATTTACCAAGCAAGGCTCTATTCTTGACCTCAAGGTCATGAATTCCGAGCCCTCCCTGGTCTTTAGGGCAACAAACCACACTCCATTTAGTCAGACGATATTTTTTCTTCTCACAATCCCCTTGCCAAAAGCGACACATGGTTCATGCAGTTCATGTTGGGATGATTTATCTTCAGTTTTTTTTTTGGGAAATCATCTTCAGTTTTGAAACGGGCAACCTCTGAAATTCCATTTACCTTTGGTGCCGATGCAACCTTCAGTTGAGATAATCTTCTCTGAATTCATGTCCACACCTGAGCCGTGTTAATTAAGTTCGCCACAGCCTGTAGACTACATTGCATATAGATGGCTGATAAATGCATGAGTATGTTCATAAAGCACTAACCAACACAGTTAAGGGATGGACATGCCAGCCAGCAATCACAAGAAGGAAGAGATGGAACACCTTAAGAACTGGTCGTCCCGTTTGCAGATCCATCACAACAATGATCACCTCTTGAAGCCCCTCTGCGAGATGAAACATACATGAAGAAAAAGAAGAAACTTTGGGAAACAACACATGAATCAAACGCCGTCTCTAACTCTTCGATCTGCCCAGGTCCATATCCGTGAGCGTGAGTACCGGGCAGCAATTCGAAACCAACCAACGATAATCAAGATTGAGACCCGATATTAAGGAAGAGAGCGGATGCGAGTGGAAATAAATGTTCTGATTGCTTACATCGATCTCAGTCTGCATGGGGTTCGTGAGTACCGGGCACACACCATCTGCAATTCGAAACCAACCAACGAAAATCAAGACCGAGACCCGATATTAAGGAAGAGAGCAGAGGCGACTGTTCCGATTACTTACATCGATCTCAGGCTGCATGGGTTCGTCCGCCTCTTGGTGCGGTGCACTGGCCGCCGGCACCGGGCGCGTCATGCAGCGGCGGACGACAGCAAAGTCGCGCGCTATCTCCTCTTGGGTTAGCGCCACGGCGAAGAACTTATTCATCGACAGCGCCTGAGCGGGCGTTGACGACGGGAGCGCCGCCTGCCCTACGCCTCTAGCCTCAAAGCGCCGCAACGGAGCGGGAACGGGCGGCAAGAGGGGTTGGGAGGACGGAGGAAGGACTTTCCGTCGGGAGAGAAAAATAAAGAATCGAAACGGTACGGTGGCAATTGTCTCGTAGTATGTGATTTGGTGGGAGGGCAAAACGGTCAAAAAGGACGTGTGTTGATCTGGATCGTTGATCAAATTTTGAACGTCACAGATTTAATGTATCAACACAGCACAACATAAGTTTGCTCTTTTAATAGTAGTATAGAAAAACAGCCATAGTACGGACTAAGGAGGTACGAAAAAAATGGAAATTTTAAATTTAGAAATTCTGACAGTTCAAAAAAAATTGCACGGTTTAAAACATTGTTCGCTAGTTGAAAAAATGTTCACGCTGTTAGAAATAATTATTCGCGGGTACAAAAAAATTTGCACAGTTCAAAAATATGTTCGCGGAATTAAAAAATATTAACTTGTCGAAATAAAGTTCATATGGTTCAAAAAAATAAACAAATAAACTAAAATGAAAAGAAAAGAAAAAACAGTAAAATAAAAGAAAGAAAACAAAAATAATAAGAACATATCTCAAATAAGAAAGGAAATATAAAACAATAAAAAAACATCTTACAAGGGCCGGTCGGCACTATAGCGCAGGCGAGCGTTTTCACCCTAACGTATGATGTGAGCATTTTATAGGATTCTCCTGTGGAAATCTATACACCGCCAGCTGCAGCAAGACTCACCACATGTGCCGCCTCCGGGTCCCGGGTCCCAGCTAATGGTCCGGCCCATATAAGAGAATGCTTTGTTTTTATTATTTTTCCTTGTATGCTATCCTTTTATCTTTTATGTTTAGTTTTCCTTTTTAGTTTCTCTTCTTTTCATTTTTCCTTTAATTTTACGTTTTTTCCAAAAATGTGTCCATGTGCAAGAAAACAGCTCATGTATTTCTTAAAAAGTTCTCAGGAAAAATGTACATTGAGTTTGAAATATTGTTCACGGTGAGTAAAAAATATTTAGGGGCTTGAAAAATTCGCAGTAAAAAATATCAATAGGTTGAAATAATGTTCACGGGGTTCTTTTTGTCAGCCTATTCAAATAATTGTTAAGAGGGTGTTCATAAAATACATGGTTTAAAAGAATATTTTTCCATTTTTATTAAACTCACTTAGGTCCTTAATAAAAAAATGAACTTTGTATTTTCTTAGAATTTATTAAAAAAATAAATGTTCACAAAAGAAAAAACTCACCTGTACGTTGATGGGCCACAATGATGCGGCTCAAGTATTGCTTCATTTAGGTGATGCGGCTGAGCAGTGCATGTCTTAGATGGTTTTTTAACCGGTTCATGTCTAAGACTCGTGTCTTTCTCACGGTGTGATGTGTTCGATCAACAATCATGGTAAATCATGGTATACTTCATTTATCACCATGCTTATCGCACCTTCTCGGAGGGTTTCACCTTATGTCGTGTGGGCGACAAGGTTCCTCTCGGTGTTGTTCGTCGTCGAGGCTCCTCAGATGGTTGGTCGCTTTCATCAACATCGGAGTGTCTCGTATCTGCTCTTCCCATAACAGTTATGGATTCTTCTCTCCGGCAAGGGTGGAGTGTTGGTTGGCCGGCTGCGAAGTGGTGGGTTGTGCTTGGCTCTACGTGTTGTGTGGGCTCTGCTCCGTGGTGTTCGTTATATGGTTTTCGTCCGGTTTTTCCTGCTAATAAACTGGGCACCTTCAGCTTAATTAATGGATAAGGTAAAACTTTGCCTTCGTTTAAAAAAAAACAACTTCTGGTTTCGGTACCAGTTCACATGCAAATCCAGGATCTCGGCTCGCCCTCCGCCTCCACACTAAGCCTTCGTGGACATCCCGATGTCCGACAAGATGAGAGAACCCGGTGGCGCTCCTCCATCACCGACGGATCAAACACATAAAGTGTATGTCTCGTCTATGGTAGGGCCCGTCGTTCAAGAGCTTCGGAGTTCATGGGGCCACATAATGGGATACACATTGTCCCATATCAGGGTAACATGGTCGAACAACATGTTAGGTGTAAAGTATTGCGTGACAAACACCTCAACACAGCATAATCCTAACCTAGCAACGGTGCCAACATGCACTGTTCAGAAAGCATCACTTAGTAAGACACGAATTAAGCTAACATTGTTCAGAAAGCATCACTTAGTTGGTCATGATGATGGTGTGGTGGCAAGGCTACGAGGTCAAGATCGAGACTACGGAGGGTCGACGACATAGGCGATCAAAAGGTTGTTAGGTTAGGCCGCTCTGAGTGAACGACGGACGCTAGTCCGACGAAAACAAGGGGTGAATCTACATTATTTTTCTCCAGGTTTTCTAAGGCGCGAGCTATATCTCTTCCAAAACTGCTTTGCGTACGACGTTATGCGTACGATTCACATCCGACGCAGCAATCCGTCGATGGGCGTTGATGCATGTAAATATGTAATCGGAGGAACAGCAGGCTATAAGTGGATTGCAACTGAGACAAATATTTCCTTGTTGCATTATGATCGTGATGTATTTCGGCTTGGAGTTGCAAGTGGTTTGCAACTGTAAAATTACAGTTGCAAGTGGGCCGCAACTAGTTTTTTTTCGGGTTGCAAGTGGGTCGCAACTAAGTTTTGTCCAGTTGCAACTGGGTCGCAACTAAGTTTTGTCCAGTCACAACTGGGTCGCAACTAAGTTTTTTCCAGTTGCAAGTGAGTTGCAACCAAGATTTGTCCAGTTGTAAGTGGATCGCAACTAAGTTTTTTCAGCTCTTAGCAGCGTCTATCTCTTCCAACTTAGTTTCTCATCATATTTGCCACCACATATTTGTTGGCCCGAGAAACACTCCCAAATCACTTCTTTAAATTCTTTCGTTACACACAGGTAAAAGTTTTTCTCTGAAGAAAAGAGTGTACACGGCACACCACAGCTGGAGACTCCAATCAACGGCTGTCAACTCTCGAGGCCCCATAGGATTCCCATAATCCCAGGTCCCAGCCAAGGAGAAACCCCCTCCCGTTGGCCGCCGCTCTGTAAAGTGAAGCAACGTCTCTCTCGCGACGACTAGCCGTTGCCCCTCCCGCCGCTCCTCCCCAACGGCCAAATCCTCCGGCACCACACCGCATAAAAACCTCACCCGTCCACTCCCACTCCTCGCTCACTCCCCAACATCAATCCTCACCGCCGGGCAAAGAATCCTTCCTCACCCCGCTCACTCCGCTCGCCACTCCACTCCACTCCGCTCCGCTCCACAAGGCATCTCATCCATGGCGGGCGGAAAGACGCACACGCACAAGGCGTTCCTGCTCTGCAACTACGCGCTGCTTGGCGCGGCGTCCAGCTGCATCTTCCTGACGCTCTCGCTGCGCCTCCTGCCCACCCCGTGCGGCCTCCTCCTCGTCTTCCTCCACGCCCTCACCGCCGTCTTCTCCGCCGCGGGCTGCTCGGGCTCCTTCACGGCCGGCCCGGCGCCCTGGCACACGGCGCACACCGCGGGGGCCGCGCTCACGGCCATCTTCCAGGGCGCCGTCGCGCTGCTCGCCTTCACCCGCACCGCCGACTTCCTCGCCGAGCTCCAGTCCTACGTCCGCGACGAGGACGGCGCCGTCATCCTCAAGATGGTCGGCGGGCTCGGCACCGTTATCTTCGTGCTTGAGTGGGCCGCCCTCGCCCTCGCGTTCTCCCTGCGGCTCGATGATGGCGTGGATGACGGGGAGGACGACCTCCGCCGCGCCAAGAACTGGGCCGACTCCTACCATGTCTGAAGCTTCCGCGGTGCGCCTCCAGGCACAACAAGGATCGAGTTGTGATTTTCCCACAGGATCGATCACATAGAACTACACGAAGACGCACACAAAAAACTATAGCCAATGACGCGTGTCGCACCCGTTCTTTTTTCTCTTTATTTCTCAACTCAACCTGCGGTACAATCTTAAGGACCTGTCTGTGCATATATATATGCAAGAACAGCCGACCTAACACAACCTAGGCCTACTCGTATACAAACTGCTCATACCATACGAACTAGACTATCAGCTAAACCACGATATGCAAACCGACTTGGGCATACCAAATTTACGTACAACTACTACTACTTGGACTAGGACACCGACTCACAAGCATGCAAGCCGGCCAAACATACCATCCTATAGCCTAATCACCTAGCCTAATTATACCCACATGATTAAGGCAAGATTAATTCCAACAATCTCCCCTTAATCTTGACTTGTCGCTCCTCGTACTCGTTCCGGTCTTGACTCGACACAGCTCCACGTCACACCTTGACCGTCATGTCCGTACATTAAGTATGACCACGCAGGAAACATGCAGTGCACCTTCTTTGCTCAGCTATGTTGTGCCACCGCCATTGATCGGCCTCCCGCACTCGGTTCGCACCTATGTGCCACCGCTATTGCGGTCCTCACACTCGGTTCGCACCATACTTCTCTGTACTTGCTTGCAGTAGCTTCTCCTTCTACTTGTCGCACATCTCCTCGCTTTACGGTAGATACGCCCACCACCGTCCGCCTTCGGCATCGCACCGAATCCACACTGGCCGCAACCAGGACGCTCCACGAGGACATGGACACAACTCGCGGAACACCGTGCACACCTCAACCGTGACGCGCTTCAATTGCAACGGATCTTCACAGAGACAAGCACTTGGAAACGACGACGACTCACATAGATGATGCCGACTCAACATGCCAACTCGCACGCCCATGACTCTCGGACTCTTCTAACTCCCCCGAAGACGAACTTGATGAGACTCCCGACGATGTACCTCGGCACCACTGTTCCATCAACGATCATCCACCTCCACCAGCTTGCCGACGACATCCCTCTGCCGTCTCCTCCGTGTCGCTCCGCCGAACGACGATCGCCCGCCCCGAGACGCTAGTACATGTCGCCTCCCCGGGGCAAGCGTGGCTTTAAAATCTTGACCTCGCTCTGATACCAATTGTTGTGATTTTCCCACAGGATCGATCACATAGAACTACACGAAGGCACACACAAAAACTATAGCCAATGACGCGTGTCGCACCCGTTCTTTTTTCTCTTTATTTCTCAACTCAACCTGCGGTACAATCTTAAGGACATGTATGTGCATATATATATGCAAGAACAGCCGACCTAACACAACCTAGGCCTACTCGTATACAAACTGCTTATACCATACGAACTAGACTACCAGCTAAACCACGATATGCAAACCGACTTGGGCATACCAAATTTACGTACAACTACTACTACTTGGACTAGGACACCGACTCACAAGCATGCAAGCCGGCCAAACATACCATCGTATAGCCTAATCACCTAGCCTAATTATACCCACATGATTAAGGCAAGATTAATTCCAACAGTGTGGTTGATTGTTGTCTGAATTCTTCTGTACTGCTCTGTACTGTAATGTGTTCTCAAATTCTTTTGTATTAGTACCAAGATGCCAAGGCAAACATATATTGCTTTGGTTTTGGAACTTATTTGTAAGACTGTATTCACATTGGATACAAGATTTATAAAGGAGATTTATTCAGTTAATTGATCAATACCTATACTTGGGCTATTTGTCAGAAATCAGAATCACACCCAACCACAGTCTAAATCAGAATTCAGTTCCCCGAGTCGCGAACAGAGCGTGGGAATTCAGTTAACGGAGAGTCAGAGATCACCAGGTCCGATGTCAGACTATGGTCTCGCGCACAGCACCAACGCCACACTGTGACACAGGAGACGAGCGTGCGGCGGCGCGCTATGGTTTGCTGCCGCCGGAGAAATCGTCCGCTCACTGCTTCTCCAGGGCTCTCTCGCTCCATCCCCTGCTTCGCCAGGCCGCCCAACCTGCTACTCCTCCGCCACCGTATCTGCTCGACGCCGCGCCGATCCCGGCTGCTCGCACGGTTCCAGCCCTCCGATGACTCCTCCCCGACGGTGCCCCTTCCTCCACATGGTTCCCCCGCCCTGCAACCCGTCTCTCTCAACCCAAGGGATCTGAAAGATGCCGAAAACCAATAGAAAACCAAGATTCAGCTCAAGTGATTCCGGGGAAGCCGGATGGTGCCAAACTGCCAACTTGGCCAAGAACTCGTTTCAAAGCTGTCTCCGACCATCGTCTCGCTCGCCTCATTCGATGACGGGGCGATGTATAAACAGCGCACAGGCATAGTCATCAGAATCAGGCAGTCCGGTACGTCTATCCTGACATCGTTGGATCTCCTCACATCTTCGAATGGCTGGCTCAATCCTACATTGAGGATTTGTGCAGCGTTACAACCTGCCTTGCCGAATGTTTGTTGTCACCACTGACCACTCCCCTGATCTTCGCGTGGCATGCTTCGGGGACGGCGTGCAGGTCGAGCCGCTCGTGCGCTGCTATGACTCGAGCAAATTGATGGCGAGGAAAGGGGAACTGATCACTGAGAGTCCAGATGGAGTTGGGAGCGAAGGATTCATGCTATCCACGTGCCGAATCGCTGCGTCCGGAAGCGGTGGGCCTCTTGTTGATCTTGATGGGAATATTGTTGGGATGAACTTCTATGATGATGGGGAATCAACCCCATTTGTACCATGTGATCGAATTCTTGAAAGCTTGGGCAATCTCGGGTTCCTGTCCTATTAGCGTAAAGAACCGACACCCTCCAGCTTCTGTTCAGAAGGTGGCTCAAGTCAAGATAGCTCAAGTGAGGCAAGTGAAAATGAGAAACATGAACCCTGTATTCCAGTCATATGGTGGTGCGAACTTGGTCTTGCGGAAGGGAAGGCATGGTGCGGTCTTCTGTCCCTCCGGCTCTCTCTCCGCCTGGTGAAGTCGAGCCAGTGGAAGCTTCACCGGGGAGCTTGTGAGGTTTGTGTACCCTTTCTTTGGCTGGCCGAAGTTGGGGTGGTAGTTAGGAGCTCTTCCTCCTGCTTTGTTTCTCTGGCCGTCCTTGGTGGAGGGGGGAGAAGCTGGTGGGTGGTGGTGCTCTGGTTTGGCTGCTGGATGTGGTTGTTCTCTTCGTCGTTTTTGCTCTGGCCGGCCGTGGAGGCGAGGGGAGCGGCGACTGGAGGCGGGTGGGGGCTTGTGGTGGCTACCCTGGGCGTTGACGGTGCGGCTGGAAAGTGGGTGATGACCGGTGCTGAGCGCGGTGGCTGTGCTCATTCATTGTTCTTCAGTTCCGTCTCTGGGAGGCGGACGGCTTCTGCGGTCGACTACAACGTGTGGACGTGCTCGGACTCTGGTGGCTGGTGGTACGGCGTCGCCGACGATGCTTAGGGTTCTTGGGGAAAGCTGAGGATCTGATTGCGTTCTTTCTCAGGCGACTCGGGGGCTCTGTGCAATTGTCTGGGTTCTTTTGTTGTTTTCTTTTTCTTTTGGACCTGGATGTAATTTGTACTGAGTTTTCTGAAATTATGTATCAGATCCTTCCTAAAAAAAAAAAGTTGTAGCCAAGCGTCGTCTCCCTTGCTTCGTTTCATCGAGGGACGTTGCAATCTGACTGCACAGGCATAGTTACGGATAGCAACCTATCGTGTCCCGCTTTTTTGACTTCACCAAGATTGTATGGATCTATACGTGATGAAAGTGTCCTCGCAATGACGATCAAAGTGCGCCTTCCCATACTTACAACATCAGACGGCCCATGTTCTCTGAATACATTGTATCAGCTGAGAGCTAGATATCCTCTCGGACACTGCTGGCGACGAGCCCATAGACATAGCCATTTGTCAGGATTAGGTGACAAGATGTTCAGATCAGGATTGACCCGTCAACGTCCCCGTACATTCATAGATAGGTGTGGTCCGGTTCTCCCGTCCCATACATACTAACACAATTTTCACAGCGGCATCAATCAATTGTAGCGAGTCCCTGGTTGAATTGTCTCCTAATAGGATGTCTTGATATGGCGATCCAAATACAATATGAGTACGACGTCAAATTTTCAAAAATACACATGTACGGGGATATATAATATCTAATAAAAAAAATCTTTGATCATGGAATTTTGATATGAAGCAACCCAACATAGGATCGGTCACATTTGGGGACAATATGATCTCCTTTCTAGATATCTTGAACGAATATGGTTAAACTCCAGTGATTGAGCTTACTGCAAGATGTGTGTGTGTGTGTGTGTGTGTGTTGGGGGGGGGGGGGGGGGGGGGGGGACCAAGTTGTCTTTATGATGTCTACATGATGGATATGTATTTCAAGGTATCCGATATGTCTGATATGTCACTTTTCGGAAGTATTTGTACATCCTAAGCTTCATGCCACGAAGGACGCACCATCGTCAGCGGGGTGAATTGTCGACACAGGATGACGCCATGGAGCTTGGCCATTATCGATACCTCGCCGGCCAATGTCGCACGCAGCTCATTATCGGCCCGCTGTTCCGGTACACACATTGGGTTTACCCACACTATACTCTCTGCCTTGACACTCCACCTAGCGGCAAGAAGCCCCAGACATGCTGCTATATTTGAGCATTTGTTATTTAAAAAATATGTAGTTACTGAGCAACACTAGATAACTCGATGACTAAGCTAGAGGCATGTTTGCGGCATTAGTGAATATGTGTGATCTGTTATTGGTTGCGTGCGATTGAAAGAACATCTCATAGATTCCCTATTGGTTTTGTGTGTTAGGCGACAACACTACGGATAATCTAAACATTTGATAAGTGATGCAGGTTTAATTGAATAGTTACATAAGCATCGAGGCAAAAAGAGAGTAAAAGATCGAAGTTTTGATTGCTGCTGAGACTTCCAGACCGGAGTCTCCGGTCTGTTGGTTCGGAGTCTCCGGATTCCAGACCAGAGTCTCCGGACTCAGGGGACCCTATCGAAGAAGCTCAAAGTGGTTCACCCCCTGGACCCAGTCCGGAATGTTGCCAGAGGAAGGCCGGAGTCTCCGGCCTGACCTGCTCCAAGCTCAAAGTGGTTCACCCCCTGTACCCAGTCCGGAGACTTGCCGAAATCTGTCCGAGTCTCCAGTGTAGGCTGATACGTCTCAAACGTATCTATAATTTTTGATGTTCCATGCTTGTTTTATACCAATTGCTACATGTTTTGCATCTAGTTTATATCACTTTTATACATTTTTTGGGACTAACCTATTAACAAGATGCCGAAGTGCCAGTTCCTGTTTTCTGCTGTTTTTGTATTCCAGAAAAGCTAGTCTGGAAATATTCTCGGAATTGGACGAAACTACACGGGGGTGCCTATTTTTCCAGAACACGCCTAACGGAGCGAAGGAGCAGCAGAGGAGGGCCACCAGGAGGCCACACGCACCTAGGGCACGGGCCCCCTTCTGCCGCGCCCTAGGGTGGTGTGGGCCCCTCGGGGTCCGCAGTCGCCGCCCTTTCGCCTACTTATTCCCCCCGACGCGAAAACCCTAAGTACCGGAGCAAATATCCACGAAAAGATCCAGAGACACCGCCGTCGTCAACCCTAGCTCGGGAGGGTTCAGAACCTCTTCCCGGCACCCTGCCGGAGAGGGGAATCGTCACCGGAGGCTTCTACATCGCCATGCCTGCCTCCGGAGTGATGCGTGAGTAGTTCATCCTTGGACTACGGGTCCATAGCAGTAGCTAGATGGTTGTCTCTCCACTTTGTGCCATCATGTTTAGATCTTGTGAGCTACCCTACATGATCAAGATCATATTATTGTAATGCTACATGTTGTGTTTGCTGGGATCCGATGAATATTGAATATTATGTCAAGTTGATTATCAATCTATCTCATATGTTATTTAAGATCTTGCATGCTTTCCGTTACTCGTAGATGTTTTGGCCAAGTAGATGATTGTAACTCCAAGAGAGAGTATTTATGCTAGATAGTGGGTTCATGTCTCCGTTTAACCTGGGACAGTGACAGAAAGTTCTAAGGTTGTGGATGTGCTGTTGCCACTAGGGATAACCTAACGATGCTATGTCCACGGACATATGTGTTTGTTTACATTACGCACTTTACTTAATGCAATTATCCGTTGCTTGCAACTTAATACCAACGGGGGACTCGGATGACAACCCGGCGGTGGATTATTAGTCATAGATGCTGTTGGATAACGGTCTATGTATCATGTCGTAATGCCCAATTAAATATCATAGTAGTCAACATGTCATGTATATGCATTGTCATGCGCTCACTATTCGTCAATTGCCCAGCTGTAATTTGTTCACCCAACATGTTAGTTATCTTTTATGGAGAGACACCACTAGTGAACTGTGGACCCCGGTCCATTCTTTTACACTGATTAAACAACCACAAACTGCAAACTGTTCCTTTTTCATTCTCTGCAATTTAATACTCATTTTCCACACCATACGTTTAATCCTTTGTTTTCAGCAAGCCAGTGAGATTGACAACCTCACTGTTTCGTTGGGGCAAAGTAGTTTGATTGTGTCGTGTGCAGATTCCACGTCAACAGTCCAGACTCCCTGCAACATCTATTTTTCTGGCGCCGTTGACAACCTTCTGAAGAGTTGCTGCTCCTACTGGTTCGATAACCTTGGTTTCTTTCTTAGGGAAACTTGCTGCTGACTACATCATACCTTTCTCTTGGGGTCTCCCAACGAACGTGTGTTTCACGTCATCATAGGACGAAGTCTTCGGTCACTCAGACCGGAGTCTTCGGTGTTAGATTGCTACAACAGATAAATACCCCTCCATCTACCTCCAGCCAAGTATCTCTCCCAGAATTTATTGACCTCCCTTGTTGCAAGCTCAAATCCACTAGATCTCCCAATCCCTCCACCCAAACTCGTTGATCTTTGGAGGATTGAAGGAGAATGCCTGGATCTACATCTTCACCAAGACGATTTACATTTTCCCCTCATTCACCTGAGGGACCATTTGCTAGGTTTTTCAAACCTAGCCCCTTGTTGTACTCACTTGTTGTCTTTTGTGACAGATTTTAGCCGTTCGGGAGCCCCCAATCCAGTTGTGGGTTGTGCCCCGGATTGTTGTTGTAAAGACTCCGGACTCCGTCTTGAAGGTTTCCGATAGTTGAAGGTGAATCAAACCTTTGTGGTGCGGTTCATCTGAGAAGAAGGTGAAGCCTGCTGTGGCTGTTGAGCCTCTAACGAGACGTACTCCCCCAAAAAGGAGAAACTCAGGATTACATCTTTGTCTCCGTGTGCTTTCACTTCGGTTACCTCTATCCTTATTTACCGCCTTTACCTTGTGTATCGTATTTAGTCGCTAGCTTGTCATATAGGTACATTCACCGTAGTTGCATATTTAGAGAATGTACCTTTTGTGTCAAATCTAAATTGAAAAAGTATTAAAATTTGAAGTAGCACCTATTCACCCCTCCTCTAGGTGCCATACTATCCTTTCAGCGATGGCACACGATGAAATGATTGTAGTACTTGAAATCCTAGCGTTCTCTATGTGTTCATGGTTTCCATGGCGTTCGTGTAGTGTGTGTACACCAAGAACCTATGAGCGTGTTCCTGCCCTGAAACCAACCATGCGAAAAAATGTTAAACTTGAGCATTGTCGGTGGTATTCAGTGCCGGAGTTAGCCTAGATGTCAAAACTCAAAAGAAACTACGACGATGTCAGAATTCATACATACAGTGAATAATTTATGAGGTTAATTATGTTGTATTTATAGTTGGGACTTTATTGCTCTTTTTCTGTGTTGTTGCTTGACCATATGATCTGTATGTAGCGCCGTGAGTCCACCACTAGTGGGTTTACATTAATTTTTTGACACAGAGAAAAAATCTTTACGTCGTCACTTTTTGGTGCGAGAGAAAGAACGGAATAGACACTAGTAGAAAACCCCATATAGTCCCGGTTCGTTTGAGCCATTAGTCCCGGTTCCCGAACCGGGACTAGCCAAACGGGACTAATGGGGTTCCACGTGGGGGAGGAGCTTTAGTCCCGGTTCGTAATACGAACCGACGATCCGGGACTAATGGGGCTTTTTTTTCAACAATTTTAATTTTTTGAAAAAAAATTTAAAATTTTTTCTTAACTTTTTGTATGTTTTTTTTAACTTTTTTTAAACTTTTTAAATTCTATTTTGAAAATTTTCACTTAGCCACATACTTAATCTCTAATTACACACTTAGTCATAGGTCAAAGTACTTACCCACATACTTAATCTCTAATTACACACTTAGTCATAGGTCAAAGTACTTACCCTGGTCAAACTTCCCATTCGGTCACACATCCTCAGATTGCTCCAGCCCAAGCATGCTTAACTTTTGAGTTCCTTTCAAATTAGCTTCCAAATGAGAAGTTAGAACTTACTGATATTAGTATCCTATCAATCATATTAACCCCTCGGTTACGATGTTACACTTTTTCATTGTTTAAATTTAAAAATTTGTTTGAATAAGTAACAATGATTATGTAATAGTATATTTTGAATAAATAACAATAAAATATATTTTACTTTATTTTTTCTTTTTACATTTAATATGGAATAATTCATATCTTTACATCCGTAAATCGAAATTTGACAAATAAAATGTCTAAGTCGATTAGAAATATGAGAGGAATTCAAATATGCCATCCATATCAAGATCCACCCAACTCTTGCAAAGGTTCCCTCCGTTTCGCCCGAAGTGGGAGTTTTCACCTATAAGTCCACCAACTTACTAGAGAGAAAGTGAACCGGTGAAGCCGGTCACACACTGGAGTAGGATCTTGGACATGTACAACACCCAACACACTTGTATATATATGGTATGGAACCACCTATATTTTGGTGGGTTTCAGACGCTCTGAAGCCCGCTTCGGCGAAACCCTATACCCGCTGGAAAAAAGTCAAAATTCCCATGTACCCCTTTGAACGGAGTCAAAAGGGGTAGGCCAGTGGACTTTTTTCTTGGTTGTGTTAGGTTAGGACATAGGAACATACAAAACCAAGATCCACCCAACTCTTGCAAAGGTTCCCTCCGTTTCGCCCAAGTGGGAGTTTTCAGCTATAAGTCCACCAACTTACTAGAGAGAAAGTGAAGCCGGTGAAGCCGGTCACACACCGGAGTAGGATCTTGGACATTTACAACACCCAACACACGTTATACATATGGTATGGAACCACCTAGGTTTTGGTGGGTTTCCGACGCTCTGAAGCCCCGCTTCGGCGAAACCCTAGACCCGCTGGAAAAAAGTCAAAATTCCCATGTACCCCTTTGAACAGAGTCAAAAGGGGGTAGGGTCGTGGACTTTTTTTCTTGGTGTGTTATATTAGGACATAGGAACATCCAAAACCAAGATCCACCCAACTCTTGCAAAGATTCCCTCCACTTCACCCAAAGTGAGTGTTTTCAGCTATAAGTCCACCAACTTACTAGAGAGAAAGTGAAGCCGGTGAACCGGTCACACACCAGTAGGATCTTGGACATTTACAACACCCACACACTTGTATACATATGGTATGGAACCACCTAGGTTTTGGTGGGTTTCCGACGCTCCGGAGCCCCGCTTCGGCGAAACCCTAGACCCGTTGGAAAAAGTCAAAGTTCCCGTGTACCCCTTTGAACATAGTCGAAAGGGGGTAGGACAGTGGACTTTTTTGCTTGGTGTGTTAGGTTAGTACATAGGAACATCCAAAACCAAGATCCACCCAACTCTTGCAAAGGTTCCCTCCGTTTTACCCGAAGTGGGAGTTTTCACCTATAAGTCCACCAACTTACTAGAGAGAAAGTGAAACCGGTGAAGCCGGTCACACACCGGAGTAGGATCTTGGACATGTACAACACCCAACACACTTTATATATATGGTATTGAACCACCTAGATTTTGGTGGGTTTCAGACGCTCTGAAGCCCCGCTTCGGCGAAACCCTAGACCCGCTGGAAAAAGTCAAAATTCCCATGTACCCCTTTGAACGGAGTCAAAAGGGGTAGGCCAGTGGACTTTTTTTCTTGGTTGTGTTAGGTTAGGACATAGGAACATCCAAAACCAAGATCCACCCAACTCTTGCAAAGATTCCCTCCGTTTCGCCCAAAGTGAGAGTTTTCAGCTATAAGTCCACCAACTTACTAGAGAGAAAGTGAAGCCGGTGAAGCCGGTCACACACCGGAGTAGGATCTTGGACATTTACAACACCCAACACACTTGTATACATATGGTATGGAACCACCTAGGTTTTGGTGGGTTTCCGACGCTCCGAAGCCCCTCTTCGGGAAACCCTAGACCCGCTGGAAAAAGTCAAAGTTCCCGTGTACCCCTTTGAACAGAGTCGAAAGGGGGTAGGACAGTGGACTTTTTTGCTTGGTGGTGTTAGGTTGGACATAGGAACATCCAAAACCAGATCCACCCAACTCTTGCAAAGGTTCCCTCCGTTTTGCCCGAAGTGGGAGTTTTCAGCTATAAGTCCACCAACTTACTAGAGAGTAAGTGAAGCCGGTGAAGCCAGTCACACACCGGAGTAGGATCTTGGACATGTACAACACCCAACACACTTGTATATATGGTATTGAACCACCTAGATTTTGGTGGGTTTCAGACGCTCCGAAGCCCCGCTTCGACGAAACCCTAGACCCGTGGAAAAAAGTCAAAATTCCCATGTACCCCTTTGAACGGAGTCAAAAGGGGTAGGCCAGTGGACTTTTTTCTTGGTTGTGTTAGGTTAGGACATAGGAACATCCAAAACCAAGATCCACCCAACTCTTGCAAATATTCCCTCCGTTTCGCCCAAAGTGAGAGTTTTCAGCTATAAGTCCACCAACTTACTAGGGAGAAAATACTCAAAAAGTGAAATCCTTTGGCATGGAGTCCTTTTATGTGTACTAGTTGCTAGCAAAAATGATAAACTTGAATTTTGACAAACATTTCAAAAAAAACCTTCACAAAAAGGTCTATCATCTATAGACATGTATATATTTTGCTTCAAATGACCAAGTTATGACCATCCCCGTGCCATAGTTTGTGATAATGTGTCCATATTTGATACATAGGTGTGTCTTGGTATGGCAAACATTTTTGGCAAAACCAATTTCCAAATTATTTTTATAAATATCATTTTCCATTTTTTAAGTGCAAAAAATGACTTTTTTATTAAGCAAGTACCAAAAATATGTTGCAAAAAGTAATATGCATGGTGAAAATGATGATATGGATGTCATATTTGGATTCCTCTCATTTTTCTAATCGATTTAGACATTTTATTTGTTCAATTTCGATTTACGGATTTAAAGATATGAATTATTTCATATTAAATGAAAAATAGAAAAAATATTATAGGCAGGGGAGGGGTATTAGTCCCGGTTCGTGCCACGAACCGGGACTAATGCTCTGCGGCACGCCATGTGTCTGGCGCATGAGCTTTAGTCCCGGTTCATGCCACGAACTGGGACTAATACGCCCATCCGAACCGGGATTAATGGCTCACGGGGCCCTGGCAGCTCGAACCGGGACCAATGCCTGACACTGGTCCCGGTTTTTGCCCGAACCGAAACTAATGACTTTGGGCTCCGGACGAAAGGTCCTTTTTCTACTAGTGAGATTTCCTTTTCTATTAATTTTCTAGATGCAAAGAGGAAGAAGTCAATTGGCAATGAAGTTCTTAGTTCGTTGTTTCTTTTTTATATAATTTTTTTAATGCATTGGGATGCATGATATTTTATGCTATAAAAGTTTTAAAACATGCATTTGAGGGAGTTGGCTCTATGAACATATTTCGGTCGATGCATCAGGGTGCATGTAATCAGATATTTTATGCTAAGATGTCGAGGCAAACATACGTTGCTTTTGGCCTTTGGCACTTGGTTGTAAGAATGTGCTTACAGTGGATACATGATTTTATTTTAAAAGAAGATTTATTGTTCTCTCAACCATACAATACTACAACTTCTGCTACCTGTCAATAACACCCAAGCAAACGCTAATGCAATTGGGCGCTCAGACCCAATGAGACGACGAACAAAATGTCAGCAAGTTAAAAAAGATCACCAGTTCGCTGCCAGATTGTGTTGCGATAACGATTGATTGAACAAATATAACCGAGCAGCGTTTTTTATTACTTTTTTATCTAAAGAGAAAGATGCAATTTTTTAGCAGGAGATGGGCCTTGTGGGCCGATTGCTGCAGCGTCGGGGGCCGCGGGTTTGCTCAGGCCTGCCATAAGAAGAGGAGGAGGAGACCCCCGTCCCCATTTTCTCGGGAGTCAAAGCAGAGTCCGCCCCCCTTCCTCTTCGCTCCGCTCTGTTCTCGCTGGCGTGGCGCCGTGGATCTCATTCGACCTGGAAGGAACCCTAACCCCGCCGTCCCGCCCAGGTAACCAGCCCCGTCCCTCCACGATCGGATTCATCATCTTCTAGTACCTGCTTCGCTTCATGCTGCTGCGCTAGGGTTTTGCTGCTTCATTCGTGCGTCGCTCTATCAATCTTGTGGATTCATGTCACCAGGAATCCAATCTAGGCAAGCGGCGGAGTTTTTCGCTAGGCTAGTTGGTTTCAGGCTACCAATCGAATCGAATCGAATCGCCTACTGCTTTGCTTCACCTGCTGATTGATACTATTGCTTGGAATCACTGCCTTATCCACGCTAGTTAGTTCAGGCTACCAATCAATCTTGTTGCTCGACACTAGTTAATTCACTATTGGTTGGGATCGTTTTCTGTTTCAGCTACAAATTAAAACTGATTCGGCCTTACGCCCTTACTACATCTTGCTCCCCACTAAAGAACTGTGCTCTCAACAAGCTTGCTTCACTTCACTAATGGAGAACAAATATATACATGCTTCAGTGAGCCTCCATCACTATGCCTGTACTATCACTAGGAAATAGGACAAGGAGCCGGGCGTGTTTCTACGCTTGTTAGTTCAGGCCATCAAATCAGTTTTATGGCGTACTCCTTGTAACTAGGCTAATTAATTGGGCCTTTACTAGATCTTCCTCCCCACCAAACTGGACGAAGAGCAATGCTTACCTCTGTTAAATCTCACCACCATGCTTGCTTCAGTTCATTAAACAACAAAGAGTTCCATGCTTTATGTTGCTTCTTTGAGCTTCTTCACTAATGTTATGATGCAAGTCTTTCTGTTTGCCATGTGCTTAATGTTCTTGTTTTGCTCCTGCAGATAGATAGATGTCGCAGTCCAATGAAGTAAGGTCAGCTCTCTTCTCCACCCCATTGATCGCCATTCCTTATCCTTTCACGCTCTTCTCTCAGGTCTCAGCTGTAAAGAAAAGGAGAAACCTTACCGTATTTTTTTTTCAGGTACACCGCACGCTCCATCACGCCGCCGGCGGACAGGGACAGCTCGCCCCCTCCCAAGAGGCGCGCCGCCTCGAGGTCGCCCTCGCCCCCGCTCCCTCCCCCTCCCCGTTTCCCCCAAAGGGGTGCGCACCATCTCCTCGAGGTCGCCTCCGCCGAAAAGACGCAGCAGCACCTCGAGGTCTCCTCCGCCTAAAAGACGTGGCAGATCAAGGTCTCCTTCCCCCAAGAGGCGTGGCAGGTCCAGGTCTCCTTCCCCCAAGAGGCGTGGCAGATCCAGGTCCAGGTCCAAGTCCAAGTCCAGGAATAGGAGCCGCTCCAGGCAAGTCAGCTTGATGTTTTTGTCACAGTCAGTTTGATATCATATTGAACAATAGCAGTTAATGAAGCATACTGTACAACATCATAAAAGGTATTGATTTTGTTCAACACATGGCAGGAGTAGAGATGAGATAAGGAATCCTGGGAACAACCTGTACGTCACGGGACTGTCCACGCGGACGTCCAGTGAGGACCTGGAGAAGTTCTTCAGTAAAGAGGGGAAGGTACTCTACTTCTGCTTTATTCCTCCGTTCATGTCTGTCTCGAAAGGCCATTCCTCCGTTCATGTCTGATATTTGGTGTCTCTCATTACCTGTGACTTCTCTCCTTCATGTCTGTCTGATATTTGATTTTTTCTCATTATCCGTGGGCGGCTGGACGCCCTTTTATTCAGTGATCATGTCACCAGCTGATGTGCAAAACTGCAGGTTCAGGACTGCCATATCGTGGTCGATCCTCGCTCAAAAGAGCCGCGCGGCTTTGCGTTCGTGACGATGGAAAACGTGGAGGATGCGAGGCGCTGCATCAAGTACCTACACCGTACTGTGCTTGAAGGCCGCCTCATCAGTGTGGCAAAGGTATCGTGCCTTTTCTGTGCCTACCTCCTGTTACATAATTATCATCTTCTTTCTGTATCCATTTGAGTGGTCAGGTTAGTTCTTATTACCAGGTAGTAGTTTATGTGTAAACTCACATCGTGATATTGGCTTAAATTTTAGCTGTCCAGCAGCTGCCTTTTGAGCCAGCCTCATCTGGGAATGAGCCACACATCCTAGGACAAATTTTCAGTTTATCCTTGTTCTAGATCTTGCCCTAACGTTCTTCTATGACTCGACTTAGACTCTTCTTAATACAATGATGCGAAGTTCTCCTGCACATCCAAGATTTTTTGTTTTACATTTAAGTATTATATCTTGGGTTTGTAACATCTTCTCTTTACTTATGAGAGACTTGAGCAATCTGGTTATAAAATCTGCCAGGTGTCCTTGAAAATCAGCTAGAGTACAAGTAAATGTAGATACATCTTTCATCTTACAAAGGAAAATTTTATATTGGGGTGACCATGTGAATTCTGCTGGGCTCATTTGCAGTGGTGTGCTGGTGTAGCACACAGTATGGATGGATTGTCCGAGTTATGCTCTTACACATTGGAGTCCAATGCAGGAAATGGAGAAACTCCTCTTGTTTCTGTGTTTCTTCGCTTTTCTCCTGCTGACTTCCCCGACTGCATCGTCCACACTGTTGGGCAGCCTCAACATTGATCCTAGGCTGCCTGTAACAGTACTGAACCATCATCGACATTGCGTACTACACTGTGTCTGCACCGATTACTGAACCATCGTCGACATTGCCTAGTACGCTGTCTGCACCGACCTTACTGAACTATCATGGACATGGCCTACGACACTGTCTGCACCGACCTGAGCGAACCATCATCGACATCGCCTACTACACTGTCTGCCTGCACCGACCTTGCTGAACCATCATCGACATGGCCTACTAGACTGTCTGCACCGACCTTACTGAACCATCATCGACATCGCCTGCTACACTGTCTGCACCGACCTTACCGAATCATTGTCGCCTACTACACTATCTGCACCGACCTTGTGAATTCTGCCATGCTCATTGCAGTGGTATGCTGGTGTAGCGTACAGTATGAAGGTAGTAGTAGTGTATGTTTAAACTCCCATGACGATCTTGGCTTGCAGTTTAGCTTTCCTAGTGCTACTTCTTGGGCCAGTTTATCTTGGAATGAGCCACACATCCTACGACGAGTTACAGTTTACAGGTAATGAATGAACTCCATAGTTCAATACCAGAAATGTGGCCATTACGGACTGCCTTATGCAGTTATGTTGCCATCTATCTAGTCTTCAACAAAATATATCTGGAGACGTGGACTCTTAAAATCTTGCGTTATACATATCAAAACCTTGAGCAATTTGGAAATAAGCTAGGTCGAGTTGTCCTGAAAATCAGCCATAGTATTAGTAGTTCTTAGAAACACCAATTTATCTGGTCTCATTGCAGTGGTGTACTGGCTAGGAATATATATACTGTGGTGGCCATAATTGCTACATCAAGAGAGAATTGTTTGAGTTATGCTCTTTCAATGCACATCTTATTTCTTTGCTTTTTTTGTGTTGATTTCCCCAGCCATGCAGCTTCCACATTGCTGGGCTGTCATTGGTTCTAGACCGTGCCCTCTGTAGAATTATTGAATTATATTCTGGCTGTGCATACCTGTTGGTTTCTACTCCCTCCGTTCCAAATTAGATGACTTCCATTTGTCCACATGCGGATGTATCTATACTTGTAACATGTCTAGATACATGCGCATATAGACAAATGGAAGTCATCTAATTTGGAACGGAGGGAGTACAACCTCATCTTCAACTTTAAAATATGTTGCCTCTCCAATCTCCCATCACCCTCATGAGTATCGCCTACTACGCAGTCTACACCGACCTAGTCACACCTGAAGTCATTACAGTGTTATACGTCACCATGCTGCAGACACATACTCTTTGTCCACATCCTTCGAGCTTTGGTAGGTGTCGCTGGTGTTGAATGGCTTGAGTGTGCTTCCCGTTAGGAGTAAATCGATGCACGTTTCATTAATATGCTTGAGTTGGGTTTTTTGAAGAGTTTGCTTGATCAGTAATGCGGTCAAATTCCTACTCATTGCTGAACTTTTTGATTGCAGGCAAAGAGAGCCCGCGAGAGGACCCCTACACCAGGAGAATACTGTGGCCCAAGAGGTAAGCACGCACGGATATGGTTTAGTTTTCTGCACTTGTAGGAAAACAGTTCCTTCCTATTGTTGATATTTCTGTGTAGGTTTTCTGATGTGTGTTGTAGCATGGGATTTTTTATGCACTTGGCATGTCCAGATCCGTTGCACTTTGTTTGTGTGAAAGAACCCTTGTGTTTGTGAGTAGCTTTTTTGTAGTCTGCTGGGAAAAGAAAAGGAGATACGTATTTAGGGGTTAATTTGTGCAACCAATTATCAGATGGCATATCTAACCCGATGGTTCGTGCAGGCGGGCGTGGGCGAAGGAGCCCTTCACCTCGCCGGTCCAGCAAGGGGTCGAGGGACCGCTCAAGGTCGCCGGGCGGGAGAAGGGACAGGGACAGGAAGCGCGACTGAGATGAGAGTAACCACTGAGTTGCTAGATGATAAATCACTTGGGAGCTGGGTCTGAATGTCTTTGGATAGGATGTTGAATGATGATGAAACTTTGGTCTGTATTTCTCGCTGCCCTTTGGCTGGCTGGAGGCTGGATATACCCTTACTTCCTCTTTTTTTTTTTTTTTGAGCTCAAGGTGGTCGATTTACTTCCTCTTTTTGGTTAGTTATTAGCAGCGTGTCTCTTGTGGTATCCGCCCTACTGTGACCGTTGCCCGGACGGTTTCGTACTTCTACCTTTATCGTCCTTGAAGTGCATCTTTTTTATTTTTAAGATCCAACAAATTGCTTCCTTTTTGTTTTAAGTGAAATGTTGTCCTTGTCGGCAAGCACCTTGGACACGGGGCTTTTGAGAACATTATTGAACTAGCACGAGCACAAAAATTCCATGCATTACCTTGGTCGTACCAGGCAGGTTGCACAGCAGGATCTTGCATTGGTGAGCTAGTAGATAGTGACAGCAGTAGTGGGAGTGACCCTGGAGCTGCAAAGAGTAGCAGGCTGAAAACAGAATGATCTGCAATGGCTCAGGATTTAGGGTAAGACATGGGTGAAATTGTCGAACTTCTCGAGGCACAACATTTCAAACTATGAAGAGGACACACAATTCACATATACAATTCTGTTCCATGGATTCGCCGCAATGCATTTACATCCCAGCCACCGACCGATCCCTAAAAAACGGAGCAAGATCACAAAGGAACCAGGAGGCAGCCACGGGTAAACCAAGCACAGCGAAATCACAGTCAAACGAGTATGCAACATGCAAGATCGACAACACACGCACCAAACCAATCACACACGATACAGATTGTTACACCGACCGAGCACAAATTCAATACTTAAACGTCCTCCTGCCGACGCCGGCCGGCATGGACACGGTGGAGTCGACGCTGAGCCCGCTGACGGACCGCCGGTGCCGCCTGCCGCCAGCCACGGACGCCGCCGGCGTGCCGACCCGCGACGACGGTACCGACGGCTCGCCGCCACCGCCGCCCTTCCAGAACGGGCTCTTGGCCCAGCTCCCGATGCTCTGCCCGAGCCCGAACGAGAACCGGGGTTTCTGCTCCGCCGCCCGCCGCTCCTTCTCCAGCCGCTGCTGCAGCGCCTGCGCGCGCGCCCGGGCCTTGGCGGACGCCGACACCGTGGGCGTCATGTAGTTGGGCACGCCGTACGATCGGCAGCTCGTCAGGCTCTCGTCGTCGCGGACGCTGCCGCCGCCGGCGTGGCTCTGCGCCCCTCTGGTGGCCGCCCGCGTGACAGGCCTGCTGCTCGGCTGCTTGGGGTAGTATGCCGAGACCACCGACCGCGCCGGCGTCGTGGCCGCCGTCGTCATCGGCGTCATCGTGTGTCTTTCGCGGTGCGCCACGACGGGCGCGGGCGCTGGCCTGTGCCGGATGACGAGGGGCTCGACGAGGCGTGTGTGCTCGGGCTCGACATGGCTGCGGTCGATGGGAGACCACCACCATGGGTTCCGGCCTGACTGGAGGTCCGCCAGGATCGCGTGCGCCGCCATGGGTGTCGCCTTCAGCACCTGCAGCCGCGGACCCACGAGTAACAGATCAATAACAGCTCGTGAGGATGACAAGTGCAGCAAAACTCAAAATTTTAAAATAGTGCGGGAGAACATATTCAACTCTCCAAGTACAGTACGTACTAACAGTGACAGCACGGCTAGCCTGTTTCAGGTGAAGAAACAATGACAGTACACCTTAATTTGACAAAGGAAAACGTTGACAGTGTGCTTTTAGTTGGCCCATCGGTACCATATGAAGAACATCTTTTCCTGCACCTACTACTGTTCATCTCTCACGGATGAATGAATGTGAGAGGCGATCGCCCATGCATCCTTGTTGCAACATGCACTAAGCCACTAACTACTGTTGTTTGACCGACGGAATTAGCAGTTCATGCGAGGTTAACAGGTAACAGTTCGTGCGAGGTTAACAGGTGAAAACAGGTAGGAGTGGCTCAACCTATTAACCAAAGTTCGAATCCCATTGGGACTTGGGAGCGAATTTCTGGAATTCTCACAAAAAAGCAAATTTTCTATAAAAAGAAGTCATCAAGGCTAGTCCTGGTCTAAAAAAAAAAGAAAACACATTTCAGCGATCCAACAAATATCAACAATGACATTACACCTATGACAGGAAAATCTTAGACATCTTTAGTGCGATTCTAGTTGACCAATCGATCGGTTACGCAGCATCAAACATATTTTATCGCCACCTACTGGTCTCTTTCAGATGAACCGAAAGAAACGATCGGTCACCATTTCTTCGCTAATCTCCTCTAACTACTGCTGTTTGACTGACGGAATCCGTCCCTTTCCCCTGCTTCAGACGTACGTGATCGTGCTGTGCTGTGTTGCTTTCTGAATCGAGTGCTGTGCTTCTACGGCGGAGACGAGACGTACCTGGTGAGAGTAGGCGTAGGCGAGCGCCCGCTCCCGCTTCATCACGGCCTCCGCCTTCCGCTTCGTCCTCGCGTCCGCCTCGTCCCGGCTCAGCAGGCTGTCGTCCCACACGCCGCCGTCCTGCACCGGCGATCGAGCTCGTCCGTTCGTCACACGAGGTCCAGATGGATCGATCAACGTACGTACTCTAACGATCATGCACGCGCGTGCGTACCTGCGACCCGCCGCGCGACCTGCCGTCCCTGAACATGGCGCCGTGGAGGTTGCGCCGCTCCATGGCCTCCACGCGGCTGGCGCGCACCTGCGCCTGCACGCGCACCAGCGTCCGCATGCACCGCATCGCGTGCGCCGTCTGCCGCCGCACGTTCGGGCCACGCACCACGCCCTGCAGCCGGATCAGGCCCCGCAGCGACCGGTAGCTCCGCCGCGCGCTGTACCCACGGAACGCCGCCTGGATCGCCACGGCCGCCGCGCGGGCCTGCTCCGGCTGCACGGCGCGCCGCCTCGTCGCCGCCGCGCTCGTCCTGGGACGCTGCTGCTGCTGCTGCTGCTGAGGCTGCCGCCACTCGGTGATCTTCTCGGCGGCCTTGCCCTGCTGAAGACGCTGCAGCCTCTGCTGCTGCTCCCGGTCGTGGTCGAACCGCCTGATCAGCGGCGGCGGAGAGCAGGAAGGAGGAGGAGGCAGCGGTAGCACCGCGGCGGCGTGCTGCTGCTGCTGCTGCTTGTTGCCGTCCCGCTCCCGCTCGCGCTGCTGCTGCTGCTTGTTGCCGTCCCGCTCCCTCTCGCGCTCACGCGCCAGTGGAGTCGTAGGCGCCGTGGCGGCCGCGGTGACTGTGGTGGGCCTGGCGGGGGTGATCTGGTACTGCGCCGGCGGCCTGCCGTAGTACTGCCGCTCCATCTCCGCGTCGCCCAGGATCTTCTCGATGCTGCTCGGCTGGCGGTACAACGGGATGCTCATCATCGCCGGCGCAGGGTCGGCCTGCTGCCGCGACCGGCTGAAGCCGCTCCATCGCTTCTTGTCCCTCTCGCTCCGGTACTGCGGCGGCGGCTGCGGGTACTGCGCTACAAGCTGCACATGCAATTAGTTCTCTCAGTTCTTTTTTGCTGGTCAAACTTGACATGTAAAATACCTATACACTAAAGAACATATTACTAAAATGTTACTATGAAAAATAATCCCTCCGTATCAAAATATAAGACTTCCTATCCTTTTTATGCACATATATCTAGATATGTTTTAGTGTAAGATTCACATAAACTTTGCACTAAAATATGTCTAGATACATTTGGGTAGAAAAAGATTAGAAAGTCTTATATTTTGATACGGATGGAGTAATTAAATAGTAATACAAATTTTATATGCAAATCAACGAAAATGATGAAGTGTCCCTACATACGGATACAGGACTATATATTTGTCGCTACGATACACCTGCACCTGTCTACATGCTCAGCAGCTGGCATGCAGTCGATGCTTCCTTGCAAAGCATAAGTATGTGTAGGCACTAGGCAGCCAACTTTCTCACTACCACTTTGCATGTTTCAAGTCGGATAAACAACCGGTTTATATGTCTTGATGATGTTTTTGCGTATAGGTAAAGGTAAATCAGGCCTATGCATTTGGGAGTTTCAGTGCTAGCATTGCTTACGGTTGTGGGCTTCTCCTTGGGGTTTGTGGTGAACGCCTTCTTGAGTGCATTGATCCAGTTTCCCTTCTTGCCCATCTTCTAATTAACATGTCTCCCAGGCACACTCCTGCAATAAATCAACAAATAACATTCAGTTAGCATTTTCTCCTTTTCACCTCGTGATTGGAAAGATCATGGAAATTTGATTCAGTTTAGTTGGAGCTTCAGATAACTCATACACAAAGAATGACAGATGTAGAGGGAAGCCATATATCTGATGCCAAGGTTGAGAACAAGTTGACCAACTACTTTACACAAAGGTGGTGTGCCTAAGTTTTTACCAGTAATACATCTTGTTTCCTAATATGAACAAGAAAGAAGGATGCAAGGGCAACTACTCCATCCATACCTCGTTTGAGCTTCCCCTGCCTCTCCTTGCCGATGCTTCAGTAGAGTAGCTCCGCATTACGGACTCTGAACCCCCTGTGATGTACTCTAAATCCTCAGAATCTCATGGAAAATCTGCACTCAGTCTCTGGACCTCCCAACTCTCTCTTCGTTTGGGAGAGTACGCCGTTTTATAGATCCTTTTTCTGGATTGGATGGTGAAGGTGAGAGCCCACTTCCCACTCGATGACATCCTGCCAACCTTGCTTCAGCGGTAAGCCTCACGAGGCCGCCAGTTTTGCAGCAGGTGCCGCTGGGTGAACAACTCCAGCGGCACTGTTTCAGTATTCCCTTTGCCTTTGTTGTACCTCAAACATACTTCTATCTTTACATATCTTCAGATCCATGTGTGATGTGCACAGATGCAACATGGCTAGCTCGTGTTGCTGTTGCACAAACTTAACTGTAAGGCTGCAATCCAGTTGGTCGGGGCAGAATTTCATTTTTTTCCTCCACGACGAGTCCACAGGAAGTTCATTGGCGTGAGAGCGAGGGTTCAGAGTTTCAGACACGGGCAGTCAATCAGACAGACGGAGAGACATGGTAGCTCACCTTCAACTGATAGTCCCTATTCATCTTTTACTTGTATGCGCTGTCGTCTGCCGGATCAAACCGGTAACGATCGAGCGAGCTGATGATTCAGTTTTGTCACTAGCGTCTGGGGGAATTTGCAGCGCGCGGGCAATGATCCTTTCACGCTCGTGCTGCTGGTGGTTGGTTATAAAATCGGAGTCCTGACCATTTTGTGAATATGATCATGTGTTCGAGCGGCACAGCTGTCAGCCATTTGGGTAAACTAGCTTCATGTGCATGTCATTGCTCACTCACACTTGCTTAAGGCTGAATCCTCTGGATCAGCGTGATGATGATGCACTTTCAGCTATGATCACGTTTAGCATTTTCTTTTTCGGCAAAGTTACCATCAAAATGTAGCATCTGGGACTGGGAGGGATCGATCCCTTCTTGAAAAGGAAGCTTCCAAGTGGAAAAACCGAGAACAGATTTATCAGACAGTTTTCAGCGGATGTTATCAACTAAATTACAGAGTGAAGACTGTTTTCAGTTGATGTATAGAAATCAACTAAATTACAGAGTGAAGACGCCTATGTGTCTCACATAAACGTGGGAGGAGATGAATGGGATTGAGTGGCTTTAAGTAAGCGACGTCATCTTGCTTGCAAGGTACTTCAATTCAAAGACAAAATAGAAGACAGACATCTCCTAGAATTAGGTTTAGTAGGCTTGGTGGTTCCATCATCAAGATCAGGAGAGAGGGGGCTTAGTGCTGGAAGTTGCTCCTAACAACACAAGTAGGCCACCTCCCTACATGGCCTTCTTTGGCCATTGTGTCTCCATCCTGAAACCGGTTGCCTCCTGGCTATTGGACCCATCGCCTCGAACGTTGCTTGTGCATGCACCTCGTTTCGGAATAAACTAGGCACCTTTATGCTTGCTTCTGAAACTAATCTAGTAGTGGAAAGATCGAGCCAATTGTGTGATTCAGTGCGCTTTTCTGTAAGATATATGTGTCGCAAGTGTGTCTATCGATCCTTAGGTGTCAATCGTACTGTTAATCATAAACAACATGCCCAAGATGCAGAATGTGTGTATGTTTTGCTTGACGCATAAATCCCTTTTAAGCAAAAAACATTAGGGGCGCGTTTGCTAGCCTGCAGCCAGCCGGGCCCGCTGGCTGCAGAAACATGCCCGTTGTTTGATTGTCGTTTTTCTGGAGACAGGCCCGCACGGTGTTTAAAGCACCCTAAGGCCAGGCCTCATAGGAACGGCCGAATCGGCCGTTTCTAGGTAGCCAGGCCGCGAGGAGAAGGAACGTGGCAACGGCTGCACGCGTGGAGAAGCGCGGGAGACGCGCCATAACCCCCGCACCCACGACTCTGACTGTCACCTTTCTCACATCCCATCGTCTCTCTCTCACCGTCCAAGAAAACCCCAACGGCAGCGGCTCCTCCTCCGCCTCCTCCTCCCCCACCGCCGGCCCGCGGTCCGTCGGCCATAGCGCATCCTGCAGCTCGGTGGCGAGAGCCGTGCAGGAGTTCGAGAAGGGGGCCGCCGACGGTCGTCGGAGTGCGGCGGCGCAGATTGACCCCGCTCTCCTCCCGCCCATGAAGCGGCCTTCGCCGATTTCGCATCGGCCAAGCCCGGCAGTGATGGCGTCTTCGGAGACGCGGAGGCTCGCCGAATCTGCAAGGGCAGTCCAAGCGGCGGCGCATGCAGCCGCCGTGACGATGGTCGGGGGTCCGGCGACTGGATTCCCCAATCTGGTCCAGGACGCCCCGCATAGCTTCGCCGCGGTGAGGCCACCGCCGACTCGTCCTCCTCGAGCCCCAGCATCGCCGCCTCTTGGGCCGCCGCCTGGGTTCCCCCTTCTGGTGCAGATTCCGGCGAACCAGTACCCGCTGCCAAGCTTCGCGGCGCCAAGACCTCCTCCTCCTCCAGCAACCGACGCTCCACCGGCAACCGTCACTCGTCCTCCACGACGAACCATCGCTCGTTCTCCACCACCGGCAACCGTCACTCCACCTCCACCTTCGGCAACCGGCGCCGGCCCCTCGAAGAGCCGTTCGGTAAAAGTGGTACCAACCTTGTCCATCTACAATCCCTTGTCAATCGTATTGCAGATTAGGATTCATTGTTCTGCGGATCTGTGGATCTGTTGTAGTTTCTGATTAGGATTCAATTTCTTCTTCTTCATGTACCTTTGTCAATCAACAATGCATGTTCATTAGTTTCTGTCCATGTTTATGTGCATTGCCTGCACTTTGTTGAAGTTGCATTGCACATTAGTCCATGTCCATGTCCATGTCCATGTCCATGTCCATGTCCATTTCCTGCACTTCATGAAGTTGCATTGCACATTAGTTCATGTCCATGTTCATGTGCATTGCCTGCACTTCATGAAGTTGCATTGCACATTAGTTCATGTCCATGTGCATGTGCATGTGCATGTGCATTGCATTTCATTGCCTAAATTCTATGATCTTGCATTGCAGGACTGGCACACCCAATGCAGGAAAACAGTGGAGCCTCTATCTCCTCTAACTGACTGCATCGTCCACCAAAATGTGGCAAGGCCTCATGTGCCAGGCCTGGCCTTGGCTGTGAAGGAGATGAAGGGCAAGAAGCTCAAAGGGGAACGGGGAATGGGTCGTGCACCAAAGCTAGGATACTGTTCTAATGGTGTCGTTCCCCGGCGTTTCTTCCTGGAGGTGAAGCATGATGATCTTCATTCGATCGTCTTCCCGCCTGACACCCAGAAGCTGGTGGTGGAGAAGTGAAAGCTGAAGAAGCCCAAGGTGAAGGAAGGCAAGGAGCCGAAGCTTTACATTCCACTCCGCACCACCGGGTACTGTGAGTACTTCGTCCAGCTCAGGTGGTTCGACGACCACCTTGTCATCTTCAAAGGATGGGAAGACTTCGCCAAGGAGATCAAGCTGGACATCGGAGATGTCCTCGTCTTCAAGTTCGTCGGCGACGGCTTCAAGGTGAAGCTCTTCAGGTTCATTAGCTCCACTGAGGAGGCCTTCGTCTGTCCAGTTCATGGCAAGTGAGTTCTTAGTTCACTGTGACTTGCTTGAAGAGAAGTTGTTTTGTATGCTCTTCATGTTTTGATGCCAGGGGAGTGTTCCCCTGGTGTAAGTACTTATCAGGTGCACAAATTGCATCTGTAACCAAACTCTTAACCCTAGCTGTAGTTAACCTTGTGGGGCGTAAGTATGGAAACCTATTTTGGGTCAGTGGGTGTGTTCCCCTGAGCACCGCCGCCATACCGATCGATCCACCACCGGCCAGCAGGTTAATTAGGTATGAGCACCGCCGCCTTCTTGTGTGCGATACGGCAGATGCGACGAGACCGTGAAGCGAGGGTGGCGATCGGTGTCCCGGTCATCGTGCCGCCGGCGCCGCTGATGCCAGAAGAGTACGAGGCCTGGGTGGCCATCGGTGTCCCATTCATCGAGCCTCGTCCCCAGCGCAACCGTAGCCCCAACGAGAAGCTTTTGATGAGGGTAAGACATACGCACACTCGATCGATCAAACTAGATCGGATTTTTTTCGAACTTAGTAAGCAAAGCATTATAAGTTTTGAGACGTGTTGCATAAGAATATTTCCAATTCATGGTAGGATTGTTCTCAAAAAAAGGAAAAATCCTGGTAGGATTTTGCCCAAGGCATGGTCTTTGCCGACTAGTTGTAGTGGGTGCGTTATAAACCTTTCGGCATGATTTTTGGGTGTGTGGAGTTGTAGCCATATAGTATGACGTTGTCTTGGCTGTCTTGAACTTTTTTCTAGAAAATGATACGTCTTACTTGGCTTATCAATTAAAACAAATATTTCAATCTATTTTGTGTATCAATTGTTTATTTAGCACATTTGGCAACAAGAAAGTGCCTAACTGACATAATGACTTTTCCTCTTACATATGTTCTTTTTCAGTGTTTTGCTATTGTGATGGGTATCATGTTTACGACTTTTGTCATGACGTTTAATGGACCACTCTATGCAAATATTCTCTTTGCGTGCATGACTTGGGTTTTGCCGATTATTATACTCAAGAACACGTTTGAGCCTGACGATCTTCTCCAGGAGGACACAACTTAACCCTGGTCGCTTCCCTCTGAGAGGTTTGCTTCATGCCGACTCCTTCTAGACCTATGACTATGACCGTATATAGCAGGAGCTCTGCCTATGCATTATTAGAAGAAGAGTTGATCCAGTTAATCAGGAAAACCGGACCCAAAAACCATACAAAGCGCGGTTATAAAACTATGACTATAAGGGGTATCATTGATCTGAGAAGGGGTGGAGTAGTGGTCGTCTGACGGTGGGGTCTCGCTTTGATTGTGACACGATCTTGAAGCTCGGTGCCCAGTCTCCTCCCGTTCATGGTAGGATTTTGGGCAAGGCTGGTCTTTGCCGCCAAGCCCATTGTAGTGGTGTGTTAATTGTTACACTTTGGGGCATGATTTTTGGGTGTGCGGAGTTGTAGCCATATATGACGATGTTCTGTCTGGACCTTTTGTCTAGAAAATGATATGTCACGACATACATCTTACTGGCATATTAATTATAAAATATTCCAATACCTTTTGTGTAACAATTGTTTATTTAGACATTATGCAACAAGAAAGAGCATAACCACCATAATGATTTTCCTCTTACATTTACTCTTTTTCACTGTTTTCTGATCGTGTTGGGTATCATGCTTACGGTTTTTTTCATGACGCTCAATGGGACACTCTATGCAAAAATACTATTTGCGTGCATTTCTTGGGTTTTGCCGATTGGTATAATCAAGATCACGTTTGAATCTGACGAACTTCTAGAGGAGGACACAACTTAACTCTGATCGCTTGGCCCCTTGAGGTTTTCATGATCGGAGTAATAATATTGTGATCTTTGTATTAGTAATGTATTAAGTATAGCGATCTCAAGCTCACCTGATCCTGACATCCAAACCGAACAGAACCCTCGGAATGTGTGCTGCAGATTGTATTTGCTTTGTATTGTATTGTTCTTGCATCCTTCGGTTCTAATGGACTAGCAAAATGATCATGCATTTATATATATTTTGTATTTCACAAATATGTGCAATTAAAGTTGAATTGCCGTCCCCACCCTCCACACCCCAATTAAACAATGGCAAGGAAGGCGCAATAGGCTTCACATCTGGTTGTGCTCTACAACATGGTACACTCAGGCACAACTTACCTTACGTACCATCAGGCATCGAAACCACATTTCTCTATGGTGGCAACACTTGCTACATACTCCCTCCTTCCACAAAAGGATGTGTTTCATGTGTAGATACATGCAATTTTAGGAAAAGTTGAGACATTATTTTGTGGACGGAGGGAGTACTTTCCTTGTATTAGTCGCACCCATTTTTTTAAATACAAAATGCACTACAGCAGAGCTAACCTGTGCCGACGGCCAAAACCTGTGCCGACGGGTTTTTATCGGGGCCGTCGGCACAGGAGCCCTACGAGGCCACCCACGAAGCTGGCCGTCGGCACATATATCCCCGTCGGCACAGCAAATCTGTGCCGACGGTCACCGTCGGCACAGCTCCCCGTCAACTAAAAGGTGACGTCGACACAAACCTGTGCCGACGGTAAAAACCGTCGGCACAGTTTATTTTTTTTCTTTTATCTCGTGTATCCAGACCAACCTATGCCGACGGTTTTACCATCGGCACAGGTTACCCTTTTTTTTTCTTAAATTTTATGTATCTATTTATTACTGTCAATTAAATTTACTCTTAATTAAATTTAATATGTTTTTATTCATATCTATATGTATATAGCTACGCCGAATAGCGGTCTCCACCCACATAAAATAACGTCGCGAATCTTGTCTCTCGAAAGTATTGTATGTGAATCTTGTCTCTCTTGCAATCTTGTGTCGATTTGTGATAAAAGTTGGTTTCTCATGTTCGCATGGCCTAACCTAACACAACCAAGGAAAAAAGTCCACTGGGCTACCCCTTTCGACGCACGTCTATGGGGGTAGACGGAAACGTTAGGGTTTTTCCAGCGGATTCACGGTTTCGCCGAAGCGGGGCCCCGGAGCGTCGGAACCCCACCCAAACCTAGGTTGTGCCATACCATATGTATACAAGTGTGTTGTGTGTTTCAAATGTCCAAGAATCTACTCCTAGGTGTGACCGACATCACCGGCTTCACTTTCTCTCTAGTAAGTGTGTGGACTTATAGCTGAAAACTCCCGTTCCGGGCGAAACGGGGGCAATCTTGTGTCGATTTGTGATAAAAGTTGGTTTCGCATGTTCGTATGGCCTAACCTAACACAACCAAGGAAAAAAGTCCACTGGGCTACCCCCTTTCGACGCACGTCTATGGGGGTAGACGGAAACGTTAGAGTTTTCCAGCGGATTCAGGGTTTCGCCGAAGCGGGGCCCCGGAGCGTCGGAACCCCACCCAAACCTAGGTTGTGCCATACCATATGTATACAAGTGTGTTGTGTGTTTCAAATGTCCAAAAATCTACTCCTAGGTGTGACCGACATCACCGGCTTCACTTTCTCTCTAGTGAGTTTGTGCACTTAGAGGTGAAAACTCCCTTTTCGGGCGAACCGGATGGAATCGTGTGTCGATTTGGGGTAGACTTTGGTTTCCCATGTTCGTATGGCCTAACCTAACACAACCAAAGAAAAAAGTCCACTGGGCTACCCCTTTCGACGCACGTCTATGGGGGTAGACGGAAACGTTAGGGTTTTTCCAGCGGATTCAGGGTTTCGCCGAAGCGGGGCCCGGGAGCGTCGGAACCCCACCCAAACCTAGGTTGTGCCATACCATATGTATACAAGTGTGTTGTGTGTTTCAAATGTCCAAGAATCTACTCCTAGGTGTGACCGACATCACCGGCTTCACTTTCTCTCTAGTAAGTGTGTGGACTTATAGCTGAAAACTCCCGTTCCGGGCGAAACGGGGGCAATCTTGTGTCGATTTGTGATAAAAGTTGGTTTCGCATGTTCGTATGGCCTAACCTAACACAACCAAGGAAAAAAGTCCACTGGGCTACCCCCTTTCGACGCACGTCTATGGGGGTAGACGGAAACGTTAGAGTTTTCCAGCGGATTCAGGGTTTCGCCGAAGCGGGGCCCCGGAGCGTCGGAACCCCACCCAAACCTAGGTTGTGCCATACCATATGTATACAAGTGTGTTGTGTGTTTCAAATGTCCAAAAATCTACTCCTAGGTGTGACCGACATCACCGGCTTCACTTTCTCTCTAGTGAGTTTGTGCACTTAGAGGTGAAAACTCCCTTTTCGGGCGAACCGGATGGAATCGTGTGTCGATTTGGGGTAGACTTTGGTTTCCCATGTTCGTATGGCCTAACCTAACACAACCAAGAAAAAAGTCCACTGGGCTACCCCCTTTCGACGCACGTCTATGGGGGTAGACGGAAACGTTAGGGTTTTTCCAGCGGATTCAGGGTTTCGCCGAAGCGGGGCCCGGGAGCGTCGGAACCCCACCCAAACCTAGGTTGTGCCATACCATATGTATACAAGTGTGTTGTGTGTTTCAAATGTCCAAGAATCTACTCCTAGGTGTGACCGACATCACCGGCTTCACTTTCTCTCTACTAAGTGTGTGGACTTATAGCTGAAAACTCCCGTTCCGGACGAAACGGGGGCAATCTTGTGTCGATTTGTGATAAAAGTTGGTTTCTCATGTTCGTATGGCCTAACCTAACACAACCAAGGAAAAAAGTCCACTGGGCTACCCCCTTTCGACGCACGTCTATGGGGGTAGACGGAAACGTTAAGGTTTTTCCAGCGGATTCAGGGTTTCGCCGAAGCGGGGCCCGGGAGCGTCGGAACCCCACCCAAACCTAGGTTGTGCCATACCATCTGTATATAAGTGTGTTGTGTGTTGTAAATGTCCAAGAATCTACTCCTAGGTGTGACCGACATCACCGGCTTCACTTTCTCTCTAGTAAGTGTGTGGACTTATAGCTGAAAACTCCCGTTCCGGGCGAAACGGGGGCAATCTTGTGTCGATTTGTGATAAAAGTTGGTTTCGCATGTTTGTATGGCCTAACCTAACACAACCAAGGAAAAAAGTCCACTTGGCTACCCCCTTTCGACGCACGTCGATGGGGGTAGACGGAAACGTTAGGGTTTTCCAGCGGATTCAGGGTTTCGCAGAAGCGGGGCCCCGGAGCGTCGGAACCCCACCCAAACCTAGGTTGTGCCATACCATATGTATACAAGTGTGTTGTGTGTTTCAAATGTCCAAAAATCTACTCCTAGGTGTGACCGACATCACCGGCTTCACTTTCTCTCTAGTGAGTTTGTGCACTTAGAGGTGAAAACTCCCTTTTCGGGCGAACCGGGTGGAATCGTGTGTCGATTTGGGGTAGACTTTGGTTTCCCATGTTCGTATGGCCTAACCTAACACAACCAAGGAAAAAAGTCCACTGGGCTACCCCCTTTCGACGCACGTCTATGGGGGTAGACGGAAACGTTAGGGTTTTTCCAGCGGATTCAGGGTTTCGCCGAAGCGGGGCCCGGGAGCGTCGGAACCCCACCCAAACCTAGGTTGTGCCATACCATATGTATACAACTGTGTTGTGTGTTTCAAATGTCCAAGAATCTACTCCTAGGTGTGACCGACATCACCGGCTTCACTTTCTCTCTACTAAGTGTGTGGACTTATAGCTGAAATCTCCCGTTCCGGGCGAAACGGGGGCAATCTTGTGTCGATTTGTGATAAAAGTTGGTTTCTCATGTTCGTATGGCCTAACCTAACACAACCAAGGAAAAAAGTCCACTGGGCTACCCCCTTTCGACGCACGTCTATGGGGGTAGACGGAAATGTTAGGGTTTTTCCAGCGGATTCAGGGTTTCGCCGAAGCGGGGCCCCGGAGCGTCGGAACCCCACCCAAACCTAGGTTCGGGAGCGTCAGAACCCCACCCAAACCTAGGTTGTGCCATACCATATGTATACAAGTGTGTTGTGTGTTGTAAATGTGCAAGAATCTACTCCTAGGTGTGACCGACATCACCGGCTTCACTTTCTCTCTAGTGAGTTTCTGCACTTAGAGGTGAAAACTCCCATTTCGGGCGAACCGGATGGAATCTTGTGTCGATTTGGGGTAGACTTTGGTTTCTCATGTTCCTATGGCCTAACCTAACACAACCAAGGAAAAAAGTCCACTGGGCTACCCCCTTTCGACGCACGTCTATGGGGGTAGACGGAAACGTTAGGGTTTTTCCAGCGGATTCAGGGTTTCGCCGAAACGAGGCCCGGGAGCGTCGGAACCCCACCCAAACCTAGGTTGTGCCATACCATATGTATACAAGTGTGTTGTGTGTTTCAAATGTCCAAGAATCTACTCCTAGGTGTGACCGACATCACCGGCTTCACTTTCTCTCTACTAAGTGTGTGGACTTATAGCTGAAAACTCCCGTTCCGGACGAAACGGGGGCAATCTTGTGTCGATTTGTGATAAAAGTTGGTTTCTCATGTTCGTATGGCCTAACCTAACACAACCAAGGAAAAAAGTCCACTGGGCTACCCCCTTTCGACGCACGTCTATGGGGGTAGACGGAAACGTTAGGGTTTTTCCAGCGGATTCAGGGTTTCGCCGAAGCGGGGCCATACCATATGTATACAAGTGTGTTGTGTGTTTCAAATGTCCAAGAATCTACTCCTAGGTGTGACCGACATCACCGGCTTCACTTTCTCTCTAGTGAGTTTGTGCACTTAGAGGTGAAAACTCCCTTTTCGGGCGAACCGGATGGAATCGTGTGTCGATTTGGGGGTAGACTTTGGTTTCTCATGTTCGTATGGCCTAACCTAACACAACCAAGGAAAAAAGTCCACTAGGCTACCCCCTTTCGACGCACGTCTATGGGGGTAGACGGAAACGTTAGGGTTTTTCCAGCGGATTCAGGGTTTCGCCGAAGCGGGGACCGGGAGCGTCGGAACCCCACCCAAACCTAGGTTGTGCCATACCATCTGTATACAAGTGTATTGTGTGTTGTAAATGTCCAAGAATCTACTCCTAGGTGTGACCGACATCACCGGCTTCACTTTCTCTCTAGTAAGTGTGTGGACTTATAGCTGAAAACTCCCGTTCCGGGCGAAACGGGGGCAATCTTGTGTCGATTTGTGATAAAAGTTGGTTTCGCATGTTCGTATGGCCTAACCTAACACAACCAAGGAAAAAAGTCCACTTGGCTACCCCCTTTCGACGCACGTCTATGGGGTAGACGGAAACGTTAGGGTTTTCCAGCGGATTCAGGGTTTCGCCGAAGTGGGGCCCCGGAGCGTCGGAACCCCACCCAAACCTAGGTTGTGCCGTACCATATGTATACAAGTGTGTTGTGTGCTTCAAATGTCCAAAAATCTACTCCTAGGTGTGACCGACATCACCGGCTTCACTTTCTCTCTAGTGAGTTTGTGCACTTAGAGGTGAAAACTCCCTTTTTGGGCGAACCGGATGGAATCGTTTATCGATTTGGGGTAGACTTTGGTTTCCCATGTTCGTATGGCCTAACCTAACACAACCAAGGAAAAAACTCCACTGGGCTACCCCCTTTCGACGCACGTCTATGGGGGTAGACGGAAACGTTAGGGTTTTTCCAGCGGATTCAGGGTTTCGCCGAAGCGGGGCCCGGGAGCGTCGGAACCCCACCCAAACCTAGGTTGTGCCATACCATATGTATACAAGTGTGTTGTGTGTTTCAAATGTCCAAGAATCTACTCCTAGGTATGACCGACATCACCGGCTTCACTTTCTCTCTACTAAGTGTGTGGACTTATAGCTGAAAACTCCCGTTCCGGGCGAAACGGGGGCAATCTTGTGTCGATTTGTGATAAAAGTTGGTTTCTCATGTTCGTATGGCCTAACCTAACACAACCAAGGAAAAAAGTCCACTGGGCTACCCCCTTTCGACGCACGTCTATGGGGGTAGACGGAAACGTTAGGGTTTTTCCAGCGGATTCAGGGTTTCGCCGAAGCGGGGCCCCGGAGCGTCGGAACCCCACCCAAACCTAGGTTCGGGAGCGTCAGAACCCACCCAAACCTAGGTTGTGCCATACCATATGTATACAAGTGTGTTGTGTGTTGTAAATGTGCAAGAATCTACTCCTAGGTGTGACCGACATCACCGGCTTCACTTTCTCTCTAGTGAGTTTCTGCACTTGGAGGTGAAAACTCCCATTTCGGGCGAACAGGATGGAATCTTGTGTCGATTTGGGGTAGACTTTGGTTTCTCGTGTTCCTATGGCCTAACCTAACACACCCAAGGAAAAAAGTCCACTGGGCTACCCCTTTCGACGCACGTCTATGGGGGTAGACAGAAACGTTAGGGTTTTTCCAGCGGATTCAGGGTTTCGCCGAAACGGGGCCCGGGAGCGTCGGAACCCCACCCAAACCTAGGTTGTGCCATACCATATGTATACAAGTGTGTTGTGTGTTGTAAATGTCCAAGAATCTACTCCTAGGTGTGACCGACATCACCGGCTTCACTTTCTCTCTAGTGAGTTTCTGCACTTAGAGGTGAAAACTCCCCTTTCGGGCGAACCGGATGGAATCTTGTGTCGATTTGGGGTAGACTTTGGTTTCTCATGTTCCTATGGCCTAACCTAACACAACTAAGCAAAAAAGTCCACTGGGCTACCCCCTTTCGACGCACGTCTATGGGGGTAGACGGAAACGTTAGGGTTTTTCCAGCGGATTCAGGGTTTCGCCGAAGCGGGGCCCGGGAGCGTCAGAACCCCACCCAAACCTAGGTTGTGCCATACCATATGTATACAAGTGTGTTGTGTGTTGTAAATGTGCAAGAATCTACTCCTAGGTGTGACCGACATCACCGGCTTCACTTTCTCTCTAGTGAGTTTCTGCACTTAGAGGTGAAAACTCCCCTTTCGGGCGAACCGGATGGAATCTTGTGTCGATTTGGGTAGACTTTGGTTTCTCATGTTCCTATGGACTAACCTAACACAACCAAGGAAAAAAGTCCACTGGGCTACCCCCTTTCGACGCACGTCTATGGGGGTAGACGGAAACGTTAGGGTTTTTCCAGCGGATTCAGGGTTTCGCCGAAGCGGGGCCCGGGAGCGTCGGAACCCCACCCAAACCTAGGTTGTGCCATACCATATGTATACAAGTGTGTTGTGTGTTGTAAATGTCCAAGAATCTACTCCTAGGTGTGACCGACATCACCGGCTTCACTTTCTCTCTAGTGAGTTTCTGCACTTAGAGGTGAAAACTCCCCTTTCGGGCGAACCGGATGGAATCTTGTGTCGATTTGGGGTAGACTTTGGTTTCTCATGTTCCTATGGCCTAACCTAACACAACCAAGCAAAAAAGTCCACTGGGCTACGCCCTTTCGACGCACGTCTATGGGGGTAGACGGAAACATTAGGGTTTTTCCAGCGGATTCAGGGTTTCGCCGAAGCGGGGCCCGGGAGCGTCGGAACCCCACCCAAACCTAGTTTGCTATGTTCACATGGCCTAACCTAACACAAACAAGCAAAAAATTCCACTGGCCTACCCCCTTTCGACACCGGTCTAGGGGGTAGACGGGAAGTTTAACTGATTACCCACGGGTCTAGGGTTTCGCTTAGATATAAAATAATTTCATGAATATAATGTAATAAATCATATAAAATATAATTCGCTTGTGGACCTACGATATAATAGAATAAATTAAAATAAAACTCTGTAAAATTATAATGAAATAAATTATGATGTTTTTTAAAAATTAATAAATTAGGTAATAATATGAAAAAAGAAAAAAAATGACACCTATGCCGACGGTAAAACCGTCGGCACAGGTTCTTCTCCTTATCCCCAACCCCGTCGTCCTCCACACCACACACGCACGCACACACGCTCCCACCCACTCACGCTCCCACCCAGCTCGCACGCCGCCGCGCTCCGCTCCGGCCGGCCCACCCCTCCCTCTCCTCTCCTCCACCCGGCCCGCACCGCCTCCTCCGCGCCCGGCCGCCCCTCGCCCCCGGCCGTCCCACCCCTGCCTCTCCTCTCCGCCGTCGCCGCCCGAGACGCGCCCCTGCCGCGCCTCCCCCTCCGCACCTCCTCCACGCCGGCCCGCCGCCGCGCTTCACACCCCCACCCCACACCTCCTCCACGCCGGCACCTCCTCCTCCACGCCGGCACCTCCTCCTCCACGGCCAGCACCTCCTCCACCCCGCACCTCCCCACCCCGTACCTCCTCCACGCCGGGACCTCCTCCTCCACGCCGGCTGCTCCTCCTCCACGGCCAGCTGCTGCTCCTCCACGGCCAGCTCCTCCTCACAAGGTACTCCTCTGATGTATTTTTTGTTAGTTAGTTAGTTAGGTTAGTTAGTTAGGTAGTTAGGTTAGTTAGGTATAGTTAGGTTAGTTAGTTAGGTAGTTAGGTTAGTTAGGTTAGTTAGTTAGGAGGTAGAAGTGTAAAGAAAAAATGGTGAACCCTTGCATGTTGTAAAAGATAAAATTTGGCCGTAATAAATCTTGGTGTCATTGAATAAATTTATTATTACTTGGTGCATATTACGAAATGCGTTGTTCTTTGGATCCAATAAAGCAGAGGATGGCTGATAATGGGTGGATGTACAGTGGCCGTATCAGTAAGATTAAAAGAACAGAGGAGTGGGAATGGAAGACCAATATGTTAGTGAAGGAGTTAGCGCGTGGTTCAAAGGCATCAGGAGTTCGTCCAAGGTGCCCATGCATTAATTGCAAGAATCGTGCCCGTCAGGGAAAGGATGAAATGACTAAGCATCTTTGGTTGTCTGGGTATATGCCTAACTACGTCACGAAGGTCGACTTTGCTCAGGTCGAACGTGACAGAGTTGAGGTGATGCGGCAGCGGATCAATGGCAATGAGTATGATGGGGTGAGAAACTTGCTAGATGATCTCCGTGATGCTGACATACCGGATTCGCCACCTCCACAGGAGGAACAGGAACCGGAACCGGAGGAACCGGGTGAACCGGAGGAACCGGAGCCAACCGCGAAGGCTTTCCTTGATATGATGGCCTCGGCTAAGAAGCCTCTATACGAGGGTGCAAACATTTCTCAGCTCGATGCCATAGCTCAAATACTAAGTGACAAGTGCCAGTACTCCACCACCCGTGCAGGCTTTGAAGCCAATCTGAAAACATTTGGTAACATGTTGCCCGAAGGGCATTGTCTGCCAAAGTCCATGCACGAAACGAGGAAACTATTGGGATCGCTCAGCATGGATTATGAAAAGATACATTGTTGTCCAAAAGGTTGCCTTCTGTTCTGGAAACAGTATGCGGATGACAAGTACTGTAGTCTTTGTGGGGCCTCTAGGTATCATGAGGAACGAAGCCGATGGTCAGAAGAAGCAGACAAAAGTCCCTGTGAAGATTCTTCGGTACCTCCCATTCATAAAAAGAATCCAGCGGCTTTACTTTTCTGAGGAGACTGCCACACAGATGACTTGGCACAAGAAGGGGAAGAGATACGCCGACGAGTTCGGACGGAAAAAGATGGGACATCCATCTGATGGTAAGGCATGGGAGAATTTTGATGAGAAACACCCCGATAAGGCAGCAGATGCTCGGAATGTCAGAATTGCGATAGCAACAGATGGATTCAATCCATATGGTATGTCGAGTCGCTCGTACAGCTGCTGGCCCGTGTTTGTTATTCCGCTCAATCTCCCTCCCGGGGTCCTAATGCAAAGGAAGTTCATGTTTATGTCGCTGATCATTCCAGGGCCCGAATACCCGGGGAAGAATTTGAGTGTCTACATGCAACCGCTTGTGGATGATTTGCACCACTCATGGCACAATGGGACGTGGACATACGACCGAGCATCAAAGAAAAACTTCTTGATGAGAATTTGGTACCACTATTCCATGCACGACCTACCCGGGTATGCCCTATTCTGCGGATGGTGTACAGCTGGTAAGTGGCCATGCCCAGTGTGCAGAAACCGACTTGAGTTCACTTGGCTAAAGTCAGGTCGCAAGTATGTCGCGTTTGACAAGCATCGACCGTTCCTCAAAAGAAGGCATCCTTACCGAGAAGACATAAAAAACTTCACGAAGGGCAAAGTCGTGCGTGAAGAAAAAGATATACCGAAGTTCGATGGTGCAACTGTTGATGCCGAGCTACGTGCTCTCGTGCCTGCTCAGGTACCTGGCCCAAAATTTGTGGGATATGGTGTAACGCACAACTGGACTCACGTGGCAGGCTTAACGCAGCTAGAGTATTACAAGGACCTCGAACTTCCCCATAACATCGATGTGATGCACACCGAAAAGAATGTTGGAGAGATGCTCTTTCACACAGTCCTGAACATTCCTAGAAGTCAAAGGACAATGTCAAGGCTAGAGTTGATGTTGAGAATCTCTGTGATAGGGAGAGATTACACATGCAGCCTCCTCAGCCGTCAAAAAAATTGGTAAGCCGAATGCCGACTACTGCCTTGATAATATCCAAAAGAAGGAGACATTCAAGTGGCTCAAACACGACGTGATGTTCCCTGATGGTTATTGTTCCAATATAAGTAATGGAGTCAATCTTGTAAAGGGAAATGTCACTGGGCTCAAGAGTCACGACTATCATATATGGATTGAGCGGTTGATGCCGGTGATGGTTCGAGGGTATCTCCCCGATCGTATCTGGCGAGTGCTTGCGGAGTTGAGCCATTTCTTCCGCACGCTCTGTGCGAAGCAGATATGTCCCGTGATTATTGGAAGCTGCGTGATCTTGTGCCGGAGTTGCTATGCAATTTAGAGAAGATCTTTCCGCCAGGCTTCTTTGTTCCGATGGCACATCTCGTTGTGCATCTCGCGAACGAGGCACTCTTGGGTGGACCGGTGCAGTTTCGTTGGCAGTTTTGTATTGAGAGAGAGTTCAAGTATATTCGAAACATGACTGGAAACAAAAATAGGATTGAAGCATGCATAGCTGAGGCAACAATACTTCGGGAGATGGCAGACGCCGTGACAACGTACTATCCCGATGAAGTATCCACTATGCATAACCCGGTCTCTCGGTACAATGTCGACGAGCCCAAGCATGACCCCAAGCTCCTCCTCTTCCAATGTCCCGGTGGCAAGGCCGGTGGTGGTGTAAAATTGCAGTTGACCAAGGAAGAGAAGGATTGCATAATGCTCTATGTGCTTACGAACATGACGGAAGTAGTCGGTTTCATCAGGTAAAATGGTGAACAAATTACTTTGCAACTAGTAACTCGGTTTCGGTCTAATACCTATTTTCTCCTTTTAGCCAATTCCAAGATGAACAGTGGTCGGGAATGGCGGATCCCTCTCCCGCGGAGCTGGACACTCTTCTGAAAAAGGGTGCTCACGGAGGAAAAAAATTTGTGTCTTGGTTCATGGAAAAAGTAATTTCTAACCTGTCCCTCTTAGCTTGCAATCTGTGACTTGTCCCTCTTATTACACGTAACTAATGCACAAAACAATTTGAACCGTACTTGTAGGGAGCTGATCGCAACGTTGAGATGACGGATGAGTTGAGATGTGTTTCCCAAGGTTTTAACCGTACCGTCATGAAGTATGAGAAGTATGATGTGAATGGGTTCCGCTTCCATACAGAGTATCACCAGAATAGTCGGCCGAATGCAAAAACTGTAAATACTGGGGTCTTCACCAAAGGATCCAGAGGAGCCGATGGAGCCGATTACGTAGATTACTACGGAAGGTTAGAAAAGGTATACGAGCTGAAGTTCAATCGTACGAACATAGAACTCAAGCTCGTTGTGTTCCAGTGCCATTGGTTCGACCCACGCACTGGACCACACGGTGGACTGAGAAGTGACCCTTCCATTGGGTTAGTTGAAGTTAAGCCTTCAACCACCTATAGCGGAGCCGATGTCTTTGTTGTGGCTCACCAAGCCAAGCAAGTTTATTATTTGCCCTACCCATGCCAGAAAGAGAACCTCAAGGGCTAGGAAGTCGTGTTCCGGGTATCGCCACATGGTAAGACATATTTTTCGAGTTCCGTTCATAGTTTATGACTCCACCGTGCTAACTCATGACTCTCACAATTTTTTTATGCATGGTTGAAGAAGCATTTTCGGGTGGCGGACGAGCATAGAGACACGGCGGCTCGCGTATTGCGTGCTCATTGTGTGAGGTTGACACGGCAACAATTCTACAACCAAAAGCATACGTCCGCCAATACTTTCACGTATGAGAAGACGGGCAAGAGGGCCAAGAAGGAGGAGAATGTCAAGACAGCACAGAAGATGACGAGGAGGAATTCCTTTTGGTAAGTGAACTGTCAATGAAATTCTATATTGCTGCTAAGTTGCCATTGCATTATCTCTTCTTGAATTGCATTTTCAGGTTATGCCCGACTGGGCCGACGACAAAGAAGCCGCATGGGATGCGTTGGTTACGAGGTGGGTCGGGGGAGACCCCGAGTTCGACGCCGTGAGCCAGCGGAACAAGGCAAACCGAGGCACCGAGGGAACACACATTGCGGGAAGCCGCAACATCTTCCGCTTCAAGGAAAAGCTGGTATATATATACATGGAACGACCTCCATTTATTTTCCCCTCATGTTTTTACTTGCTACGCATGACATTTCTTTTCGCGATGCAGGACGCCGATAGGGGGGAGGTAAGCTCTGAGTTGCAATCGTGGAAGAAGATGAAGGAGAAGAAGCGCGATCTATCGAAGCCTCAGCCCCAGCTTCCTGAGTACTACAACAATGCCAACGAGAACTTGGAGAGGTACTCCACGACGTTCCAGTCTTTTCACCCGGAGGTGGATGACCCCTTGAGCCAGGAGGTCGACGAGAGGTCGATGGTCCTCTCAGGGCATGGAAGGCCGCATGGCCGTAATCTCTTTCTTCAGAATGTGGTCAGGCCTTCCATGAGCTTCACGCAGGCAAAAGCTACCCTCCCTGACGGCAGCCCCTTATCGCGCCTCGTCGACGGCCTCGTCGACCCACTTCCACCGATGTAAGTTTTTCTCATTTTCATCCTCTTTCCGACATTCGTTCCTGCATGGCTAAGTTGACAGTTCCATACCATATTTTCGAAATTGTAGCCCGATCTTGAGGCAGCCTACGCTGCCGCTCATGCGGAGTATCAGGTGGCCTATGCCCAGTGGCTGGAGATGAATACAGCCTACTCCTCGTATCAAAAGTCGTTCCGTGCTGTAAGTTTCAACATTTATTTTTGTCTAATATGACAAGTCCCACTTCCCTAGTTTGAACCTTTATTTTGGCAACGTCTAACATCTAAACTATCTTGCAGTCGGTGCTGAACTTTTTCACCACTGAAGTGCGGGCCCCCCTTCTATGGAGGAGCCTCCGGAGCCGGGGCCGTGTCCACGGTTTGCATCGAAGGACGAGTTCGCTCTCACCTACTACTCATCGACCTCGGTAAGTTTGATGCCAAACCACTAGTTACCGCTTTTCCTTTGCCTCGCAAGTTGCTAACTCTTGCTCAAACATGTAGGGAACGGGAAGCTCGGCGGAGAACCCACACTTTGGTCGTGCTTCTCCTACTGTCTCGCCGGGTTCACGTGAGATGGTGAGGTTTGATGCTGATCCTTCGCCTGGTGCTTCGTCGGGTTCGCGTCAGAGCACACCGGTACATCCCGATGGTCCTTCTCCTGGTGCTTCGCGTGGTGCTTCGACTTCTCCTGGTGCTTCCGGTGGTTCTACTGCTGCGCCGAGCCGTCGATCGCCTGTGTTCACCCGGGGAGACATGGGGTACACCCCGTCGCCGCCGCAGTAGATGTAGGGCTTGAGGCCTCTAGACATTTACCTTTGTATGATGATGCTACGTGTGTATCTTGATGATATGATATTGCTTCGGATGATATATGGAGCCTATGTGTGATCTTGTTGTGATGATATTTGTCATGAATTTTTATTTTATTTTCTGCTGGAAAACGAGCTGCTGCAACAAAATTGCAAAAAAAAAATCTGGGACGAACCTGTGCCGACGGTATTCCCGTCAGCACAGGTGTTTCATCTGTGCCAAATGGTCATGCATGTGCCGACGGTATTACCGTCGGCACAGCCCCTCAACCAGGACGTCCCAGGAGACGCCACGTGCACACCTGTGCCGACGGTATTACCGTCGGCACAGCTTCTCAGACGAGCTCGCCCACGTGGGACCCACCGAACCTACGCCGACGGAATTTGTGCCGACGGGCATTGTTTAACCGTAGGCACCTCCTATGCCGACGGGGAAACTCTGTGCCGACGGGGAAAAAACCTGTGCCTACGGGGACCTACGCCGACGGCCCTGTGCCGACGGTCAGACCTGTGCCGACGGGGAAGGTGTCTGTGCCGACGGTAAATAACCGTCGGCACAGAGGGCGCCTGCTGTAGTGATGGGCTATATACAGAAGAAGACATAGCAACTTCAAACGGGGTCAAAACAAAAGTAACTAAATTTCTTTCACGCATCCTCTCTCCTAAGTCTATGGTGGACCAAGGGAAGTTGTGTACACTCCATATCATTTATTTGTCACAATTTTATCCTCGCTCAGCCCCACTGACATCATCTTAAAATTGGTAATCCAATCATTGTGGGACGACTGACAATGATTTGATCCTGCAAAAGGAATCCTGATCGGAACCTTTAGTACTACATCAAAACACTATTCGGAACCTTCAGCGTCCCGCTCATCGATCCTCGTCCCCAGCGCAAGCGTAGCCCCTACGAGAAGCCTTTGATGAGGGTAAGATGCACGCTCGATCAAACTAGATCAGATTTTTTCAAACTTAGTAAGCAAAGCATTATGAGTTTTGAGACGTTGGAAAAGAATATTCCAAATCATGGTAGGATTTTGACCAAGGCCTGTTGGTCTTTGCCGCCTAGTAGTTGCAGTGAGTGCAAAATAACCTTGTCGGCATGATTTTTGGGTTTGTGGAATTGTAGCCATATATGACGCTGTCCTGCCTGTCTTGAACTTTTTCTAGAAAATGATACGTCTTACTCGGCGTATCAATTAAAACAAATAGTTCAACCTATTTTGCGTATCAATTGTTTATTTAGCACATTCGGCAACAAGAAAGTGCCTAACTGACGTAATGACTTTATTCCCACCAACCGGAACTGTACAAAAACATACAAAGGGTTAAAGAAAATTACTTACAAAGCAAAGAAGAAAAAAACCAAGACAAAGCTAGGTATCCAAGTCATCACGGCATCATGATGCTTGTTCTTAATCCTATGACCAAGGAGGGCAATATCATGTACTTCCTCCGATCCGGAATATGATTCGTAACTTGTATACACGTTTTGTACTACCACAGTGTAATCTGTACGACCGTTTTATTGGACCGGAGGGAGTATAAATTTACTCTTCCAGATAGAAAAGGAGGGCCTCGCCTGCTGGAATTTTTTTCCATCGCGCTGCAACCAAATGTGCCAACTGACATTAATGACGACCTCCATGAATAAACGTTTCCCAAGATCCCTCTTGGCAAACTGAATTGCCTCAAACATGTCAGGACTGGCTTTCGAAGCAATCTACAGATAAGCCCAAATTCTTTGACTGAACTGACAGTTAAAACATAATGCATTCTGTCCTCATAATCTCTCGCACAATACAGAACACAGTTCTGATCCTCAGTCACCATCCAATGTCTTCTCAACATCACATCTTTCATATTCAGTCTATCATTCAGTAGCAGCCAAGCAAACATCTTTGTTTTCCTGACAAGGCCGATTTCCAAATCCATTTGAACACTCCAGGAACCACCAAATGTGTATGACAAAGGGCATACTAGTTTTTTTTTTTGCTTTGTACTCAGTTCCCCAAGCGTAGGACCACACATCAGGAGCACTTGTGAAAGGATTATCAGACATGCCTCCTGTAGCAGATTTGTCTCCTCATCAATTTAAAGCACTGGTTTGACCGCACCATGCAATCCATGGATACTGCATAGCTGTTACGTTTTCCATCTGAATTATACATCAATGCACGAGCACAATCTTTTTGATGATTAGCTCTGTGCTCTAGAAAATATACTCATGAACATCAAACTTGGTGGCCAACAACACTGCAATACTTACAATGTACTGAAACATTGTATGACACCAAAATCTACAGGTTATGAAAACATGAGTACAGATGGGGTAAAAACCCACTGAGTTTTCAATGTTGAGGTCCAAGAAAATCAGTACATTAGGTGCACATGTTTGGTCACTCCGATCATGGCCTACTCCAGGCATACAGATGCAAGGCAAACAATATGAGGGCACAAATGGCGATCAGGATGAGGTTTCCTGACAACAAAGCGGAGCAAACAAATACTACCACCAACAAACTGAATAATCCAAAGCTAAACGTGTTGAGAACATCGGCAAGCTTCAGGTCGGCCTGCCGCGTCGCCTTGAAAGTTAAAACTGCTCCAGCAGAAGCTGCGTAGAAGACGATGCCGAACCCGGCGCAGACATAGGGCCGAAGTGACTCGGGGAGCAGTGTCGATACGTAAGGAAGCAAAGCAAGAGAGCCTGAGATGGTGAGGCAGAAGAGGAAGTCATTGGACCTTCCTGTTTGTAGTGGCTTGATGCTGCCCATCTTCGCCAGCAGTGCTGTGGCCTCAGACGCAAGCTTCCTAGCTGTCGTCGCAAGATCCACTGGTACCTTCTCCTCCCTGGAGGCCACCATGGTGAGCGAGGCTGCCGCCAGGATGACCTCGAATTTAGCCTCACTCTTCGCCCTGGAATTGGCCTGATCAACAGTTGCAATCGCCCGGATGGCAGCAATCAGACGGGCTGTAGGATCAGCAACTGCTGCAGAAGCGCCTCTGCAGCATTGGCCCAACTCTTCAAGCTTCCCCATCAGATCCGCGCAGTCACCCTCGAGGGGCCTCTCCTCGCCGCCTGCCGGGTTCGCCGCTGCTTCCGTGGGAGCCTTGATCAAAGAGAAAGGGAAGACGGCGGAGGGAAAGAACCTGCGGTTCTTGGTGGCCTGACTGGAAGCTTTGTTGAGGTCGTGCTTCTGGCCGCTTGCGCTCAAATCTTGCTTCACCGCCGCCAGAATCTCGGGGTTGACCGCGTCGTGGTCCTTGGGCTGGCCGTCTGTGGAACGAAAGGAACAACATCTGTTAGGAAGGTAAAGCAATTGGCCACCGTGGTTGGAGCTAACAAGACATTGCATATCAATATAATGAAAAACTGAATGAAAAGTAAACTGAATTCATAAATAAAGTCGCCAATGTAGAGGAAGGTAAGGCAATTGGCTCTATTTGTGTGTACAGGCCCCAGGACTAGGCAGTTCTGTGTAACAGAAATCTCACAGGAAAGGTGTCTGTCGCAAGGAGCGATTCAGTTGAATGGCTTACAGATTTGATAAACCCCTTGATGAAAGTTGGAATGAGAGGTTGGTGCAGCAATTATTCTAGGAGCATATCATATTATCTACCTTTGTAAATCTAGACTATGAGGACAGACCGGCTTGCCGGCTTGGCATTCTTACTCCAATGTTAAACTGCATCTATCACTTATAGGTTGAGGATGAAATCAGAGGACTCCAATCTAGAGGAAGGGACAAAAATTACCTGATGAACCAGCACTGTATTGCCCTGCGCGGCGAAGCAGAGACTGCAGCTCGGTCTCACGCCCACGAACTCCTCCCTCTGCAGATGAAGCGGGCAGTAGATCGAATGCAGGTAGAAGCGCTTGCGAGTCCATGGGGAGCCTGAGCGCCATGATCGCCAGCCTCCTCATCGACTCGGGCATCCCTGTCTGCTGAAGGATCACGTCCGCCGCGACGGCGAGAGCCGACGCCCTCGCCTTGAGATCCTCAGCGAAGCGGGGGTCACGGGGTTCCTCTTCGGCCTCCGCGAACGCTCGAGCGGCCTCCGCGAATGCTCGAGCGGCCTCCGCGAATCTCCTGGCCTCGTCGCCGGATGCTGAGTCGCGTGCCGCTGCTTCAGCGAATTCGGCAGCCGCTGCGGCAAGAGAAGCGGGGCTCACCGCAGAGGGGGCGGGGGCGGGGGCGGTGGCGCTCGTCGTCGGCGGCGGCGCCGGCTTCTTCTCTCGACCGTACCTCGGGAAACAGGACAGGAAGCGGTCGCCGAGGCTGCTGCGGACGGGGTCGCCGGCGGCAGGGGTCGGTGGCGCGACCACCGGCAGCAACGGGTCCTGCGTGCCATCCGCCATGGTCCCACGGCGAGGCCCCTCCCCCTGGCCCTCTCGGTTTCCTTGGAAATGCGGAAAGGGGAAAATAATGGAAAAGGGACTCGAATTTCTCTAAACTCTCACGGATTTATCGGTTTAGTATCTGCTTTGCATCCCACATTTTGGCGTCCGATCGACGAAGCTCATGCTCTTTCCATCGAATATCGGAAGCAAAGCAATATATTTGACTCAATTTAGGAAGTCGTGTCAAGGTTGACTAATTTTGACTTTGGTTCTGTCCTACGTGGCACACTATAATTTCAGCTTGTCTCTCCATATGTATATAATTTGTTTGACTAATCGGTTAATCTACTTAGGTCCGGCGCATCCTATACTTGCGGATGCACCAACCCATGCATGCATGCAGGGAATCTTTGCTTAATCTGAAAATTCAAAATAAAATATCTCTTAAACCGTTAATCCAATTGAGGATCCGTTTTCACCGTTGGATTTGTCTCGAGTATTTTAAAACAAGATCCCATCTTCATATGTTTTGACAAACTTTTTTTCCCGCCGTCAGTTGCCAGGCTATAATACTATAGTTACCGTATTACTGGTTAACGGTTACCATCCAAATAATACATAGTTACCGGATAATTTTCACATATTTTTTTTTGTCATATTCATGTCGTTCATGTCGATATTGTGAGTATTTGATCCACTTTAAAGACGTAAAATATGTGATTACCACTAGGAAAGTCTTAAATTTGTAAGGAGCGAAACTCAAAAGATCGGACAACTATTTGATTTTGACCTTGTAACCAACTGGACTATACCTGGTGACCGAGTGACAATAATCTGGCAACTAGATTCGGAAAAAAAGTTGTCAAAATATATCAATATGGGATCTAGTTTTGAAGATTTCGTCGCGACAAAGACAACCGTGAAAACGGATCTGAATTTCGAGTTATGGTTTAAGAGATAAAATATTTTGAATTTTGAAATCCAAAAGGAATCTACGTGGACTGCAGTGGACTGCATGCATGCATGAGTTAGTTGGCTTATTCTACCCGTGCCCACAGATTACTAATGTAGGGCACATGCCCTTAGTAGCACAATCCATTAATATATCCTGATGGAGTAGGCACGAAATGTCCTCCGCTTCGGGTGACTAGGGCGACACTCCACATCGGATCACTCGACTTCCAATGGCGAGTGTGTGGCTTTTGTAGAAATTTCAAACAAACATTTCAGGTGTTCATATAAGAAATGTTTATCCGTACAAAAAAGTTTCGCATCGAAAAAACATTTTGTGTTACTGGTATAGAAAAGAGAAACAAATGTTACGTGCAAAGGCATTTTTTAACGTTGGAGATTTGTCTTTTTACATCGGTCGCACAAAATGTATTTTAATACCTTTTTTGTACGAACATACAATATTCATATGTACATCCGTAAATGTTGTTTGAATTTTATTGATATTTTACACTTCATTTTTTGGGTAGTTGGTGTAGATTCACCTATGAGCTGAATTGGATTTCCCATCACGAGCTCGTCTTCTCCTCATATCCAAGACGTACATAAGTCTTTTTGTTTTGTTTTGATTTTTAGGTACATAAGTCTTAGGATATGTTTTGAACCTTGTATTTGCTTTGTATTGTTCTTGTGTTATTAATTTCTAGTGGGTAAACGTAAGACTCCTTTTCAATTCACTGTTTTTGACATAACATTGCTGGAGCCACATACATACCTCGAAATAGGTTTTAGTCCTGCTTTAAATTAATAAAATCACACGCTAAACAATATAAGGTGTTGAGGGAGCCCTCGAAGTTTTTTGAGACTGTTGCACCGCGAGAAGCCCTTGGATAAAGAAGTGAGCCTAGCTCATTTGGCTAGCGGAGTGGATGTACAACCTAGCCACCCAGGTTCAAGTCCTCATGGTCGCGAATTTGGGTTCTTATTATTTTAAAAAAACTCGCTGCGGGGGCTTCCCCAACCGCATTCCTTTCAAAAAAAAAGAAGCCCCTGGATATTTGTTAAGCCATGTCTTTTATATATATCTACCATAGATATGTATACACTATATAGTATATACATTTATTGGAAATAAAATATGCTACAAAACACAATTATAATCTAGCATAATGCAATTATAATTTTAAACTATATGCATTATCCTATATAAAATGAATAACACAACTAACATTTAGTTTTTAAAGTAACTAGTTAACGTGCACGTGCAATCGCACGTCTCCACAAAATGCACCCAAAAAATATGTGTGGGTGCAAAGTTTTGTTGAACCAAAATATAGGCTATCTATCCGTGGGTGTTTAATTCGAGTCAATGCCAGTCGACTAATATGAAATCATGAACGCTAATATGGGCTCTCCATCCATGTGTGTTTAATTTGAAGCTACTTAAAAAAAATACAAATGTTGTTTTGGTCAACTGATGTATAGTATAAAATACTTTTCTCAGACTTACATATAACATGCGTAACACAATTGACACCTTGAGTTTACCCCTCGAGACCTTGGCTGACCAACACAGAAAAGAGAAATCAATATTTCTAGTCTCCAATTCACAAGTTTCAGTTTCGTGCAACCTAACCAGGGAACAAAGAAGTGTCAAACCAAATGAGAAAGTCTTGTAGAAAAGTTAATATACAAAGCTACCTTACAGCCAGATATCCAAAGAGGTAATTCCCGAGACCTTTAGGAGGCTCCTCAGGGCTCAGCTCACGTCGGCCGTCCGATCGAGTCCTCCAAGCGCATCTGGAACGTCCGTTTGTTTTCACCGTGTGGTATAAAACCCGCAGCCCGCGGTGGAAAACACTAGCTGCTGCACCCAATCCCCTCTCACATTCGCTTCTCCCCAATCCGCTCCATCCTCCCGCCGCCACCGTCTTTCTCCTCCCCCACCCGCACCGCCATCGTCGTCGTCGCCCCTTCGCCGCGCACTCCCTCGATCGTCGCCTCGGATCCCTGGCCGAAAGGACGAAGGACGAGGCTCAGCCATTCACGCCGCCACCATAAAGCGCCCTCAGCGAGCACGAGCCGCCGCCAAATCCTACCAGACGGCGACGCGTAGGTGAGTATCCTCTGACGCATCTACTGCTCGTGCATTTTCATGGTGCTCACCCCTACTGGCCCTGCGTGCTGCACAACGGCAGCTCGACCATGTTGTGCCGCCGCGGTGAGAATTGGGAGGAGGAGCACGCAGGCACGGAGATGGATTGGTGGGGGTAGAAGATATGGCGAGGGAAGAAGAAGAGGAGACTTCTGGCGGCGCGATGCGCCGTACCTACTGCCTCCCCGAGCAACCACGGCATGAAGGGGTCGCCGACGGCGGAAGGAGCGCCGCGTCCGGCGGCTGCACGAGCTCCAACGGCGGAAGAGGTCGCCGACGGCAGAAGGAGGGCCGCGCCCGGCGGCTGCACAAGCTCCACTTCTTCAAATCCCCACCGATGTATGCCGTCGTCTCCATCCCTTCGCCTTCACCCGTCGTCCTCAACGCAAGAAGGCAACGCGGGCGGTTGACTATACGATCCCAGGTTACTCTCCCTAACTGCTGCCAGGGCCTAAGTCCTTCCTCGCGTCCGCTCGTCCGTGGAGATGCTGATGTGCAGCGGTGTGTCACTGCGAGGCAGCTCTTGCAGCTGCAGGTCAAGATAATGGAAAACAGGAAGGTTCAGGTACACATCCGCTAGATTCCTCCATCCAGGACCTGCATCAGTCCAATGGCCCATGCTAATATTTGCTCTACTTTATCTGTTCATTTTCAGTTCTGGAATCAGATTGTCCCTGCACCTGCTTCTTGAAAAGACTATGCACACGAGGACATGGCAGACCAACGTGGAATGCAACTCAGCCCAGCCGTAGCCATGGTTTGCCTCCTTTATTCCCAATTTAAGAGGCGTTCCTATTTTTTAATTGCATTTAATTAATTTGCTCTCTCAGTGGATATTAATTTTGGAAAAATGTATATGATTATTTGTTCATATCAAAATATATATGAGCGTCTTAAATTTTAGATATCTGTATCATAACTACATATGGGCATAATCTTGCTCCAACAGCGTGTCTTCTGATGTTTCCAAAGAATTTGCTGCTGCTTAAGACCTACCAATGTCCTAATGTATTGTGACGGATATCAGTGATGTTCTATGCATCATGCTCGTGTGATTGTGATATAACTAAATTGATCTTATATACTGAGTATGATGTTACTAATATATAGTATTGTTAATACAGGTGAAAATATTATCATTACTATTGGGAAGGTGTGCTTTAGAAATTTGACAACAATACATGTAACCGTCTTTTCCACTTCTCTCTTTTTTCATGTTTATTTGTGGAGATTATTTTTTATTCGTGCCATTATGTTGTTTGATGAAAATCCTAGCAAGCTAAAGGGGAAGATTAATCCATGAATTCTTTATGCTCTCTTACCTAATATAGAATTTCATTTTTTAGCGTGTATGCTAGGATGCCTACTATTGTTTTTCCTCAAATTAACTGCAGCTAGAGATGACTTGCCTATTCAATATACGATTTCACTCAATTATGTGACGTTGCAATTGGCCTAAAAATAATCTCCCTAAACATGACAATTTCGGTGTGGTAGCCAGTAACCTCCTCGGCTTGATTACGAACATGGTTCACTATGTTTGGGACTAACTTGCGCATTCCTAATTAAGCGAATCATGCAATGGTGCACATATTATAGTTCAATCGTATGTTTCGTAATTAAGCGAATCATGTAATGGTGCACGTGAAACAACTCTTGATGCTTCATGTGTTTCCGTATGGATTTTTGGTTCCTATTAATTTACATGTTATATTGTTGTGCCTATGTTCAGGTATCAGTATCACATTGTTGCAGATTCTGGCAGCTCCATTTGAATGTGGAGAGACACCAAGGCAGAATGAAAAGGTATATGCTTTATATTACTTATCAGAACCATATCCTTGCAATGATTGGAGGAACTCAATTTTTTTTGGATATTGAATGCATTGTACTAAAACAAGTTTAAGAAATTAAGTTTTCTATATTGTCTTGCTTGTGAATGTCTTTTCCATGTACTTGCCATTCATCTGTTCTAGCTGTGTCTATCTATTCCCACAGACCATAGGATGACTTTAGATGATCTTTTTTTCTCTAGGGTTGGTTTTGCTCGCTGCTTTGTTTTTCCATCTTTACTTTTCAAATCCCATGGTTCCACTTTCTTCGTATTTCAGCTCACACGTTTGATGTGTTCTTTGCTCTTTTTTTGCAGGTCGTTGCATAGCTGCAGATTGCTGCTTGAAGATTGTTATTGTTACTCGATTTAGGATTATGTTGCCTTGCTGGTAAGGTTCACAATCTGAAGGAAAAATACAATGATAAAGTTTGATCTGCAATTTCGTGCTAGATGAGTTATGTATGTCAATGCTACAGGCAGTTGTAGGTGTGACTATATGTGCTTTATATTACAGAAAGTAGTTTGCTCTTGCTTTGGATAATTTAGGTGATTTCAAAGAGTGTGTGTGCCACATTTCATTTGTACTACAAAAATTAGGTTGGTCCTGATTCAGACGATTTAGGTGAAAAAATACACTGATCAAGTTTGACCTGCGGTTTGGTGTGCTAGATCAGTTATCTGTTTGAATGTTACAGGTGGTTGTATCTGTGAGCTACATGTGCTTTATATTACAGAAATTAGTTTGCTCTTGATTAAGATAATTTAGGTGATTTCAAAGAGTGTGAGCTACACGTTATTTGCACCACAGATATTTGTTTGGTCCTTATTCAGATGATTTAGTATTTTGGTGTATACCTAGGCTGTGGTTTATGGTGGTGCCAGGTCATTCGGAGTGGTAATTATCACTGGGTCGTTCCTATGTCCGCGTGTAAAATTATATTTGCTTATATTACTGGTCTGTGTTGCTTGGTAAAATGATACAGTTAGTTGAACACCAATTAATTATGAGGTTGGATTTGGTTACACAACTAAAAATTGGCTTCTGTTTTGATAATATGGTGTCCTTATTTTCTGGGTTTAGTGGCCTGCTGGTATTGGTATATATGTTCACATAGTTGCTGATTTTTGCGATGTTGTTTTAGTGGCCATGGTAGAAATTAATATTTAAGCATACACATGGGATTGTATCTTCTGGTTTTGTCCACATGGAATTATCTGAATATTTGCAACTTTGTGGTTCAGTTTAATTATGAGAACAAATATAATGTTGTTCTAATTATCTTGACGTTCTAGCTGTGTCTATCTGTCCCCGCTGGCCATAGGACTGACTTTAGATGGTTTATGTGAATAAGAGTTGCTATATTTTTATTTATCTCAGCGTGTTACAGTTACATGGTTACGTTTCTTCTCCTAAAATGGGTCGCATGAGTAATCTTTGCTTTTCTTTGTTCCAGTTGTGTTGCTGTTGTGAGCCGGGGCTATGTCCGTCTTTCTTTCAGGTATAAAACTTTCTCAACTCTGTATTTCTTTATTGTTGTCCTTTGCTTACGTATTTACTATTTTACTTATACCATGTTGGTTATCTCACTTGCTATCACAGTTGTCGCCTTTGTCCGTATCACTTAACAACACCATTTTCTTGAAGTAATCTCACTAGGATTATTGCTTTTTGGCTTCATTTTCGTTGAACTTTTTGCTGCAATTGGGTGTTTCTTAATTATCTGAATTGTATCAAGATGAAGTCACTTTTGCAACTAGCATTTTGATCGGATATTTGATTTTCTTTTACCGTTTGTAAGCCATATCTTTAAATCATATGCCCTGGGCATTCCGGTGAGTTATCCATGTCCTAGAACTCCTATTTATAATTCAGTAGCCATATCTTCTTGATTATAAATATGGTTCACTATGCTTGGAATAACTCATGCATTCTTAATTACGTGAATCATGAAATGGTTGGTGTAAATACTACAGGGCAATCGTATTTATTCATTTCCCTCAATTTTCATTTACTGATGTATACTGGACATAGTTTATTTTGAGTTCAAAGGGTATGTTTCCCTTTGGACTCCAGAGGGTATGTATACTGATGTATACTATATCCCTTAATTTTTCCTTTATCCATTTCCCTTAATTTTCATTTGCTGAATATTACAGTGCTAGATGGTGAGGTGCCCCCAAACTGTGATTTGTTTACCAATCATGTGAGGAATCACCATCAATGGCGAAATGGTTGCTTTGATAGTTTTTTTTGCGGGAATGCTTTCTTAGTTTCTCAACTTAATAATTTGTTGTGCAGAATAAACTGAATGCTTTATCAGAGTCTGCTAATTTTTTGTGTGTACTTTATTTAGTTTTGACGAGTTCAATTACATCATTTTAATCATCATTCTCCATGGCATTTATCTAGCTAGGGTTTCTATTTAATTCTATGTATTGCCAACGTTATTAGTTTTGTAGATTATTTATCTGACATTATTTTGTTGCTGTGAAGGATTGGAAAAATTGATTGGTGATAGTCAATATTATTTTGGTACAACATTGTAAGCTTGGGTTAATGCTAACGTTAATCATTTCAGGTTTGAACTATTCTTGATGATGCTCTTCTTTTAATTTTGAAAATATGGAGAGTGCTCAATTGGCTGCTTCAGGTACATGTGTGTTATAAGCTCTCAACTGTGGTTAATTATTATAGGATTAAGTAATATGGGGGACTAATTATGACCTTAACAATCGGTAACTGTGGATAGGGCGGCTCGAAGGGAAGAAGCACATTCTTGACGTCGACGCTTGACGTATTGGGCCTCTTTCCCTTGCCCTTGATTTGTCAGCGAGGTTCGTCTTGGCGGCGTGTTGCACCCTCCTCTCCCCTCCATTTGGTTAAAGCTGTGCGGCTGCCGCAAGATCGATGGTTCAAGCCCAGGTGAAAATATGCCCTCCCTTTATTCCTTATTTCTCTTGAATATTATTGCTTAATTCATTCATGTTAGGATTTTTGTGGATCTCGCAGCCTGTACATTTGATACTTTGTCTACTGTATTATTTTAAGTTCCAGTTTGCAAATCAGCCTACACCTTGCACAACCAGAACACTCAGATATATGCAATATACTGTATTGGTTTTATCATTGTGTTTTTTTGGAACTGAAAATAGTTTGTATTTGTACATTATTAACTTATGCCAATCAGCCATGGATTCAGCTTGAACCACCGGAAGGTGCGGACAAAGAAGAGCATGGGCGGCACACACAAATGAGGGCGATGCCAGGCCACTGTACCGACAGTTGACGAGAGATGTCGTTAGTTCACTGTGCCTTGCATGACACAACATGACGGCCGCGAGGAGGAGCATGTGGGAAGCAGGATGTCATCCTTTGAGTCGCCTATTATCCTTGGGATCGAGAAGATGTCACCCCAAGCCGTTTCTGCACCACAGATATATCAAATGCTTCTGTTGTTCTCCCTGCCCCCTTTCTCCACGTTCGATGTTTCACTTGGCTAGCATACTGTAGGAGGATTCTTGCCTGCAGCTTCAACATACGATTTCGCCTATGATCTTAGGAGATAAAATGTTCTCCTTTAATTTCGTTTTTATCTACTTTGATTATTTATTGTATGAAGATTTTCTTCTGGTAGTAGTTCTTTGTCAAACGATGATGGATTGCTATGTCAATAGCCAAACTATATTTCTCTGATCTCTATGTGCATGGCATTTGTAGGAGGTTCGGGATGCAGCCATGTTAAGTTCTTTATGTGGCACATATAGTAGTCATACTGCCTACTGAAATATAGAATTATCAATAGTCGTTTTTATTATTTTGTAATTTTTATCGTATGCTGGAGTTCTTCCTCTTTTTCTTTCCTATAATGGAATGCATAGTTTAGGCATGTTTCACTTCTTCACATGCCCTGATCCCTATTCTGTATTGGTAATACGGGTTTTGTATTCTTTGAGTTCAGATATATGTTTTTTGGCAGGCTATGATGAATCTGATGTGCTTAATCATGTTATGATTACCAGCTATTTAGTGCTTGGTAGGTACTAGAGTCTGATGTATAAATTATATTGCAGGAGGAAGATGACTGCAGTCAAGTGGGCAGTTTCTCACTAATTATCTGCTATTTTTAATGTTGTTTAGGCCTGTAGCATATAACATCCATTTGAAAAAAATAGATCCTTTCCTTGACATTTTCATTGTAAAATTAAATTTGCGATGATGAATCTGATGTGCTTAATCATTATGATTACCAGCTATTTAGTGCTTGGTAGGTATTAGATGATCAAAAGCAGCTCCCCAATTATTCAATACGCGTGTAACATTCTACAGTTAATACTTAATACACATGCTTGAGATGTCCTCCTATTTTCTACTTTGGTTTGTTGCTGAATACATTTTGATATAATTAGAAGTGCAGTACCTAGCTAGCATCAAAGGGTCATTTATAATAGTTTGATTTGACTTGGTGAATCAATAGACATTTTCACATGAGTAGTTTTCTTTTAAGCAAGAGAAAAACACTGATGACTTAGGTGTCATCCTATTATTTAGTTCCATTCCTACTGATTACTATCACATATTCTATAACCATGATGCAAATGAATTATGTTACCGCGAGGGCTGGGTGGTGCTTCTCAGGAAATAGCTGCATAAAGTAATGAAGGCGATAGTATTCCCTACAGCCCTGATTTTTATTTTAAGTTCCTGCTGAATTTGTTGTGGTATTCTGCCATGTAGTTGTGGCCTCCTGCTAATGTGGCATCTTTATATTTATGGCACTTATTTGTGCATTCTGTATTTTAATGCCATCTTTGCCATTTTTGCATAGCTTTGTTCCTATTACTCGCCTGTGTAATGAAGTCATAGATGCACTAAAGAGTCAGTCTTAAAATTTGGATTAATGTTACTGTTGCATATTCTTCCAGAATTGTGGCTTTTATCAATATTTTTAGAATCTACTCATATATAGTTAGCATACCTGTTACATTTTTTGGTTTTATATGTGAAGTACATGCAGTGCTCCATTTTAATTGTTATCGACCAATGTATTTGGCTTACATTACTCAGATTGTCAATAAATGAGACATGATTTGGTGTCATTTGATCTTTTTTATTTCTTTGCTTTTGGTCGTGTGTTTCTTTGCCAGGTTTGCTTTGTGCAATTCTACTTACAGTGTACATATTTATTTGGCAGGCCTACTTTGTGAAGTTTGAATTTAAGCTGTGGCTCGGTATAGTTTGCGACCTCTTGGATTAATCCTCCATCCGAACTGAAGACTTCTTGGTTATCTAATGTTCCTTGGTAGAGTGGGTAGCAAATTGTAAATATTTGTTGTCCTTAGCTCACCTCCTCTCTCCTCTTGTCTATGGCGGCTGGAAGAAGGGAACAAAGTGTTGCATCGTCTTCTCCTCTCCTGTCCCGTGTCTCTTCTAGGTCAGCCCCTTAATGGGCCTGGGCCACACTTCAACACTCCCCCTCAAGATGGGTGATAAATATCTATCATCCCCATCTTGTCACATGCCAAGTTACAATCCTTTGTTCCTAATCCCTTGGTCAAGCAATCTGCAACCTGCTGCCCAGAGCTGACATGAGTAAGGCTGATGATCCCAGCATCAATTTTCTCCTTAATGAAGAAGCGATCAATTTCCACATGTTTTGTTCTATCATGTTGAACTGGGTTATTTGCAATACTTATAGCTGACTGATTGTCACACCACACTCTCAAGGGTCCCTTCCTCAGAAGTTTCAACTCGCTCAGAAGGTGTTTCACCCAGAGCATCTCACTCAGCCCTTGAGATAAAGCTCTATACTCAGCTTCTGATGTTGATCTAGACACAACTGTTTGTTTCTTGCTTCTCCATGACACCAAGTTTCCTCCCACAAAGACACAGTAGCCTGACGTTGATCTTCTATCATCTTGACAACCGGCCCAATCAGAATCACTATAACCATCCACCTCAAGATGTCCGCTCTTTGTGAACCATAACCCCTTTCCTGGAGTTCCCTTCAAGTACCTCAGGATTCCGTGGACTATATCAAGATGCCCACTCCTTGGTTCATGCATGTATCTGCTCACCACACCCACGACATAGGAAATGTCAGGCCTGGTGTGACACAAGTATAATAACCTTCCAACCAATTTTTGATACTCTTCCTTGTTCACTAGTTCACCTGATTGAGCAGTCACTTTATGATTTGGTTCAATTGGGGTGTGGGCTGCACGACATCCCATCATGCCCATGTCACTCAAGCGATCCAAGGTGTATTTCCGTTGGCATAGAGAGATTCCCTTCTCTGTCCAGGCCACTTCTATGCCAAGGAAGTATTTTAGGTTGCCCAAATCCTTCACTTCAAACTCCTTGCTCAGACACCCCTTCAGTCTCTTTATTTCCTCCTGATCATCTCCAGTGATGATAATGTCATCCACATAAACTGCAAGAATAGTGATCTTGCTATCTGAGTGTCGGTAGAACACCGTGTGGTCACCATTACATTGACCATACCCCATACCGCAAACAGCACGCTTGAACCTATCAAACCATGCTCTCGGCGATTGTTTCAGCCCATACAAGGATTTCTTCAACCTGCATACCCTCCCCGTTGTCTCTGAGGTACCAAATCCTGGTGGTATCTCCATGTACACTTCTTCCTGTAGGTCACCGTGCAAGAAAGCATTCTTGACATCTAATTGGTGAAGTTTCCACCCAAAGTTAGCAGCACAAGAAACCAATATTCTTACTGTGTTCATCTTTGCCACTGGAGCAAACGTCTCATCATAGTCAATTCCATAAGTTTGACTATACCCTCTAGCGACCAATCTCGCCTTATACCGTTCCACCTTCCCTTCTGGATTCTGCTTCACTGTATAGATCCACTTACAACTCACTGCTTTCTTTCCGACCGACAATGTGGTTAGTACCCACGTTTTGTTTTTCTTCAGTGCTTCCAACTCCTCTATCATCGCTGCACGCCACTTTGGATCTTGCTTTGCAGCCTTGTAGTCATTTGGGATTGACACATCTTGTAGAGAGGCAACAAATGCTTTGTAGGAGGGAGACAAGGCCTCATAAGACACAAAATTGCCAATGTCATGGTCATCAAACACGGTTCGCAGGGCCTTCCTTGCCGCTGCACGTGTCCCCTTTCGCAATGCAATCGGTAGCTCCAGTTCCGATGTGTCAGAAGGGCTTGCATCACTGCCTTGCTGCAGCTCCAGTTCCGATGTGTCAGAAGGACTTGCATCACTGCCTTGCTGCTCCCCCTGAACATGTGGCTGCTCCCCCTGCACTTGTGGCTGTCGTCGAGAATAAACCAGGGGATTTTTCAACCACCGATCTGGCTGCTCCTCCTGCACTTGTGGCTGCCGTCGAGAATAAACTAAGGGATTCTGCAACCAACGATCTCGAACAGGAACCTGAAGAGAACCAATCTGAATTGTACCCACTACTGGCTGTACCTGAACCTGAACCTGCACATCATCATCATCAATGTTAGTGCGCACAGAGTGTAGATGGTCAAGCTCGGCAAACAACAGACTAAGATCAGTTGGTTCACCATAGAATGGCTCAGACTCCCTGAAGGTGACATCCATACTTACAAACATGCGTTTCACAGAGGGACTCCAACACTTATACCCCTTTTGACTTGAGGAATATCCCATGAACACACATTTCACTGCCCATGGGTCCAGCTTCCCAATGGATGGTCTATGATCCTGAACAAAACAGGTACTGCCAAATAACTTTGGAGGGACAAGAAACTTATTTTCGCCAAACAACAACTCACATGGGGGATTTCATACCTAGTATCCTTGAAGAAGTCCGGCTGATCAAGTATGTGGCTGTCATGACTGCTTCACTCCACAAAAACTTGGGGACATTCATCGTGTACATGAGAGAGCGAGCTACTTCCAAGACATGGCGATTCTTTCGCTCGGCAACACCGTTTTGGGGAGGGGTATCTGGACAAGATGTTTGATGAAGAATACCTTGGTCAGACAAGAAGGCCCCAAAGGTGGAGTTCACATACTCCGTGCCATTGTCCGACCTGATCACCTGTACCTGAACGTGAAACTGATTCTTCACATATGCATGGAAGTTCTGAAAACAGCCAAACACCTCATCCTTGTGACGCATCAAGTAAATCCAAGTCATACGAGAATAACAATCAATAAAGGTAACAAAGTACTTCATTCCATTCACTGACACCACTGGGCAGGTCCATACATCAGAATGGATGAGCATAAAAGGAGATATGCTCCTAAGCCCCTTACTTACATATGAGGTTCTGGTGTGTTTATATAGCATATTCGCAAGCATCACAAAACAACTTTCCCTTGCCTATGCCACACATAACATCCGGAAATATCCTACTCATCTTGTCGAAAGAGACATGTCCCATCCTACAGTGATGGATCATTGCCTGCTTCTCCTTGTCCTCCATGGTTGCAGCACACACCACGTCTGGCTGCACCCCCTGGTCTACATACCAGAGTCCTCTACGCCTGATGCTAGTCCCAACCATCTGCCTCATCTGCCGCTCCTGAATTAAGCAACCAAATTTGTCAAGAGTCACACTACAGTCTATTTCATCAATTAGAGCACTCAAAGAAACCAAATTAACAGGAAACGCTGGCACATGCAAAACAGAGGATAGCGAGATGCTCGAAGTGCACTTTACTGTGCCAATACCAACAACTGGCTGTTTTGTACCATCGGCAGTCTGAATTGTGCCCTTGTGAGTAGGAGGATGCTTAGTGTAAGATTCAAACACACAGAGTTTACCCGCAACGTGCTTAGATGCACCAGAGTCAAGAACCCATTCGACATCATTGTCATTAGTAGTAAGAGATGCCTGTTCAGGATTACCTTCATCAGTGGAGGCCCAGTGAGCAAAGTCTCCATAGGCAGCATCATCTACTCCTTCGCCCTTGGATTGCACATTTTCCCCTTCAACTACCATGTGTGCCCTCTGACCCCCGGAGCTTCCTGAGTATCCACCTCTGCCACGAGTAGTCTGCCCCCTGAAGTTTCCCGAGTATCCACCCCTACCTCGGAAGAAAGTCCTACCACTTCCCCCTCTGTTATATCCTCTGCCCCTGCCACGAATTGGGCAGTCAAACTTCACGTGACCTGTCTCCCCACAAATGAAACAGTCCCTAGTCTCTCTCCACTCCCTGCGCTCAGTAATGGCAAACGTCGGAGTCGGCACATCCTTTTTGTCAGCTTGTTCAAGAGATAGCCGCACCTCCTCTTGTGCCATTGCTGCAATAGCATCATCAATGGTAGGCAGAGAAGTGTGGTGCAGTAGGGATGCCTTCCTGCCATCAAAGGACTGGTTGAGCCCATTTAGAAGTTTCAACACGCGCTTGCGCGCCATCCACTTGTGTCCTGACTCGATGCAGGCTGCATCATAGAGTTCGAGAGGATCACAATTATTCTGATCTGCCCACAAAGCCTGCAGAGCTGCCACGTATGCCATCACTGACATGTCACCTTGGCGTAGATGCTGAATCTTCGCATCAATCTGAGCAATAAGCATGACATTGCCCTTGCCGGAGTACTGAGTGGATAGAGTCTTCCATATCTCAGCAGCTGTGGGTAATCCCTCCACAGAGCGACCAATGGAAGGCGCCACCGAGTTCAACAACCACCCAATAAGCAAGGAGTTGAGAGACTTCCACTTCTTTCCCTCTGCACTAGTCTTGCCTCCTGGATCTGTAACAGTCCCCACCAAGTGCCCATCAAGGTCTTTCTGCTCCACAGCTAGCATCGCCCTCCGAGACCAACTCAGATAGTTGGTAACCCCCTCTAGTTTGATGTCAGTAGGAGATAGGTCAATTTTCTGAACAACTTCCTGTCGAGAGACCACAGCCCCAGAGTTCGAGCCATCCTCCTTAGAGGTAAGGAACTTAGTGAGCTGCTCCACGGCCAAAGCTAGTGTCTTCTCGTCAGCCATCTTCGCCGATCAATGTTTCGGCCAGACAGTCTGGCAGGTGTCCGGCTGCTCTCGGTATCCACCCCTACCTTTTCGAGTGACCAGAGAACAGCAGAGAGAACAGCAGCCTTCACACCAGCAGCAACTCCTCCACAGCAGCACGTACAGCTCACAGCCGCAGAAGATCCTTTGAGTGGATTGAGCCAAGAAGGACGGCCAGGATGACACTTCACTTTCATCCAACGGTTCAATAGCAGCAGCCTGCCCTTCTCGATCTCCTTCTGGCTCCTTCCGCAGCCGCACGCACAGCAGCTGCAGCCCGAGCTCCAGCTCCTTCTCTCCTCCGGCAGCAGCAGCCCCAGCCGCCACCAGCTACCTCCCGCGCACAGCGGCAACACACTCCTCCGGCAGCAGCAGTCCCAGCTCCTTCTCTCCTCTCCTACGGCAGCAGCAGCCCCAGCCGCCACCAGCTACCTCCCGTGCACAGCGGCAACACAGCAGCACCCGCCTCCAGCTGCCTTCCTTCCCCCCAGCGCAGAGCCGACGCCGAGCTCTGATACCATGTTGTCCGTAGCTCACCTCCTCTCTCCTCTTGTCTATGGCGGCTGGGAGAAGGGAACAAAGTGTTGCATCGTCTTCTCCTCTCCTGTCCCGTGTCTCTTCTAGGTCAGCCCCTTAATGGGCCTGGGCCACACTTCAACAATATTTTTATTCAAGATTCACACGTTTCTTTTGAGGCTCACAACCAATGTCACCGCTACTAGACATGGATTGAATCATCAGTTCACTTGGATAGGACAAATTTAGCAGGTTACCTATATCTGCTCCAAGTTTTGCTATGTGATTTCATCATTTCATGACCACTGTTTTTTTATTGTTTCTCCGCCACCTCCTATTTCCAGGTGGTTTTCTTTTAGGTAGCTATCTGATTCTTTTCATGACCACTGTTTTTTTTATTGTTTCTCCGTCCTCTGCTATTTCCAGGTGGTTCTGCCAAGAGGACAACCTTCATCTGCGCATAGCTGGTCTCGAAGAGGTTCAGGTTCCAATCTGCCTAAGCTCCTAGGTTTATCCCGTGTTTGTGTGCAGCGAGGATCAGGATAGATTAGCAATGCCTTTGTACCTGGTGCATGTCCGCAGTGGCTGACTGAAACACTGATTATTTACATTTTAAGCTAATTGACTGATTTTCCAGTTGGGCATTCGTATTCACGGCTGGTAATTAGCTAGGCAGCACACAATGTGGTTGCCTATCCTGTGGTTCACATGATGTATATTTTTTAGATTTCGATTCACTCATGAGACATGAATAAGAAGATGGCCCATGGATATATGTTCTTAGAGTCTACCATTGTTTTGTGTTCCTTTGCCGTGTGCCACTGTAATAGTTGTTGTGCAAAATAATTGAAAATTTCTTACCTTGGTAGCTTTAGTTGTGTATATAGCCACTTTTGTCAGCGATATGGCACAATTTATCTTTCTACTTTAGAAACACCGAATTGATTAGTTAGGATCTCTTTGCTTTCAATAAACACATTTCATCTGATCATATAAATATCCGATTGGGTCATATTTGGTTTCCATTATGATGAACACATGGTTCTGTTTCGTTGCATTTTCGGTAGTGTCAGTATTGAAGTAGTTTTTTTCATTTGCTTTGATTTGATTTAGAACATCAGTTTTTCATTTTAAAACGTATTATTCATCATTGCTATATATTGGATGCCTATGTTCGGTGCATATATCTTTTGTGCGCCATCTTAATATTGCTCCTATAGCCATACATGTTAACTATTTGTTCATGGTACTTGTTGGATGTATATGTGGTTATTGAGTAAAGTGCCATCCTTATTCCTTAGTCAACCGCCTGTAAACTATGACCATCTAATGTTTCTCATAGTTCATTTTGAGTTACACATCTCTGTTTGAACTTAGGTATTATGCTATTGTATTGAATACTCTGTATGGATATCTCACTTAACTGTAGAGTGCAAATGTAGCCAGTTTGCTCTCTGATCATTGACTAACCAAGCCAGTAGAAGACACACAATTACTTAGTATCTTGGTTTTGCACATGCAGTAGCTAGCGAGCCTACAAGTTGCATGCATGATGCGGTCTACTGCAATCTCGGGCCGGTTGCACAGACTGACATGCTTAGAAGAAATTGATGGGTACGGTGGGACCTGTGTATCCCAATTCCTAATATCCTGCTTCTCCCTACAATGAGCAGAAATTGATGCTATCTCTGGATTTTTTCATGTTGTGTACTATCGTTACAATGAGCAGAATGGTCACTTCATCGCTTTCACCTACACTGCCTTCACATGCCTTAGATTAATTCTGAATTGTATCTTAACTTTGAACTGTCAGTGGACATTATGGTACTACCAAATCTATACAGGGCTTTTGTTTGGCCGTCCCACCGTTTTTTTCATGTCATATCGTTGTTAGCTTTTTGTGTGGATATTATCCAGTGGATAGGCCACCCCTCATCTTATTTAGTAATGAATTACTCTATAAGTGAACACTGACCAATAATTCATACTATACTCCCTCTGATTGGAAATGATTGACACATATTTGTCTAAACACGGATGCATCTAAAAGTTGTGTAGATACATCCATATTTTGACAAATGTGTCAACCATTTCCGATCGGAGGGAGTATAATATAATTACCTATTCTCTCCGATGACTTAGTTGATCATGGCATGTTAATACTATCCCTTTCTAAGTTGTTAAGTATGTAAGGTTTATTTTTTAACCTATTCATTTGTCTTTGAAAACACATGTTCGACCATTTTCGACCTACAAAACAATCAGTAGAATGAGCCTTTCTATCTGGAAGGTAGGTTCCCTACATTTTTGTTCATTCTTAGCTATTTTTAGCACACGTCAGCTCCTAAAGCCCATCAGAGCTTAGCCCATGGATTTTCTAATTTCTTCATTCTCTTGCTAATTTAGTTGATTCGTCTTTGATGCCTCTTTCTTATCATTGCCCTTTTATTTACATTGTAGGCCATGGTCTTCTTATCGATATGAAGAGTACTGCTTTAAAGAACGTGTAGGGCTAGTTGCCACTTTGAATTTGTCTTCAATCCCTGTGACCATATATATGAAAATCTATATACCTATTGTGAATTGGTGTCTTATTTATTTATATCTTCTGAAACAAATATAAGAAGTTTATTTGTCCCCGCTACTTCATATATATCCTCTGATTGATCATTGAATCTATCACATTATCAGCTGTTTATGGTAATTGTATTTAGTCGTCAGACGTGTCATTAATGATGCATACCATATCGTTGTACCAATCAATTACCAGTGTCAAAGGCGGGTGTCTTATATATGTGAACTTGTGTGTATGTAAGAGCATTGTGCTTTGCTTTAAATCTGTAATCCTAGTGCTATTTATAGTAGTTATTTCAGAACCGTGTCATATTTATGATGTTCATCATACCGTTTGACAATTTGAATACCAGTGATGATTGTAACTGTTGTAATGAAGAACATAATCCTGGAGACTTCTTGCTGTAGACTTTGTATATGTAAGGGCAATGTGTTTGCTATAAACCTATAATGCCACTATGTATAATAGTTATTGACGATCATGTAATAATAAAAATGTTTATCATGACGTTTTGCAAATCGGAAACCAGTGTCAACGACGGGTGTCGCGCGGCTTGCGCTTTCCAGAGGTGGAAGATTTACGTTCTTCCTATTTGATCCGAAACCGATCGATCTAGCGATGAGCAGGTTGAAGAGATTTTTTATAGTTATGGAATAACCTTCTTATCCGCTAGTTCTTCGGCCAAAGACTCTTGATATCGCTTGTTGGGCCCTTGATTCCGAAGTACCAGTACCGAAGGCAGACTTGAATGCATTAGGTTGGGAAGCGGCCTAGAAGGTGCTTAAAGAGAAAGGCTGCACATGAATCTGACTCTAGAAATGCCCGTGGAATGTCCATCATCGAGAAGAAGTCGATTCGCTGAAGCATAAAAGAGAAGGAAGAAGAGAGCCAACCCAGTTGAATACATCTGAATATAATGATACCTTCCAGACAGAATAGATAGAATTGACCGCCACGCGCCTTGATAGATAACACTTAAGACGCGTAATCAGCTTAAAGCATATAGAGAACTTGACTTACTCTCCTACATTAATGCCTGCTTTTTACTACTTGAGAAGCTGGCTTGGCTCTCAGACCAATTCACTTTACACCTGCTTAGCGCCCTCACTGCTACTTCTCTCATTAAGCTGCTCTCTCCTTCCGGAGGTGAGGGGTGCTTTGAGTCTTCGTCTGGTTCTTTCTTTTCTTCCTTTTCTGCTTGAGCCCATCGTGTCTGCCAGCTATGCAATGGCTCTACTTGAGATTCCGTAGGGAGAGCAGTTGCCGCGCCAAGGAATCTAGTAATATTGAAATTGAAAGCTTTAGTAATGCAGGTGCAGCTGCAACAATAGGGAATGATTTACATATTTAGTATCCTCCAGCTGCCCCTATACAATCTTTGAGATAAGCTTGTTGATAAACCTTGGTTATGCAGAACCATCTGAACACAAAATTAACTGATCAAAGAGAAAAATTGAAACGGATTATGTTCCATACTTCAAACGCCTTGAACACGTGACACTGACTGTTGGCCTGTTCTATATATAAACATGCATAGAAATGTTCCCTTGGCCTCGTCCTGATTATGAGAATTTAACACATAGATTAGCCATATCATGAAATTTGTTAAAAGCTTCTGCATAAAAGGTAGAGAACACAAACACTTTAGCTTTGCTTCGTTCTCGTGTCTTATCCTTATTTACAAGAATCTATCAAGATTGAATCGAGGAATCCTGGACAGAAAGTCATGAACAGCAAAGTCCGGGTCTGGTAGCTTGCAGGGAGACCCTTGCCCTCATAGTTGAGAGTCAGCCGCCCGTGAGCACGACAACCTGACAAAAGCATCAGTTCATCGTTGTAACTGAGACATACAAGACATAATTAATTTAGAAGACTATTCTCGAAATTTTTTAAAATTTAGAAGTCTTCATGCTCCATCAGTTATCGCTGTTATCATGGTATATTCATGCCGAGTGACTATTTTCATAATCAGTTTAATCAAGCAGGCTCCTGGAAACTGAATTCATGAGTCACCCTCAAATCTGTCAGCTAGCCGCACATGTAACATCAACTAAATGGTTCTTCACAATGTCATCCGATTTAGCCCTCTATTCTATAGTCCAGTACATGTAATGCTAGTGCAAGAGAATAAAACATTCATCCTTATAAATCATTACATGCTTCCAGAATTAATCACAAGTATCACACGTTATTAGCAAAGCTTCTATGTACACACACGTAACATCATGTTGCAGCCATTGTACACTCTGTACAATCAGTTTGATTACCTAGCTAGCACCAAATAATAGATCCATCTATCGCGAAACTTTGCAGAGAAGAATTTGGAGCATGGTCTGAAACTGACCTGATAAGGGCGGCAGCGTCGACTGTCGGCATCACAAAAATCTTGGGACGCGACCTCCCTCGTCCTAGAAGCTTTGTAGTGCCCCTCTTGATGTTTTGCCCCTTGTGGTTGTGTGGCTGCCAGCTCTGAATCGGATTAGGACGGCGGCAGCATCTTGCGACCGCCCTTGCTCCCCCTTGATAGGTGGCGCCCGCAGATCTGGATGACAACCAGGTCATTGGTGGAGCCGGCGTTGACGGAGGTCCAGCATTGGCGGCAATGCATAGGATGCCTTACCGCCAGGCGCCATCGGAGGGGCGCGGTCCGGCGAGCGTCCACGTGCGCCGGCAGGGTGGCGTGCACGTGGTGCTGTGGACAGAGGAATCACATAGAGACACGTTGGGGATTTCCCGGTGAATCCCTCCCGCGAGCGGGCCGTATGCGTCGGCGGTAGAGTCGTTGGCCTCGCCTCCACGAGTATTTCTCCTCTAGCGCGGCGATTGTGTCACGACCCCGATGGATCGCTGACGGTAACTCGATGAAGGAGGAAGAAATTGGAGCACTCGGGGCTCAGATCTACCAAACAAATAAGGAAAAACAGATAAATTGCAAGATAAATTTAGAGTTTTTATTTCCTGGTATTGCAAAGGATACAAAGCTAGACTTATAAAGACAAAGCCAGCTACACATGACATCCTAGGTGAAATACCAATATTACCCTCACACACTACTAAACTACTAATAACCCCATATTACTACTTATACTAGTCCCTGACATTACTCCCCCCTTGAGACCATTGGTCACCAATGGAACAAGTTTCTTCAGAAACTTTCATCTTTAAACTCATCAACTAAAGAGTAATTCCACCTGATGTCTTGGAGCCAACAAGGCTGAGAATTATTTGCATTGAATTTCTGGGAATTCTGGCATTACTGCATAGAATTGTCCAAGGGAGATTGAAAGTATACTCCAGATTCAATTCATCCATGTCACGGGGGTTGAAAATGAATCAGCCATAGAGAAACTCCATAGCACTTGATGTCGTTGTACCGATTGACCCTTTCTTCTGTGAATACCCACCAGTTCGACATGTGCCAAAGTAACATAGTACCAGGATCCCATACAAAAGAAGGAGTGGTCATTTGACCCTGCCATTTTGTTAATTCTTCAATTGGTAACCAAGATAAAGGTTTTTCAGCTTCAGTTCAGGCAGTCCAACCTTCCAGCCAGAGATAGATGGAAGAGGGTTTTCCGATTCCAGGGTTCCACTGTAGTGTGGCCATTTCAAATGAAGGAAACCAGCGAGACAAAACAGTGATTGTATGCCTTACCCATTCAGCGAGACAAAACAGCTTGAGAAAGGAGTGATTTGTCCTGCGATTGCCACCATTGGCAAGAAACAGGGAATGCTTGCCCGTAGAACATGGAACAGCTAGAACCAGGACAGCTGCTGCATTCGCTTTTGTCCATCTCCAATTAAAAGCAAGGTAACACCTGATAGCCTGAGATAAATAAGCAGCCCTTTGTAGTATGAATGACGTAGCATGGAGTACAAAATTAATTCCATTGGTCGCCATATAGTGTATGCAGGCTGTCAAGCTGACAAATAAGAGCTCTACTGTCCACTGGATGAACTGAACACTATTGGGCGCTGTATATTTATCTAGCATCATATACATGATATTCAGAATACCAGGGTCCGAAATATGAGAGTTTGTGCTCATTGGTAACTGAAGTATCAAGACTTTGTACACAACTGCAACTATTGGAGTGTTGTACCAGGAATGAGACTGCAACAAAAACTGAGAGCTTACTGCACTGCATTTCTGAAAAAATTGGCAATAGTGCATAACACTGAACAAGGAGCTCCATTGATCAAGAATCAGTCCAACCATTATCTTTTCTTCTGTGAATAGTAACCACCAGTTGGGCATGTACCAAGGTAAACCAGGGTCCCATACATAAGAAGTTTTCAGCACACTCTTGCAGCACAAGGAGCTGAGGTAATTATCCTGAGTTAAATGAGCAGCCCTTCGTAGTATGAAGCAAGTAGCTAGGCGTACAAAATTAGTACCCTTGGGAACAACGTACTGTATGCAAGTTGCCAGGCTAAGAAATGAGATTTCTGCTGTCCGCTACATGAACTGAACATTATTGGCCACTGTATATTTATCTAGCATCATATCTAGGATATTCAGAACACCAGGGTCCCATTCCTTTCTTTCTGCTTCAGTACTCAACATGTTCCACTGTTGGTTGATGACTTGTGGCTTCACATGTTTACCACACAGTTCATTATTAGGGTTCAGCTGCCTTGTCAAACTGAATACATCAACAATACCAACAGTAGGTTTCACAGGACTGAATGTTGGCTTGCTGAAACACTTGGGGCCCTGACGACTTTCATGTTGCTCTACTGCATATCTCTGCTGCTCGGGAGTATCAGTGAACACTTGAACGAACGCATGTGAACTGTCCTCTGTTTCTGCATCACCGACAGCACACTCTGGCTCCACAACAGCTTGCTGGGAGGGACAGTTTAGATGGATGTCTTCTCGGGCAAGAAGGGGCTTTGATGCAGCATTTTTCTTAATGCAATCAAAGGTTGTCTCACGACTATTTTGCATAATTGCATACCTCAGCTTCTCATTGATGGTCTCCAACTGAGACTTGGCCTGAGCCAGCATATCAAGAACACTCTGATTGTCTTGACCATGATGTGTTAGCTTTTCTGAATTTTGCTCATTCTCATCCGCTAGGAACACACCAGATCCTGGTGTTGGCATTTCACCGAACACCTCAGGAGCGCTGTCGAAGCGGGAATGGGACAGCACGGCTGCGTCCTTCTCGTTGGTGGTGGGGGAGGAAGGAAGCCAGGCGAGGTAGTGGCGCTGGAAGGCGTCGACCTCACAGTCCTGGAGCAGGAGCGACCGTGCTTGGTCATGGAGAGCCACGGGCGAGTACGGCACGCCTTGCATGGGCGGGAACGGCGGCGTCCCGCTGGTTGATGAGGATGGCGCGCTGCTTGGAGGGGGCGGTGGTGTCCAGGGACCCGGTGCTGGTAGCGGCAGCGGCGAGGACGGTGTTGGGGCGGTCGACGGCGTGAGGGGGGCGGAGGGAAAAGGCCACGTGGGGGCGACGGCGGCCATGGATGCGGCCAGGGCGGGTGGAGATGGATCAGGAGCCGGTGGTGGCCAATTTGGCTCATATGGTTGAGATGCGAAGACGGCCTGCAGGTGCTGGTGGGTTGGGGATGGTCCGGGGGTGTAGGTTGGAACGGGACGGCGGGGTAGTACTCCTGAACGGTCACGGACATGTATGCGGAGGAATGGTTGGACGGCGGCGGGGGAAAGACGGGAGTGGGCGCGTACATCGGATCTGGAACGAATCCAGGCGGAGGTGGTGGGTAGGCGGCGGCGTAGTGGTAGGATGGGAATGGAGGAGGTAGCGGGTGGTGGTGGCTTGGAATTGGGGAATAGATGTGGGACGGCGCGGTCGCCATGGGAATGAATCAGATCGGGAGAGGAAATCGCCGATGTGATAAGAAATGGAATCAAAGAAGAATAACACGGGAGGGAAGGGTGGGGAGCTGGCCGATCGATGGGCCTCGCTCTGATACCATTTGTCACGACCCCGATGGATCGCTGACGGTAACTCGATGAAGGAGGAAGAAATTGGAGCACTCGGGGCTCAGATCTACCAAACAACTAAGGAAAAACAGATAAATTGCAAGATAAATTTAGGGTTTTTATTTCCTGGTATTGCAAAGGATACAAAGCTAGACTTATAAAGACAAAGCCAGCTACACATGACATCCTAGGTGAAATACCAATATTACCCTCACACGCTACTAAACTACTAATAACCCCATATTACTACTTATACTAGTCCCTGACATTGATACCATTTGTCAGGACCCTGATGGGATCTGACGAGCTGGGATCATCTAAACCAGGATTTTGAGAGGAATTGGAGTATAAAAGGGTAAATTGCTGGGATAAAATGTAGGGTAAATTGCAAGGATAATAAGAACTGGAAGATAAAATTTAGGGTTTCATTTCTTGGTTTTGCAAAGGATACAAAGCTAGACTTATAAAGACAAAGCCAGCTACACATGACATCCTAGGTGAAATACCAATATTACCCTCACACACTACTAAACTACTAATAACCCCATATTACTACTTATACTAGTCCCTGATAGATTGCCTCGTCGGTCGTCATCGTTGAAGGGAGAGGGGATCCCGCCGGCGGCCACTGTGTGTTTCTTCTATCGCGAGAAAGAGGAGGGAGGGGATCAGGCGAATAGTTTTTTTTTCTAGCGGTGGCAAACTGAAAAGGTATAGAACAATCTGGGTCGTTGATCAAACTGGACGGATCTGATTTAATGTATCAACATAGCACAACACAAGTTTGCTCTTTTAATAGTAGTATAGATTAACAATGGCAAATAAAAACTATACAATTATACTCATTAATAATATAGCATGCTAAAAATAAGTTAAAAAGTTCAATATAAATTGCGCCCCGTGGGCATCTGCCCAGAATTGCGCCCCATGGACGACACCGACTCGATTGAATCTAGTGTCTTGTCGTCGTCGTCGACGGCCTCCGGGTACGGAGGGGGAAGCGGAGGAAGGGAGAAGTTGGACCGAGTCTCGCCGGCAAGTAGGGGCACAGTCTCCTCCATTGGGTAGACGTCAGATTTTGCATGGAGGAATGGGGATTTTTGGGTGCGAGGTGGAAGGGGAGCATGGGGGAACAATTTTTTTCTGTTGGGTCATTGGGTGGAAAAAAAATTTAAGAGAAGAACGACATTATATGGCCTGGGTCGTCAAGTGGCAGCCCAAAGTGCAGAGGGCTTGTTAAATTTTGGCTCCTTCAAAACTAAAGCATTTTCGCTTGAATTTCGAAATACGATCGTTGTCTTGAAAAGGGATCTACGAGCTAGAATAAAAAGTAGCATCGATTTGTCAAACCACAAAATCCATGACTTTGATAGGATCTCCGAGGCCCCAGTGGAGATGCTCTAAGGTATTGGTTCCCTATCAATTATAACTCTCATCCTTGAAGTCGCTTTTCCACCGCTTCATTTATTTATATCTTAAGAAAATATCTGAATTATTGGATGATGTAATATAACAATGTTTCCCAAAATATATGTTCATGCCCTGAGAAATGTGTTTATTTCACTTCATTTTGCTAGACATGTTGTAAGTAAAGTTTATTAAATATAGAAAGAAATTAGTCTAGGAATCTGCTTACTCCATATCTCAAACTTATATCATTGTTCTAATACAACTTGAAGTTTTTAGCTATTCTGTATATTTATGATGTGAGCTTTCCATATATATTTCAGAGTAGTTTTTTTCTAAACCATGGTTCAATTGTTTCTGTCTCTTCTCACTGTAATTGAACTCTTAATGGTTTATCTAACAATTCTGAGAAGGCGTGCATGTCTGAGGAGATGCAAAATTTCCACACTTTTAGTCTAAGCAATGAACTATGCACATCATCCTTTTCAGCCGTCCGGTATATCACACCATCGCCCGATATAGTCCCTCCGTTCCACCATATGAGATGTCTTAAGCCTTTTACAAATTCACATGTATACACATGTATCTAGACATGTTTTATTATATATGTCCACTTCTTTTATTTCAAATCTACGCAACATGTAAAATAACTAGAACATCTTATATCGTGGAACGGAGGGGGTTAACGACACAATTACATCATGCAATTGTTCACAATATGTTTTGTTCTTGATTCTTGATCGTTTCAGCCAACACAGCAATTTTTTTGCCAATTATTTTCCACAACAGAATTCCGCGCTACGAGTACCACGAGTCCTCCCGAGTCGCGACGACAGGACCAGCCATGGAACACCACGGTGGCTCGGCCGGACGGCCGGAGCACGGCGAGCCGACGACGAGCGTCTCAGCGTGGAGCACGTACCAAAATCACCAAAAACACGTCAGTACGACGACGTGGCCGTCCATCACTGGCTACCGCCAGAGCTGAACCGAGCTTTCATTTGCTACCGGATTTTGTACGTGGGGCCGGTGCCCAGGCAGGGATGTCCCAACCCCGGTGAAAACAATATTCAGGCGAGGACCTAACTCGAATCGCGGCGAGGATGGGGTCGGGCCGTTGCGGTTGCGGTTGGGGTTTGGGAGGGATGGGGAATTGTGTTCTGGAAGAGAATATTTCAGGCCGAGCTAGACCAGCAAGTAGAGATGCGTTGGGTCCGGTTCGGCCCGCTGACCCGCCGGACCGGACCTGTGTTTTGTTACCGATAGGATAACGGGCCGAACCTTGAAAAAATAGGGTCATCGTGAACCTTACCTTTTGACCCTAGGGGCGAATCGAACCTCCACCTCCATCGATCTCTGCTCGGCAGAGGGCAGACGCCGCCGCCGCACGGCCAGGCTAGCCACCGGCACCGGAATGAACTCGTCAGCCTAGAGCTCGACGCACCCGCTGACGGATAATACTTTGTGGCTTGTCTCCATCGACGCCGTCGGACGGCCGGAGTAGGTCAGCCCGCCGGCCGCCGGAACCGGCCGTAGAAGCGGCGGGAGGCGCTTGCAGCCAGAGCGCCCAGAGCTCGCGGAGCACGCCGTCCCCTACACCCTCTCTAGTAGCGCCTCTCGTCCGTCTCACCCTGCCGAGCGGCGTCAGCGTCAGCGTCTAGATCGCGGCGCGGCGTCGGCGTTCGCCTGGCTAGTGCGCGACTCGTGGGCGAGGGCGACCATGTTCTCGCCGCGCTCACCGCGTCCGTGCTAGTGCCGGACGGATTGGGCCACGCCGAACTCAGTGGCCTCTGTCGGAACCTCACGGTGGACGCGGCTGTACATCGACGAGGGCGCGTAGCACGCCGAACTTGGCGGCCTCCGTCGGCACCTTGCGGTGGACGCGCGCGGCTGTACAGCGACGAGAGCGCCATCAAATCCAGCCTGCCGGTGTCGTGGCCTCGTGGGCACCGTCCAGGAAAGTTACAGTCGGCCGCCGAGGCGAACCCGCCGCGGCCATCACGAGGAAAACTGCAGTCGTGCATGGAAGCTAGCTGACCGACCGCCGGCCGGCCGGTGCACGCTGCGCATTAGAAAATTTGTGCTGCTATTGCCGCTGTTGTCAAAAGGTTCGGCAGCATGTACAGTGGCCTGCAAGCCGTCCCCGCACGCTGAGCAGGCCGCGCAAGTCCAGCCCAACAGTGGCCTGCTAGCTACCAAGTTCCCATATGTTTTTTTTTTGCGGGGAATCACTGAGATTTTTATCATTCAACAAAAATGTTTGTTGGAAAGAACACAGACGTTGGGATTTTCTAGTTGTTGTGTGCCTACAAGATACGGGCCAGACATAGCATCGTGTATTGCTTTCTAACGTTGCTTCCACATTTTCAACTTGTAAAATGCTCAAATGATTTTTGTTAAGAAAGAATAACTGACATGCTACATGTGTTCCCTCCTTTTTTTAATGTGTGTACGTGTTTTAAAATTGCAACAAAATCATCTGATTATTGTTTCGAAAACACACGTCAAATATTGCAAAAAACAGTCAAAGCACTGCTATAACACCCTTGAAAGCACAACTATAAGATACATTTCCCATCAATAAAAGTTTTTTAGAATTCCTAAACTAAGATAAGAGATGTTCACAGGGTTCTTCGGAATTGTGGTATTGAGGTAAGGCAGGATGCCGAAAGAACTAGGTATGGTGATGTAGAAGAGAATCTCTGGACTCTTACTACAGATTCAGACCCTTGAGTCCCTCAAAGTCTCGGCTCCTGGCCTGCTTCTGGCTAAATATGAAGCTTCAGTAGATATATGCTTGGCAAGCAGTGCTTGCCCCTCCTCCAGCTTGCCGCTGCCTATGATCTTGGCCAAAGCGTCATCTGCCACTTATTCTGCTTACTGTCGCCGCCGCTTAATGAGGCATCTCCTGAACCCGTCGCACCCCTCCCGCCAGGGGCGGTCCAAAGTAATTTTGGACTTGGGGCGACTTAAACCAATACAATTATATCAAACTCATCTACTTACATCTAATATAGTTTTATTATATATTACAATCTTATGTAATATATCTTCTCAATATTTAGTTAGCACGATTAATAAAATATTAATATTATGTGTATCTTTCTTTTTTTAGTGTATCAAAATACACATTTACATTGTGCTGAATCTAAATAGTTTGTAACCGAAAACTATATTAATTTTTTATGTATAGAGATGGCTAAAAGCCGTAAAAAATTACCCCTCCTAATTTTCCGTTGTTGAATTAAGACTTAACTTTAATATTTTGTAAGACATATATACTGAGTATACTCTAACAAATATCTCAATAGCCGTTTGTACTATATCAATAGATAAGCAAATTGATAGAAAGTTCTAAATTATAAATCAAACCGTTAGGTTGACTCTATCTTATAAGCTGCATTGTGTTCAAAATAATTCAACAATACATGCATTTTATGTACTTGATATTGAAATATAAACACTTAAACTAACTGGCAATGTTAAACGCTGAGCTGGCCGCGCAAGTCCAGCCCAACAGTGGCCTGCTAGCTACCAAGTTTTCAATTTCTGACCTCAAAAATTGTTTTCAATTTTGAAACAAAAGGGCACGTGCTAACATGCACTACAAGCATTCACAATACCACATATTCTTTTTTTTGTTGCGGAGAATCACTGAGATATTTATTCAGCGAAGACGTTTGTTGGGAAGAACCCACAAGTTAGGACCTTTTTTCACTCTAAGAAAAGTTAGGACTTCTATGTCGGTACCTAAAAGATACGATCAAGACATAGCATCATCAATAATTTATAATGTTGCTTAAACATTTTTAATATGTCATCAAGTCGTATGATTTTGTTGAGAAAGAACAAGCGACACGTTACAAGATTTTTGTGTGTTTGCTATAAAGTTGTCTTTCCCTCTGTTTTTTGAGATGTTGGGTACATGTTTCAACTTGTAACCAGCTTATATGACTTTTGCTGTGAAATCACACGCCAAAATGTTACGAGAAAATGAAAGTGTTGCTATAAGTATATGCGTTTCTCGGATTTTTTTCTCAATTTTTTTTTACAAAAAAACTGCAAACACATTTTTTTATGACATAGTTTCTGAGTTTTGGTTAAGTGGGTGATACATGATTTTTGTTGTAATCGTTTGTGACTTTTGTTGAAATGGTTGGTGATGTTTGTTGCAAAGCAATATGCAACAAAAAAAATCATTGTATAACCACTTTTTTGTAACATTTTTTTTTCAAATATTGCAATGATATGTTGCAATAATTTCCTTTCCACGGTGAGACATTTTGTTGTAATACTGATCTTTCTTGCGAGGTGTCAAGGTCTTGGTCGTGGGGGTAGCTTATTCCGAGGGCAGATCGTGGGGGTAAGCCATAGAGTCATGCAGGCCGAGACTGAAGAAGATGTTTTACTCAGCTTCAGATTCCACGGTGGTAGCAGAACACTACATGATGCTATTACTGACTATAAGAAAATAGTCGTGTACAGATTAGAATGAGTATGAGACTGAATTTAGACCTAAGACGTCCTTATATAGGCTGCTATATATAGGCCTTACAAGTTAGAAGGTTTCTATCGACTAAGGAAACAAAATCCTAGGTGACTACGACTTTCGATTCCGCCTCAAACAGCAAGACTATCGTCTTCGGCCATCGTATTGGACCTTTTAGCCTTTTGGGCCTTGTGCTTGCACTTCGTCTGGCTGGGCTACCTAGTACGCCTTCTGTGTTACCATATGTGCGCCACCCTGGCCAGTCAGAATAAGTCCATAGTATATCCCAACATTAGCTCCCAAAAAGTTTTAAGTTCAACATTTGTGGCTTCCTAGAGGAGGATGAAATATTTACGCCTAAATATTCTGCGCTAGTTTGGCAGTTGAGGAGTTTGAATCATTCCTGAAAATAAAATAACTAGAATCCTTCGCTCGGGTTTATGTAAGCCGAATACTTGACCGTCATCCTTCACAAGCAGATACGATCAAGCTGACGTGATGTATGTCTCCTTGTAAAGTTGACTGCAAAGATGGTGAGATTGTCTTCATCTCAGGCCCACACAATATGAACGGCGGAAACAAAATTGCGGTTTTACCCTGCATGAAAACCGAGGCGTCGTGCCGGGACGTTGCCATAGAGAAAGAAACCGCCGGTAGCAGTGCCACACTGCGTGGCATAAATCATGGGCGTTCCTATTTGGCCTTACAAATTACGGAGCAACCCTATAAAAGGATTTACCGCACATTATGTTTTTACCTTGCCCCATTCGCGCAGATCTCCTTCCACTTCTCTTACTCCTCGCACCACACTTTCTCTCCTCACTAAACCTCGAATCACCCAACGTTGTCTTCATCTCAGGCCCACACAATATGTTTTTTGAAAACGGTGTAGATTCCCCTATGTTCAGATATGTATTTTCCATCCTCACGCTGCCTAAAGATGCATCAGATATTCAAGCTACAGCAGGCTAGGCTCGCTCTCGGATCTGGCAGGCTGGTGTAATTTGAGGTGGGCCGTGGGTATATAACAGCCATGGGAGTATGGGACAATCGAGATGAGGTTCCCCATGGAGTGCAGGTGTTCGACTCGCCCACGGGATGATCAAAGATACCAGCTTGGATCCGTACTGCCTCACGCATTAGCGAGCACTTCTCCCGGGATGGGTCTTTCAAAAAGAGAACCTCTGCTAGCTCTCCCGACTTCCCAAGCAGAACGTGCGCCAAAGTCTCACCGAGATGGATCCACCGGCTTGCTGTGCGTCGCGGCAGATGCAAGAAGAATAGCGTGAAGCCGGGGCGGCGGTCATCGTGCCAGCGCAGCAGATGCGAGCAGAGCATGAGGCCTGGGTGGCGATCGGCGTGCCAATCATCGAGCCTCTCCCCAGCGGAAGCCTAGCCCCTGCCAGAAGCAAACAGGCATGGTAAGATGCATATATACTCAACTCGATCGAACTAGAGCTCTGTATCGTTTTAGCTCTACCACGCCATCGGCAGATCGATAGGCTGGACTAATTTGACGCCTTCCGCCGCTCGATCGTGAAGACGCCGCAGCGGCGCCATGCTAGCCAGGTTGCTGCCTCTGCTTCTTGATCTTGCCACCATAACGACGGTCGGCGTGCCTGAATCTGTCTTCCTTGAAGGCTCCAATAAATGTTAGCACATTGTTAGTTTCTTCAGGATACATATATGGTGCGCGTTGAGAGTCTGCTGGACTGGTTTCGCTCTCACCTCCCTGTTGAGCTGGTTGGTGAAGCCTCCGGATTTAAATGATATGCGTAGGTCTGGAATCATGGCACACGGCTCCGATCATGACACCCCTTCATCAAACTTGTTGATGTTGCGATAATGGTCTATCAGACCGGGGGTTTCAACCTCCATTTCTAGAATAAAAAAGTCAACTAGGCCAAACTGATTATTAAACATCTTAAAATAACAAAATGCTCAATTTGTAGGATCAAATTCAAGCCACGGACAGCATGTAGGAACAAACTGGGCTAATTGGCGGGGAAAAGTTTAGTCCGCTAGTGTGTCCCAGATGGAAGTAATACAAATTGTACTGAAATCGAATTAACTATAATTTCATATTTAATTTTATGTAAGATAAAACCGTCGGAAAAACTTCTATAAAGCAGGATATGAACATATCTTAATTACTTAATAAAATTGTATGTATACATGCATAAGAGATTCCTAGTAATTTTGTGTTCTTTGTTATCATTATTGGAGATGATATTTCAAATACCAAGTAGAGAGAAAGCACACGGTATAACTTAGCGTTGAATCCATTGTAACTTTTAAGACACACTTAACCCTAGAACAACTACAAAAATAAATTTACACTATATAAGTACAAATATGTAACCATAGACACCAGAGATCTCCATTAAGATATTAGTTAAATCTATGCGACATATAGATTCACTAGGACGTCGTTAAAAAACTGATCCAACAAGGAACCCGGGTTATGAAATATAATTTACAGTTAGCACACCTTTTTTTTCACTGATGCATTACAACATATAACAAAGGACACATCAACTAATATTTAGCAATAATTCCAAATATTAATTTGGTTAAGTATCCCAAATACATAATAAAAAATTATACTCGTTAAATCAGCATCATGCTGAAAATAGGATATGTAGAAGTATAAAAATTTAGTGTAAAATTATATTCATGTGTGACTATATATTGTGTCACCAAACGAAGCACCGTAGAAGACAAGCCCGAACCCACGACCATTGTAAGCTGCCACAGCGAGGCTAGCCGATGTTGCCACTCGGAGCGGCGTCGAACTTGCTCAGCTCCTCGATCAAGTCAGCGACAGGTCTGGTGAGCGTGACGTGGCCCTTGCCGTCGCCAGCGAAGACTTGGGCACGACGGAGTAGCACATCGGCCTTCTCATCCCATTTGGCTGGAGCTAATTAATGGAACGTTGCATATCAATACCGAGACAAAATACTTGTTGCTGAAACAAGGCGTGGATGGGAGAAATAGCAGTACCTGATGAATTAGTACATAATTGACCTATGCGGCGAAGCACAGACCGTAGGTCGGTCAGACGTTGCATATCATCAATCTTGATCAAAGATCATCACTACCCACAACAATACCGTACACAACCCAATTTATCGGCTCGTGCGTTGTGGCGGTGATTTGCAACCTCATCAGATGTTGTGGAGCCCATGACATCTTCTTTCCGACATGTTTGAGATGGCCGAGTGGGGTTAATGGAGAGCGAGCACCTCATAGGAGTGGTTTGTATCGGTTGGTTTGATTTAGGAACAAATCAATTATTGTGTTTGCATGTATGGGCTAGATGTCCATGTTCAATGCTTTAGGAACAAATCAATAAGATAAATACAAAAAACTGATGGGATTTCATGTACAATAAAGAAGATTGCACACACAAAAACTAACTTTAGGAACATTCATTTGGACATAACACGGGAAAAATGTCTCAATCATGCGTGGACGAGCGAAAAAATATGTTTCGCGATGTCATTGTTTCGATCTAAAGGTCTTTCTTAGGAACACATTAAGGGCACGTTTGGTAGCCTGCAACCTGATGGGCCAGGCCCGCTAGATGCAGAACCAGGCACCTTGTTTGATTCGCGTTTTCGTGTAGCCAGGCCCGCACGATGTTTAAAGCACCCACGGGCCAGGCCCCATAGGAACGGCCGAATCGGTCGTTTCCAGGGAGCCATGCCTGACGAGGTGTGTCCTCGGCAATACCCATGGTTGAGTACCTAGGGTTAGAGTTATGTGGTAGAGAACGTGTAGTGTTAGTAGAATCGTCGGCTGACAAGCGGGATTTACCCAGGTTCAGGGCCCTCGAGTGAGGTAACACCCCTACTTCCTGCCTGTCTATATTGATTGTGGAATATGTTGCGGTTACAAGGGTCTAGCAAGGGTTTGATCTCGCTAGGGTTTGAGGGATCTGGTGTTGCGTGTCCTCTATCGGGCACCCTCCCAGCCCTTATAAAGGGGCTGGGTCTCGGGTACGTAACCGACTAGGACTTTACATGTAAGGAAACTATAACCGACTATGCCTAAACTTGGGAAGCAATCTTCGTCTTAGGCCTTCCTTCATGGGATTCATCGGGTTACTGACAATTGGGCTTTAGTCATCACGTGCACCAGGTACCCTCATGGTAGGGTGCCCGTTTGTTATAACCTCGTCATTAGCCCCCGAGTGCATGGCTGACTCGAAGAATCAGGCAAGGACTCTCTCGAATGTGCACGTCATACTTTCATTTGTATGCTTATGAGGATTTTTGTGAACAATTCATGAAGATCTTGTCGATTTTATGTTTTATGATTTGCCAAGGGATTATGACATAGTAGGCCTGGTTTTACTCGATAGATCGAGACCAGTTAACTGCGCTTTTGGGCAAAACCTTACTAGTCTTCAATCAAACTCGAGTCCCCGGACTCGAATCTGGAACATACTGGACATACTCGACTCAGGCCGTTGAGGTCTTACTAAATCGTTCCGCACTTTCAATTTTGCTACCTAGCGCGTCCGCCAGGATTTTTCATCATGTCTGCCGACACGAAAAACGTTAAGGACTTAACACTGCCGGAGTGGTCCTCGGCCATGCTCGACTGATCGGCGGGTCTTACCTTTACATTTTTTGTATGCAGCATCCAAAACATCATCGAGTGATGTAACTCGGGAATTCTTTTGACTTTTTGCTTTTTTGTTTTTGATTGAGTCGAGTTACAAATCGACTGCCATTTTTGCCTTTGAATCTATCGGGTGCGCGACAGCGCTCCCGATGGGAGTAGCCCCCGAGATTGTGCTTTATTACCTGTAATGGAGGATAATCTTAATTTCGTTTTTTCCTGCATATATTAGTCGAAGAAAATTTTTACACGCTCCCGATGGGAGTACACTGTACGTGACAGCATGTCAAGTGTATGTTTTCACCAAATCGATAGATTTTTTTTAAAAAAAACTTTGCGATTTTAATCCAGTCGAACGACTAATCGACTACCACATTTTGCAACTCACGGCTTTGCCCGATGGATGACGTCATGCATGACGCTTTTGTCGTGCGCGCAGAATTTTGACAGGACGTGTCGTCATGGGGCCACTGTTTGACCGCAGAAGACGCTGCTTCAGTTTTGATTTGACCGGACGTGGCGAACTTTTCGCTGCGTGATCATAACTTCCTCGTTTTACGTGCGTAGTGGGCGGCGTGGCCCACGACGGTTGCTCTCTTTGCCTGCCACGTCTAACACAGATCCCGCGCGAACGGCTGAGATTCTTCTGCGTGCTGCGGTAAATATAGATCTCTCCGGCGGAATTTTCTTTACCCTGTTGATGCATGTAAAATGCATACATGAACTTTGCACTTTAATTGCTTATATTCTAATCATATTTGCATCATATAAGGGTTATATCAATATTTTATAATGATTTTTAGGAATATTCATTTATTTTCTATTTTTATGGAATTAACCCTGCACAGGCAGAAAACCCCGTTTTCTTATTTTAATGTTTCAGGGACCCAAACCTCAACGAAATCACATGGAAATTTATGGGCGTCAATATTTGGAAGGAAGAAGACCTGTGGGCGAAGGAAGCTAGCAAGCGGAGGCCCGAGGCCCAAACGGGGGTGGCCCACGCGGCCAGGTACTGTGGCCGCGTGGGGCCCACTTGTTTGGCCCTCGTGGCTCCGTTGCCATCGATCTTTGCTCCACCGACATAGTCTTGACCTAAAAACGCCTATAAAAAAGGTCCCCCGACGTTCTCTGGAAGAAAGCGGCGGAGAAACACAGAACCACGAAACAGAGAGTCAGAAGGCTGCCGCCGGAGAAGATCGGAGGGGGGAAACGCCGCCGGAGTCACCTTCGGAGGGCTCCACCCCCCTCCGGCGTGTTCATCATCAACATCTACAGCAAGATCATCTCCATCTCCCCACTGTAAACTCTTGGCAAACATGATGTATGATGCAATATACTTTTCCCTTGATCTATTGTGTCTCTCCATCTGTGTTTGAGAAGTGATTTGTTCATGGCACTTGTGAAATAGTTCGTTGATTGGTTGCATACAAGTGTTGTTATCTTTTATGATTGTATTTATGTACAATATATGAGTGCACGCATATGTTGGGGAATGCATGTAAGGTGATCACCGTAGCGTAATGGATTGAGTAGGACATGTCGGAGTAGAGAGAAACCAGTGTCTGAGACTTGAAGTTACTTTATGGGGGATATATATGGGGGACCCTAGAACTTAAGGCTATGGTGGGACAATTATGTCTTAATAATTCTTGTGCTGCACATTTATTTGGCCATGAGATCCATCATAAGAGTTGTGTTATTGCTCATTTACTTGGCTACACATATTTATGGCTCCCACCTAAAAGAAACAACTAAGACTGAAACATGTGCTTCACTAATTGTGACAACCACGCGAATGAAATAACAATTGCTAGAACATTTGCTCCCTTGAGATATTTGCTATTTGAGATATTTGATACTTGCTACTTTGAGAAACTCGCTTGAGAAAGCTACTGAGAGAAACTTGCTCTAAGAAACTTGTTACTAGAAAAACCCATTCCACATCACTTGCTTTCATTAGTTAGTTCTTTTCATATTTATTGCTTTGCATAAACGGTCATATAAGAGGGTTATAGGGCTTTAGAGAATAGATAGTTTACCTTCAGCTCCTCGTGGGTTCGACACTCAATACTTATCGAATTGTGCTACAATGATTCCTTGCTCTTGGGGATTATCAAGTACTTTTCTGGCGCCGTTGCCGGGGAGCGTTGTGCTAAACTTTTATTCTTGTTTGCATTGCATACTAACATATAAATCTAAAACACAAAAAATTTATAAAATGGAAAACAACAAAACAATCCTAGAATTGTATAATATCTATCTTGAGTTAGGACATGAAGTGTTTGAGGAGAAAATTAAAATTTATTTGCATAACAATCATGTATGTGGTAGTACTAATTCTTTTAACAACTTTATTGCTAATACTGAAGAAAACCTTAAGCTTGGGGAAGTTTGTTTTGATGAATATGACATTTTTAGTCCCCCTACTATTGAGGATGAAATTGATTGTGAGTTTGATGATCCAATATGCTCATTAGATGATAAGTCTTTATGTGGTGATTCTATTCAAAATCATGTGGGAATATTTAACTTCAATGCTTGCAACTATTATGAGAGAAGAAGAGATAAGAATCCTCTCTATGTTTCTATGTTATTTAAAATGCAAGCTATTTATCATTATATGCATTGGTTACCTCAAATGGGGTCTTATTTATTCATATATAAAATGCCAATGCATAGGAAAAGAGTTAGACTTAAAAGTTAATGGCTTAATGTTTTGAGGTGTGCTCTCTATGCTTTTATCTCCTATTCAGTTTGGGCACACCTTTATATCTTGAGAACCTGCAAAATAACTTTACCTACTGATTTCTAACAATTAGTTTAAGATTTTCACTCTATATGAAATTTGGGAAAATAATTGAGAAGGATGAGTAATGGAGAAGTTGGGGTCGACCTTGAACATGTGTTGTTCATGCCAATGGAACCATTGCAAAATCTCTATCGTTTAAACTTTTCCCAAAGCTAAAACCAAATAAAAAGAGTGATAATAGTAATTCGCTGTCCAGTTTTTGACATATCCTGTCTTTATTTTGCATTACTCTCATTACTTGTGTTTTGTGCAGTTCTTTTGATCAAGGAGCATTACATAACCATAGTAACCGTAGCTAATGTTTAAAATCAATTCATGATATGTCTTTTCTATGCCTATGTGGATTTAATTTATGAAGGCACTAACCCCTCTAATCAAGTTTGTGACGAGTGTTGTGTAAAGAGAATTTTAAGGTGGAAGAATTGAGGGTGATGAACATGATCAAGAGGGACAAAAACTCAAGCTTGGGGAGGTACCCCTAGGCTCACCCTACATATATCAAATAAGTACAAAAATTTAAGCTTGGGGATGCCAAGCCACCTCACTTCAACCATCTTGATACCAAGTAAGTAAGCCTAGCTATATGGCTATAAAGAAAGCGTTTGCGGGAGGCAACCCGGTTTATTTTGTGTGTGATTTTTCTTTGTGTCCTCTTGCTGTAACAAGAGATCTTGTGTCTAGTTTAGTTCAGGAGTTTTTAATAAAGTGCCAAGTTTTACCCATGTTGGTCTTGAAAAGTTGCTATTTGAGTTCGGAGATTTTATTCCTGCACGAATCTGTGCACGGTATGATTTTTAATTCTTATTCTGTAACTCCGAATGAGCTCATATTTTAACTGTAGTTGCAACTTTTTATCCTCTGTATGCATGAATTTTTTCGGAATTTTTCGAGAAAGTTTGGTAGGGTAGAAAAATACGTTTTGCTGCTGCTGTTTTTCTGGATAGATTCTGTCCCATTTTGTTTGATGCATGCTTTGAGCTTTTAAGTTGAATCTTTTTTATCCAATTGAGTTTATGAGTAGGCATACAACATTATACACTCTCTGGACATCTCATATGAATTTTTGTTCAAGAATTATATGCAGCAAGAAACCTATTTGTTTATCACTATTAATGCACCCCACAGAAAAGAAATGGGAGAAACGGTGTTTTGAAGTTTTTTCACAGGGATTGGAGGAGATGCACCAAGAGCTATCCAAGGATGGTGAATACCATAAGCTTGGGGATGTGAAGACAACCCCGCTGGATCTACACACTCTCGGTTTGCACACGTTCAACTTCTGTTTTTCGATCGAAACACTTTATCGCATAAACTTGGAGCGTATTTTGTTTGTTTGCTGAGTCTTGTGAGACCACCACATAATAATTGTATATGGGAAAGTTTCTGAAAATTTGGTTTGAAATATGTTGGATTCTATTATCATGATGGGAAAAAGGATGTTTGAGTTGATTTTTAATGATACATATAGTTGCATGATTCATGAGCTTGTTTATGAGTAATAGTTTACAAATCCTTTTTGAAGAGCTATCACTTATTCATGTTTTGGTGCTGATTGTTATTTTACTTGGTTTAACATGGATTAGTTAGTTCTATGGACACTCATGCATGCATCTAGATGGTCAACTTTCTCTCTTTTGCTAGCCCAAAAACTCCAACAAGTAAAAACTTGTTTCCAACACCTTCAACCAAAGTTATTCCAGTGAGTCCACCATATCTATCTATTGGCTTTATGATATTCCGAGTATGTTTAACATGTTGTTTGTGTTATCTTACCTCTGAATGAAAATGTTTATGTTATTGATTGCAATGAATTTTTTGGTTATATAGCTCTCACGAATTTGATGCACAATGTTCTTTCTTTTTTGCTCATAGTCCCTATGCTCTCTTGTTGATCTTTATGAAGGAACTGCCGATGCGCCAGCACCTGCAGATGTAGCGAATGACGATTTGTCGCTTGACCACGCCCTCGAGGAGCTGAACGCCGCCATTATGCACGCGAAGAACTCTTTGGCTACTAATGATCCCGAAGAGCAAGTCTTGATGCCTGCACAAATAAACGGGATTTAGGTTGAGACTCCAAGTGCAGAGTGTATAGTAAGTGGAAGACAGTTTTCCCCACGAGGGGTGACTCGAGGGTTTAATATCGAACTCTCGGGGAATCTGAAGTGGTAGATTTATCTTCTTATCCTTCTTTTGGTTACCTACAAAACAAGGTTAGATGTTTTGGTCCTCAACCTCACCTGTGGTTGTCAAGCACAAGGTGTAAGAATGATATCAGGATAGTTATGCAATGCAAACAAGAAATAAATATGCAATGATGGTGGATGCAATGGTAAATGATATTTTTGGGTTTTTGAATGATGTATGCAAGATGAAAAGTATTTTTGTATTTTCGGATTTAATGATGGCTGAAAATAGAAAAGTGGTATATGGTGTTGGAAAGGTGTTTCTTATGATTAAAAATGGACTGGGGTTCATGGTTTCACAAATGCACTCTCTCTTTATAAAGTGGTAGACAATGGAACACACAAAGTTAACATATGAGATTGCAACACAGGGTTTGATAACAAGTTACTTAGATATATGGGCATCACGTCCTAACATAGAGATCTTTTGGTTATTAACCTCTCTTATACTCCACCAAGATGCGAACTAAATCATAACACCTCAGTAATTAAGATAACTCAGAGTATAGCATTAAGTATCATGACATGAAGTGAAAATAAGAACATGCTAGATCTAGTCATGGAGTAGTGGCAATGGTCACGCCCACATCCCCGGTAGCATGGTATTTTAGTTTATCCCTAGTGAGGTAACAAAGTAAGGTAAAGATACCAAAGTGGATCGCAGAACTTTCTCTCACGTTCACTGCACTAGCCACCCCCCGTTACTCCAACTAATGCACACGTTCCCCCACACACGCTCTCATAAACATGCTTGATCAAAACAAGTAGACAAGAACGGGGTACATAATATGCATCTATACTCATAACTGAAACAAACATTGCAATCTCAAACATATATTAACTCATAAAGATCCACCACAAAGGTATTACAACGGTGACCGTAATCATGTTCAGCAGCTCATACGGTGCTAATTAGTGAAGCTCAAGAGAGGAGAGATACATAAGTTACTTCCACAAACCCATAGTCCAGAGGTGGACTACTCCCTCTTCATCATGGAGACGGTGGAGAAGTCGATGGAGAAGATGGAGACCACGCCGGCAGCGCCCCGCCGGAGTTTTCCCCCTCCAATCTGCAGCTCCTGATCTCCGTTTCGGTGTTTCTGTGTTTGTGCGGCGCTCCTTCCAGAGAACGACGGGGGACCTTTTTTATAGGCGTTTTTAGGTCAAGACGAAGGCGGTGGAGCGAAGATCGACGGCAACGGAGCCACGAGGCCAAACGGGTGGGTCCCACGCGGTACTGTGGCCGCGTGGGCCACCCGTTTGGCCCTCGGGCCTCCGTTTGCTCGCTTCCTTTTTCCGTAGTCTTCTTCCTTCCAAATATTGACGCCCGTAAATTTCCAGGTGATTTCGTTGACGTTTGGGTCCCTGAAACATTAAAATACAAAACTAGGGTTTTCTGCCTGTGCAGGGTTAATTCCATAAAAATAGGAAATCATAAGATATTCCAAAATCATGATAAAACATTGATATAACCCTTATATGATGCAAATATGATTGGAATATAAGCAATTAAAGTGCAAAGTTCATGTATGCATTTTACATGCATCAACATCCCCAAGCTTAATCCATGCTCGTCCTCGAGTATGAAGATGATAAAACTAACATGGACTTTGCAATTTAATACTTAACAATGGATATCAAAGATGATTACTATTGCTACATATAGTCAAATGATTCATTCTTCAAAGGAGTAGCAATATGCAAATAGTTTATGAAGTGATATCAAGTATTCAAGACAAGGATGTTCATTGATAGTTCACAAAGTGTAACATAGTAGCAAGTAATATGGAACACATGTATGCATAATGATAAGTAGAACATCCTACAATGGTCATAGAGTGTAGATGAAAATCTGAATATGATAGGTGTACACTTTGGAAAGATGTATATGTGAGTAGAGGTAAAGCATGCATAAGTTTCATCCAACTTCCAAACTCTTCTACTTAAGTTAATGATTGCAATAAGGTATTCATTGGTGTCAAGCTCTCATTGCCCCTATCATAGCATCTTGAATGATTAAGGTTAAAGTGAAAGCAAATATGAGTAGTGTGCTTGAAAAAAAAGGTTGATGTCTCATGCCCCTTGAATACAAGTACTACACCATGTTACTCAACTTGGGAAACAAAGCAAGTTCAATTATATCATTGTAAGTAATAATAGTATCATCAAGAGCGTCAACTGGGGTACCTCTTGTCCCAGATATGGAACAAGCCCATATCAAAATGACAAGACAAACAAACAAAATGAACAATCTCAACACCCTTTTTATTTACCATTTGGAATAGTTTTTTATTGCAAGGTGTATCACAGAAGGTTCACCATAGTATGTAAGTAAATTTCCACCATGAATGCATGGCTTAGATTAGCGGCCCAGGCGTCTCTCTAACCATTTATACAAACTCATTTAAACTACTTCATTTCCACTCATTTCACATGATAGCATCCATAGACAAAAGTACATGATATCAACTAAATGAGATGAAGAGCATGTTGAAAGCTTGCATGTGACAGCACATATGGGCTAACTCCAACCCAAAACATTCATCAAGCCACAGCATCATAATCTTAATCACAATGGGTCAAGTTTTTTTGCAATAAAAAACATTGTGCATCAAGTTCGTGAGAGCTATATAACCAATTTTTTCCATTGCAATCAATAACATAAACATTTTCATTCAGAGGTAAGATAACACAAAACATGTTAAACATACTCGGAATAGCATAAAGCCAATAGGTAGATATGGTGGACTCACTGGAATAACTTTGGTTGAAGGTGTTGGAAACAAGTTTTTGCTTGTTGGAGTTTTTGGGCTAGCAAAAGGGAGAAAGTTGACCATCTAGATGCATGCATGAGTGTCCATAGAACTAACTAATCCATGTTAAACCAAGTGAAATAACAATCAGCACCAAAACATGAATAAGTGATAGCTCTACAAAAAGAATTTGCAAACTATTACTCATAAACAAGCTCATGAATCATGCAACTATATGTATCATTAAAAATCAAGTCAAACATCCCTTTTCCCAATCTTATAAAAGCATCCAACATATTTCAACCCATATTTCCAGTAGCTCTCTCATATATAATTGATAGTGTGGTGGTCTCTCAAGACTCAAACAAAAACAAAAAACGACGCTCCAAGTTTATGCGATAAAGTGTTTCGATCGAAAAACAGAAGTTGGACGTGTGCAAACCGAGAGTGTGTAGGTCCAGCGGGGTTGTCTTCACATCCCCAAGCTTATGGTCTTCACCATCCTTGGATAGCTCTTGGTGCATCTCCTCCAATCCCTGTGAAAAAACTTCAAAACACCGTTTCTCCCATCTCTTTTCTGTGGGGTGCATTAATAGTGATAAACAAATAGGTTCCTTGCTGCATATAATCCTTGAACAAAAATTCATATGACATGTCCAGAAAGTATATAATGTTGTATGCCTACTCATAAACTCAATTGGATCAAAAAGATTCAACTTAAAAGCTCAAAGCATGCATCAAACAAAATGGGACAGAATCTGTCCAGAAAAACAGCAGCAGCAAAACGTATTTTTCTACCCTACCAAACTTTCTCGAAAAATTCCGAAAAAATTCATGCATACAGAGGATGAAAAGTTGCAACTACAGTTCAAATATGAGCTCATTCGGAGTTACAGAATAAGAATTAAAAATCATACCGTGCACTGACTCGTGCAGGAATAAAATCTCCGAACGCTATAAGCAACTTTTTCAAACCAAAAAGGGTAAAACTTGGCACTTTATTAAAAACTCCAGAACCTAACTAGACACAAAATCTCTTGTTACAGCAAGAGGACACAAAGAAAAATCACACACAAAAATAACCGGGTTGCCTCCCGCAAAGCGCTTTCTTTATAGCCATATAGCTAGGCTTCTTACTTGTTGTTTTATTGTGGACGAAGCTCATGAGGGAGCTTGAACTTTGGTGGTTCCCTCTTCCTTGGAAAGTGTTCCATGCACTTCTTGTGTGGAAACTGAAACTTTACATTCCCTTCCTTTGAATCAATGATAGCACCTGTGGTACGAAGAAAAGGTCTTCCAAGAATAATAGGACTAGAGGTTTTATTCCCCATATCCATGATTAGAAAATCCACAGGCACAAAAGTCATATGTAACTCTACCATAACATCACTTACTTTTCCCAAAGCATGTTTAATAGAGTCATCAGCAAGTGCTAGTTCAATAGAGCATTTTTCAAGATTTTTCAATTCAAGCACTTCATATAGTTCTTTAGATAAAACAGAGACACTAGATCCTAGATCAAGTATGGCATGGTGTGTCTCTTTTCCAATAGTTACTAGTACCTTAGGTATCCACATATCCCCAAGCTTAGGTGGTATCATAGCCTCTTGGTTGTACCTAGCAATCTTTTCTTTCAAGACATGATTAGCAATATAAGAACCAAAACCTGCTTGGTTAGTGTTGATGGAAGGATCACTTGCAAATTTTTGTAAGATAGATATTAATTCATGCAAGCTACAATTTTCTAAGTCAAGCAAAGGATCCTTGACTTCATTAAGCATTTTAACTTCCTCAACTTCTTCCCAAGCAAGATTCTCATTCCTTTTCTTTAAAGCAAGATTCAAGGCTATTGGAGGTCATCCTCCTCTTCAACATGATTCTTAATATCCCTATCTAAAGGTTCCAGCATAGAAGATATTCTTTCATTCAATTCCCTAGTCAACTTCTTTTTAGACTTGGCATAGTTCAATATTGTTTCCATTTTCAAAGAGATTCCAGAAAGAGTGTTATTTGTCTTTTTCATCCTAGACTTGGTATGAAGGATAAATGAATGCAAATCATTTTTAGTAGGATAGTCCTCCACATAAGTTTGTAGACATAAAGTTGACCTATCCATAGAAGCTTTTAGTTGTTTGATCCCAGTTTCATATTTGGATTCTATAGAATTCCCAAATAAATTTTCCATCAAATTATTAGCATGTGAGGGATTTCCAGAAGCAAATTTTCCACTAGTCAATGAGTCTAGAAAACATTTCGACCAGCCATCTATACCTTTATAGAAGTTTCTTATCACAGTGGCAGGAGTATATTTAATGACACCATTTTTACTAGTGTCCTTAATTCTATACCAAGCATCCATCAATGACTCTCCATAGTATTGACCAAAGTTGTTCATTTCAGCACTAGGATTCATTTTAGCAAGTTTTTTTTGGTATTTTTAATTTTTTATGCAAAACTGAAATAAATATGATATGATATGCAATGACACTAACAAAACAAATAAATTGCTTTGTAAGTAAAGATGGATAAGATGGTGCTCACGTAGGTGCAACCTCCCCAAGCTTAGGTGTTAGCACAAGTTGGTGACGTTGACTTTGTTGTGAGATGAATGCGATGATGCACACCCTTGGATAAATCTCTCAGCTACGATTCCCCGGCAACGGCGCCAGAAAACGTCTTGATGATCCCGAAGAGCAAGTCTTGATGCCTGCACAAATAAACGGGATTAGGTTGAGACTCCAAGTGCAGAGTGTATAGTAAGTGGAAGACAGTTTTCCCCACGAGGGGTGACTCGAGGGTTTAATATCGAACTCTCGGGGAATCTGAAGTGGTAGATTTATCTTCTTATCCTTCTTTTGGTTACCTACAAAACAAGGTTAGATGTTTTGGTCCTCAACCTCACCTGTGGTTGTCAAGCACAAGGTGTAAGAATGATATCAGGATAGTTATGCAATGCAAACAAGAAATAAATATGCAATGATGGTGGATGCAATGGTAAATGATATTTTTGGGTTTTTGAATGATGTATGCAAGATGAAAAGTATTTTTGTATTTTCGGATTTAATGATGGCTGAAAATAGAAAAGTGGTATATGGTGTTGGAAAGGTGTTTCTTATGATTAAAAATGGACTGGGGTTCATGGTTTCACAAATGCACTCTCTCTTTATAAAGTGGTAGACAATGGAACACACAAAGTTAACATATGAGATTGCAACACAGGGTTTGATAACAAGTTACTTAGATATATGGGCATCACGTCCTAACATAGAGATCTTTTGGTTATTAACCTCTCTTATACTCCACCAAGATGCGAACTAAATCATAACACCTCAGTAATTAAGATAACTCAGAGTATAGCATTAAGTATCATGACATGAAGTGAAAATAAGAACATGCTAGATCTAGTCATGGAGTAGTGGCAATGGTCACGCCCACATCCCCGGTAGCATGGTATTTTAGTTTATCCCTAGTGAGGTAACAAAGTAAGGTAAAGATACCAAAGTGGATCGCAGAACTTTCTCTCACGTTCACTGCACTAGCCACCCCCCGTTACTCCAACTAATGCACACGTTCCCCCACACACGCTCTCATAAACATGCTTGATCAAAACAAGTAGACAAGAACGGGGTACATAATATGCATCTATACTCATAACTGAAACAAACATTGCAATCTCAAACATATATTAACTCATAAAGATCCACCACAAAGGTATTACAACGGTGACCGTAATCATGTTCAGCAGCTCATACGGTGCTAATTAGTGAAGCTCAAGAGAGGAGAGATACATAAGTTACTTCCACAAACCCATAGTCCAGAGGTGGACTACTCCCTCTTCATCATGGAGACGGTGGAGAAGTCGATGGAGAAGGTGGAGACCACGCCGGCAGCGCCCCGCCGGAGTTTTCCCCCTCCAATCTGCAGCTCCTGATCTCCGTTTCGGTGTTTCTGTGTTTGTGCGGCGCTCCTTCCAGAGAACGTCGGGGGACCTTTTTTATAGGCGTTTTTAGGTCAAGACGAAGGCGGTGGAGCGAAGATCGACGGCAACGGAGCCACGAGGCCCAAACGGGTGGGTCCCACGCGGCCTGTACTGGCCGCGTGGGCCACCCGTTTGGCCCTCGGCCTCCGTTTGCTCGCTTCCTTTTTCCGTAGTCCTTCTTCCTTCCAAATATTGACGCCCGTAAATTTCCAGGTGATTTCGTTGACGTTTGGGTCCCTGAAACATTAAAATACAAAACTAGGGTTTTCTGCCTGTGCAGGGTTAATTCCATAAAAATAGGAAATATTAAGATATTCCAAAATCATGATAAAACATTGATATAACCCTTATATGATGCAAATATGATTGGAATATAAGCAATTAAAGTGCAAAGTTCATGTATGCATTTTACATGCATCAGCTACTTCCACCAGCACCCTTGGCGATGTATTCCAGGAGGTGCTCCCCTCGAGTGAAGTTCCTGCGACTACCCAAGGCTTTGCAGACATGCTCGGCCCCGGCTCATCGACTATGGCAGCCTTTGCTCGCGATCTTACGGTACGCGGCTCGGAGTCTACCCTCAAGCTACTCCTTGGTAACGATGTAACCATCGACTACGAAACTATCCTATCCGACTTCCCCAAAAAGTCAGATGGGAAGCCATTGTGTTTGAAGGGTGTGACTGATGCAGCCGTGTGACTATCAGATATTTGCATCCGTACTATGGAGCGCATATCAAATGAGATCGCCGCTCGGTGGCAGTCGCGTAGGGCTAGGTCTGAGTCTGTGTCCCATGTCTAGGGGCTTTTTATGACTTTGTAAATATAATTCTCACACACCATGTGTGCCTTTGCTACTTTGTTTATGCAAATGAATGCCATGATGTATCCATCCATGTTTACCTGCTTACTTTTGCATCAATTTGATTTGTATCATTCTCTAAATTTTTATGCTGATGATCTTGGCAGCCAATTGATCATAACTTGGCCGAGTCCTCCCAACCCTGGATTGATACTCGATCAACTGCTGAAGTAAAAAATGATGCCAGGGTACTAGCTTATGCGAAGAAGCGGGTGGTAAAACTGGAACAAGAGCTGAAAAACGCCCAAACCGAATTGAAAATACTCAAGGGGATGCCAGCTTTTGCCACCCAACGAGAAGATTATGTACTTGGTGAAATAGAGATTGTGAACAGTCAACTTGATGGTAAGGATCGTTCTTTTTGCTGATGCACTAGCTATAGCATCTCTGCCCTGCTTACTCTGGACTAATACTTGATTACCTACAGTTTTTGTTCTTAGATTCAAACAAGAAGAAGAACGCGTCCAAGAACGTTTGGATAGTGCGACTGAAGATCCAAAAACTGGTCGTCAACACTTTTGTTGGACAGTTATCGCACCCGTAAGCTTGCTACTCTGAAAGATCAAGTATTTCGCGGTGCTGTTTTACTCGAGCGATGCAGGGCAAACCTTCTTACGTATCAACCACTACCTGTTTCCCACTGGAATACAGCCACAGGGGATTCATGCCTTGGTTGATCTTTTTCAATCGGCAGATTCCATCCGAGAGGCGATAACTCAAAGAGTGGTACTGGGAGCAAATGCTGCTCTAGCCTATGTTCGCAGCCAGCGGCCGGTTCTGCACCTTCCTCCTCCTGCGATTGGCTCGCGGCTAGATCAGTTGTACTTAGACAGGACTGTAGCTGCGGCCAACACCCTGGTGGAGTGCTTTTATGACCAAATTGTTGGCTCTAACCTTCCTAGTAAGGATGAACCCATGTAAATTTGATAATTTGTATAGAACGTATAAGACATGAAGCCCTCGAGCCTGTCGAGTGGGGTGTATGAAAGGAATTTTTTATTTACTTATGTAACTATCCAACCCCCGAGCCTGTCGAGTGGGGTCGTATGAGACAAATGTATTATCCAGCCCCCGAGCCTGTCGAGTGGGGTGTATGAAATTAATACTTTTCTTATGTAATATCCAGCCCCCGAGCCTGTCGAGTGGGGTGTATGAGATTAGTTCGTGCAAGTTTTCTTTGAGTTGTTTCGGAGTCTCGAGTAATCGAATTATGTTTTGAAAATAACTTTTGTTACCCTCTTTGTTTCGAGACCTAGCCCCGAGTACTCGGGCGTGGCTGAGTTTTTGTTGATGTACTTTAAGGCCCAGCCCCGAGTGCTCGGGTGGGTGTGATTTTATTATGGTTTGTGAGAAAGATTTTTATGATCCTGCCCCGGAGGCTTCGGGTATGGAGAAAGAAGAAAATATGCGAATAATTCATAAAGGAACATTATTCTTTATTCCAACTATTGGCCAGCAAGCCGCCTCATTAAAAACCTTCCAGTCCCTTTAGGTACCCTGGTAAGGGAAAGAGTGAGTCTAAAACCTCCTGGCCGTTTGACATTGTGCTCTATTACATGATCGACTAGGAAGTCTAAGCGTAGAAGCGACGCAAGTGCGCCACATTCCAAGGATTATGTGATATCTCTCCTGTCTTCGCGTGCTTCAGTCCATAGGCACCACCATCGATGACCTTCGTAATGATGAAGGGTCCTTCCATGGGGATGCAAGTTTGTGCACCTTCTTCTGCTTCAGTCAAAGTACCAAGTCTCCTACAATGAATGACCTTGTACGCAGTCGGCGACTGTGGTAGTTGCGGAGATCTGCTGGTAAACAGCTGTGCGAGCAAGCACCGTGTTGCGTGCTTCTTCGAGTAGGTCGACAGAGTCTTCGAGTGACTCGTTTGTGTCATCTTCATCGTATACTTCGACTCGAGGTGCACTGAACTTCACTTCTGGTGGCAGTACTGCCTCTGCGCCATAGACCATAAGAATGGTGTGTACTGGGTCGAGGCGTTTGGAGTTGTACGCAAACTCCATTATACCGCGGGGAGCTCGTCGACCCAGGCACCTGCAGCCCATTTAAGTGGTACCAACAACCTTTTCTTGATACCCATGCATACGAGACCATTGGCCTTTTCGACTTGTCCGTTGGACTGCGGGTGTGCCACTGATGCATAGTTGAGCGTGATATTCCACTCTTTGTAGAAGGAGCGAAACTCCTCGGCTGTGAAGTTTGTGCCTTTATCCGTGATGATGCTGTTCGGGACACCAAAGCGATACACGATGGATCTTATGAAATTGACTGCTGTAGCGGCAGTCGAGCTTGTGATGGGAACTGCTTCGATCACTTTGTGAACTTGTCCAACGCCACTAGTAGATGAGTATGTCCTCCAGGCGAGGATTTTTTGAGTGGCCCAAACCATATCGAGCCCCCATTGGGCGAAAGGCCACGCTAGTGGTATGGTTTTCAACGCCGATGTGGGTGCATGAGGTTTGGTGGCGAATTTCTGAAACCCGATGCACCTTTTGACTATGTCATCCGCGTCTTTGAGTGCTGTTGGCAGTAAAACCCTGCTCGGAAGGCTTTGGCTACGATTGATCAACTGCTGGCATGATGCCCGCAGGTACCTGCATGGATATCACGAAGTATTGCTTTGCCATTCTCGAACTCGATGCATCTTTGAAACATACCTGAGACGCTGCGCTTGTATAACTCACCGTTAATTATGGTGTATGCTTTGGATCGTCGAGTGACTCGTCGAGCGTCTGTTGCGTCTTCTGGTAGCTCGTCGCAGAGCATGTATGCCAAAAAAGGTTGAGTCCATGCTGGTATTACCAGATCACCATGACATAGCAGCACTTCGACTGGCGGATCCTCTGTACTAGGTGCTTTGCCCTTGGATGTAGCAGTCGAAGTGGGCGGAGGCCGCTGTGCTTTGATGAACCTGTGCTCAATGCGCTCCAAGAAGACACCTGCTGGAATTTGTGCTTTGGTCGAACCGATGTTGGCTAACATGTCCGCTTCTTCGTTGCTTTCTCGTCCAATATGTCGTAGCTCGCATCCGTCGAATCCTCCAACGTATTGTTGAGGTCTCGATATGCGATCATGTTGTCGGCTATGGCATCACAAGCTTTCATTGTTTGCTGTACGACCAGGTTGGAATCACCATAGATCGTCAGTCGAGTGCATCCTAGTGCTTTGGCCATTCGCATGCCGTGGATCAGGCCTTCGTATTCTGCTTCGTTGTTGGACGGGAACTCGCAATCCATCTGCAAGACGTAACAGAGTTTGTCGCCCTTGGGTGATATGAGTATGACGCCTGCACCTGCGCCTTCGTTTTTCTTTGAGCCATCAAAGTACATTGTCCAGGAGTTAGATACATCAGGAACTCCTGGCAGTTGAGCTTCTATCCACTCGGTTGTGAAATCAGGTAGGACTTGTGCTTTGATAGCCTTCGGGTGGTCATATGTGATTCCTAGCGGCCCTAGCTCGATGAGCCACTTTGCTACTTGCCCAGTTGCGTCGGGGTTTGTGAGAACGTCTCCGATTGCAGATTTGCTGATCACTGTTATCGGGTGTTCTGTGAAGTAGTGGCGTAGCTTCTGGATGTCATGAAAACAGCGTATGCCAGCTTTTGAAAGTGCGGGTACCGCTGTTTGGACACGGAGAGGACTTCGCCGACGTAGTAGACTGGTCTTTGCACACTTTGAGCTTTTCCCTCCTCCATGCGTTCGACTACCAAGACTGTGCTCACCACTCGATTTGTAGCTGATACGTACATGTACAATGGTTCCTTCTCTCTGGGTGCCGCCAGTATTGGAGAATTGGTGAGGATTCGCTTGAGATCGACGAAGGCTGCTTCGGCTTCGTCTGTCCACTCGAACTTGTCTGCCTTCTTCATCAGTCGATAAAGTGGTAATGCTTTCTCATTTAGCTTGCTGATGAAGCGGCTGAGTGCTGCCACTCGACCTGCTAGCTGCTGAACCTCATAGAGCTTTGTGGGCCTTTTCATAGTGAGGATGGCTTGTATCTTCTCAGGATTTGCTTCTATGCCACGAGCTGATACCAAATATCCTAAAAGTTCTCCAGCTGGGACACCGAATGTGCACTTATCTGGGTTGAGCTTGATGTTGTAGCTCTTGAGATTTTCGAATGTTTCGCGCAGATCTGCGAGTAGCGTGCTTTCCTCCTTTGACTTGACAACGATGTCGTCGATGTATACTTCAACGTTGTGCCCAATTTTCTTCTTTAAACAGTTCTGCATCATACACTGATACGTGGCGCCTGCGTTTTTTAGCCCGAAAAGCATTGTGGTGTAACAGTATACTCTGAGTGGAGTTGTGAACGCTGTTTTTTCTTCGTCTTCCTCCTTCATCCTTATCTGGTGATACCCGAGTATTCATCCAGAAAAGATAAGCGTGCGCATCCAGAAGTGGAATCAATGATCTGATCGATTCGCGGGAGTGGAAAGTGATCCTTTGGGTAACACTTGTTTAGCCCCGTGAAGTCGATGCACATCCAAAGAGCAGCGGTTTTCTTCTTCTCGACGACCACGGGGTTGGCCACCCAATCCGACATTTTGATCTGTCGAATGAAGTTTGCTTTGAGTAACCTGTCCACTTCCTTCTCTATGGCTTCTCTTTTTGGACTGGAGACACGACGTGTTGTTTGCTTAACAGGCCTAGCGCCTTTTGTAAGTTGAAGAGAGTGCTCGGCGAATTTCCTGGGAATACCTGGCAAGTCGGCTAGACACCACGAAAATATATCCCAGTTCTCACGGAGAAATTCGACGAGCGCGCTTTCCTATGCGGGAGGTAGGCTTGTGGATACCCTGACTGTCTTTGACGGATCAGTCGGGTGAACCTGATGTGTCCTTACATCATTCGCAGCGCTGAATGCCCTGTCGACTGCTTGCTTCTTATGCTCAGGCATGAGTGTTTGATCATTGGTTAATGACAGTTCTGCGAAGGTTTGCTCCATACCAAACATCTCTGAGATTTTGCTGAAATCTCGGTCGCAAGCGTCGGACCATTGAAGTTTCGATTAACCGTAATGACTCCCTTGGGTCCTGGCATCTTCAGCTTGAGGTATGCATAATGTGGTACTGCCATGAATCGAGCAAACGTCGGGCGTCCAAGTATGGCATGGTACTGTGACTTCCAGTCGACGACCTCGAACTCAATCGACTCGGTTCGGAAGTGAGTTGCGTCGCCAAACGTGACGTTGAGTTGTATTGTGCCTTCTGGGTTAACAGCTTTACATGGAACAATATCATGAAAAGTGTTTGTGGACTTAGGTAGATTTTCGACTGACCTATTCATTTTGCGGAGTGTGTCGAAGAAGATGATGTTAATGCCGTTGCCCCCGTCCATGAAGACCTTGGTCATGGCATACCCACCAATCTGGGCGTCGAGTACCAGGGCTACATGGCCTGGTCGATAGACTGCTGGTGGGCGATCTTCTCGACTGAAGGTGATTGCAGTATCGGCTCCTTTCAGGAATTCTGGCACGCTGGTGGCGCCATGACTGCCGTGTTGACATGTCGAGTGTGTAGCTTCTGTTGCCTGTTAGAGGGACGTCCTTTTTGAATCATGTACATCTGTCCCTGAGGCTTCGGGTATTGCTCCTCTACTACCTGTGGCACGTGATGTATGGCTCCTGCGACCTGTCTCCCTGCGCTCTGTTGTGGTGGAGCTAGGAGTGCCGGGACTGGTTGTGCTGGTGGGGTTGCCGTAGGGATTGGCTGAGCAGTCGAGGGTGCCACCCTTCTGATTTTCATCATGTAATCCATCGCCATTTGATCGAACTCCCTGCAGTTCCTCATGGTATGATTGGAGATTAACCTTCCATCATCTCCTTTGAACAGGTGAAATCTGCAATAATCGTCCATCTTCTCTTTGAATGTCCTTTCTGGCCTTGTGTCTGGGCGCCTGCGCCATTTTTGCCTTCGGTAGTTGCAATTGCGTGGTCGCGGTCTCGATTGTCACGGTGATCATCCGTTCGACTGTCACGGCGATCATCGCTGCGACCATCGCGACGATTTTCGTTTCGACTGTCGCGGCGGTCTTCGGGTCGTCTGTCATCTCTGACGTGACTGTCTTGTGGCTGGGAGAAACCAGCTGGCATGAACTTTTCTCTGTCATCATCGTTGTAACAATTTTTGCATGTGCGCCTCCGATCATCCCTATGGCTGTCGCGGTGATCTCGACTATCCGACGATCCTCGCGGTCCCGCGGGGAGACTGGGCATTTAGCCCTTATGGAATCTTCTCCGTCTGCCCACTCGGTTGCTATTTTCATGAGCTCGGCCATGGATTTTGGCTTTTGGCGACCGAGTGCTTCTCTGAAGTCCTCCCTGAAGACTGCCATGGTGAAGACATCCATAGCTCTGTCTTCGGAGATTGTGCCTACTGAATTAAGGATGGTTGTCCACCTTCTGATGTATGCTCGGAGTGTCTCATCGAACCTCTGTGTGCAAGCCTGTAGTTCTACAAATGTTTTGGGCCGCTCACACAGAGGATCGAAGTACTTGATGAAGTCCTCCCGGAAGTGATCCCAAGAGTCGTATGATGCTTCGGGTAGTGCTTTGAGCTAGTCGCGTGCTGTGCCGTCAAGCATCAGTTGTATGTATTGTAGCGCTGTTGTAGTTGTGCCGCGTTGACATACGACTGCCAGCTTATAGTCCTCCAGCCAGCCTGACGACTCTTGCCTGCAACAGCACCAGAAACTCTGCTTCATGCGTGTAACGTCACACGTCAGTTGGGAACCCAAGAGGAAGGTATGATGAGTGCAGCAGCAAGTTTTCCCTCAGTATGAAACCAAGGTTTATCGAACCAGTAGGAAAACGAGGTTGCTTCGAAGGTGTTGGTGAAGGAGTGTAGTGCGGTGCAACACCAGGGATTCCGGTGCCAACGTGGAACCTGCACAACACAATCAAATTACTTTGCCCCAACTTAATAGTGAGGTTGTCAATCTCACCGGCTTGTTGAAAACAAAGGGTTAAACGTATCGTATGGAAAATGATGTTTGTTTGCATAAAACTGTAGAGAACAATGATTGCAGTAGATTGTATTTCAGATGTAAAAGAATGAACCGGGGTCCACAGTTCACTAGTGGTGTCTCTCCAATAAGATAACTAACATGCTGGGTAAACAAATTACAGCTGGGCAATTGACAATTGATAAGTGCATAAAACATGCATATGTGAGCTGTGGTGTCTACTATGAGATTCATTTGGGCATTACGACAAAGTACATAGACCACTATCCAGCATGCATCTATGCCTAAATAGTCCACTTTCCGGTTAACATCCGTACCCTTCCAGTATTAAGTTGCAAGCAACAGACAATTGCATTAAGTAATGTGCATAATGTAAACAATACATTCATCCTTGAATAAAGCATTGCTGTTTTACCCTAGTGGCAACAACACATCTACAACCTTAGAACTTGCTGTCACTATCCCAGGTTAAATAGAGGTTGAACCCAACTATCATGCATAAATACCCCCTCTTGGAGTCACAAGTATTCACTTGGCCAAGGCTTCAACAAGTAACGGAGAGCATGCAAGATCACAAATGACATAGACATGATAATATAATATTCAGCTCCACATAGGTATCAATATAAGTCAGATCCCAGCAAACACAATATGTAGCATTACAATAAGATGATCTTGATCATGATAGGCAGCTCACAAGATCTAAACATGATGGCACAAGTGGATAAGACAACCATCTAGCTACTGCTATGGACCCATAGTCCAAGGATGAACTACTCACGCATCACTCCGGAGGCGGGCATGGCGATGTAGAGCCCTCCGGTGATGATTCCCCTCTCCGGCAGGGTGCCGGGAAGAGCTTCAGAACCCCCCGAGTTAGGGTTGACGATGGCGGCGGCAGCGAATATGTTCTGGATGAAAGGCTCGGTGTTTTAGGGTTTTCACGTCTCGGGGAATAAATAGGCGAAGGGGCGATGTCGGCGAACCCCCGAGGGGCCCAAACCACCAGGCGGCACGGTGGGCCCCCTGCCGCGCCGGCCTGTGGTTTGGCCACCTCGTGGCAAGTCTTCGTCTCTCCTTCGGACTCCGTGTACGTGTTGGAAAAATAGGATGTGGCCTTTTGTTTCGTGCAATTCCGAGAATATTTCCAGAAGTAACTTTCTGAAACCAAAAACAGCAGAAAACAGGGAACTGGCACTGTGGCATCTTGTTAATAGGTTAGTCCCAGAAAATGCATAAAAGTGATATGAAGTGTATATAAAACATGTAGCAAATGGTATAATATAAGCATGGAACAACAGAAATTATGGATACGTTGGAGACGTATCACATCTTCACATAGATAAACATCCACTGGGTCTTCTTCATTTAGTTGCTTGATAACAGAAATTTGAGTATTGACTTCCACCTGTTCATAAGGCTGAGAACATCTTTTGTTACTCTTGTTAGTAACAGCTTTAAGTAAATTCTCCTTAACTTGGTTTGGAAATGGAGGTGGTTCAACATACTCCTCAATTGTCACAGATGACATCGGTTCAACCTGTTTAATAACTTTAGGAACAACAATAGATTGTTTAACAGGTTCAACATAAACTTCAAATCCACTTTTTGGAACACGGATATGATCAGCAAAACCTTTAGCTATTTCAATTATAACATAAGGATCAAGACCAAAAGTATCACTCAGATTTTTAAACATAATAGAAGTAGAGAAATTCTCTACACATGAATATTTGTAATCGAAATATGGCTCATTACCTTTATCAAGATCCCAGTGGCTAGTATTTTCAGAAATAGTCTCCAATAAATTCCATGCTTCTTCTTCAGTGTTATTAGTAAAACTTCCACTAGATGAATTATCCAGAATCTCCTTGTGCTTCATAGGTAGTCTCACATAAAAGTTTATCAATATAAGTTTCCTTGTAAGATCATGACATGGATTCTTGCGAAGGAGTTCCTTTAACCTCCCCCAAGCTTGAGTAATACTCTCTCCCAGATGTGGCCAGAAATTGAATATATAGCAGCGATTATCATAAGCTTCTTTAGGAGTAAAATATTTAAGAAAGAAAATCTTCCTCAAGATACTCCATTCATTTGGACCTCTTCATCCAAAGACCTGTACCAATCACGAGCATTACCAGATAAAGACAAATACAATAGCTTCCTTTTTACCTGATCCTCTGAAATACCAGGTAGTCTGAATAAGCCACATATGTCCTCAATTATTTCCATGTGCTCGCGTGCCGACTTAGTTCCATCACCTGTAAATTGATTTTTCATAACTCTTTTAACATGACCCATGGGAATTTTATATCCCACTTTAGGTACCTCAGACACAGTAGTTTCAACCACCTTTGCAGTAGTGGCATAAGTACTTTCATATAGAGCAAGATGCAGTGAGGCACGATTCATAAATGCCATAGTAACAATGAAATAAAACAGCTTTCAAGTTTCCTTACCAAACTTCTTACCAATAGCGCTACGCTCCCCGGCAACGGCGCCAGAAAAGTATCTTGATGGCTCCCAAGTGCAGGAGATCAATTGTAGTACCTTTCAATTAGAAAAGGTTGTCGAACCCACGAGGAGCTGAAGGTATTGGTTAGTAAGATTGATAAATAAAACAATAAAAGATGCAAGTGTTTTTGGTATTTTTGGTTGTATAATTGCAAGCAGATAACAGTAGCAAGTGAAAGCTCTCAAAGAGAGAAAGCCCAATCCTCTTATGTGGCAAGAGGACAAGCTCAAGTGATGTGTAACTTATATGTGGCAAACGTTCCCGAGGGCGGCATGGATGATGCTAGGCATAGAGATTTATTAAACAACACGTTGAATATCTTGTCAAGTTTTAATCCTCTTTGGACGGAGCCATAATTAGGTATAGCTAAATAAATAAACTACAACCCCTTATGATGGATCATGTGGCCAAGCAAATGACTGCACAAGAATTATTAAGACCTAAAGTCCCACCATAGCATTACACTCTAAGGTCCCCGATACTAATACCCTCATAATATAACTTCATGACTCGGTCTCAGGTTTACGTGTCCTCCCAAGTCTCCATCAATTCATTACACTACGGTGTTCTCCTATGAGCCCATAAAGGTGAAGTGTTGTGCAGTCGACGTTCGCACAACACCATCATAGAATCACATAAAAGATAAACTCTTGACAAAATACCAACACATGTCATATATAAATCATGCCAATTCATCCTATGCCCTCAGGAACATACGGGAACTACTCACAACGTGCGAACATGATCATAATCAGTGGCATAAGTGGTACAACACAATCTGAAATTATAACTTCACCACCAAATAATGACAAGTACTCAATCACAAACATGAATAGTAGCACAAGACAAGTATCTAGGGTATAGCAACTCTCAAACTGCGAGGGGAACGGAGTGGATCACGGTGATGATGATGGTGATGGTGCTGGTCTTGATGGGGGTGATGATGTAGAGGCCTCCTCCCACGCCAAGGAGGAGAGGTGATGACGATGACGATGATTTCCCCCTTCTCCGGAGTTCCGGAGCAGCAGGATCTGACCCCCTCGGAAGGGATCAGGAGTTTCGCCGCCGCCGCGACCTCGGATGGACTTGGAAAAATTAGGGCGTTACTTTTCGGGCGAGACGAAGGCGTCGATAAAAAGCCCCAGGCGAGGAGGTGCCCGAGGCACCTTTGGTGGGTCCCACGCGGCCAGGTACATGGGCCGCGTGGGCCACCCCCATTTGGCCCTCGTGGCTCTCCTCTCTTCGGTCTTCTTCCCTCTGCCTTTCTCCCGATGAAAAACTGACGCAGTATTTTTCCTTTTATTATTTGAGGTCCTGTAGCTCCTGAAACATTAAAGACAAGAAAAAGGAGGTTTTCTGCCTCCCAGAAATTAAATACCAAAAATAGGGACTTTGTATGAAAGTCCCCAAAATCATCTAAAACATGTAGAAACAATCATATAATCATGCAAATAACATTCTAGTATGATACTAAAAGTTATATAAATGATGATATAAAATGCACGTATCAACTCCCCCAAGCTTAAACCTTTACTCGTCCTCGAGTAAGTAAGGACATAGATCATTACATGCATCAATGGACTTATGGTTGATAAATAAATACGGGCATTGTATCATCATCATATTCAATTGCAAGATAAGATTAATGATCTAAAACTCATACATATGAGGGCAACATAAGTAGAACTCTAGCAATCACCCCTTACTTTTGAAAGCAAATAACCATTGTATGTTGGACAATCGAATCATATTGTTTTTCACATGCTTTTGCTCTTCATGGCAAGCATTATAATCTTTTATACTTTGCTGAAATTCAAAGACAAGATAAACTCTCATTGGATAACAAGTTCAAAAGAAGACAAATGAAAAGACAGATAGATATAAAAATTGTTATCACTCTTGCTTGACTAGTAACTAGTGCAAACTTTAGTCATGGATATCTCAATCAAGTTCCCATGCTCTACACAACCCTTTTCTTACACTTTCCATGGCTAGCTGAAATTTCAGGTGCCTTCCTTTCATTCACATTCAAGAGCATAAGTATTGAAATATCCATGATCATTAATTTGCTCAAAAGATACTAGGTTGTAACAAGAGTGTTTTATATCCTTTTCATTAAGTCTTCTCAACTTCTTATCCTACAAGACTATATCTTAACCTCAAACTATTAATTCACAAGTCTTTTTACTTCTTCTATATTGAGATAATTCTATAATTGTCCAACATACTCAAGTTAATTAATTTCAAGGCAAGATGTGATTGAAATTCTAAATATGCCACGCTCATTTGCATGAGTGTTACCCATAAATCCCAAACAAGAGAATCATGGATGACACCATACTTTAATATTCATTGATAAACCATAAGATAGGGATACATGATAATGCTCCATGAGCTCACACACGCCTAAGAGATATTGATAACTAAACGATAAAAGCAAACACACCATGACTAGATAGATATGATAGATTGATAAAGAGAAAGACTAGATGGAACTCCCCCAAGCTTGGCGTTCCTCCAGATTCTCCTTTGCTGCAGCCTCCTCCTTCTCATATTCTTCCTCCCATTCAGCCATCTTCCATGGGAAAGGCCTTCCATCACGGAAAGATGTAGGTGGATCATTGTACCTGAGGGTGGCGGCTGCTGCAATCTTCTTGAAGCGTTCTTCATATTCGCAGTTCTGGTTCTCTACATCCCACATGAAGCATTGGAACTTCTCCCATTTGTGATGACGTCCTTGTACCTATCTTCCAGATCTTCAAGCCTTTTCTTGTACTCTTCAACCTTCTTCTCCAGCTCCAGGTTCATGAAGTGGTGAGCATCAAGGCTGCGGTAAACCACAGTGCCATACCTGAAGGTCTTGTCCTCTAACTCATCCAGCCTTTCCTCCACCGTGCCGGTGGCCTTGGGAGCCTTCACCTCCTCCACGAGCATCACGCCCTCCTTGAAGCACACGGTCTTCGGTGGTGTCATCACGGAGTTGAGGTAGCGGTTCACAACACCTCCTTGGGAGAGCTCTCCCCCTCTTGGTTGGATCCGGAGCAAGACATGGCTAAAACCTGACAGGCAGAAACAGCAGAAACAAAGATCGCTCGAGAACGCTCGGTGCGAGATTAGATCGGCAGAGAGGGTATATATTGAGGGTTTTTAGGTCAAGACGAAGCGTCGGGATCGAAAACGAGACGAAAAGGACTCCGAGGTGGAAAAGGGATAGCCCACGCGGCCAGGTACATGGGCCGCGTGGGCCCCTCTCTTTCCTCCCTCGGGTCTCCGTTTCGTCCAGTTTTCTTGTCCCATACGATGATTTCCATAAAAATGACTCCGTAAAATTATGCAATTCCGAGAAACTTTCCAACAGTAAGTTACCTTCTATTGATTTGGGTTTCTGAAACTGCACGGTTTCTCTCAATTACCTCTCCGGTGTTTGTAAATTCAACTCCTCCACCCTTCCGATGAAGCTCTTTCCTGCAATATAAGGTTTAAGGCGTTGTCCATTGACTACATGAGGTTTACCTTTCATGTCACCGTGAAGACGGATAGCTCCTGAACGGTACACCTCCTGTATCACTAATGGTCCCTGCCACTTTGAAGCTAGCTTCCCTGCAGAAAACTTGAAACGAGAGTTGTACAATAAAACTTGATCACCTACTTTGAATTCCTTTTTCTTAATTTTCTTGTCATGCCAAATCTTAACTTTTTCTTTAAACATCCTGGCACTTTCATAAGCTTCATTTCTCCATTCGTCAAGTAGGTTTAGGTCAAGAATTCTCTTTTCTCCCGCAGTTTTAAAATCAAAGTTCAGTTGTTTAATAGCCCATCTAGCTTTATGTTCTAGTTCAACAGGTAAGTGACAAGCTTTTCCATAAACCATTTTATAAGGAGACATTCCCATAGGATTTTTAAAAGCAGTTCTATAAGCCCACAAAGCATCATTAATCTTAATTGGCCAATCAGATCTAGACTTATTCACTGTCTTTTCCAAAATGAGTTTAATTTCCCTATTGCTTAATTCAACTTGCCCACTTGTTTGAGGATGATAAGGAGATGCAATTCTATGGTTAACATCATATTTTGCCAAAGTTTTTCTAAGAACACCATGCAAGAAATGAGAACCACCATCAGTAATTAAGAACCTAGGAACACCAAACCTGGGGAAAATGATGTCCTTGAGCATCTTCATTGCTGTGGCATGATCTGCACTTTTGGTTGGAATTGCTTCCACCCACTTTGTAACATAGTCAACTGCAACCAAAATGTGAGTATGCTTTGTCTTTGATTCTGGGAAAGGACCCATAAAGTCAAAACCCCACACATCAAATGGTTCAAGTGGCAATGAATAATTCATAGGCATTTCATTCCTCCTACCAATGTTTCCTACTCTTTGACATTTATCACAAGATTTAACATATTCAGCACAGTCCTTAAATAAAGTAGGCCAATAGAAACCAGATTGTAATACCTTTGCTCCTGTGCGATCTCCTGCATGATGCCCTCCATAGGGACTGTCATGACAATCTCTTATAATAGCCTGTTGTTCATGCTCAGGTACACAACGTCTAATAATACCATCCACACTTTTCTTATAGAGGAAAGGATCATCCCAAAAATAATGTCTAAGATCATAAAAGAATTTCTTTCTTTGTTGAGAAGTGAAGTGTGGAGGCAAAACTTTACCAACAATAAAATTTGCATAGTTGGCAAACCAAGGAGATGCAACTTTAGCACTAGAAACATTAACAATTGCAAGTTGTTCATTAACAAAGCTATCATTAATAGGAATAGGATCATCAGGTATGCTTTCCATCCTAGAGAGATGATCAGCAACTTGATTATCCTCCCCTTTCCTATCAACAATGTGTAAATCAAATTCTTGCAATAGAAGTACCCATCTTATTAGTCTAGGCTTAGCATCTTTCTTATTCATCAAGTATTTAATAGCAGAATGATCAGTATGTATTGTGACTTTTGAATCAGTAATATAAGGTCTAAACTTGTCACAAGCAAACAGTACTGCTAAAAATTCTTTCTCAGTTGTAGCATAATTCTTTTGAGCAGCATCAAGTGTTCTACTAGCATAATAAATAACATTCAGTTTCTTATCAACACGTTGGCCCAAAACAGCCCCAACTGCATAATCACTAGCATCACACATAATTTCAAAAGGCAAGTTCCAATCAGGAGGTTGAATAATGGGAGCAGTGATTAAAGCATTCTTCAAAATATTAAAGGACTCAATGCAATCATCATTAAAAGAGAAAGGAACATCCTTTTGCAGAAGATTGGTTAGAGGTTTTGATATTTTGGAGAAATCCTTAATGAACCTACGGTAAAAACCTGCATGCCCAAGAAAACTTCTTATACCTTTGAGGTCCCTTGGATATGGTAGTTTTTCAATAGCTTCAATCTTTGCTGGATCAACTTCTATTCCTTCTCCAGAAATCTTATGCCCAAGAACTATACCTCAGTAACCATGAAGTGACACTTCTCCCAATTAAGAACCAAGTGTTGGTCTTCACAACGCTGTAAAACTTTGTTAAGGTTGAACAAGCAATTATCGAAGGAAGTACCATACACAGAAAAATCATCCATAAAAACCTCCATTATCTTTTCAATATAATCAGCAAATATAGCATTCATGCATCTTTGAAAAGTAGCAGGAGCATTACATAAACCGAATGGCATTCTCCTGTAAGCAAAAGTACCATATGGGCAAGTAAAAGTGGTCTTTTCTTGATCATCCTTATGGACAGGAATTTGCGAGAAACCTGAATAACCATCTAGATAGCAAAAGTGAGAGTGTTTAGACAACCTTTCTAGCATTTGATCAATAAATGGCAATGGATAATGATCTTTTCGAGTTGCTTTATTCAATTTTCTGAAATCAATAACCATCCTATAACCAACTACAGTACGTTGAGCCACAAGTTCATCCTTTTCATTTGGAACAACAGTCATTCCACCCTTTTTAGGAACACAATGAACAGGACTAACCCACTTACTGTCAGCTATAGGATAAATGATACCAGCTTCAATAAGTCTTATTACCTCTTTCTTACCACTTCTTTCATTTTTGGATGGAGGCGGCGTTGAAAATCAACAACAGGTTTTGCATCTTCCTCCAGATTAATTTTATGCATACATAGAGCGGGGCTTATACCTTTAAGATCATCAAGAGAGTATCCAATGGCTGGTCGGTGAGCTTTTAGCACATCAAGTAATTTCTCTTCCTCTTCAGCTGAAAGGTTAGCACTAATAATGACAGGATATATGCTCTTCTCATCCAAATATGCATATTTCAGATTTGCAGGCAAAGGTTTCAATTCAAAACTAGGATCCCCTTTAGGTGGTGGTAGCACTCCTAAATTATCAGGTGGGATATGCAATTGTAATTGTGGTGGTTGTTGCCATAATATTTGTTCCAAAGCCTCTTTTTCCTCATCATTAAATGGTTCATCTTGATTAAGCATATAACGTTCTACAACATCAGTTGAAGCTACAGCTATATGAGCAAGAGTTTCAATTAAATTAGGAATTGGCTCTTTCAACATGTTTATCAGCAAATTTGGAAAAGTTAAATTCAAGTTTCTCACCAGCACATTTAATAAACACTTTCTCTTTAGGCAAATTAATTTCAGCACCAACAGTATGTAAGAAAGGTCTACCAAAAATGATAGGACAAAATGAATCTTGAGGACAACCAAGCACAATAAAATCAGCAGGGTATTTTATTTTGCCAACAATACTTCAACATCTCTAACAATTCCAAATGGACTAATATAATCTTTATTAGCAAGTTGAATTGTCATACCTGTCTCTTCCATAACAATGGGATCAATATCAGGCTTGATCTCAAGATAAAGAGAATATGGAATGACACTAATACTTGCTCCAATATCACATAGACCATGATAACTTGAAGTCCCAATAGAGCATGATATAACAGGTTTCCCAACTTTGGCCGAATTACCTTTGATGACTTTGGTAGCATCTTGCTAGCGCTAAGTTGACGAGGGAATATCTCCCCGGCAACAGCACCAGAAACTCTGCTTGATGCGTGTAACGTCACACGTCAGTTGGGAACCCCAAGAGGAAGGTATGATGAGTGCAGCAGCAAGTTTTCCCTCAGTATGAAACCAAGGTTTATCGAACCAGTAGGAAAACGAGGTTGCTTCGAAGGTGTTGGTGAAGGAGTGTAGTGCGGTGCAACACAGAGATTCCGGTGCCAACGTGGAACCTGCACAACACAATCAAATTACTTTGCCCCAACTTAACAGTGAGGTTGTCAATCTCACCGGCTTGCTGAAAACAAAGGGTTAAACGTATCGTATGGAAAATGATGTTTGTTTGCATAAAACAGTAGAGAACAATGATTGCAGTAGATTGTATTTCAGATGTAAAAGAATGAACCGGGGTCCACAGTTCACTAGTGGTGTCTCTCCAATAAGATAACTAACATGCTGGGTAAACAAATTACAGCTGGGCAATTGACAATTGATAAGTGCATAAAACATGCATGTGTGAGCTGTGGTGTCTACTATGAGATTCATTTGGGCATTACGACAAAGTACATAGACCACTATCCAGCATGCATCTATGCCTAAATAGTCCACTTTCCGGTTAACATCCGTACCCCTTCCAGTATTAAGTTGCAAGCAACAGACAATTGCATTAAGTAATGTGCATAATGTAAACAATACATTCATCCTTGAATAAAGCATTGCTGTTTTACCCCTAGTGGCAACAACACATCTACAACCTTAGAACTTGCTGTCACTATCCCAGGTTAAATAGAGGTTGAACCCAACTATCATGCATAAATACCCCCTCTTGGAGTCACAAGTATTCACTTGGCCAAGGCTTCAACAAGTAACGGAGAGCATGCAAGATCACAAATGACATAGACATGATAATATAATATTCAGCTCCACATAGGTATCAATATAAGTCAGATCCCAGCAAACACAATATGTAGCATTACAATAAGATGATCTTGATCATGATAGGCAACTCACAAGATCTAAACATGATGGCACAAGTGGATAAGACAACCATCTAGCTACTGCTATGGACCCATAGTCCAAGGATGAACTACTCACGCATCACTCCGGAGGCGGGCATGGCGATGTAGAGCCCTCCGGTGATGATTCCCCTCTCCGGCAGGGTGCCGGGAAGAGCTTCAGAACCCCCCGAGTTAGGGTTGACGACGACGGCGGCAGCAAATATGTTCTGGATGAAAGGCTCGGTGTTTTAGGGTTTTCACGTCTCGGGGAATAAATAGGCGAAGGGGCGATGTCGGCGAACCCCGAGGGGCCCAAACCACCAGGCGGCGCTGTGGGCCCCCTGTCGCGCAGGCCTGTGGTTTGGCCACCTCGTGGCGAGTCTTAGTCTCTCCTTCGGACTCCGTGTACGTGTTGGAAAAATAGGGACGTGGCCTTTTGTTTCGTGCAATTCCGAGAATATTTCCAGAAGTAACTTTCTGAAACCAAAAACAGCAGAAAACAGGGAACTGGCACTGTGGCATCTTGTTAATAGGTTAGTCCCAGAAAATGCATAAAAGTGATATGAAGTGTATATAAAACATGTAGCAAATGGTATAATATAAGCATGGAACAACAAAATTATGGATACCTTGGAGACGTATCACATCTTCACATAGATAAACATCCACTGGGTCTTCTTCATTTAGTTGCTTGATAACAGAAATTTGAGTATTGACTTCCACCTGTTCATAAGGCTGAGAACATCTTTTGTTACTCTTGTTAGTAACAGCTTTAAGTAAATTCTCCTTAACTTGGTTTGGAAATGGAGGTGGTTCAACATACTCCTCAATTGTCACAGATGACATCGGTTCAACCTGTTTAATAACTTTAGGAACAACAATAGATTGTTTAACAGGTTCAACATAAACTTCAAATCCACTTTTTGGAACACGGATATGATCAGCAAAACCTTTAGCTATTTCAATTATAACATAAGGATCAAGACCAAAAGTATCACTCAGATTTTTAAACATAATAGAAGTAGAGAAATTCTCTACACATGAATATTTGTAATCGAAATATGGCTCATTACCTTTATCAAGATCCCAGTGGCTAGTATTTTCAGAAATAGTCTCCAATAAATTCCATGCTTCTTCTTCAGTGTTATTAGTAAAACTTCCACCAGATGAATTATCCAGAATCTCCTTGTGCTTCATAGGTAGTCTCACATAAAAGTTTATCATATAAGTTTCCTTGTAAGATCATGACATGGATTCTTGCGAAGGAGTTCCTTTAACCTCCCCAAGCTTGAGTAATACTCTCTCCCAGATGTGGCCAGAAATTGAATATAGCAGCGATTATCATAAGCTTCTTTAGGAGTAAAATATTTAAGAAAGAAAATCTTCCTCAAGATACTCCATTCATTCTGGACCTCTTCATCCAAAGACCTGTACCAATCACGAGCATTACCAGATAAAGACAAATACAATAGCTTCCTTTTTACCTGATCCTCTGAAATACCAGGTAGTCTGAATAAGCCACATATGTCCTCAATTATTTCCATGTGCTCGCGTGCCGACTTAGTTCCATCACCTGTAAATGGATTTTTCATAACTCTTTTAACATGACCCATGGGAATTTTATATCCCACTTTAGGTACCTCAGACACAGTAGTTTCAACCACCTTTGCAGTAGTGGCATAAGCACTTTCATATAGAGCAAGATGCAGTGAGGCACGATTCATAAATGCCATAGTAACAATGAAATAAAACAACTTTCAAGTTTCCTTACCAAACTTCTTACCAATAGCGCTACGCTCCCCGGCAACGGCGCCAGAAAAGTATCTTGATGGCTCCCAAGTGCAGGAGATCAATTGTAGTACCTTTCAATTAGAAAAGGTTGTCGAACCCACGAGGAGCTGAAGGTATTGGTTAGTAAGATTGATAAACAAAGCAATGAAAGATGCAAGAGTTTTTGGTATTTTTGGTTGTGTAATTCCAATGCAGCAAATAACAGTAGCAAGTGAAAGCTCTCAAAGAGAGAAAGCCCAATCCTCTTATGTGGCAAGAGGACAAGCTCAAGTGATGTGTAACTTATGTGTGGCAAACGTTCCCGAGGGCGGCATGGATGATGCTAGGCATAGAGATTTATTAAACAACACGTTGAATATCTTGTCAAGTTTTAATCCTCTTTGGACGGAGCCATAATTAGGTATAGCTAAATAAATAAACTACACCCCCTTATGATGGATCATGTGGCCAAGCAAATGACTGCACAAGAATTATTAAGACCTAAAGTCCCACCATAGCATTACACTCTAAGGTCCCGATACTAATACCCTCATAATATAACTTCATGACTCGGTCTCAGGTTTATGTGTCCTCCCAAGTCTCCATCAATTCATTACACTACGGTGTTCTCCTATGAGCCCATAAAGGTGAAGTGTTGTGCAGTCGACGTTCGCACAACACCATCATAGAATCACATAAAAGATAAACTCTTGACAAAATACCAACACATGTCATATATAAATCATTGCCAATTCATCCTATGCCCTCAGGAACATACGGGAACTACTCACAACGTGCAAACATGATCATATTCAGTGGCATAAGTGGTACAACACAATCTGAAATTATAACTTCACCACCAAATAATGACAAGTACTCAATCACAAACATGAATAGTAGCACAAGACAAGTATCTAGGGTATAGCAACTCTCAAACTGCGAGGGGAACGGAGTGGATCACGGTGATGATGATGGTGATGGTGCTGGTCTTGATGGGGGTGATGATGTAGAGGCCTCCTCCCACGCCAAGGAGGAGAGGTGATGACGATGACGATGATTTCCCCCTTCTCCGGAGTTCCGGAGCAGCAGGATCTGACCCTCCTCGGAAGGATCAGGAGTTTCGCCGCCGCTGCGACCTCGGATGGACTTGGAAAAATTAGGGCATTCCTTTTCGGGCGAGACGAAGGCGTCGATAAAAAGCCCCAAGCGAGGAGGTGCCGAGGCACCTTTTGGTGGGTCCCACGCGGCTAGGTACATGGGCCGCGTGGGCCACCCATTTGGCCCTCGTGGCTCTCCTCTCTTCGGTCTTCTTTCCTCTGCCTTTCTCCCGATGAAAAACTGACGCTGTATTTTTCCTTTTATTATTTGAGGTCATGTAGCTCCTGAAACATTAAAGACAAGAAAAAGGAGGTTTTCTGCCTCCCAGCAATTAAATACCAAAAAATAGGGACTTTGTATGAAAGTCCCCAAAATCATCTAGAACATGTAGAAACAATCATATAATCATGCAAATAACGTTCTAGTATGATACTAAAAGTTATATAAATAATGATATAAAATGCACGTATCACTCGTCTCTCTCTTCTCCCCTCTGTAGATTCCCCATCCCGCCTGCAGCTGCGGCGCGCGATTTGGAGATGGCGGGAGCTCGCGCGGTGCAGCCAAAATCTCGGCGGGAGAGTTAGCGTCACCTCCCGCCCAAAACCATCCCCTATATACACCCTGTACTCTCACCGCTGCTCGAAGTCCACCATTTACATCAGTTCGTGCTCTTCGGTCCGAGCTCACAGGTAAGCGGCGGCGGCACCCTCATCGGCAGGCAGCAGCGGAGCGGCGGCAGCACCTCCATCGATGGCTGTAAGTTACGAAACCCTGCTAGCATAGTGTTCATGTGTGTAGTATGTTCTAGATCTGAGCTGTGTTTGTGGTCTTCGAATATGTATGTATGATCCATGCTTGTAGCTGAGGTGCTAGGATTTGTAGATCTGTTAGATTTCATCTATGTTCTCACATGTGGCCATGCTCTCTAGATCTGTTTGCTTCGATGTCACTTCATTAGTTCATACACATGCTTGTCTTTGCTTACGAGGTCGAGAATGGTAGATCTGGTAGGCTCATAAGGTCAGTTATCGTGCTCGATGCAGGAGATGAAGAGCGAGGATTTTTGTCTGTCACTTGTACCAATTGGGACTCGCAAATCCCATCGTCGTACGTCGAGGACTCTCAGCCCATGTCGGACTTCGCCATGAACGACTCCACCTACGGTGTTGTGCATGGCGTTGTAGGCTCGTTAGCTAGGAGTTGAACCAGCAGATTGCCAAGAACAAGGCCCATGCCAAAGCAACCATGAAATGGCTCTCATTCATGTCAACCTTCGTGCTCAAGCACATGACCACTCTCATCAAGTCAGGGGTTAGGACAGACAAGGGTTTCAAAGAGGTGCATCTCAAAGCTTGCGCTCGGGCTCTCTTTGCCCACTGTGGCGGCAGAGGTGACCTCAACTCAGGTGTACAACCACCTGAGAAAGTGGAGGCTGAGGTGGGCACACGTGAGCAAGCTCAGAGATTTGAGCGGCTCTCAATGGTGTGAGGAGAACCACACCATCATCCTAGAGGATGCACACTACACAGGCCACATCATGGTGAGCATCTGTGTACTAACAGTGTGTTCTTTTCAAACTTGAACTAACATTCCTGCTCTAACACACTCATCTTCCAATCGTAGGATCACCCCAAGGATGCTGAGTTTCTTAACAAGCCTATTTTGAACTACCCACAGATGCAAACTATCTTCTCCTTTGGTTTGGCCACGGGCAAGTATGCCATGGGGACAGGTACTCCCCTAGGCACTCCTCTGCCGGAGGATGCCGACACGCAGGAGTCTGACACGGTGATCCTTGATGGTCCTCCGGGCAGGAAGGGGGATACACCCAGCCACGCCCATGGACAGAAGAGGAAGAGAGGTGCCCTCGCTGAGGAAGAGATCCAGGCCTTTGCCAGCATGACTAAAGCTGTGAAGGAGGTTGCCCAGGCCATTAGGGAGAGCAAGCCGACGGACATGCACCCTGACCTGTACAATGCCGTCATGGACTCTGTTGGGTTCATTGAGGAGGCTCTGATGGTGGCTCTCAGCCACCTCGTCGACCACAAGGCACAGGGTGTGAACTTCGTCGGCATGGCAGAGCAACACAGAACCCTCTGGCTGAGGAACTTCATGGGAAAGTACTACAAGGAGTGATCTTGCACTGTCGAGGCGGGAATGGGTGGCAGCAGCAGAAGCATGATGAAGTTGAACTGATGATGTCGATGTATATTTTGGCTTAGCTAGGGCTTACAAACTACTCTTATGGCCTGTATATTTTGATGAGGTGGTATATACTAACCCCTCAGATGATGGTGAACTTGTTGGTGGTGGTGGTAGGATGACACCCACTTTTGATGTGGTGGTAGGTGTAACACCATAGGTGTAGGATGAACTTGCGATCCTACTTTTGTAAGTATCATGCATGCTGCAGTAGTTCTATGTTAGAGACGCATTCTTAAGCTTATGTTCATGTTGTTCATGTGTCTAGTTATGATGATATGTTCTATCCCTTCATCCTTGTGTCCTTTGCAGATGAACTGGTACGTTGTGTATAGGGGAAGGCGTCCAGGAGTGTACAATTCTTGGCGGAGCTGCCAAGAATAGGTGACAGGCTTCTCCAACAACAGCTATGAAGGCTTCGAGACTTTGCAAGAGGCTCAGGCGAGGTACATGAACTATCTGAACATCATCCCCCTTGGAGCTCATGACGTAATAGAACATCATCTCATTGCTCAGGCCGGGACAAACCAGGTCATACCGGAAGTGGGTAATCAAGTGGTAGGTTGTTGGATGAAGGACTTCATAATCATCGTCCTACTTGTGGTGATTGTGAAACTCCTTCTGTTCTAGTGTATGATCATCGTAGTGTATGATCATTGTAGTAGTGTATGATCATGACATGGTAATCTCACCATGTTTGAACTGTGGTAACCGTAGCCGGCTGCTTGCAAGCAACCAAACAATGCCCCTTTGTTTAAACTCAGCCGAAGAGCCCAGATTAGATCGAACCAAACAAAGAGCTTGTGTTTTATCATCCCATGCGACTAACCCGACTGCACGCAACCAAACATGAGCAACAACATGGCTCCCGGCCGTTTTTCCGTGGCCATGCTCTCCAGGGCATGCCCCATGAAAACGAGATAGCCATGCAGGCTACCAAACGCGCCCTAAATTATATGGATTGGAATCCTCCATAGCCCTTATGAAAATGCTTTGATTCAAAGAGAGCCCAGGTCCTAGGTCCTGACTGCATTTTGAAACTTGTGGCTTCTTAGAACCTAAGCTCTCTACTTTTAGGGTTACATGACATTACGCTAGCAAAATATAGGCAACGTTTTGAGAGAGTTAAAAGAAAAGATTCTCACTTAAATTAAGCTATAAAAATGCCAAATATGTTGAACATATAAAATAAAATTAGACATAATTTAGTGAGTATATCGGTGAGCACTGAGATCATTTTGACGAGCAATTGAGGCTAAGGATAACATATTAAGATGTGTTACTCATTTTGTGGAGTAAGACAGTAAAAAACCTCAGCTCATGTGAATAGAAGGTTTAGGATTTACGTTTGATCGCCTGTCATGCTTTACCTATGTTAGTGTTTGTTTGGCACGTATTTGCCTATTTTATGTATATCTTTCTATAATATATTATGAAATATAAGCACAAATAAACATAGTTTAGTAACTGCAAACTTATTGTTCAGTTAGTCATGATTCTTCGATCAATTGTACTACAATGTATTTGGTGTTGGAGAAATATGTACGACAAAGATGAAGAAGGTCAAATGAGTAAAGTAGAAGAAAAATATTTCGGTTAATAATTTTGATTCCATAATAAATTGATTAAACACGGGTAAAAAGTTCCTGCGATCTCCCGAAAAAAAAAAACATCCCGATTCGAACAGCTAGGCATTGGACACTCACGGCCGAGAAGCCGCTCGAATCCCTCCAAAAATCCACAAGGCCAGAGCCACGAATCCGTCGCGAAATTCTTCAAATCTCTCGATTCGGACCACGGAGCCCTAGATTTCCGCCACCAATTTGTGCCTCAAGCCAGCCACCAATCGTCTCTTGACCCAGTGACTTCTGAATCCGCCGCTTGAGCGCGGTTAGATCCTCCCCCCCCCCATCCACCGATCCGGCGAATCTTGTTCCGGCGGTATGGGCAAGCCTCTAATCTACGAGATACTGGAGAAGCCGGCCAGCAGCGGCGTCATCGGCGTCTGCTCCTTGATCTGGTACCTTATCCAGAAGCGTGGCGTCGGGTACGCCGACGTCGGCCTCAGCTACGAGGCCGCCATGGAAGGAGGTCAGTACTGGCGGATCATCACCTCCGCCTTCTCGCACTTCAGCGTCGTCCACCTGGTGTTCAACATGAGCGCGCTCTGGAGCCTCGGCGCCGTCGAGCAGCTAGGCCACCTGGGGCTCGGCGTCCAGTACTACCTCCACTACACCGTCGTGCTCGTGGTGCTGTCCGGGCTGCTCGTCCTCGCCATATACCACCTCATGATCCAGAGGTTCAAGGTGGAGTACTTCAGGAGGGTCACCGCCGTCGGGTACTCGTGCGTCGTGTTCGGGTGGATGACCATCCTCGCCGCCAAGCAGCCGTCGTCCAAGCTCAACCTGTTCGGGGTCCTCTCGCTGCCCATCAGCTTCGCGCCGTTTGAGTCGCTGATATTCACCTCCATCATGGTTCCGCAGGCCAGCTTCATCGGCCACTTGTCCGGGATCATCGTTGGCTACTCGATTGCCTGGGGTCTGATCCATGGGATGAACAACTACTGGGCCGTCACCATGCTTGGGTGGATTGTGCTTGTCTTTGTCTTCAGCTTGAAGCGTACAGGGTCTATGGAACTAAGCTTCATTGAGATTGAGCCAGTTGCGGATCCCTCGATGCCTTCCGTCGGCGTGGTTGCCTCCAGAAGTGGTATGCTGCCAGGAAGAGGAGTTGCAGACTTTGTATGACCTCCTACGGTACTGTTGGTGGTCACTGAAATGTTGATAGGTCTTGTTTCAGTTTTGAGGATTGTACCATCATGTTGACACAGTGCTATACTTTCAGTTTTGAAATTCTGGTGTTATGGGTTTCACTAGACATCTCGGAGGATATGAAGGGAGTTCTTTTATCTGGACTTTTGCAGATGCATGTTCAGTTTGAACAGGAAGGAATTCATTTGTGAAGGACAGCATGTAAAGGAATGAGAGAAGCATGTTGTAAAAAGAAAGAGTTGAATCTGTTGAGTACTGTGCATATCAGATTGTTTCTATGCTGATGTGTAGATTCAAACTATAAACCAAGATATTTCTTCTCATATGCATGATATAGCTTGGATTAAGAGGTGTTATGCTGATAGTGAACTGTTCATGATACAGTCAACACATCAGTCCTGTTCACTGCATGCTCTCTTCTGGATACATGATTTCTTTTCACGACCTGAAGTGCTAAATCCTGTGTGTTTGTATGCATATCGTGCGAGAACTCTTCAGCAACAGTTATTTGTGTTATGTAATGAATATGGAATCTCTTTATTCGTACTAGCAACGGTAATGTTTTGAGATTGAGCCAGTTATGGATCACTCGCACTCGCTGCCTTCCTTGGGTGTTGTTGCCTCCAGAAATGGCAGGGCTCTGCCCGGAATAGGAGTTTCAGATCTTGTCTGACCTGCGGTTTGGATGAGCTGGTAACCAAAATGGTTGACAAATAGGTCCTGTTTCAGTTTTGGAAATTGTATCATGTTCACACAGTGCTATACTTTCAGTTCCGAAAATCTGGTTCACAAATCTGGTTGTTGCTAATACAGGCAAAAAACAGTCTTGTTTTGCCAGCCATTGCCGTGTTAGCTACATCACCGTGTTTAAACAAGTCGGGTACTTATGAATTCCAGATAAATGTTTTATTTTGCTTTTACTTGTGATGATTAAAGAAGCAGAATAGAAAATTGTACGAACACCAGGTAAGAACTCTTCAGCAACAGCACTATGTGTAAAGCAGTAAATATGATGGTCCGTTACTTGTATTAGCAAAGGTAGTGTTCTGGGTTTACAAAAGGAAACACATTACACGCACAACATTACAATTCATGGCCAAGGCCAAGTTTTTGCTGATAAGTGGAATTGTCTGTCCTTCTGTCACAAGGAACGATCTTCGTGGCACGTTCGTTTTGGTTCAATTCAATTAGCTTCCCCCAGAGATGACAAGAACCATTTCAGGTTCTTCCTGCCCGGCAGATCACTTATTGGTAACAATTATAACGCGATGTCCACGTCAAACCCAAGCTTCTCCTTCGAAGAATTGAAGAACTGGGGTGCTTCAAAGCTCATCCTGAACATGAAAACAACTTGTTATGTAAGTCACCTCCTGTTATACAGTTGGATTAAGCAGTTGTAAATACTAAGTGAAAGAATGAATGTGCTTCATAACTTACATGGTAGTCATCCCAGTGATCCCTGTTGCGCTGAAATACAAAGAAAAGAAAGAGCAAAATAATGTTAGGTAGATCATTCATTCATTTGTATATAGTTACAAAGTTAAACTGAATCATATATATATGTAAGGTGACCACAACACAAGTCAACACACCACGGCCTTCCAAGAGCACCAGAACTTCTCTAGAATATTAGTAATGTCTTCTTGGGTTATGCAATATGTTGATATGTTCCATGATTCAATAAGTGTACTGAGTGAGTCAGCGAATAAGACTTCTAAGAGAACTTCCGTATGTTTGATACTTCAAAGACTCTAGGGTGGCTTCAGCAAGAAAGCGAACGAAATGTGAGCTTACTCTTTTGTATCTGTCCTTGTAATGGTCCCTGCCACGGTGTCGATCGCCCCTCTCTCTCCTCCGCCGCTCTCCATCCTCCCTTGCCTGCTGAGCTTCCTGTACATATAAGCAGTTACATTTAGCTTCTTTCACAACGGCAGTTATTCTCTACAGTTCTGCCTCAAGGACATCAAATAATGTGCATTAATGATTGCTAACTGAGGATTGTAACCTTGTCTTCTCTAGCTTTCCTCTCTTTTTCAGCTTCTTCAAAAGCCTCCTTTTCAGCCTATAATATATGGAAAAGTAAAAGTAAGACTGTGCTTTTGGGATATCAGCACATGGGTCAATTCAGTAAACATGTGATGTTACCTCCTTATTTGCACCCCACGTTTCTTCAGCAGCTCTTTTTGCATACTCCGGGTCATCACAAATGAGAATGTTATCAAAAACTGAACCAGCTTTTACCTGCATACAAGTAAGCTATTCGCATTTCCTTCATTCAGAATAACCTTTGACATGCATCTCAAAAAGACCACTATACATAACATATGGTACCTGCCAAACTTCAATTCCAATATACTTCAAAGGTTTCAGTACGTATAAATCTGGATCATCCTCAAACTCTGCAAAAGTGGATCAGTTCACGGCTTAAGGCTATTTCGAAGTTTGACAAGAGGTCCGCTTTAATATGAGGTGTCTAGTGTAATATAATTTTTCCTTATCCTCATTACCTGGATTATCAATCCATGGGATCTTCCATTTACCCTTGTAGTTAGGGTTCTTAATTTTCTGTCGGCAGAAGAATGTGAGAACATGGGAGTCTACCAAAGAAATAAAGTAGCATGAAGGACTGATGGGCAAACAGCACAACGAACCTTCCGCTTCCATTGTCCTTTGTATGCTGGATTTGGTATCCTTCTAGGCTTCCAAATGCCATCATCATCATCGTCCCACGTGTCAGGCTGATTAAGAGCATAATATGCGTATATTTTCATCAAGTTGTGTGTTTAGTTATAAAAAGAGCTTCAAAAGTAACAATGTTGAAGCAAGCCTAAATAGGTAAGCCAGATATGTTGGTTAAATTGGTCAGTCTTCATGCAAATAAATAAGTTAGCACTGAATGATGCTTATCAAAGAAGGCATGCCCATTTACAGTTGGAATATTATTCTGAGGAAAAATATGGTATGGAATATGAAGTCCAATAACTAAGTTTGATGCTTCAACGATGATTAACGTTGGAACTTGCATACCTTTTTGTCCTTTGGATCAGGAATCTCTCTCGGAATAGAATCATAGCCCTAGCCAAGGTGGATGAGTAGTTACAAAATAATTCTCTTTTACAAAGTTGAAAAATAACTACACTTCTAAAAAATTGATTCACAAAAAGATGTATGGGCACACATACCTCTGGTTTAACTTGATCAGGATCCTCAATATACTCTCTGTCATCCCAATCCTTAGGCTGGAATCAAGGCATACATGTTAGATGATGCTCACAATGTAATTTTTCTAGTCATAGTAGAGTATTTCAAGAAGCGAGCTACCTTTTTGGCATTAACTTCCTTAATTTTACGAGGAGGTAAGATGTCCCAATCAGTGTACATGCTCCCAGATTCTCTTTCACGGTTATCGACAAGTATACTATAAGATGCGTCGGGCCTAAGAATGAATGTGTAAACATGCGTCAACCTGTCTGTTTCACATTGTAGATCTTTCTTGACAGGGTAGTTCTGCCCCTGATAGGAAAGTATAAGATGCAGCTTTTTTGTTTGAGTCCCACATATATCTGGCCCAAACATCAAACTGCATAAGAGAACATGAGAAAGTTAGCAGGCATTACTAAGCAGTTTATATTGATTCATTACAGATTAATCACTGATGGCCCATTTGCAAGCAATGGCTTCTACATATTCAATATAGTAACAAACTAGGTGAAATATATCTTTGCTCATCCACTATATGAACATCCAAAATCACATGGTGAAAACAGTGACATAGTCCCTTACTAACAGCAACACTAGATCTTTGGAAGTATGGGAAATTCCACAGGAGAGAAGTAAAATAAATAGCATACCTGTATGGAGTGTCTCCGCTATATTTCTTCTGGTTGACATAACCAGACATCAGCTTAATATAACCACCACCACATTCAATGTCCTGCTCAAACTTGATGGAATACTGGAGCACCAATGTTCGGCCCTTGTTACTGAACTCTGGGATCTTGGCTGAGATAGCGAAGTGCCTAGCATCTAGTGTTGTTTGAATGCCTAGAGCACGCAAATAAAACACAAGGATTTTTCAGAATTAAGCTTCTCAATCAAGAGATTATTTGACTTGTGACCAAACAACCAGTATCATCAATTAAAGAAAGAAGTACTGAAGGATGTAAAAGGTAAACCTTTGTCATCAGGATCTCCAGAATATTTCCCTGCTGTGTGCTTGAATGTACCAGCTTTCCCTTCGCTCCGTTTCCAGTCGGATTTCACCCACCGACTCTCCCAGCCATCTGAACATTTGAAACAAACAACTATATGATACGGCAAAACGCTGGACAACCACGGCAACCAGAAATTGGCAGTAGCTTATTGAAACTCATATATTGGTGTTGGACAAGGCGTCGCAGCTAAGTCAAGCAAACCAGTACATGTCAGCAGTTCACCCTGTCACTCAATCACACTCAGGCTACCCGGCATGAACACAAACATTAGTTCAACTTAAACACCATCAGTTCCCACTTCCCACCCAATAATGTCACAATCAATGACTCGGCAAAGCACTAACTGTTCGACCAGGAGACCTCAACTACATCACTCAGCTTCAAACTCTCAGAGTTTAACTACTTGAGTAGCTCCTTATGGAGAAGTAATATCCTTTGTGAATCAAGAAACCATTAACAGGGGAAGCACAGATTGCCAGACATGAACAAAATAGTGGTCAATCGAGGGGGGCGACACAAAATAATTTAGTCACCCACCCAAAATGGAAATTGGGAGCAGGGAATCCAGTCCAGTAGGGCGCTCCACTCGAATTCAATTCAAGCACCAGAACAGAAATAGCAGCAGGTAGTACAAGTACAACAGGGAGAAGCAAAGCACCTCACAAACTTGTAAGTAGCGAGTCTAGACTGAACAGGGGAACTGGTCAGACTACTACTGTACCTTCGAATCGCTCCTCGAAGATGACCTCCCCGGAGGCGAGCAGGAGTAGCGACGCAAGCGCGAGGAGCCGGAGCTGGAGCTCCGGGTGCCCGCCGCGGCGGCTTCTATCCATCGCCGGTGGCTGGCTCGCCGGAGACGGAGCAGGATGTAGTGGCTCCCAGCCGCGCTGCTGCCTCTGCTCGGCCTTTCCAGCGCAAAGGAATATTTGTAGGAGTTTATTCACGGTAATGCCCTGCCGGCCCGACCAACGACGTCGGGATCCGCCGCTCTTAGCGGTGTGGCATTCTGGTAGTTTTGCATAGACCCGGGCTCTTTGCGGGGACTAGTGGAGGCGTGCTCCGTCCCGAGCGAGTCGCAACCACCGGACGCCGGCGACGACCCGTCAAAGTCAACGTCGCCGCGGTGGTGGGCCCGTCGCTACGGCCGGGGTTGGGACGTCCCTACCTGGGCGCCGCCTAGGCCCCACGTATAAAATCCGGTAGCAAATGAAGCTCGGTTAAGCTCCGACGACAGCCAATGAAGGGCCGCCACGTCGTTGTACTGACGTGGTTTTGGTGCTTTTCGTACGTGCTCCACCGCGATGAGACAGTCACCGCGTTGTTCCATGGCTAGTCCGGTCGTCGCGACTCGGAGGATTCGTGGAATTCTATCTACTGCAGTTCAGTGTCGTAATTTCGGCGCGCAGCTGCGGCTGGAAGTAACGCGGCAGCTGCTTTACAGAAATCCATATCTGACTTTTTTTTTTTTTGCGAATTCATATCTGACCCTGTTGTAATGCATAAATCTCACCAAATATACACCGCACTGTGGCACTAAGAAAGGATAAGTGATAACCATATTGTGCTCGTATCTAGATTCAGATAGAGCAACACCATCATACATGTTGGTTTATTCGATCTAGCGAGAATGAACTTAAGAGCAAGAGTGACATGTCAGATTAGACTCCTTTTCAACTTCATAAAGATATTTTCTTTCTCGACGTCTCCTATTCTCAAGCTAGCTCGCGCCGTCTTTCTTCGTGCGCATCATATTATTTAGTGGATAATATAGAAAGGGGATATATAAGGTCTTACCGGTGCATTCAGCGACTCAAGAATAGTTAGGGGAGTTTGTTGTGTACATTTGTTACATGGAAGATCTTCGTACATGATGGATGCATAAACTAGGATATGTATACCAGTATACGCATTATTTTTTCTGGACGTTTACTTGCATGATGTGATGGACTCATAGCGTGCGTGTCGAATATATATATTTTTAGATAAAGAGCATATATTAATATCGCGAAGATACCAATTACACCCAGTCTCTATAACAACGCGTTGCCCTATCGACAACACAGATGCACACAGCCCAGAAAAAGAAAAACAATTACAAAAAAGAAAAGTCCCGCTACAGTAATCTATTCCTTGTAACAGCAGACCTAACACCACCAAAACAGTATCAGAAGTACAACTTCTTCAAAAGCAACGCCTCAAAGAAGGGAACAGTGATATAGCGCTGTCGTCGCCTTGATCATAGATCATAGGTTTTCACTGAAGAAAGTCCACACTTTAAAAAACAATGTCTGTAACAAGATCATTGCCAGACACAACCAATTAAGGCCAGACCTTGGGTTTTCAGTCTGAAAGTTTAGACTCTGAACTTCTCCTGTGCTGTCGCCCCACTTGCCGTTGCCGCTGCTCCAAGTTACAAATCACCAAGCCAATCCCTCATCGCCACCAAGAATCGAACTATCATTACTAGTCTTCAAATATGGGCCTCCATGTCATTCTCCGCACTCTGACTTCACCATGAAACAGAAGGCATGTCCACGATGACAACAAACTGCAGAGTTTCGCAACGCTTCCTCTGAAACCAAACAGTCAGAAAAAAAAACATGTCTGCGCGCGATCGAATCCCACCTGATCCGGCAATCTCTAGTCTTGGTTGCCCAATGGAGTTCGTCGACGGAGCCTTCCGAAACTCAACACTCCGGCCAGATCAATATGGCAGGTGTCCGGTAGGTCTTCATCTTGACGCAAGAGGAACCTAGGACCGCCGTCTTTATTCAGGCTGAGCCCCCACGCCACTGGCCATCCTGGCTGCCCGACCTACAGCAGGTCGAGGTCAACCCTGGCCGCCACTCCTCTAAGGCGACGAGAAGCACCAAGACGGAGGAGATTGATTCGGCCGCAGATTACTTTCGTGTTCTGCCTCCCAGGCCTTCTGTCCGACCAGCAGCAGGAACACAGCGATCCGGGCTCGGTGTCCACGACACGACCATCGAGAGCACTGGATGCGGCGAGAAGAACGCGGCCCGGTGACCCAGATCGGGCCCAATTGGGCCGAGGTCGGGCCCGGCCGACGCCCTTCGTCGAGATCCGGTCGTCGATGTTGCCGCATCCGCCGTCGGCTCCTCATTCTCGCCCTGCCTCAGCCGTCACTCTCCTCCGCGCGCTACCGAGCCGGCGCCGCTCCTCCTGCTCGCAGGAACGCCGCCGCGGAACGCCTCCGCTGCCCTCCCGCCTTTGGCGAGCCGGGAGATGGGACCATGATGGCATGCACATGAAGTAGGTCGCACGAACAGAGGAGGAAGATGGAAATTACCCTACAAGTATTCGGCTGCAGTACATATTGTGCACCTCTATCTCATAAGACTTATTTCTCTTGCTCCTCTTTGGGATTAGGTTGCTCCATTTTTTTAACGGTTTTATTAGGACATAAGAATTGTACTATTTAAATTGCAACAAGCCCACAAACCTCTCTTATAATGGTAGTAGTGGATGAGTGTCCTTCGGCCACATCCATAATCAAGGCGTGGAACCTTTCTCTCCATCTTAAAAAATTAGGAGGCAACCGATGATCCAACTCTCAAACCCACTCATTAAACACCACATCCTCCATCATCACCGCATTTTTATCTGGTTTTGATCTAGGTAATAGACGTTCACGGATAATATTTAGTACTATTTACTTTGTAGTACATGCCCATGCTAATAGACTATAGACGAAACTGAGTGGATTGGCTCATCGCATTTGGAACGATTACGACAAGTCAGGTCGTAGGTATAACACAAAAAGACATCACATGCCTATGTTACAGGTCCTAGTGGAGGCACTGATTATGGATTATCTCCAAAGATCTTCTTCACAATATCAATGGAAGTGTTACATAATAAGTTTACCCAACAACCCTCCGTGCACGGAAAGAATCTATACATAACCCAACCCAACGACACGTTGTGTTCTCTCCATGTTTCAAGAGTTTTATCACTTCTCTTTTCTGCACTAACTGCGGCCGAATACAAATGCCAGATAAGATAAAGACCATCGATGCTAACTTGAGAATTGAAAGCTTTATATGAAATGTAAAGTGTCTAATTTGATGTTTTGTTCTAGATCGACATCTTTCCCTATTGTGTTGTACTAACTCCGTGCCAAATTATAAAATGGTTTAGATATTTCAATATAGACTACATACGGACTAAAATGATTGATTCTATACAGTAAAACGCGTCTAGGTACATCCGAATAAAAATAAATCTAAAACATCTTATATTTCTGAAGGGACGTTTGTAATATTCGTCTGAGTTGTTCCGGATGTGGACAATTTATAGACTTGGTCACTCTCACTCCGTATTTAAATACAATATCTCGGTATGCATGCTGCTGATTTTCATTCAAACTTAAGAAGTCCGCCTTGTTCCCTCAATAACGCTTTGAAGAGTACTAGATCGTTAAAAGCCAAAAATAGATTTTTCGAGACGCATCACTAACATCACCACCAAGAAGGGGTTACCTTCCATAAGAGTGGATATGCATAAATCAATAGCAAACACATTCCACTACATGTAAAAGATCGGAGCGGTGGAGGCTAGAGCTTAGTCCCTCTGAGATCGCATGCCATAACATCAGCAGCGGTGGCTGGTTCTTCTCTCTTCCATCGACGGCCTTTAAGTAGGGCAACAACGTATGGATGCGAGGCAGAGAGTCCCAAAAATAGATATATGGTTGAGTAGAACCCAAGACTTCACACCCTCTGTCTCCCCATTTTTTATTTGTATTTCCTGTATCAAAGATATTCACACATAATAATTTAGTTCTATTTACACTGCAATACCCCTTATTGATTTGCTAAGGACAAAATTATGTGGATCAAGTTCATAGTAGACTTAACATAAAATCATCACCTGTCCATGCCCATGTTATATGTCCCAATGGAGGTCATTATCTACAAAGACTTTACATGCAATCTGAATGAAATTGTTATGCATTAAATTAAATGTACCCAACAAGTCTCCATGGAGTTTCTTACATCATTCACATGTAAGAACGTATATATAACCCACCGATCCTTTGTGTTCTTCCCAGCCTTTAGAGGTGAGCTCAGCACCTCCCTCTTCTATATTAGCCGCTAGCAAATGCAATGCAAAGAATAAAAAAGACAATTGGGAAGCTAAGTTGAGAAAGAAAATTGTGTTACGAAGTGAAAATACATTTCACTGTGCTGAGTTCCTCTAGCTTGACACATTTCCTTGATGTCTTGCATTCATCCCCTCACTTGGTCGACCCATCAAAATTGTCTTCACGTGACGATGCTCACCCTCAATCCAATGGTGTAATCGGTACCAGCTAGAGTTCCAATGGCCTCGAGCTTGGAAGCTCACAACGGGGAGTTGAGTGTCGCTAAATGGTGTCTTACAGTAGAAAAGGAAAGTAAAAATAGGATGGAGCATCTTTTGGTTTTTCCACGAGAAGAGTAGACGATAAACATTACAGGAATGCTCCTCTGTGCCGACGACTTTTTGTCGGGGCCGTCGGCACAGGTTACGACGAGGCCGACCCGTCGCCCTGGCCATCGGCACAAATATGGCCGTCGACACAGCCCCCCTATCCCGACGGCTGCCGTCGGGACACACACAGCCGTCGGCACAGGTTTTCTGTCCGCGATAAGGTGACGTCGACGCCCACCTGTGCCGACGGCTTTGCCATCGGCACAGATGTCCCTTTTTTCTTTCTTTCCGTCGTATTTTCATTTTATACGTGTATCTGTGTCGACGGCTTTGTCGTCGGCACAGCTGCCAAGTTCTTTTTATAATATTCATTTTATGTATTTATGATAACTCTCAATTAAGTTTAATATGTTTAAAATATTTTGTATTCATTTTTATGTATATAGATACACCGAATAGCTATATGTAGTGAGTTTCTGGACTTATAGCTGAAAACTCCCATTTCAGGCGAAATGGATGGAATCTTGTGTTGATTTGGGGTAGACTTTGGTTTTCCATGTTCCTATGTCCTAACCTAACACAACCAAGCAAAAAAGTCCACTGGGCTACCCCTTTAGACGCCGTTCAAGGGGTTAGACGAAAGCGTTAGGGTTTTTCCAGCGGATCTAGGGTTTCGCCGAAGCGGGGTCCCGGAGCGTCGGAACACCACCCAAACCTAGGTTGTGCCATACTATATGTATACAAGTGTGTTGTGTGTTTTGAATGTCCAAGATTTTACTCCGGTGTGTGACCGTCTTCGCCGACTTCACTTTCTCTGTAGTGAGTTTCTGGACTTATAGCTGAAAACTCCCATTTCAGGCGAAACAGATGGAATCTTGTGTTGATTTGGGGTAGACTTTGGTTTTCCATGTTCCTATGTCCTAACCTAACACAACCAAACAAAAAAGTCCACTGGGCTAACCCCTTTAGACGACGTTCAAGGGGGTAGAGGAAAACGTTAGGGTTTTTCCAACGGATCTAGGGTTTCGCCGAAGCGGGGCCCCAGAGCATCGGAACACCATCCAAACCTAGGTTGTGCCATACCATATGTATACAAGTGTGTTGTGTGTTTTGAATGTCCAAGATTTTACTCCGGTGTGTGACCGTCTTCACCAACTTCACTTTCTGTGTAGTGAGTTTCTAGACTTAGCGGTGAAAACTCCCCTTTCGGGCGAACCGGATGGAATCTTGTGAGAACTTGTGATAACAGTTGATTTTCCATGTTCCTATGTCCTAACCTAACACAACCAAGCAAAAAAGTCCACTGGGCTACCCCCGTTAGACGCCGTTCAAGGGGGTAGACGAAAGCGTTAGGGTTTTTCCAGCGGATCTAGGGTTTCGCCGAAGCGGGGCCCCGGAGCGTCAGAACACCACCCAAACCTTGGTTGTGACATAACATATGTATACAAGTGTGTTGTGTGTTTCGAATGTCCAATATTTTACTCCGGTGTGTGACCGTCTTCACAGACTTCACTTTCTCTGTAGTGAGTTTCTAGACTTATAGCTGAAAACTCCCATTTCAGGCGAAACAGATGGAATCTTGTGTTGATTTGGGGTAGACTTTGGTTTTCCATGTTCCTATGTCCTAACCTAACACAACCAAGCAAAAAAGTCCACTGGGTTGCCCCCTTTAGACGCCGTTCAAGGGGGTAGACGAAAACGTTAGGGTTTTTCCAACGGATCTAGGGTTTTGCCGAAGCGGGGCCCCGGAGCGTCGGAACACCACCCAAACCTAGGTTGTGCCATACCATATTTATATAAGTGTGTTGTGTGTTTTGAATGTCTAAGATTTTACTCCGGTGTGTGACCGTCTTCACCGACTTCACTTTCTCTGTAGCGAGTTTCTAGACTTAGCGGTGAAAACTCCCCTTTCGGGCGAACCAGATGGAATCTTGTGAGAACTTGTGATAACAGTTGATTTTCCATGTTCCTATGTCCTAACCTAACACAACCAAGCAAAGAAGTCCACTGGGCTACCCCTTTCGACTCCGTTCAAAGGGGGTAGACGGGAACTTTGACTTTTTTCCAGCGGGTCTAGGGTTTCGCCGAAGCGGGGCCCCGGAGTGTCGGAAACCCACCTACCATATAATAAAACTCTATCAATTTATAATGAAATAAATTATAATATTTAAAATATTAATATAATAGCTTTTTTTAGACAAATTAATAAAATAGCTAAAAATGGAAAAAAATACCTATGCCGACGGCAAAGCCGTCAGCATAGGCCCTAACTATACTAAATAGGCCGGCCCACCCGCTTCGGCCACTCTCTCCCCACCCAGCTCTCTCACCTCTCTCTCCCCCACCCGACCCCGCCGCTGCTGCGCCGTCCTGCACCCTCCACCTGTCCGGGGCTTCGCCGCCGCCGTCCTCCCCTCCCCTGCCTCCTCTGCCCGTCGATCTACCCTCCGCCGCCGCCGTCCTCCCCTCCCCGCCTCCGCCGTGCTCCCCTCCGGTCACACCGGCCCCGCAACCTCGCCGCTCCCCTCCGGGCGCTCGTCCCCGCCTCCGCCGTTCTTCCCTTCGGCCGCACCGGCCTCGCCCCTCCACCACGCCGTCGCCCGTTGAGGACCCGCCGCCGCCGTGCTCCCCTCCCCACGCCGCGCTCCTGCACCCCTGCCTCCTCCGGCCCACCACGCCGCTGCCACAGCGCCGCCCCTCCACCACGCTGCCGCCACAACGCCGTCCCTCCGCCACGATGCTGCTCCGGTTAGTGCAGCAGCGTTAGTTTTAGGGTTTGTTTGTTTTAGGGTTTGTTGTAATGCTAGTTTTAGGGTTAGACTTAGTGGATTTTAATTGCTTGTTTTGGTGAAAATTGTTTGTTAGGGTTAGAGATAATTATTAGGGGTTTTTTGCTTATATATGTCAATTGTGTGCTTTTTCAGATGACGTAGCTTTCCGCCAGCCAGCACCGTCGGTCCCGCGCGTCGTTGCGGGGCTTCTTCTCCAGCTGAGGAGGGGCCGCCTCGGTGCCCCTGTTTCGTCGCCCTGCTTTCGGAGCACGTCCTTGACCTTCTCCGGCCATCCAGTAGTACAGAACGACACATCGGATACCCCTCTATGGAAACGGCAGGTGTTAGGCGACAGAGAATCGCAATTTTAGCGTTGCGGACGAGGCCTGGCAAAGGCTGGTCCGTCAACATTGGTTACGGAGAATTTTATATCTCCGTTACCAAAAGTATTGGCAATGGTCATAAATTTGTCTCTGTTTCCAATATGTATCTCTATGGTTACGGTTGTTTATGTATATCTGTTTGCGATGTGCTTGGGAAATTACAGTTGCAATCTGGAAGCGCGCCTGTTCAATGCGGCTTAATTCACGAGGGATTGGAACCGCCTGATCGACGCTAATAAAATGTGACTGGAACCGCGCGAAGCCAGGCAGGTCCCGCATTCTCCCCTTCGTTCTCTCCCACATTATCTACCACACTAGCACAACCGCCATGGCGGAACCCTGGTGGGAGAACGAGGAAGTCCCGAGCGACGACGCGAGCGCGGAAGACCGCGGTGAAGTTCCATGGTGGGATCAAGACGGGCCGCCGGACTCGGACCCTGACGACTCGGACCCACCATCTTCACGCTCTGTAGAAGACGACTCCGACGACTCGGATCCGCCGTCTTCACGCGAAGGAGAAGACGACTCCGAAGAGGACGAGTCGCCGGAGGAAGAGGAGCCGGAGGACCCGCCGGAGCCGTATTATTCTAGCCAGGAAGAATACGACGCCGACGACGATGAGGAGGCGTCGGAGGAGGCGCCGGAGGGGGAGGCATCGGAGGAGGCGCCGGAGGAGGAGGCGCCTGAGGAAAAGGCAACCGGCAAGAAGCGACGCCGCGCCGCGGATGACAATGGCGCGGAGGCAGGGCGTAAGCAGAACAAGTAGAGTAGATAGTTAGTTCAATTACTCTATCGATCCTTTGTAAGTAGGCCCAGTGTGTCTGAAAGGACACGGATGTCGCCTAGAGGGGGGGGGGGGTGAATAGGCGATTAAAATTCTTTACGGTTTAGGCTTGAATAAATGCGGAATAAAACTAGCGTTTAATTTATCAAGCACGAAACCTAAACAAGCTAGGTTAACCTATGTGCACCAATAACTTATGCTAAACAAGATAAGCAAATATGTGATAGCAAGATATATTACTTCAAGCTCGATGGCTATCACAAAGTAAATAGCATAAGTAAGAAGCTCGGGTATAGAAATACCGAGGCACTTGGAGACGATGATTTATCCCGAAGTTCACTCCCAATGGAAGCTACGTCTCCGTTGGAGCGGTGCGAGTCACAAAGTGATCCCCGAATAGCCGTCAAATGGCACACCGTAATCTCCTTCGTGCCTCCACCAATGCGGAGTGCCATGAACCACTATGGGACACTTGAGGGTGGTCACCGAACCCGTACAAGGATGAGGCACACTCCACAAGTTAATTGGAGGCTCTCACCGAATTCCCGCGGCTCCCAAAGCCACAAGAATCACAAGGTTGGGGCGCGACTCCACAACTTAATTGGAGGCTCCCAACTATCCCGCGAGCCACCAAAACTCCGAGATCAACAAGGACCGTCTAGGGCACTCCAAGTACCCAAGAGGACAAGCTCTAGGGCACCCCAAATACCCAAGAGTAACAAGCTTCTCAACTTCGATTTCCACGTATCACCGTGGAGAACTCAAACCGATGCAACCGATGCAAGAAGGCAAGACCACTAGAAGTGGTCAAATCCTTCACTCCCAAATCCCACCAAAAGCAACTAATGCTTGTGGGGGGGAGAAGAGAGGAAGAACAACGAAGAACTCAACAAATGGAACTTCAAGATCACGATATAGTAGGTTCCCCTCACTTAGAGGAGGAATGGATTGGATGAATATGTAGATCTTGATCTCCTCTCAAATTCCCTCAAAGATATGCAAGAATCATGGGAGGGATTGAGAGGAAGGCAAGCTTTTCCAAAGGTCAACAATGGAGGACAGAGAGGGGAAAAGCTAGCTCCAGGGTGAGAGAACCGTTGGGGAAGAAACCCCCTTAAAAAGGTCCTCTCAAAAATCTGCCCGCTGCAGACGAAAAATGCCGCAGCGGTAGTACCGGGCCGATCCCGGTAGTACCGAGCCATGTTGACTCGAGGAAGAACGAAGACCAGTCAGCGCTCCCAGACTCGGCGCGCAACGGTAGTACCGGACCACCTGGCCCGGTAGTGCTCCCTTCTAGGTAGTACCGCGCCACTACCGAGGCAACTACCGGGTTAAAACTTCGAGAGGCAGAGAGCCATCCGGAGATGCGGTACTGGGCCCGGTACTGCCCGCGGTAGTTCCGCAAGGGGTCACCCGGTAGTACCGGTGAGGGTCGGTACTACCGGCCTAAGAAGAAACTGCAGAACCAGGAAAGAGAACTGCAATAACTTTTGCAAGGAAGCTCCAAACGAGATGAATCCAATTCTATTGGAAAGGTAGCGACAAGAGCTTTAGAGGGTCACAAATATAGAGGGGATACCACACATGGGAAGGTGTGGACCCTATCTCGAAGGTGGACCGATAATATTTCCAACCAGAAAACGCAACAAGTTTTCCATACGAAATCCGTTTTCGGAGAACTTGGGCTTGTCATGAAGATCACAACAAGCACCAAAACCTAACAAGGAGAAAATCCAAATAAGAACCAAGAAAGATGATGAAGGCAAGTATGCAAAGGTTTGAGCTCTCTCCAACTGATACGCTAAAGCTCAATCGAGAGCCCCTCTTGATAGTACGGTATCTATCCTATAACCCGGTCTCCCAACTAGTACCACGAGACCGGTAAAATAGAAACCCTATCATACCTTTGCCTTGCGCATTCCACTTGAGCTAGATGACGTCGATCTTGATCTCTTCAAGTGGACCACCTTTCTTGATTGCGCTTCGCTTGGTGAAGACTCAAACATTGCTCCCCCATACTCCACTATGGGAGAGCCTCTCTTAGGCACATCTTCACATGAACATTATCTCTAAATGGGTGGCAAGCTTCAAGCCTAGGATTTCTTCGAGATGCTCCTCTTGAACTTGCGCTTCTCAACATTGATGACGATCACCACTTGACGTCATCGATCATGGGCCATATGAAATCTTCATTTGATGCAAGCCCATAGAAAGATACCTAACCACACATAGAAATGCTACACACATATCATGGGTTAGTTCACAAAGCTATATGGACAATTGCTTACCATACCAAGAGATACATGATCCCACTTGGTACATCTTGTAGCTTTGTGTGTTGATCAATACTTGATCAACCTTGTATCTTTTCTTCTCTTTTCAATAGATGATGTCTTGAAGATAACCATGAATGATCACATAATTCTTTTCTTCAAGACATACTTGCAATATGCTCAACTCGATGATCTTGATGCCAAATACTTCATTATATCAATATATTCATGGCATCAACCTTGAATCCAACATATGGAGTTCAAGCATGGTCTATGGACAAACACTACAAGTAAAACTCAATGCAACCATTAGTCCATAGGGATTGTCATTAATTACCAAAACCACACATGGGGGCGCCATGCCCTTTCAATCTCCCCCATTTTGGTAATTGATGACAATCTCTTTTACAAGGGTTTATATAATGAATTAAGCAACTATGCAAATCAACGAGCAGATGCATGAGCATGAAAGGTAAATGCTTATGACCAAAACAAAAGCATAACACCAAATTCCCTTAAACCCTATAAAACTTCTCCCCCATTGGCATCCATTTCCAAAATGGGCGAAAAATCTTAGAAGGTCAATATAGTATGAGCTCCCCCATAACGTGTGCATTTCTCAAAATATGAGTGGAATCAAATACACATATCCAATGACGAATAGTTGGAGAGAGCACAAACTATATTGAGGATCCAAAGATTGCAAAAGAATGATATGGAAAACTTTTTACAATTTTCCAAATAAAAAGTGAGCAATCAAAAAGATCCAACTAACCAAATAAACACAAGATATTATGATTTGAGCAAAAGAGTGTTTTAAAAGAAATAGAGGAGCTCCCCAATATTTGTACACAATTTAGAATTATTGTATTTGAATACAAGGTGTACAAACATGGAATCCTCACTCCTTCAGTATCCTCTAAAACACAAAATCAAATGGATTCACAAGCTCAATAAGATGCAAAAGAAAAACAAAGCTTGTGTCATATCCCAAGGTGAAGATTATTGGCTTGTAAAGACAAGCATGAGGTTAAGGATATTCACCAAGATGAGTGCACCAAGATGTGATAAATATGATAGGCACTCATAAGCCAAATACATTCTGGGGTCACAAAATAAAGAAGGAATAAAGAGGTGACACCGAAGAATTAGATATCTAGTAAAGATGTAATTTCTCTCATGTATATAAGTTTCTAAGTGAAACCAATCATGAAGATATATATCCACAAGAAACATGTACACATAGAATTAGTTACTAAGAAAAGAACAAGATATCCAAAATAAAGTCATATATTAACACATATGATATTTGTGTAGGATCATAGCCCATAGCTCAATGATTTCATATTGTGTAATAATGAACTTCAAATTCAACCTCAACACAAGCATCACAAATATCACTAAGGGAAAAGGAGATAGTTGGGATGCATTGAGGAAAGCAACAAGTATCATAAGAGCCGAATAGAATTTGCAATAGCTACAACAAAGGCAAATAAATACTTTTCATGCCATGATAAAACCTACACAAGGTTCAATGCTATAAAAGTATGCATGAGGGTGGATACTTGTTACCGAGATGACATAGGGTTGATGTAGTAGATAAGAGTTTATCAATCATCCTAGCTTGGCTCCAATAAGCATGAGGTGAAGACACTTTCATTGTAAATGAGACAAGCATCCAATGCATCTCCATGTACCTAAAACACATTCAAGTAAAATTGTTCCCAAACTAATTGGGTACAAAGTAGTTAGTCAAACTACAACACATAGAAGGAACTCCACCTAAATATGTGCATATAGATATGAAATTGAATTTCATGCACATCTTAGCCAATTTAGGATTCGTGGAGTTTCACCTATATATTGGCACAAGAAGGAAAGCATGCCATAACATAAACATGTAGTAGATATGCATGCCTATGATCTTTAATAACCAAATGGAGATACAATTTGGACAAATATCAAGAAATCAAAGAAGGTCCAAATTATATCAAAGATCCAAATCAAAAGAAATGATTTAGAGAAACCAATTGAAACTAAAACAAATCATCATATGATTGATGAGATACCAATTGGACAAAGGTACTAAAAAGGAAATAGGATACCAATTAATTAATAAATAAAGGGACTAGATATCAAATTCCCAAAGATACCAATTGAGATTAACTCTCAAAAAGAGCTAGGTTCTAACAAATAAACCATCCCTCTACACTTTTCATGATGGCACAAAGTACCAAGCCGAAAAGGTTTGTCTTCCATGAGACATGTCATCGGGATCAAAGACCAATGGAAAGGATCAAATACTAATAGAATATAAATAGTGTTTAAAAGGATACATGATAGCTCTCCCAACAGAAGTGCATTATTTATGATCTTGTATTTGAATACACAATGCACACACATGGAATCATCGCTCTCAAATATCTATTCAAACACTAGTCATGTATCAAGAAAAAGCAATAAGATCCAATACTAATGAAAATATAAGTTGTACTCAATATAGGATAGCTCACCCAAGAATAGTGCATTATCTATAAGTAGCCTTTGAATGCAAGGTGCACAATGATGGGATCAATGCCTCTCCTATACCAAATAAAACACTAGGAAAGTTTGAGTAAAGCAAAATGATCCACAAGAGGTAAGGAAGATAATGGGAGTTAAAACAAATCAATTTTTGGCAAGAAATAAGGCAATAAAATCAAGAGCCAATATGAGATGATCTACAAAATTCACCACAATTATGACCATCAATTGTCATGGAAAAGGAGTATATGTAGAAATTTCTTAGTGGTGTATTGGATTGATTTTCAAGATCATCTTCAACCAATAAGCACATGGTGAAGGATAAGATTTAAGCGTGATGCTTATGTAGATAAATGTTCGATAGCTTCAAATATTCACGCGATAATGCAAAGCAACTACAAAGAGTGCTTTGAAGCAATCGGTTTTCCAAAGAGATATATGAGAACATATTAGAGGAAAACCTTACCAAGAACATTCATCACAAACAAGATCCAAAGTGTGAGTAAGTAAAAACATTTAAGCAAATGGGAACTTGTTTGAGCAACATGCCACATAGGAATAAGATAATTAACAATATCAATTCTAGGTGGCAATACCTCACATGTTCACATTTTCTAGGATTGTAATATGCACAAGCTTATTACTCCCCCATAATGTGATAATCCATTTTATTTACCAAGAGACAAAATATAATCCAACAAGAGATAACTAATGGATATTATAGAATTTGAATTTCTCATGAGCATGACATACCACATAGAGACTAGATAATATTGATATATCAACACTAAGTGGTATTCCTCATGTACACACATTTTTTAGGAGGTGAAGAGCCAAAGAGCTATCACTCCCAAAAATGGGATAGTCCATTAATCTCTCAAAAGAGCCAATTAAGATATAAGTAAGTTGATACAAAAGGCTCAACACAAACTCACACATACATGGTGTGCAAACCGACATACACATACTTGATTGCTCAAGATAAGTAAGTAGAGAGCACAACATATACAAACACTAGCAAGGTACAAAACCAAACACATGCAAGGGTGCAAGCAACTTTCAATGTATATATGATTTAAATACAAGTTACCGCAAGGAGAAACATTGGATATGTTATAGAACAATATAATCCAAATGACTTGGCTTGAGATAATATAATTGATGAAGATCCCTTAATTCTTCATGATGTAGCCAAGTCTCCAATGCCCTCCACAACACCTATTGATCAAGTTTTAGCTTGTTGGTCCCCAACCAAGTTGGGTCCTAAGAGGTTAGTCACAATAGGCTTGGCAACCCAAATGGTTCTTTTCTTGACACCACTTTGAGTACCAACATATTTGGCAAACACATTGCCAACCTTATCCTTCCTAAGAGAATAAACATTATCAATTATGATAGGGTTGGATAAGGTACCACTAGTGCATGAAGAAGCAAAGTGACCCTTCTCACGGCATAAGTAGCAACATTTGCTTCCTCCTTTCTTCTTTGTTGAAATCTCAACTTGAGAAGGAATAGCTTGATTCTTCTTGGGAAGTGACCGTTCTTTAACTTGGGGAACTTTAGTTTGAACTTGAGGCAACTTCCCTTGTTGCTTCTCACTAAGAGACTTCTTCTTCAAAGGGCAAGATCTAACATGGTGCCCTTCAACTTTGCACTTGAAACAAGTGATCTTGGCCGATTTCTTGACTTGCTCTTGGCCCTTCTTATTCTTGTTATACTTGGACTTGTTCTTAATATTTGAGTTGAATCCAAGTCCACTCTTGTCATTGGGGCGTCTTTGCACACTCAACATGTTGTCAAGTGTGGGCTTCCCATCATGACGCTTTTCCAAGTCTTTCTTCAAAGAAGTGACTTGGGCCTTGAGCTCTTTTAATTCCTCTACATGGTTAGTATCAACAAAAACACTAGAGGAAGTTGAAGCTTCATTGTTAGAGCAACAAGGCATGGAAAGTAATTCATCACAAGATGTAGCAATATTACGAGTGGATGAATTACTAGGACTAGCACATGGCAATAAAGCATTTTGAGTATAAGTTGTGCCATTGTCCACATGGGGCTCACAAGATGTTACCTTTAACATAATAGCCTCATGAGCTAACTTTAGCTTATCATAGGAGACTAGAAGGTCCTCATGAGAGCTCGAGAGCTTCTCATGGCTTTCTTCCAAATTCCCATATTTACTAGATAGCAACTCAAGTTGAGCCCTTAGCTCAACATTCTCCGTCAATATGGATGCTTCACAAGAGATAGAGTTAGTAGCACAAGCATCATTATTAATAGCAATAGGAGATGGTAATTTAGCAAGTCTTTTGAGTGAGAAGCTTTAAGTTGCGCATGAGACTCGGTGAGTTTGATGAGCTCACCCTTAACGACCTTAGAGCCATTTTCTAGGAGCTCAAAATTCTCAAGGAGTTTGGCATGTGCATCTATAAGCTTACCATTTGATACTTTGAAGTCATTAGCCACTTTAAGAGAACTATCATAGGATCCCTTTACTCTAGAAAGTTCGAGAGCATAAGTTTCCTCAAGAGACTCCTTGGTGGTTTGTTCTTCTTCAAGAGCTTCCTTGAGATCGGCGATCTCTTCCGCATACTTGTATTCGCGGTTAAGACTTTCATCAATGTGAGCTTCCAACTCCTCAATGGTAAGTTTGCGCTCAACAAGGGTAGACATGATTTCTAAGAAGTTAGCACGAGCATCTTTATTCTTTGAAAGAGAAAGAATAACCATTTTACCCTTCTCGAGTATGGAAGCATCATTATCATTTTGTTCATTTTTCTCATCACTATCATCATGAGATATATTGGGATCCAAAGTAGGAGATACCTCGGAAGCTTTAGCCATAAGGCAAAAGTGAGTACATGATGATGACGATGAAGAATTACTTGAGTCACCATTTAAATCCATATCTTGTTCCATGGAGTGTTCGGTTTCCTCTACATTGTTAGCCAAACAAATACTAGAGGAAATAGAACCATTTTTATCATGGCAACATGATATAGAGAGCATATCATCACAAGGATTAATCAAGCAATTTGTACATGATATGCAAGGACTATCAACACAAGCATGTAGATCATTTTTGGTTCTAGATGCGTTTAAGTCCAAAGATAAATCATTGCAATAAGATAGTGGTGAAGTATCATCAATAATAAGCTTACTATCATTTTTACAATATCTATCACTACTCACCATTGCATTACTTTGTGGCTTGCCACATGTAGGTGAAGTAGAAGAAGTTGAGAACTCATCACGGCCGGAAGTGGAGGGACAACAAGCATCTCCACAATTCTTGGACATATCATATTTATCTTGAAGCTTGGTCCAAAGCTCATGAGCATTCCGAAAAGGAGAGACCGACATAATAACTACATCGCTCAAAGCATTGAAAATCACATTAGAAGCTTGAGCATTTAGATAGGAATTATTCTCATCCAATAAAGATAATCTTTTGGGATTCCTTGGAGGAGAATAACCCCTATCTAGAATTCGCTCTATGTATGGGTCAATGACCCGAAGAATATCAAGAATGCGAATTTTCCAAACATCATAATTTGTGCCATCTAATATAAAAGAAGCATTGTGCACTAGTTCACTGGACGACATCTTTACTCTCCAGGCGGTGAAGCCAATAAGGAGAGAACCCGCTCTGATACCAATTGAAAGGACACGGATGTCGCCTAGAGGGGGGGGGTGAATAGGCGATTAAAATTCTTTGCGGTTTAGGCTTGAATAAATGCGGAATAAAACTAGCGTTTAATTTATCCAGCACGAAACCTAAACAAGCTAGGTTAACCTATGTGCACCAACAACTTATGCTAAACAAGATAAGCAAATATGTGATAGCAAGATATATTACTTCAAGCTCGATGGCTATCACAAAGTAAATAGCAAAAGTAAGAAGCTCGGGTATAGAAATACCGAGGCACTTGGAGACGATGATTTATCCCGAAGTTCACTTCGCAATGGAAGCTACGTCTCCGTTGGAGCGGTGCGGAGTCACAAAGTGATCCCCGAATAGCCGTCAAATGGCACATCGTAATCTCCTTCGTGCCTCCACCAATGCGGAGTGCCACGAACCACTATGGGACACTTGAGGGTGGTCACCGAACCCGTACAAGGATGAGGCACACTCCACAAGTTAATTGGAGGCTCTCACCGAATTCCCGCGGCTCCCAAAGCCACAAGAATCACAAGGTTGGGGCGCGACTCCACAACTTAATTGGAGGCTCCCAACTATCCCGCGAGCCACCAAAACTCCGAGATCAACAAGGACCGTCTAGGGCACTCCAAGTACCCAAGAGGACAAGCTCTAGGGTACCCCAAGTACCCAAGAGTAACAAACTTCTCAACTTCGATTTCCACGTATCACCGTGGAGAACTTAAACCGATGCAACCAATGCAAGAAGGCAAGACCACTAGAAGTGGTCAAATCCTTCACTCCCAAATCCCACTAAAAGCAACTAATGCTTGTGGGGGGAGAAGAGAGGAAGAATAAGGGATAACTCAACAAATGGAACTTCAAGATCACGATCTAGTAGGTTCCCCTCACTTAGAGGAGGAATGGATTGGATGAATATGTAGATCTTGATCTCCTCTCAAATTCCCTCAAAGATATGCAAGAATCATGGGAGGGATTGAGAGGAAGGCAAGCTTTTCCAAAGGTCAACAATGGAGGAGATAGAGGGGAAAAGCTAGCTCCAGGGGTGAGAGAACCGTTGGGGAAGAAACCCCCTTAAAAAGGTCCTCTCAAAAATCTGCCCGTTGCAGACGAAAAAGGCCGCATCGGTAGTACCGGGCCGATCCCGGTAGTACCGAGCCGTGTTGACTCGAGGAAGAACGAAGACCAGTCAGCGCTCCTAGACTCGGCGTGCAACGGTAGTACCGGACCACCTGGCCCGGTAGTGCTCCCTTCTAGGTAGTACCGCGTCACTACCGGGGCAACTACCGGGTTAAAACTTCGAGAGGCAGAGAGCCATTCGGAGATGCGGTACTGGGCCCGGTACTGCCCGCGGTAGTTCCGCAAGGGGTCACCCGGTAGTACCGGGAGAGGGTCGGTACTACCGGCCTAAGAAGAAACTGCAGAACCAGGAAAGGAGAACCGCAATAACTTTTGCAAGGAAGCTCCAAACGAGATGAATCCAATTCTGTTGGAAAGGTAGCGACAAGAGCTTTAGAGGGTCACAAATATAGAGGGGATACCACACATGGGAAGTTGTGGACCTATCTCGAAGGTGGACCGATACTATTTCCAACCAGAAAACGCAACAAGTTTTCCATACGAAATCCGTTTTCGGAGAACTTGGGCTTGTCATGAAGATCACAACAAGCACCAAAACCTAAGGCCATCTCCAGCCGTCCCCCCAGAGCCCCCCAGGAGGCCTTTTTTGCGCCGCGCCGGCCGAAAAGCGCCGTTTTTCTACCACTCGGCCCCCCCAGAAGCCCAGTTAGCGCCGTTTCGGCGGAAAAAATCGCCGACGCACCCAGGCGAAACCCAGCCCACTGGGTTCGGCCTGGGGAGGCCGGCGGAATGAGAAGCACGCGTGGGGCAGCGCTGTCGGCGAGACAAAGCCTTTTTCCCACCCCGACTCGCCTTTTCCTCTGTCCACCTCGCCGTCGCCTCGCCGTCACCGCCACCACCCTCCTTCGAGCCCCGCCCCGTCGAGCAGCTAGGAACCCCCCCGTCGAGCCCCCGCGCAGTCACCGGCGCCGCCCACTCTCCTCCGCCGCGATCTAGTCGGCTGGGCCGTTCTCGGAGCGAAGCGCGGCCACCCGCCCGCAAGGTGTTCGGCGATTCGCCTGACCCAAGGCATGGACTCCGACGACGAGGACATGCTCGCCGAGCTCTTCGACGAGGAAGATCAGGCCGACATCGACGACGAGGAACACCTCATGGTCTTGGCCTGTCTCGCCGGCTTGCTCGTCAACAGCGGGCCGCGTCGTGTTGGATCGACGCGCGGGCGCCGCAAGAGCAAGCAAAGGCAGCGGTACGAGGGCTACTGCATCCTCTACTCCGACTACTTCGCCAACAATCCTACGCAGGACGCGAAGGTGTTCCGGCGCCGGTTCAGGATGAACCGTGAGCTCTTCCTCGGGATCATGCACGCCATCCGGGAGTTCGACCCCTACATCAAATTGAAGAAGGACTGCACCGGCACGGTAGGCTTTACCTCAATTCAGAAGTGCACGATGGCCATGAGGTTGCTTGCATATGGTGCTCCCGCAGATTCACATGATGACTATCTGCGCATGAGCGAGTCCACGGCCCTGGAGTGCTTGAACTATTTCTGCCGGGCAGTGGTTGCAGTCTTTGGCCCAACGTACTTGCGATCACCCAATGCGCAAGACACTGCTCGCCTCCTCGCAGAGAATGAAGCAAGAGGCTTTCCTGGGATGCTTGGTAGCATCGACTGCATGCATTGGGCATGGAAGAACTGTCCATTCAAGTGGCAGGGGATGTACAAGGGAAAGGAAGGAGAGTGCTCCGTGATTCTCGAGGCCGTAGCTTCATATGATATGTGGATTTGGCATTCATTCTTTGGTATGCCAGGAACTCACAACGACATCAATCTCTTGCAGTGCTCGGATGTCTTTTCCGACCTTGTCGAAGGCAATGCTCCCCCTGTGAACTACGAGATCAACGGGCACCAGTACACAAAGGGCTACTACCTTGCAGATGGCATCTACCCCAGGTGGGCAACATTTGTGAAGAGCATCTCCAACCCTGTGCCAGGAAGCGCGAAGGCTTGGTTTTCCAAGTGCCAAGAGGCTTGCAGAAAGGATGTTGAGCGGGCATTTGGCGTGCTGCAGTCTCGATTCGCTGTTGTCCGGTACCCAGCTATGACTTGGTCGAAGTCCAACATGTGGGAGGTGATGCAGTGTTGTGTGATCTTGCACAACATGATTATTGAGAGTGAGCGGGATCACCCGGTGCCTGACAGTGAGGCAAGTGCACCATACTACCGTCAGGGTCCTCTTGCAGAGGTTGATCACCAGGTGCCGGCATCATGGACAGCCTTCCTCACCACGCGCCAGGAGATTCGAGACGCTGGAACACATCTAGCTCTACAGGATGCCAATGCCTAGTACGATTTGTTTTATTTGCTTGTATTGTTGAACTATTTATTTGTGTATGGATTTGTACGTTAAACTATTTATTTATGTGTGAATTTGTATGTTAAATTATTTCTATGTGTGAATTTGTATGCCAAAAAAGGGCCGGCCTTTCTTTTAGGCCGCATCGCCGGCTGGGCATCGCCGGCTGGGCGGTTCACGGCTGGTAAACACGCCCCCCAGGGTTCGGTTTCGCGCCGCGGCGGCCCAGAAAAGGCGGCGTTTTGGCCCCTGGGGGGGCACAACGGCTGGAGATGGCCTAACAAGGAGAAAATCCAAATAAGAACAAAGAAATATGATGAAGGCAAGTATGCAAAGGTTTGAGCTCTCTCCAACTGATACGCTAAAGCTCAATCGAGAGCCCTTCTTGATAGTACGGTATCTATCCTATAACCCGGTCTCCCAGCTAGTACCACGAGACCGGTAAAATAGAAACCCTATCATACCTTTGCCTTGCGCATTCCACTTGAGCTAGATGACGTCGATCTTGATCTCTTCAAGTGGACCACCTTTCTTGATTGCGCTTCGCTTGGTGAAGACTCAAACATTGCTCCCCCATACTCCACTATGGGAGAGCCTCTCTTAGGCACATCTTCACATGAACATTATCTCTAAATGGGTGGCAAGCTTCAAGCCTAGGATTTCTTCGAGATGCTCCTCTTGAACTTGCGCTTCTCAACATTGATGACGATCACCACTTGATATCATCGATCATGGGCCATATGAAATCATGAATGATCACATAATTCTTTTCTTCAAGACATACTTGCAATATGCTCAACTCGATGATCTTGATGCCAAATACTTCATTATATCAATATATTCATGGCATCAACCTTGAATCCAACATATGGAGTTCAAGCATGGTCTATGGACAAACACTACAAGTAAAACTCAATGCAACCATTAGTCCATAGGGATTGTCATTAATTACCAAAACCACACATGGGGGCGCCATGCCCTTTCAGTGTCAGTGAAGAAATTAGAGGAAACAGTTGTTTATCGCCTCCGTTTGCGATGTTATTATATGCTATAAATGTGCCACTGCGGCAACCCTAACGCTCTCGCTCTCACTCTCACTCTCACTCCACAGTCATAGTGTGGCGGCGGCTCCAGACCTAACCCTTATCTTACAGATCTGAGCCGCCGCGCATCTTCCCCCAGCGGCGCGTCAGCGCATCTTCCCCCAGCGGCACGTCGTGAGCCGCCACGTATCCCCCCCAGCGGCGCGTCGTGAGCTGCCGCGCATCCCCCCAGCATCTCGTCGGCGAGCCGCCGGGCATTTCCCCCGAGTATGTCGCCGACGCGGATCTACTGGTCTATTGCCGTGCATCTTCCCCAGGTATGTAGCCGACTAGATCTTACATTTTGTTTAAAGTAGCACAAAAAACTTGTCTAATATTTGAAGTCTAGTATTGTGTTCTGTCTAGTGCCGATGATGAATACACCCCTCGACACTAGATCTTACATTTTATTTAAAGTAGCATCTACCGATCTAGTATTGTAGTACTGTCTAGTATTGTAGTATTGTGTTTTGTCTAGTATTGTAGTACTGCCGATGATGAATACACCCCTCAACACTAGATCTTACATTATTTTTAAATTAGCATATAAAATTTGTCTAGTATTTGAAGTCTAGTATTGTGTTGTGTTTGTTTTTAGTACTGCCGATGATGAATACATTACCTTCGACTTGTCTAGTATTTGAAGTCTAGTATTGTGTTGTGTTTGTTTTAGTATTTGAAGTCTAATAGATTAATTTCAACCCTTTGTCAATGTGCTAATCCTAGTTATGGTTTTGTGTAGCTAGTGTATGAAGTAATAGTATATTTTGGCAACAATGCATAAAAATGGTGAGGCAATTGAAGGTAACATCACCTTCAAGTTCTGCCTCCAAATCGCTTCGATCGGACAGCAAGCACACGGATATAGACGCTTAAGGTGTAAACTGTTTTCATCTTAAATTGTATTTATATCATGTAGCATCATATTTGGCTCTTCTAGACATCCATGTATTTTATATGCAGAAGCGCCATGCAGATCCAAACAAGCTTTAAAAGAGCTAAATACAAAGTGGGATCATATCCGTGAACCGTCGCTGTTGTGACGTTTCGCTGCACTGTTCAAAACACTTTTTTTAATTAAGAGTGTCTTGGACAGTGTGGCCGAAATGTCACAGCGGTGACGTTATTATATTTCGGCGACACCGTCCAAGATGGAGCAAGCCTCGCTACGAAGAATTTGGCAAGATTAATTTGCTAAGGAGGCTTGCGAGCTCGGTGTGGTTTCTTGTCTTTAGTTTCTCCATCTATTTTGTGTATGTGTGTAGCAATTTGGCTGCAGATGTGATTTGGAGAAGCATGAAACCGCTACTCGAGTCTCTTGCTAGGTCGAATTCCGTTTTCGGTGCTTCGGAACTGAGGAAGAAGGTGGAGCTGGAGAAGAGTGGAGTGTCATAAAAGTTAAGTTTAGGGAGGCATGAGAATGATAGGATTAGCGAGGCATGTGTAACTCATCTTTTGATGCTATGTAATGATGACAATTCTTATATACGTTATGAATGGATTTGGTAGCAACTTTGTGCTTCTACTGTGAGATTTTGAATGTAATTTGACAACTGAATTGCTCCTGTAGGCTTCTGAAAGAACCTCAATGCAAACGAGTAAAATAGAATCTCTGTTACTGATGCACCGATACATCGGAAACAGAGATGGGTCCGCAACCGTAGCCAACTTATGCCTCATCGGTGACGGTTTTTTGCCTCCGTTACCGATGAAGGCCTTCACATCAGTGACATGGTCATGGACACGGACCCTTTCTCCGTTGCCGAAGGGGTTTTTGGCCCGTTTCCGATGTGTCGTTCTGCACTAGTGATCGATCACGCTTCGAGGGCATAAATCTTTCGCCTCTCTTGTTGCGTAGGTTTATTTTGGTCTAGATCACCAAGTCAGTCGCGTAACCCGAGTCAGATCCTGTCCGGAAGGGTTACAAATTTATAAATATGCAGCATTGTCCATCTTTGCATATTTATAACCGTAACTATTCTGGATTATCCTGTTGGACAACGCGAGTATGTGTAGATTGAGTCGTGTTCCATGTTCTACCCCTTCCTGAGACGGAATTTCGGCAGCACCTCCCCGTTGTTCTTCGGATGCACACCCTCTCGGCTTGACAAGCTCGAGACGTGTATTCTGAAGAACAGCGGGGAGGTGTGATACGTCTCCAACGTATCCATAATTTCTGCTGTTCCATGCTTATATTATACCATTTGCTACATGTTTTATATACACTTCATATCACTTTTATGCATTTTCTGGGACTAACCTATTAACAAGATGCCACAGTGCCAGTTCCCTGTTTTCTGCTGTTTTTGGTTTCAGAAAGTTACTTCTGGAAATATTCTCGGAATTGCACGAAACAAAAGGCCAAGTCCCTATTTTTCCAACACGTACACGGAGTCCGAAGGAGAGACGAAGAGCCACGAGGTGGCCAAACCATAGGCGGCGCGCAGGGGCCCACCGCGCCGCCTGGTGGTTTGGGCCCCTCGGGGGTCCGCCGACATCGCCCCTTCGCCTATTTATTCCCCGAGACGTGAAAACCCTAAAACACCGAGCCTTTCATCCAGAACATATTCGCTGCCGCCGCCGTCGTCAACCCTAACTCGGGGGGTTCTGAAGCTCTTCCCGGCACCCTGCCGGAGAGGGGAATCATCACCGGAGGGCTCTACATCGCCATGCCCGCCTCCGGAGTGATGCGTGAGTAGTTCATCCTTGGACTATGGGTCCATAGCAGTAGCTAGATGGTTGTCTTCTCCACTTGTGCCATCATGTTTAGATCTTGTGAGCTGCCTATCATGATCAAGATCATCTTATTGTAATGCTACATGTTGTGTTTGCTGGGATCTGACTTATATTGATACCTATGTGGAGCTGAATATTATATTATCATGTCTATGTCATTTGTGATCTTGCATGCTCTCCGTTACTTGTTGAAGCCTTGGCCAAGTGAATACTTGTGACTCCAAGAGGGGGTATTTATGCATGATAGTTGGGTTCAACCTCTATTTAACCTGGGATAGTGACAGCAAGTTCTAAGGTTGTAGATGTGTTGTTGCCACTAGGGGTAAAACAGCAATGCTTTATTCAAGGATGAATGTATTGTTTACATTACGCACATTACTTAATGCAATTGTCTGTTGCTTGCAACTTAATACTGGAAGGGGTACGGATGTTAACCGGAAAGTGGACTATTTAGGCATAGATGCATGCTGGATAGCGGTCTATGTACTTTGTCGTAATGCCCAAATGAATCTCATAGTAGACACCACAACTCACACATGCATGTTATATGCACTTATCAATTGTCAATTGCCCAGCTGTAATTTGTTTACCCAGCATGTTAGTTATCTTATTGGAGAGACACCACTAGTGAACTGTGGACCCCGGTCCATTCTTTTACATCTGAAATACAATCTACTGCAATCATTGTTCTCTACTGTTTTATGCAAACAAACATCATCTTCCATTCGATACGTTTAACCCTTTGTTTTCAGCAAGCCGGTGAGATTGACAACCTCACTGTTAAGTTGGGGCAAAGTAATTTGATTGTGTTGTGCAGGTTCCACGTTGGCACCGGAATCCCTGGTGTTGCGCCGCACTACACTCCTTCACCAACACCTTCGAAGCAACCTCGTTTTCCTACTGGTTCGATTAAACCTTGGTTTCATACTGAGGGAAAACTTGCTGCTGCACTCATCATACCTTCCTCTTGGGGTTCCCAACTGACGTGTGACGTACAAGCATTGTTTCTGGCTGTTGCCGGGGAGATATTCCCTCGTCAACTTAGCGCTAGCAACACGTTTTCTGGCGCCGTTGCCGGGGAAAACCGAATTGCTTCTGCAAGGGGAGTCTCTCACACCCAATCTCTTTACTTTGTTATTTGTCTTGCTTAGTTTATTTTTATTTAGTCTTGTTTGCTCTCTTTATCAAAAACACAAAAAAATTAGTTACTTGTTTAATTCGGTTTGATTTTTTTTTCAAAATGAATGCTCCTGAAGTTGAAGTTCGTTCTTTTAGGCAACTAGGAGGTGAAAATTTGAAAGATGCTTGGTATAGAATTAGTGATGCTCATCATAGATGTACTAAGAAACACTCTACCACTATTTTATGTTGGTATCTCTAGTTGGTATAGGTATGTTCTAGACACTCTTACAGGTGGAAATTTCTTGGGTACTCCTGCTTTAGAAGCCTGTAATATTATTGAAAGTTTGGTAGGAACACCACCCACTAAAGATATTAAAATTGAGATCACCTTGGAGGATGTTATAAATAAGTTAGACTCTATGGAGAATTTTTTTCCAAATTTTCTTGATTGTATTGGTAAGACTAATGAATCAATAGCCACCATCAATGAAAGAATCACTGTTCTTGAGGATAATAATATCCATGACACCCAAAATCATAGAATTGATGAGTTAGAGGAAGCTATTGAAACCTTAAGTTCAACCTTTACTTCTCTTAAGTCTAAAAAGGAGAAAGTTTATGTGGGTAGAGAGCAAAAGTTTATGTATGTTCCTAAAGTGCCAAAACCAAAGACTCATTATGAGCTTAAAATTGATAAAACTTTTAGTACGGTTAAAGGTAATGAAACACCTCCAGGAACATCTAAGATACCCATTGTTACAAGCTGTGTGTTGGAAGAAGCTTTTGATGATTTGAATGATTTGCCACTTGACAACACTTGATTTTCACTTTCTGCGCCTAGCTGAAAGGCGTTAAAGAAAAGCGCTTATGGGAGACAACCCATCGTTTTTATTTGCTGTTATTTTTGTTTTCTTTGAGTCAAGGAGTTTTGTTACTTCTGTAGCAACTCCTTTGTATCTTTATTTTATCGCAATGTTGTGCCAAGTAAAGTTCTATATTGAAAGTTGATGCAAGATTTGGATTTCTGCGCAGTGACAGATTTTTAGCTGTCACGGATTTGAGCTTATCTCCCTGTAGAAAATTCAAAAAATTCTGAAAAAATCACGCATATTCCTGAGATATGTACGCAACTTTCATTATTTTAGGCCAGATCCATCTGAGCAACTTAAGTGCCTCGAAAAAATTCGTCATTCCAGACTGTTCTGTTTTTGACAGATTCTGCCTTTTGTTTTGCATTCGCTCTTTTACTGTGTTTGTGTGGATTTCTTTGCTCCACAAAGCATTGGTGGCTGTAGCTAATGTCCAGAAGCTTTGGGATTGATTGTATCATTACAGAATATGAGAATTTTTGATTATGCACTAACCCTCTAATGAGAACTGTCTTGAGTTTGGTGTGAAGGAAGTTTTCAAGGATCAAGCGAGAAGGGTGATATTATGTGATCAAGAAGAGTGAAAAGCCTAAGCTTGGGGATGCCCCCGTGGTTCATCCCAACCATATTCAGAGAGACTCAAGCGTCTAAGCTTGGGGATGCCCAAGGCATCCCCTTCTTCATCAACAAACTTATCAGGTCATCTCTAGTGAAACTATATTTTAATTCTTTCACATCTTATGCGCTTTACTTGGAGCGTCTGTGTGTTTTTATTTTTGTTTTTGTTTGAATAAATTCGGATCCTAGCAATCCTTGTGTGGGAGAGAGACACGCTCCGCTTTTTCATGTGAATACTCATGTTCTTCACTTATATTTGTTGAGTATTCTTAACTAGCTACTGCAGTGCTTTTAGCTCCTGTTTTTCATGCATCTCTTCGAGCTGTTAGCACTTGTTTATAAATACTCTCTTGCTGCATTATATTATCATTTGGAGAGTTTATGTTTAAATAAATTGATTGGTGTTTGTTTGGAAGAAAGAAAATGCTACATGTAGTAGTTGGTATTGGAAAAGACATATGCATTCTTGTAGATCATTGTCTTGTTTCGATTTGATACTTTGCAATTGTTTTGAGCTCTCAAGTAGATCATGTTTAAGCTCTTGCATCATGTAGTTAAAGCCTAGTAGTGGAGAACTACCGTAGAGCTTGTTGAGACTTGGGATGCATATTTGTTCTCTCTAAGGTCTAGATATTTTCTGGTAAAATGTTTGAGCAACAAGGAAGACAGTGTAGAGTCTTATAATACTTGCAATATGTTTTTATGTGATTCTTGCTGTACCGGTTTATACTTGTGTTTGCTTCAAACAACCTTGCTAGCCTAAACTCTGTACTGAGAGGGAATGCTTCTCGTGCATCCAAAACTTGAGCCAAAACCCATGCCATTTGTGTCCACCATACCTACCTACTATGTGGTATTTCCTGCCATTCCAAGTAAATATTTCATGTGCTACCTTTAAACTATTCAAAACTTTATTACTCCTTATTTGTGTCAATGTTTTATAGCTCATGAGGAAGTATGTGGTGTTTTATCTTTCAATCTTGTCATTTACTTCTGACAGACTTTCACCAATGGACTAGTGGCATATACATCCGCTTATCCAATAATTTGCAAAAAGAGCTGGCAACGGGGTGCCCAGCCCCAATTAATTACAACTTTCATTAATAATTCTCTTCACATGTTTTGCCCTGATTTATCAGTAAGCAACTTAATTTGCAAATAGACACTCCTCCATGGTATGTGAATGTTGGAAGGCACCCGAGGATTCGGTTAGCCATGGCTTGTGTAAGCAAAAGGTTGGGAGGAGTGTCATCTATAAAGAAACTAAAATACATGTGTAAACAAAAGAGAAGAGGGATGATCTACCTTGCTGGTAGAGATAACGTCCTTCATGGGAGCCGCTCTTGAAAGTCTGGTTGACAAGGGGGTTAGAGTGCCCACTACCATTCGTTGACAACAACAAACACCTCTCAAATACTTATTTTGTGCTCTCTATATGCTTTCGAAAACTTAAAAAGCTCTAGCACATGATTTAATCCCTGCTTCCCTCTGCGAAGGGCCTATCTTTTACTTTATGTTGAGTCAGTTTACCTACTCCTTTCTATCTTAGAAGCAAACACTTGTGTCAACTTTGTGTGCATTGATTCTTACATGTTTACTTATTGCACTTGTTATATTGCTTTATGTTGACAACTATCCATGAGATATACATGTTACAAGTTGAAAGCAATGCTGAAACTTAATCATCCTTTGTGTTGCTTCAATGCCTTTTACTTTGAATCTATTGCTTTATGAGTTACCTCTTATGCAAAACTTTTTGATGCTTGTCTTGAAAGTACTATTCATGAAAAGTTTTTGCTTATATGATTCATTGTTTACTCTTTATCTATTTGTTAGCAAACTATAGACATTGCTTTGAGTCACTTCATTCATGACATGAGCCTTGCAATATATTGATCAAGATTGTGTGAAAGCATGTCTCCTCAGAAATTATTTGTTGTTATCGTTTTACCTACTCGAGGACGAGTAGAACTAAGCTTGGGGATGCTTGATACGTCTCCAACGTATCCATAATTTCTGCTGTTCCATGCTTATATTATACCATTTGCTACATGTTTTATATACACTTCATATCACTTTTATGCATTTTCTGGGACTAACCTATTAACAAGATGCCACAGTGCCAGTTCCCTGTTTTCTGCTGTTTTTGGTTTCAGAAAGTTACTTCTGGAAATATTCTCGGAATTGCACGAAACAAAAGGCCAAGTCCCTATTTTTCCAACACGTACACGGAGTCCGAAGGAGAGACGAAGAGCCACGAGGTGGCCAAACCATGGCCGCGCAGGGGCCCACCGCCCGCCTGGTGGTTTGGGCCCCTCGGGGGTCCGCCGACATCGCCCCTTCGCCTATTTATTCCCCGAGACGTGAAAACCCTAAAACACCGAGCCTTTCATCCAGAACATATTCGCTGCCGCCGCCGTCGTCAACCCTAACTCGGGGGGTTCTGAAGCTCTTCCCGGCACCCTGCCGGAGAGGGGAATCATCACCGGAGGGCTCTACATCGCCATGCCCGCCTCCGGAGTGATGCGTGAGTAGTTCATCCTTGGACTATGGGTCCATAGCAGTAGCTAGATGGTTGTCTTCTCCACTTGTGCCATCATGTTTAGATCTTGTGAGCTGCCTATCATGATCAAGATCATCTTATTGTAATGCTACATGTTGTGTTTGCTGGGATCTGACTTATATTGATACCTATGTGGAGCTGAATATTATATTATCATGTCTATGTCATTTGTGATCTTGCATGCTCTCCGTTACTTGTTGAAGCCTTGGCCAAGTGAATACTTGTGACTCCAAGAGGGGGTATTTATGCATGATAGTTGGGTTCAACCTCTATTTAACCTGGGATAGTGACAGCAAGTTCTAAGGTTGTAGATGTGTTGTTGCCACTAGGGGTAAAACAGCAATGCTTTATTCAAGGATGAATGTATTGTTTACATTACGCACATTACTTAATGCAATTGTCTGTTGCTTGCAACTTAATACTGGAAGGGGTACGGATGTTAACCGGAAAGTGGACTATTTAGGCATAGATGCATGCTGGATAGCGGTCTATGTACTTTGTCGTAATGCCCAAATGAATCTCATAGTAGACACCACAACTCACACATGCATGTTATATGCACTTATCAATTGTCAATTGCCCAGCTGTAATTTGTTTACCCAGCATGTTAGTTATCTTATTGGAGAGACACCACTAGTGAACTGTGGACCCCGGTCCATTCTTTTACATCTGAAATACAATCTACTGCAATCATTGTTCTCTACTGTTTTATGCAAACAAACATCATCTTCCATTCGATACGTTTAACCCTTTGTTTTCAGCAAGCCGGTGAGATTGACAACCTCACTGTTAAGTTGGGGCAAAGTAATTTGATTGTGTTGTGCAGGTTCCACGTTGGCACCGGAATCCCTGGTGTTGCGCCGCACTACACTCCTTCACCAACACCTTCGAAGCAACCTCGTTTTCCTACTGGTTCGATTAAACCTTGGTTTCATACTGAGGGAAAACTTGCTGCTGCACTCATCATACCTTCCTCTTGGGGTTCCCAACTGACGTGTGACGTACAAGCATTGTTTCTGGTGCTGTTGCCGGGGAGATATTCCCTCGTCAACTTAGCGCTAGCAAGGTGCTGCCGAAATTCCGTCTCGGGTCGGGGTAGAACATGGAACACTACTCGATCTACACGTACTCGGGCGGGATAGGGCCCTACCTATTAGAAGTGTAGGTGAACCCTTGCATCCTGTAAAGATAAAATTTGGCCGTGATTAATCTGGTGACACTGAATAAATTTATTATTACTTGGTGCATATACGAAATGCGTTGTTGTTTGGCTCCCAATAAAGCAGAGGATGACTGATAATGGGTGGATGTACAGTGGCCGTATCAGTAAGACTGAAAGAACAGCTGAGTGGGAATGGAAGAATGATTTATTAGTGAAGGAGTTAGGGCGTGGTTCAAAACAGTCAGGAGTTCTTCCAACGTGCCCTTGCACTAAGTGCAAGAATCGTTTCCGTCAGGGAAAGGATGAAATGACAAAACACCTTTGGTTGTCTGGGTATATGCCTAACTATGTCACGCTGGTCGACTTTGCTCAGTACGAACGTGACAAAGGTGAGGTGCTGCGGCAGCGGATCGATGGCAATGAGTACGATGGGGTGAGAAACTTGCTAGATGCTCTCAATGATGCTGACATGCCGGATTCGCCACCTCCACAGGAGGAACCGGAGGAACCGGGTGAACCGGAGGAACCGGAGCCAACCGCGAAGGCTTTCCTTGATATGATGGCCTCGGCTAAGAAGCCTCTATACAAGGGTGCAAACATTTCTTAGCTCGATGCCATATCTCAAGTACTAAGTGACAAGTGCCAGTACTCCACCACCCGTGGAGGCTTTGAAGCTAATCTGAAAACATTTGGCAACATGTTGCCCGAAGGCCATTGTCTGCCAAAAACCATGCACGAAACAAAGAAACTATTGGGATCCCTCAGCATGGATTATGAAAAGATAGATTGTTGTCCAAAAGGTTGCCTTCTGTTCTGGAAACAGTATGCGGATGACAAGTACTGTAGCCTTTGTGGCGCCTCTAGGTATCATGAGAAAACGGGGCCCGATGGTCAGAAGACGCAGGGCAAAGTTGCTGTGAAGATTCTTCGGTACCTCCCATTCATAAAAGAATCTAGCGGCTTTACTTTCTGAGGAGACTGCCACACTGATGACTTGGCACAAGAATGGGAAGAGATACGTCGACGAGTTCGGACGGAAAAAGATGGGACATCCATCTGATGGTAAGGCATGGGAGAATTTTGATAAGAAACACCCCAATAAGGCAGCAGATGCTCGGAATGTCAGAATTGCGATAGCAACAGATGGATTCAATCCATATGGTATGTCAACTGCCTCGTACAGCTGCTGGCCCGTGTTTGTTATTCCGCTCAATCTCCCTCCCGGGGTCCTAATGCAAAGGAAGTTCATGTTTCTGTCGCTGGTCATTCCAGGGCCCGAATACCCGGGGAAGAATTTGAGTGTCTACATGCAACCGCTTGTGGATGATTTGCACCACTCATGGCACAATGGGACGTGGACATATGACCGAGCATCAAAGCAAAACTTCTTGATGAGAATTTGGTACCACTATTCCATGCACGACCTACCCGGGTATGCCCTATTCTGCGGATGGTGTACAGCTAGTAAGTGGCCATGCCCAGTGTGCCGGAACGACTTGAGTTCACTTGGCTAAAGTCAGGTCGCAAGTATGTCGCATTTGACAAGCATCGACCATTCCTCAAAAGAAGGCATCCTTATCGAGAAAACAAAAAAAACTTCACGAAGGGCATAATTGTGCGTGAAGAAAAAGAGATACCGAAATTTGATGGTGCAACTGTTGATGCCGAGCTACGTGCTCTCGTGCCTGCTCAGGGACCTGGCCCAAAATTTGTGGGATATGGCTTAACGCACAACTGGACTCACGTGGCAGGCTTAACGCAGCTAGAGTATTACAAGGACCTCGAACTTCCCCATAACATCGATGTGATGCACACCGAAAAGAATGTTGGAGAGATGATCTTTCACACAGTCCTGAACATTCATGGGAAGTCAAAGGACAATGTCAAGGCTAGAGTCGATGTTGAGCAGCTCTGTGATAGGGAGAGATTACACATGCAGCCTCCTGACCGCCATCAAAAAAATTGGTTCAAGCCGAATGTCGACTACTGCCTTGATAGTATCCAAAGAAGGAGACATTCAAGTGGCTCAAACAAGTCGTGATGTTCCCTGATGGTTATTGTTCTAATATAAGTAATGGAGTCAATATTGGAACGGGAAAAGTCACTGGGCTCAGAGTCACGACTATCATATATGGATTGAGCGGTTGATGCCGGTGATGCTTCGAGGGTATCTCCCCGAACGTGTCTGGCGAGTGATTGCGGAGTTGAGCCATTTCTTCCGCACGCTCTGTGCGAAGCAGATATGTCCGTGATTATTGGGAAGCTACGTGATCTTGTGCCGGAGTTGCTATGCAAGTTAGAGGCTATCTTTCCGCCAGACTTCTTTGTTCCGATGGTACATCTCGTTGTGCATCTCGCGAACGAGGCACTCTTGGGTGGACCGGTGCAGTTTTGCTGACAATTTGTATTGAGAGAGATTTAAGTATATTCGAAACATAACTGGAAACAAAGCTAAGATCGAAGCATGCATAGCTAATGCAACAATACTCCGGGAGATGGCAGACGCCGTGACAACGTTCTATCCCGATGAAGTTCCCACTATGCATAACCCGGTCTCTCGGTACAATGTCGACGAGCCCAAGCATGACCCAAGCTCCTACTCTTCCAATGTCCCGGTGGCAAGGACGGTGCCGGTGTAAAATTTAAGTTGACCAAGGAAGAGAAGGATTGCATAATGCTCTATGTGCTTACGAACATGATGGAAGTAGTCCATTTCATCAGGTAAAATGGTGAACAAATTACTTTGCAACTAGTAACTCGGTTTCGGTCTAATACGTATTTTCTCCTTTCAGCCAATTCCAAGATGAACAGTGGTCGGGAAAGGCAGATCCCTCTCCCACGGAGCTGGACACTCTTCTGAAAGAGGGTGCTCACGGAGGAAAAAAATTTGTGTCTTGGTTCATGGAAAAAGTAATTTCTAACCTGTCCCTCTTACCTTGCAATCTGTCACTTGTCCCTCTTATTACACGTAACTAATGCGCAAAACATTTTAAACCGTACTTGTAGGGAGTTGATCCCAACGTTGAGATGACGGATGAGTTGAGATGTGTTTCCCAAGGTTTTAACCATACCGTCATGAAGTATGAGAAGTATGATGTGAATGGGTTCTGCTTCCATACAGAGTATCACCAGAATAGTCGGCCGAATGCAAAACTATAAATACTGGGGTCTTCACCAAAGGATCCAGAGGAGCCGATGGAGCCTATTACGTAGATTACTACGGAAGGTTAGAAAAGGTATACGAGTTGACATTCAATCATACGAACATACAACTCAAGCTCGTTGTGTTCCAGTGCCACTGGTTCGACCCAAGCACTGGACCACACGGTGGACAGAGAAGTGACCCTTCCATTGGGTTAGTTGAAGTTAAGCCTTCAACCACCTATAGCGGAGCCGATGTCTTTGTTGTGGCTCACCAAGCCAAGCAAGTTTATTATTTGCCCTACCCATACCAGAAAGAGAACCTCAAGGGCTGGGAAGTCGTGTTCCAGGTATTGCCACATGGTAAGCTACCCATGCCCTCCACCGATGATTACAACAACATTGATCCTAAAACATACTAGGGAATTTTCTATCAAGAGCAAGAGTACTTCGGGGACTTTGCCTTACAAGCGGTCGTCTTGAGGACCTCGAGAACGATGCACACACTCGTGGTGAGGCAGTGGTGGATCTAAAGGACATAAATATGCTCTCGAAGTTACATGCGGACAATGGCGATGATGACGAGCCTCCACCGTGCGATGAGCCTCCAACCTACTACTCACGTGATAGTGATAGTGATAGTGAGAATGAGAACCAACTTAATGAAACCAACGTGATTGTGAGAGTGATGATTCGAGGTGACGGTTTTTATGTCTCTATGCTTAGTATTTATTTTTCATCATGCTTCTTAATTACATTATGTCTTTATGCTTGGTGTCTACATGTTATTATGTCTTTATGCTTTAGTATTTATTTTTCAACATGCTTCTTCATTGCATTACGTCTTTATACTTAGTGTCTACATGTTATTATGTCTTTATACTTACTTGTTTTCTCTTTCTCAATGCAGTTGATTGAACAATATGAGCCAAGTCAAGGAAAACACCCCGTCGCCGCAATAGATGTAGGGCTTTCGGCCGCTAGACATTTATCTATGTATGATGATGGTCCTATGTGTATATCTACTTGATAATATAGTATTTTTCTTGATGATATTGCTTGGATGATGTATGGAGCCTATGTGTGATCTTGTTTGTGATGATATTGCCATGTTTTTTAATTTTATTTCCTGCCATTTTTGCTGGCAAAACGAGCTCCTGGAACAAATTTTCAAAAAAATCTGGGAAAGCTGTGCCGACGGCATTGCCGTACCTATGCCGACAGCAATGCCATCGGCACAGCCTCCAGCCTAGACGCTCCAGATCCACCCACGTGTCCAACCTGTGCGTCGGCACAGCCTCCCGCCTGGACGCTCCAGTTCATGTCACGTGTCCAACCTGTGCCGACGAATAGTGTGCCGACGACCACTTCATGGCCGTCGGGAGAGCCTGTGCTGACGGCAAAAATCTGTGCCGACGGCCAGATAGTCTGTGCCTACGGGGATCTGTGCCGACGGCAAAAGGCCGTCGGCATAGCCTATGTTTCCTGTAGTGACTATTATCGATTTTTTGCTTTCTTATCAACTTAAAAATTGGTTGCACCATTTTTTTTTAAGAATACGCCATGAAAAGGCGTATGAATTTCATTGATAGAAGAGGCCAAGCGGTATGTCCACAACTCGTAGGCTTTACAACTAGCAGAGAAACGAAAAGAGTACAATGTTCTCTCACCTAAACATCCTACTCAAAATGGTCTCCTTCTCTAAACCCTCACGGCAACTACTCCCCTCCAACTCTCCAAGCCACCTCAACGGCCCATTGGCCAAAACCCTAAAACCCTCACCTCGACGGAGTCTCGCTATGTTCCATTGATCCACTTCTGCTCGATAATCCTCCCCGCCGAGACATGTGCATGCCTGTAAACCACGTCATTTCGGTGTAGCCAAATACACCACATGACTGAGATGATACATGACCACACACTAGTGGAAACCCCCCTCTTGTCCCGGGTTGGGAACCCCTAATGTACCGGATTGCCATCCGGTACATGGCAACCGGGACTAGAGCCTTCCCCTCTTGTCCGGGGTGGGTTACGACCCGGGACAAGAGCCTCCACGTGGGGGCAGCGCATGCGCATGTGAGAGGAGCTCTAGTCCCGGGTTGTAATACCACCCGGGACAAGAGCCCTCCACGTGGGGGCAGCGCATGCGCATGTGAGAGGCTCTAGTCCCGGGTTGTAATACCACCCGGGACTAGAGATGCTTCCACGTGGCGGCCTGTGACTTTTTTCGTTCCGATTGTTGTATATTACGAATAATTTGCAAAAAATACGGTTAATTATCTGTAAATCAGAAAAAAACATATAACATATCAAAATGTTCGTAAGAGCAAGCTTTATGAGATAGTCGGGAAATCGGAAGTCAGAACGGAAAGTCGTGAAGACGGGAAAGTATTCGATTATTCGATTACAAATAAAGATCCCATATATAAGAGAGACTAGAACCGTCAACTATTCGATTACATGGAGATCACCAAGCTAGCCACTACTAGAGCCCGTCATCTATCTTGATTCGGCGCCATTGTATTTTCCCTTCTGATCTAAGACATAGTTCATCAAAAAGCCCGCAATTTCCTCGCTAATTGCTCGAAAGCGGTCCTTTAGTTTCACGTTCCTCCGTTTTCGATCCATCTATAAAAGAAGGGAGATTAATATGAATATCAATCATCATAACAGAAATTATGAATGACACTCAACACAAATGATGGTTATAAAATGAAATTGTGAATTTATTTGTTCACTTACTTCGATAAATGTGTCTCGGTTCCGCTCAGAGACTATCTTGCGAATCCACTCGCAGACGTAGTATCCACACAAATTGGTTCCTTGTGGCTGCCTATCCAACCACTACACGAGAATAGATTTCAATCAAATAATAATCAAGCATCACGATGGTATTGAAATTTTAATTGAAAGGGATGCGCGAACACCTAGCTCATACTACTTACTCTGGGGTATTTATAAGTAAGGTTCTCCGGAAAGTCACCTTTTGTAGTCTTTCGGAAAAGTTCCCAAACCCTGCCCAGCAAACAATTGAATAAATGAGTTATTAATTAGTTACTTCATATCTCAGGAAAGAGACCGATGTAATAAGATAAAGATTGAAATTACCGTGCGAGCACTCCTTGGATAAATTCGTGCCTCTCTTTGGCCAGTTCAATGAGTCCATAATATCAATTTCTGCTGTATCGACTCGAATTACTAACAGAATGTAATGGTCGCTGCGCACGTTTATATATGTCAGTAACTAATCAGTTACACTTAACATCAAGTAAGCAAACATTAACCAATGTGTACAAGACAGTAATACTCTTACCTGAAATGGTAAGGAAACAATATCTGCCCTTTATAATGTTGTTCTCGGAGGGCCCTAAACAAGTTGTCCACCGTATCGTCGTGGTTTAATGTAAACATTTTCTGATTAACTAGGCTTGGGTCGACGAACCCAATCTCAAACGACCCCTTTCTGTCACATTCATCGCTCTTCATTCTGCATAATACCGTAGTGAGCATAATTAGAACAGGGCAATGACCGAGCTAAGCTATAGACTTACAATGTTAATGAGATTACAAAAAATAAATGGATTGAATCACTTACAGACAATAGGTACTGAGGATGCTCAAGTCGAGGGCGTCAAGCTGGTATAACTGATAGAGTTCTTCAAGTGGAATAGTTAACTCGCTTGTAATACCGCTGAAATGTTCACTTGTAACTCTCACAATGATCATTTCTCGACCTAGCAAAACGACCTCCTTGTACCACTTATGCAGTCTTGTCATTTGTGTTGGTAGAACCTTGAGCTCATCAGGTGACACTAGATCCTTCCCGTATACCCAGGGCCATTTAGCAGGTTCAAATGTAGAGGAGAGGAGATTTTCGTTGTACTTAGACCAAACCTTAAGTTTCTTGCGTCACCTGCAAAATTCTCGTACTCTGTATCGATTTTTCTCCACTGCGAACCATCAGCTGGATGTCTGTTCATCTCGTCGCTCTTGCGGTCTTCTTTGTGCCATCGCAACAACTTGGCATGCTCTTTGTTTCTGAACAAACGTTTCAACCGTGGTATTATAGGAGCGTACCACATCACCTTGGCAGGAACCTTCTTCCTGGCGGGCTGGCCCTCAACATCACCAGGGTCATCTGCTCTGATCTTATACCGCAATGCACCGCATACCGGACATTCATTCAAATTCTCGTACTTCTTACCGCGGTAGAGGATGCAGTCATTAATGCATGCATGTATCTTCTGCACATCTAATCCTAGAGGGCAGATAACCTTCTTTGCTTCATACGTACTGTCAGGCAATTCGTTATCCTTTGGAAGCTTTTGCTTCATTATCTTCAGTAAATTCCCAAATCCCTTGTCAGATAAGCCATTCTCCGCCTTCCATTGCAGCAATTCCAGTGTGGTACCGAGCTTTGTGTTGCCATCGTCGCAATTTGGATATAACTTTTTTTTGTGATCATCTAACATGCGCTCCAACTTCAACTTCTCAAGTGCACTTTCTACTTCGTTCTGTGCATCAACGATGACCCCACGTAAATCATCATGTATAATGGGATCATCTGGTACCTCTTCATCATCAGCTTCCCCTGTTGGGTTACCAGCGTATTCAGGGTACATGTAGTTGTCATCGTTCTCTTCTTCTTCGTTGTCTTCCATCATAACCCCTTTTTCTCCGTGCTTGGTCCAACAATTATAGCCGGGCATGAAACCTTCAGTTATCAGGTGGAGGTGAATTCTGTCTGTGTCAGAGTAATCCTTCTCATTCCGACATTTCCTGCATGGACAACACATAAAACCATTCGGCCCCTTGTTATCCTCAGCCACTTTGAGAAAAGATTGCACGCCTTCCATGTACCCTTTCGAGCGCCGGTCATTATACATCCACGGATGACTCATCTGCAAATCACCGCTAAAACCCATTACGGTAAACGAACATAATAGGGATAGTAGAGTAGTGACCAAATGAAATAATTATGCATTTAAATCATACAAGTAATTTTTTAAAATAAAAGATAAAAAAGAGGCTCACCGAGGTGGTGCCGGTCACGGGACGGCGGGGGCTATCCACGGCGGTGAGGACCGGGACGACACTAAAATCCACAAATCATAAATTAATTTGAGCTCAAAATACATATAAAAAATACAAATAATAATTATGCATCTAAATCTACAACTAAGATTTTAAAAATAAAAGTTTCAAGAAATATGCTTACCGAGGTGGTGCCGGTGACGGGACAACCGGGGCGATCAACGGCGGTGCGCACGACACTGGAACACACACATAATATTCTAATTAAGCTTAAATTGCATATGAATCAAATGAACTTCCTAACTTAGGCATTTCATCAAACACCTACCAAGCACCAAAAAATGAAATGAGCTAAGCTATTAAAGAAATGAGCTAAAATGGACAATGACGGATGAAAGAATCAAGTTGCTAACCCTTGGATAGATGGCTGCCGCTAATCTTGACAATAGTGAGAAATAAATGGAGATAAACTTGAGCTAGAGAGAGGAAACAATGGAGCAAATGAAGATGAACTCGAGCTGAAAAATGGAGGGGCTGCTCTTGGGGTGGAAGGTGATGCAGGGAGGGAAATGGTCTCGGGAGATAACACGACCCGGGACAAAAGCTCCCACCTCTTGTCCCGGGTTGTGCCACGACCCGGGCCAAGAGGTCCACGCCCTGGGCGCCCTGCCAACGCACCTCTTGTCCCGGGTCGTGGCACCACCCGGGACAAAAGCTCCCTCCCCACCCGGGACTAGTGCCAATTTTTGACCCGGGACAAGTGCACCCCTCTAGTCTCGGGTCTTAAGCCACCCGGGACTAGAGGCAAAATCGGCCTTGGTCTAAAGCTCTTGTTTCCACTAGTGACACGTCTCGCCGCTGACTCATCCAGGTTGGCCGCCTAGTCCATAAGTTCATCAGCTCCGTGTCAGGTTGAGGCATCCACTCCAAAAGCTGCCATTCCTGCAATACGGAGAACCACACCTCTCTCGGGACTAGGCAGGTGAGCAGCAAATGTTGTATCATCTCAGCAACCAGAAATAATTCAGGCGCCCATCAGTCACCCACCAAAATAGATTTTGGCAGCACGGAACCCAGTCCAGTAGTGCGCTCCGCCACAATTCAATTCAAGCACCAGAACAAAAATAGCAGCGCAGGTACCCACCCTAGGAAGCATGCAGCCACTACCTTCGAATCGCTCCTCGAAGATGACCTCCCGGCGGCGAGCAGGAGCAGCGACGCGAGTGCGAGTAGGCGGTGCACGAGCCGGAGCTCGAGCTCCGGCTGCCCGCCGCAGCGTCTACTACCCATCGCCAGAGACGGAGCAGGAGGTAATGGCCTTTGCACGGCCTTTCCAGCACAAAGGAATATGTGTTGCACGTAATCTCAAATACCAGTTAGTTATTTCTCATTGTTGAAAATAATTTGGCAGGAATTTGCTTGATTGGTTGAAACAATTAAGAATAAAAAATAATTGTGATGTTTTTGGTGCGCATGGTTAAATCATGTAATTAATTACATCGCATGATGGTGTGATATCATTGGATAACTGAAAAATGTGAATAATTGCATTGCTAAAATGTGGATGATGTGGATATTTTGCATGTAGAGATAGACAAAGAATGATGTGGACAATTGGGTGGCTAAAGTAATGGATGCAAATAATTGTTAGTGTGATGAGGTGGACAATTGGATGGTTGAAATGATAAATGGGCAGACAATTGGATGGTTGAAATGATAGATGGGTAGACAATTAGATGTTTGGAATGACGAGTTGATGACGTGGATATATCACATGTTGAGATATATTATCATAAATACATGTTAGTGGAGTTTTGCTTTATGAGATATATATATAGACTTGTCAGGTTATTATGCGATGGGAACATGTTGCTATCATATATATATGGTTTTCAGTCTCCCGAGCTTTTTTCTTTACTTTCCTGATATGAGTTCGGTTAGGCAAGTTAAAGGACAAATCTACTATGCGCTTCCTGAACCCATTTACACTCCTATTCTTTTTAAGTAGTGTTGTTATCACAGTTGCGGGAGGATCCGATCCATCAGTGCTAGGCCTATTGAATAGGAAGCTAATGGGTTCGTTGGTGCCGGATGGCATTGCACTACTACTCCCTCAGATCTGATAAAACTGTCGCGAGAAATCAACATAAAGTGTACAAACGTACGTACGAGCTGCGACTATTTTTTCGGATCGAAGGGAGCTGTAGTTCTATTAGTCCAAAAATGAATACACTATGGGGTTCCCAAATTATGAGGAAGTTGAAAGTGCTTGTTACTATGGGGAAAGCATGCAAAGGCTAGTGATGATGTGATTCTTCTATCTCCTTGGTCTGCATCAATTGATGCAAAGTGCAAATTGCAGAAAGCTTCTTAGTTGGTGTCCCTTTGGATTGTGACTGAGGGTTGCTTGGCCGACAATTTCTATGATTTTTATTATGAGTTGGAGAAAATAGTGATTAGGGATCCTCCTAAAACCCAAATTGTTGCGTCAGTTGAGCATGGATCTGATACTTCCTAAACATCGTAGTACCAAGAATTCAGTTCTACGACTGCGAGAATCCTGGGGAAGACTTCAAGTGGCAGTCAATCTGATGAAAACACGCCCTAATAGACCAGAGATTGTTTCTGAACATGAATCTGAAAACGACGCGGTGAAGAAGGTCAAGGTCTCCGTATTAATCAAATTTTTTTTAACAACCGTATTAATCAATTAGCTAATTAAAGAACAGATGCATAAAAAAGTTGCACCTATTTTCTAAAATGTTATTTGTGTGAATGATGAGTTTTCACTTTTTATGAAAAAGAAGTAGAAAGTGAGGCATCCTCTGAGATTACTCGTCATACTATTGGTAACTCCATCATTCCTGGTAAATTTGCTTGGTTGATTCCATGTAATATTGCTCCTTTAACTCCAAAAGTTTTAAGAGACATCAACATTTCACAAAACAAGTTTGTACTATCGCTACTTAAAAAAAGCTATCGGGAGCTTGTGTTGTTATTTGGAGGGCTTATGCTTCCATAAGCCCCAAAAACGAAAAGGTATCCTGAGCAAAACACAACGACGGCTGAGATTTAATCTTACCTATCCCAAATCGAGTCGAGTCAGATCGCGAGCTGAAAAATATTTGGGTAAAAAGATAAGCAAAAATGCGGCCGCTGGGTATCAAACCTGCATTTCCCAGGCGAGGCGCAGTCAAGGGAGCACAGCCACTGGGATACGCCTCAGGTTATGGTTGGAGAAGAATCGGAGCAGATATAAACCGAGCAGGAGACATTAACTGAATTTTAGATGGAAAATCTCAGACTTCAAATGGCACGCGACGGCAACGAAGATTGGTGACGAACAGAAACGCGTAACGCGCACGCAGGGCGATTTTAGCATCCCTCCGCCTAGGGCACGTGCACGAGCTGCGCCGCTGCGTACAGGAAGTCAGGGACTCATCGACCTGCGTGAGATGTTCGTGAAGGATTGAAGATAGGGGAGAAGTTGCCTCTTGGGCTGAAAAATGTGCTCCTCCCGTCGCTTGGCAGTTAGCAGGCCACAGATATTTTCTTACGTATCTCTACTTGGGCCTCAAAAGGATGTGACTCAGCCATCCACCTAGACTCCAGAATCCCATAAAAAAAGCCTAGGCTCCAGAATTGTCTAAAAAAAACCTAGGCTGCAGAATTTAATAGACAACTCGATGGATGCAGCCATGCAGGACGGTGAGAAAATTAGGAGTTTAGTGGCTGTATTAGTCTTATTCTTTTGTTTTCTATAAAAGGCAAGACTTTCCTCCAAATATTATTTCATATACTTATAAATTTCGTCTTGCTGCTGTCGTAATACAAAAAAATGCTTGGTAGGAGCAAGCAAACACAAGGTATGTATTCAAGTATATTTGATTTTAAACTCTAATACATTTTCTCAAAATATTTTTTTCCTTCTTCTCCATCTCAGTTTTGTTTAAAATCTACTGTTTTATTAATAGTTTTATAAATTACTTGACATATCACGACATTAACATTAAATTAACACAATCACCTACGAATCATGTTGTCGGGGGAATACTTTATGAATTAACCCGCGACCCATGTTGATAAGTGCGACTCAACTTACTCGCACAATAAAGGCCTACATAAAAGCAAGCCCAATGTCGCACCGCCACAAGGAGAAAGATCTAGAAGACATATCCTGAAGACGTGAGGAGGAGTTAGTCTCCAAGTAGGTTCCAGTCGATGTATTCCTTGTGGAGGAAGTTTCCTTTGTAACCTAGCGAGCCTCTGTGTATATAAAGAGGACTCGCAGGACTTAGACAGGGTCAAGCTATCAAGCCCTAAACCCTAGCTCTTACGGCGAGTTCCCAGATCGGATCGCCACCATTGTAACACCACATATATCATATCAATACCAAGCTAGGGTAGGCAGGAAGTAGGTCTTTACCTCACATTGAGGGGCCGAACCTGGGTAAATCTGTGTTCGTCCTTGTTCCTGCGATCCCAAGCTCGGAGACGATTGACTCGCGCAAATACACCTACGAAGTCATCCATGACATCTGACGTGACAAACCCACGACAGTTGGCGCCCACCGTGGGGCCTGCGGTCAAGAGCGTCACGTTCCGCGCAGGATCGATGAAAGGAGCTGAAGATCTCGCCATTGGCCACATCATCATGGTCGATGGCACGCCTCTCATTGACGATTCAAGCTGGGGACCAGAAGCTGATTACCTGGAGACAGGTCGCATCATCCCGTTTGGATCTATTCATGTTTTCGTCGGCTTCATCGGCGGCGAGTCAGAAGACCCATCACAGCCTGGCGACTCGAAGAAGGAGTCGCCGTAACTGTGGATGAAGAAGAAGAATCTACCAACAACGAGCCACTAGCGCTCGAAGACGAAGAAGCCCAATCCATTGAGTATGTACTCGAGGAAAGGCTCTGTGGAAACCCTAGGGGTGGCAGCTCGCCCTCCGTAGGAGATCAGTGCATGGAAGGGATCTACAGGACCGTGGAAGCAGAAGAAGGGCTGGGCATGCCGCAGGGCAGCTTAGCACCCACGGCACCGGAAGCAGCGGAACAAGTCGCACCAGAAGGATCAGGAGTCGCAGAGCTCGGTTCGAGTCGCGCGGCACCCGCTGCAGCCACCCCAGGAGTCGCGGCCTCAGGAGTCGCGAACAGAGAAGCCCGTCCGGAATCGTACCTACGGAAGAAGGGCCAAGAACAACCCCCAACACGACGGCCAGGATGCCCCAGAGCAGCCCGCTGTTTACGCCCATATCTGCAGTTAACGCTGCCGCAAGAGCTGCGGAGCTGGAAGCTACCAGGATTGAGCTGTATGATGAAGTCCAAAGGATTGTGGATGAAAGGAGCAGGCTCGCACGCGAGGACCAGCGCCTCCAACAAGAACAACAGCGACTCGCTGAAGACACCATCATCCTACAAGGAGGACCAAGCACCTTGCCACACCGACGTCAGTTCAGTCGCATGCAGCCAGGAACAGTAAATCCCATGGAGTTATTCCAATCACCCACCTCTGGACCTACAGCCGCGGTCCCTGCAGTCGATACACCAGCAGCCACAGCGCCACCCCACGCGAACCCATCGGTCGCGACAAATGCAGCGCGTCCAGTCGCGTGGCCAGAAGCCGCAGCACCATCAGTCGCAGTACCCTCATACACGGCACCACCTGTCGCGGCTGCGCGACCCGCGGCGCCTTTAGTCGCGCCTGCATTGCGGACGATGGCATCGCCAGCATTCGCACCTGTAGTTCATCTTTTGCGGCGCCAAGAACGGCGGAAGCACCAGGGTCAAGAGCTCTGGTGCAAGCTAACAACAGGGCTATCATGCCACCTCCGTCGCCACAACCAACCTTTGTGCAGCAGCCGGCACCGCAGCCTCAAAGGTTCCATACACCGCAAGGACACTATGTTAGCCCAGTGGAGAATCTCTATGCGGCTACCAACATCTTAGCCAGGTTGCACCGGTAGGAAACGCACCGATGGACAGAGAGCGCGGCGCGCCATTGAGATGCTGAGCACAGCAGTGGTACAACAGGCAAACATGTCTGAACATGGGGGACGACTGCACGCAACCCCCTATAACAGTAGAGTAACAGCGGAAAGAAGCATCCGAGCCGAGTCGCCGCAGGTTGCGACTTCAAGTTCAGCCCGGCGACAAAGGGAAAACCAACAGGTGGTACAAGTTCAACCCGCAGAAGGTGTAGATGCATGCAATGGTTAATCAGGCAGGGAGGCCAGCTCCATCCAACTTATCATCGCGACTTAAGGGTCCAGTCTGCTTCAGCGAGAGGATTAGGTCCGAGCCGTTTCCTGCAGATTTCAAAGGACCTCGCAAGGTCGCAAATTATAACCCAAGTATGGACCCGGTCACTTGGCTCAACAATTATGAGATGGGCATGAGCATTCTCAACGCATCTGAAGAAATCTGTGCCCGATACCTAAACATGATGTTGGAAGGCGCAGCCCACATTTGGTTACAAAACCTACCACCAAACTCAATAAATTCTTGGGATGAGATGAAGGAAGCTTTCGTCAAGAACTTCCAAGGAACATGCAAGCGACTCTGCAGTATAGAAGATCTTGAGCGCTGCGTGCAAAAAGAAGGCGAGTCAAGTCGCCATTGGATGAGGAGAGTGGCAGAAATTATACACTCCTCAGACAACATACCTCCAAGCTCAGCCGTCCTAGTTATGGAGAAAAACTGCAAGTTTGAGCCGCTGGTCCACAAACTGGGTCGCATGAAGGACAAAGTCAAGAGCCTCAGCGAGGTGATGGCAGCGGCTAACAAGTATGCAAGTTCGGATAAAACCAAGGACGCGTCTGATGGAGAAGAAGAGGAAACTGCTGGCAAAGGAAAGAAGACCAGCAGCAAGCCTCAGCAACACAGCTAGCAATAGTAATGCGAGTTACAACAAGCGCAAAAACGAGGAAGGAAACTCGGGATTAGTCGCAAACACGAACACTCGTTACAAGCCAAGTAGTGGCAGAGGAAGAAATTTCCACCCAGTTAACTTGGAAGAAGTTTTCAACCGTCCCTGTGACATCCATGTAGGGAAAGATGGAAAACCACCCAACCACACAAAAGCACAGTGCTACCATTACAAAAAGTGGAAGGATGGACAGCCACTTAATGGAAACAACAACAATCAGAACAACGAAGGAGGCAATCACGGCGGAGGCCACCATAATGCTGCTCCAAACCCACAGCCAGACCAACCGCAGTTCCCAAAGCAGCTGGGTCAGTACCACACAATTGTGGTTAATACCTCAAGGAGGGAGCAGAAGCTGCGACGGCGCAACCAAGCTGTTAACGCCGTAGTACCAGCTGTACCACAGTGGCTGAAGTGGTCTGAGCAACCAATAGTTTGGAGCCGCGAAGATCATCCAGGGAGATAAATGAAGGAGGCAAGCTCGCGCTAGTGGTTGCCCCTCAAGTCGCAGGATACAAATTAAGCAAGGTACTGATGGATGGAGGCAGCAGCATAAACATACTATACTATGAGACCTTCAAGAGGATGAATCTCCAAGAAAAACAGCTGCACCCGTCCAGAACAACGTTTCACGGAGTCGTGCCTGGCGTATCAGCTCAGCCATTGGGGCGAATTAACCTGGAAGTCGCCTTCGGGACGCAAAGCAACTTCAGAAGCGAGTACGTTGGTTTGAGGTTGTAGATTTCCAGAGCCCATACCATGCCCTCTTTGGCAGAGAAGCGTTCGCAAAATTCATGGCTCGACCGTGCTACGTATACCTGAAGCTAAAAATGCCTGGTCCTAAGGGAGTAATCACAATAGATGGCAATAAAGAAATAGCACAAGAATGCGAAGAAGGGACAGGGCTATGGCCAAAGACGCTTGTGTCGCGAAAATGCACCTGCTCCTGAGCCGCAACAAAAATTTGATGACATCGTGGAAGCCAAAAGACACCTGCCTGACCTGCGACTTCAAATTACAGCCGCAAGAAGGGCAAGAGCTGCAGGCCATCGGCAATAAGGGTATACCCCAACCACCACGAGTCGCCATCAACAATCATAACAGAACCAACAAGGGTTCGCAGTATCAAGCTGGCCACTCAGGGCTCAAACCTCAACTCGGTCGCCACCTAGGCGCGACCGTACCATATGTATCAAATTGGATCGCCACTTAGGCGCGATCAACCCATGTATCAGGAATTAGCTGCCACTCAGGCGCGGCCGTACCTGTGCATAAAAAATCTGGTCGCCACCTAGGCGCGACCGACCCCTGCATCACTTCTGGTCGCCACCTAGGCGCGACCGACCCATGTATCATCTCTGGTTGCCACTCAGGCGCAACCGACCCCCTGTATCATCTCTGGTCGCCACCTAGGCGCGACCGACCCAATGAATCACTTCTGGTTGCCACTAAGGTGCGACCGACCCTATGTATCATATAATGATTTTGAAATAAAGCCGGCACCCCTACTATGTAGGTGGCTGTCGTTTCGCCTCAAACTACCAATTGAGTTGTGAGTCTTTCATTTTCTAATCATTGGTTCCTTGGGGGCGGCAGCTTTCTGAGCGCGGCCTATTACCTTGGAATCGCCAAACGAGTGGCATTTATCGTGATTATACTCAACCTTCACTTGGATGCGACTTGCATTATGCGGCCAAAGTACTGGGGTGTGGCGTCAATCGAGCTTGATTGCCTATCATGGCCGCTCTCGACCCTGAACACACATGTTCCTAGGAAATACTGAGCCGCGCAAGGGCCTAAGTAAGGAAAACCGAGACAAATCATAAGGACCAGACTATTGGTCGGAACTTGTACTGATGAGAGTACTTAATAACCATAAAACATTGTTGCTAACACACCATTTCAGCAATTATTACAAGCCACTAAGGGCTAACTTCACCATAACATTGTTTTTCACTCACTTCTTCCCAGCTTTTGGCTTGTGAGTAGGAGGCACTGGCGGCTTACCAGGCTTGGCAGGCAGCAGTCGCGGGCTTGCTTGAAGGCTTGTCAGTTGCGGGCTTGGGGGCTGAGGAGCTGGACACACCTGGAGAGGAGTTCTTCTCTTGAGGAGCAGCCACGCTGGTAGACGCAGTGGGTAATCTCTCGAATCTCGACCCATCTGGATGATACTTCCCCAGAAAGGTCGCCAGGTCCACTCCGTCCACAAGTTCAGTCGCGTAGCCTCGCATGCCCTTCCATGTCGCCGCATATTCTGAGGATGTCAGCTCGGTGCCGTCCGTCTTCTTTGAAGGCTTGCCTTGTGCGACCCTGGCAGCATCGAAGGATGGATCATATGTTTTAGCCAAGGCAAGCACATGAGCCGCGCCATAGCGAGCAGAGGATTCTTTCCAGTCCAAGAAGTACTGAGGCGCTTTGAGCAGCCTTTTCAATAATCCTTCAGCATCAGCGGGGACAGACTTGGTTGGCAAAAGGCAAGCTGATAATTTCTTCATTCCATCGATAGCCTGTGCGCAAACTCGCGGATATGCTCCAGCTGCTCTTGTGTGCTGCCTTTCTGCGTTCTAGCATCCTCACCTATAACATGGCAGCCATCAATTAGCACAGCTATATGCAAACAAAGAAAGCTAAGGGAAAGTGAAGTTGTGGACTGCAAAACATACCAGTCAGCTCTTGGGTCATGATGGAAACTTTAGCATGGACAAGGTTGTGGGCGTCAGACACTTTCGCCAATTTCTTCTTAAGGTCGCCAATCTCCACAGCTTTAAGCCGCGCATCTTCATTGGCTTGAGTAATGGCATCCTTCTGGGCGTTGATTTGGCAATCTTGCTGCTGGATCCTCTCATGAGACTTTTCTTCAAAAAAAATTAAGCCGCAGCTCAGTGGCCTTGGCTTGTTCAGATAGCTTGAAGCCCTCGTCAGTAAGATCGCCAATCCCGGCGTCTTTTTCCTTCAGTTCAGCCTCGCGTTGGATAAGGAGTTTGTGCAGATTCTCAAGCTCAGAGGGAGTCTCCTGCAATTGCTTCTCCAGAGCAAGCTTCTCCGCAGTAACAGTACATAATTCTTCCTAAAAGACAGAAGATCAACAGATAAAGGGCGGCGGAGAAGTTTGCAGTGATTTGTGAGAAGTTATTATAAAAGAAGTACCAAGTCCCCCTTTACGTCAAAGAAGGCCTTGATCCTTGGGGCTAGAGATAGACAAGATAAGAGAAATAATTACCTTGTAAGCCGCAGATAAATTGGAGAGTGCCTCACGCAGCTCTGCAGCTTGTTGGCTGCTTGAAGCAATAATGGCCTGAGACAACTGTTCTGCACGGCTCAATGATGAGGAAGAGGAGGCTAATTCAAGGCGCAACATAGGCGATTTCTGATTAACAGCCTGTGGCGCCCCGACCTGACTGTTATACAGTGATGCTGTGTGTCACCGGTTAAGCGATACAACCGGAGGTTACGGGTTTACCAATCCCCGGCCAAAACCTTTGGCAGGCGTTGCTCGGAATGGATCATCGGCAACGCAACACCCCGATTGATGCCTTAACACAGGCACAACCCTCAATGCATAATAGAGAGACCAAGACTTGTGGAACAACTGGCACATCACGGACTCTACGACACAAATCATTATAGTTCAACTCTTATAATAGAGAAAGATAGCAAATGACAACCAGAGGTCACTGACCCAACATTACAACAAGCGGGAGCAAATTAGGTGGTTCTAAACAACAAGATCCAAATATATGGCCTAAGAGGCCTACAGATAAACATCACAGCGCCAGCTGTTCCAGGATGTCCCAAGCTGCCACCTGAGAACCCCAAACTACTCGTCGACGTCCACAAAGAACCCACCTTCGAGGTCGGTGAAGTCCTCCTCTGAAACAAAACAAACGACGTTGAGTTCGACGAACTCACAAGATTAAGAGCTAATATATGCTCGATGATTAGCTTTCAAGGTTTTATGGCTGTTTTGCATAAAGCTGGTTTTATTTTAAAAGACACAACTCCATGGCATCGACTAATCAGATTATTTTGAAAAAGGGGTAAGAAGTGACTCTTTCTTTCTTCACCTTTCTCATCATAAACCCACGACCTCAACCATTGTACCTGTTCATCTAAGGCACCTCCCCGAATCACCCTCGAGGAAGCTCACCTTGCATTTGGGAGTGGTACCTCTAGTACCCAGTTTTTAATCATTCCGTTAAATTTATTCTATGATCCTACCTTCACTTCCCAAGTCGTCCATAACCGCGGACATGGTTTTTCGAAAAGATTTAACCCTGCAGGGGTGTACAAATGTTTGCCACGCGTACCGTCCGGCCCATTACCTGATCATTAGCTCTTGTGACACCCCTCCCTGGCACATCTTGCCAGCGAGGCAGTCGTCCCGTGCGCCATCCCAAGATAACTGGCCGCACGTCACAACAGTGTAACATAATGGAAAATCATTACACGATCAGGCACATCAGTGCTACAAATGGTTTACAAGGCCATCAAGGAATGACAAAATATCAATCCCAGCATGGCACGATACAGAGTTTTTAACTGGCAGCGGAAGACATATGAGAGGCTACGGCTTGGAGCGGCTCCACTCCACAGGTTCTGGCTGGGCTACTGATCCTAGCACGCTCTTGCTTCAAATCCTTACTAAGTTGGAAGATGAATCCTCGACAAAACCTGGCCACAATCACAAGGCCCATGAGTACATTAATATGCACTCAGCAAGAATCGCTACTCACCACAAACAATCCAACAATCATGCAACAAGATATACATTGGAAATAAAATCCTACAACATGGCAAGAGTCTACTCGAGATAGACCAATATGATAACATAAAGGTAGCATGACATCACAAGCAAAACATGGCGTAAGCAAACAACAAGAGTATCACCAGTACAGAGTCCAAGCCAGGTGGGGTTGGATCGTGCACCGGCAATCATACAAAGACATTACCTGTGACGAGTAGACGAGTGTATCAGTTGGTACCAAGTAACATAACAATACCTGTCAGCACAACTAGGCCCAACGGCCTTACTACATCTGTCAACTGCTAGGCCCACTGGCCTCATCCTTTCACTTGGGCATGCACAGTTGATGTGGGCTCTGGCCTAACTATAGGCTCCCCAACGCATCACACCGCCATCCCTAAACCTGGTTCACAATCACATCTCAAGTAGCATTCCCTGCATCAACTTATTGTTCATTTAGTGAAATCAGGTTGTTCATCTTTCTTTCAAATAGAACTTATGTTTAACCTCCTGACTCGACAAAGACAATAGTGTGACCGACACTGAACTGTTGTTCCATAACCTTGGAACTAGGCTAGATATCCAGATTTACACTCTCGAGAGGTTGCAATACTTCACTCATCCAAGTGGATCATTAACAACCGGTACTTTAGGATCACATCCATAAGACGGTCTGATACACTCACTCAACCGTTCACGCCATCAAGACACTCCCTATATAGCCACCGACATAACTATATGCCTTATGCAGAAGTGAATCCGGCACGTCCCCAACCCATGAGCGACGCCTAGCTCCGGAACCTTCGCAAGACTAGCCCCGACCAACTATGGTAACCGACTAGACTTGCCAAAAGGGTGGCATCAAGGAAGGCTCGATAGGATTACGTAGGTCAAGGCCCGCCCATGTGAGCGACAGTGGTAGTGCTTTCGATGTTCAGATTAGTGGCACTATGGACTGACCCTATCGAAGTTCGGAGGGGTGTTTCATTTAATCAAGTTTCATCATAACAAGTCCAAACAACAGGGGATTAGTCCAACACAACAATCACAACAACAGAATCATATAACATCAAACAACAAGGCATTAGCAACATAACCTTTGCAGGTATAGATATCAACATAACAATAATAATAATACCCGGGTGACTGTGGCGGGAGACCCGGCCGGTGTCACTCGGGGGTTAGTGTTCACAGAATAATCGCATAATGTTTCAAACGGATGACGGTGGCGGGAGACCCGGCCGGTGTCACCGTAAAAGAATGAACCGAAAAGCACTCATAAAAATGAGAGAGCATCCATTCCACTCGAGGGTTACCCCGACGTGGTGTCAGCAACCTCGGCAATAAGAACCAAATGGAAAGTCAGCTCCCAAGCGTCGCAGTCCGGGTGGTCTATGCCAACCATATTTGACAGAGGGACAAGGCAAATAACTCTTTTGGCAAATGCCCCCAACTCCGAGGATCATAAGACGACATTCGTCCGCTCCTCACCTCGGCGAAGAAGAAGAAGAAGCAAACAAAGCCCCGCAAATGCGAGACGCATAGTTGTAATATTTAGAATGCAATATGACATACATACAGCAATACAAGGCTCATATAAAATATGGACAGCATACAGACATGCAATGATGATAGCAGACAGACATAGCAATCGAATAGGAGACAGACAAAAATATAACAGTAGACAGACATAACACACGGCATGACATTAAGCAAACAAACAAACATTGCGGGACTGATCGCAGCAAGGGGTTAGCTTGCTTTCGAAGACGGGGATCCTCCGGGTTTGGAATGGTCGGGGTGATTCCGCGGCGTAGGGCAGCGATAGCCCCGTTCCACGGACTCCGGATTGCACGTACAAAAGGGCACCTCATAGAAGTATTTTGGAATGAGATGAAATCAGTACCACCGGAAAGAGCTCGTCGAGACGAAGATTTAGGAATTTGAATCACCGAAAACGGACTTACGGATTGAGAGAAACAAGGGAGCGAAGGATAGCTATCTGCCGCACGGCGCAGCAGATAACCTGCTCGGGTTGACTGAGCTGGGCGGGATTGCGTACTTTCCAGAGTACGTTTTCGCGCCGAGAAAACGGGTTTCGCGAGAATACTTCTTCGTGCAGGGAGAGCGTAAAGCTTAGAAGTACGCTTTAGCTTGAGGAAAGCGTAAACCATAGAATACGCTTTGTACTAGCATACTCTGAACGATCAGCTCACTGTGCTGTTTCTTCTGCACGTACGGGAGCTCGGCTTGGCGCGTCGTCGCCGTTCGTCAAGACCGCCGGAGAGCCGACCGAAGGCGGGAATGGAACGGCGGTGGCGTACCGCGGCCAGGGGTGGTGGAAGCATCGGTGAGGGCAGCTCCTGTGCGCTGCCTCGAGCTCGCCCTGCTCGGCCACAGCCATGGCGGAGCTTCGGGTGCAGCTTGGCGGCGGCGCTGGGGTGGTTTGGGGAGGACGGTGACGGCGGGAATGGTTTTGCGGGGCTGCACCGCGCTCAGGGGAGCTGCTCTAGGTGGCGGAGGGGCAGTGGTTAGCTCGGGTTAGGGCGGTAGGGTTTTGGCCATTGGAGCCTCTCAGAGCTGCTGCGAGGTCGTTCCTTCGAGGAACTCGAACGAGAGAGGCCTGGAGGGAGGGAGTGAGTGCTGTGAGCGGTGGTGTGCAACCAGAGGGGGGGGGCTTGGGGTGCTTTTATAGCCAGGGAGAGGAGGGAGGCAGCTCGGCCATCAATGGTGGCTTGAGGTCATCGATGACGACCTCCGGCTACAGAAAATGGTGGAGAGGATAAGAACGGCGAGCTGGCTGAGCAGTGGAGCACGCGGAACACGCTGGGGAAGGATTAGGCACCGACCACGGCCTTAAGCAAGCTTAGGTTAAGCAAAGCAAAATTGGATATAAACTATGCTCACAAGGTGTTCGTCGAAATGCCTCAATGAACTTTTCAATTAAAAAAATCCAGAAAAATTCCAGTGGTTAGGTTTGTATGTGGGGAGATGGTTTCTGGACTTTGAGGTCAAATGGTGCACCCTAGGTAGGTTGTTCGAAAAAAAACTACCGAAAGGGGTTTGTGACATGATCATGTCTTGATAGGATTTAGAGCATGGGGTTTTAGGTGCATGCAAATCACCTAGGAGCTATAAGAGAGACCAGGGAAGTAGGTGGTGTCTCACAACCAAACATGCAGAAAGAATGCACACAAGGGGACACTTGCATCCTTCCAAAAATGTGGGTACACTTTGGGGCATGGCACTTATGTCACCCCAACAACTAGGTGGAGGGATTTTATTTGATAAAAGAACTATGAGAAGGATAAGGCTGGTTGGGATATTTATCCCATGTGAGGAATTCACATGGCTCTTGGGTCATCCAGGTGTTGAGTTGGCATGAAGATATTTTGTAGTTATTAGTGGGTGTAAGAAGGAGTGGTGGATAGGTGGCTCAAAATAATCATGTCACCTTGGTGGGTGTAGGCAATGGCATGAGATACATCTTCTGGTTTTGTGAGGAGTGATGGAGAGGAGAAGTTGGGGAAAACAATTCCCTAAACAACACTTGCAGGAAATATTTAGGCTATGAGGTTTTTAGGAAAAACCCTAGCGGAGGTTTTCGGAGTGGCAAAGAAATCACCGGAGATTTCCTGGAATTATTTTAGAGAAAAAGATCACGAGGGCATCATCTAGCACCTGAGGGCAAAAATAAATTTTGAGATACGAGGGAAAAGTTTTTCGGGTGTGGGGAAAACACCACTAAATTCGGGATCCAAATTTTGGGGTGTTACAGACCTTCCCCCCTTAACAAGAATCTCGTCCCGAGATTCGGGGAGTTATACAAGATAATTCTTGAACGATGCATGAAACCCTACTTAAAAACTTTTCTACAAAATACCAGGATTTTGACATCCAAACAGATCGGCACACAACAGGCTTTTTATTAAAATCACATATTTCAAAAGTATGATATTTCTACCATACTCGATGCATTTAAAAGAATGGCCTGGCAGGGGCTCACTCAAGCAATTAACATAGGATCTACCAGCATGCTTATGAATTTGAAATCTAAGGTTTCGCACAAACATGGCAAGATCAAACAAGATCTACAACCAAACTAACAAGATCAACTGGGGTGGGTAAGAACTCAAAAACCTTTATAAACAAAAGGTCGGGATATGCTAATCATAACCTTCTCCTAAGGTTTTATTTTTGAAAAGTTATACCCACGCGACAGGTGCCCCTTTCATGTGCGTACAACAAAGGTTTTATTTTCACAAAGCTATACATACATGGCAGGTGCCCCTTTCATGTATATACAGGTTTGGAAAAAGAAACCAGGTTTGTTTTCAAACAACGATGTTCGCGCCACAAGAGTGGGTTCACAAACACCAAAATTTTGTGGGATGGAGCCATTCCCAAAATTTGTTTTTGCAAAGAAGTTTTCCCTATAGAACTCCGGGATACGAGGAAAATAACACGTCTCGGGGTACCTCTTCACGTTGAAGCAGTCGCGGTGTCCCAGTTGGAGTAGAACGTGCATCCTCAATTTCGGAGTTGTCCATCTGTGTACAGTTCGTGTCTTGCAGCAAGATTAAATGGCAGGGATACAAGCATGGGTAGAAGAATTTCTACTTGTAGCAAAACATCCTTTCATAAAATATTTCTGCATTTTATGGCCCAAAACAAAAATGGCTGCAGCAGTATGGCATAATCATTTCAACCATACCGTATAGGCAAGCACAAGCAAACGTAGACAGAAAACACTCTACAAAAATCCTTCTATGTTCCAGCGAGGAAGAACACTCAACAAGCATTTTAAGGCTTGGGAGGGAGTTGCTCGTGGAGGGCTCGGGCCCTTTCTTTAACATGCGTCCAGACAAGGTTCATATTGGGTGAGGAACCTTGGGGTGCTACATGTAGGAGTTTTTCAAACCTATGCGCGAGCCAACATTAAGTGAGCGGGACACCGTGGTTACAGTGTCTCATCAAATACTTCCACTTAATAGTTAAACTTGTGCAACACACACAAAATAATTTGCATACTACAAAATAATCCCATTCAAAGTTTGCATTAACTCACAGGTGGGTATATGCGTCTGGGTTCACATATATGTCCCTGTTTTAAGTGATCTGTCGTTTCTTCAAAACCTTTAACTGAAGAAAGGCATGACGTTCCATCATGTGTCAACCAAGTGGTCAACCAGGGATAAGAACACCAAGTTTTATTTTGGCTGATTCGACATCAACCAAGAAACAGACAACAAACTTGCATTACAACCAACATAAGGGAAACAAACAACAAAACAAACAAGCTCACGGCTTCTCACCTACCAACATACGAGCGTCACTCAGACTAAACAAACAGGGGCTCTATTCCGCTTGACGGCCTCTGGGGGTCGGTGGAGCGGGGCCAAGACGAAGAGTGGTGTCCACATCTGCATCTTCCGGTGGGTGGGGAATCATCGGCCTGCCTTCAAGGATTACACCTTGTTCTTGGGGTTGCTGCTGAATTCGGGCTAGTACTTGCGCCACAGACACATCCAGACTGCGTTCCAGCAAGTCATCTGGGACTGGGGCTCCGGTACCTCGAGCTTGCCCATGGTTGAGGGTAGGTGGGTTCCTTGCTCGACACTGTTGCAAGTGAGCGTGACCAAGGCTGCGCCTTGTGGTCGCGAGTTCTTCTATCAGAGAATTGCTGAACCTGGTCATTGCAGCTGCGTAGGTGACCAGGGTGATGACGGCAGGGTCGGCTTCGCCTTCGATGGAGGTTTGGATGGCCTCCGCGCCAGGTTGGGGTCGGGCTGGGAGAAAGTGGAAAGCTCGACTTTTCGCCATTGCGGGTTCTGAGTACCGTAGGCGGACGAGACCTTCATAGGCTGCTATCTGGATGGCTTGAGCAAGAGTGGGCATGCTCCTACCTGGGATCAGGTACGTCATGCTTGTGCCCAACGGACACGAGCCGATATGCACGTTCGCTCGAAATTCACTCCCGTCTAGCGAGAGTGAGTTCTTGAACACCACATACCGAGGGAGATCAGGCCTGCCAAGAGTATCAGAGACGGCCTTCCGAAGAATCACTGGGAATCCGCCATACTCAGCGGCGGTGGTTTCCAGGATGACCTTGGGGTTTGCCATCGGATTCCTCTGGCTCTGGGTGTAGGATGAGATGAGAATGCGGGATTCCTTTGCGGGATCCTGCTTCAAGAGAGCTGGGTTGGCTAAGGATAGCAGGCGAGGGTGGGGATAAACGGCAGCTAGGACTGGGTCTCATATACGGGGTTGTGTCGGCTCCTTCTCTTGGAAGAAACCGGCGAGCCTCACTCAGGGAATGGGACACGTCCTACTGCACCTTACTGTGGACCGACACCAGCCATGCCGGTTAGGCGGAGATGGGTTAAATCCATCGGGCTCATTGTCGGGCAAAAGTAAGGCGGGGTTTTCCATGCTAGGGTAGTCTACAGCCAGCCTGGTGCTCTGATACCATGTCTGTGACACCCCTCCCTGGCACATCTTGCCAGAGAGGCAGTCGTCCCGTGCGCCATCCCAAGATAACTGGCCGCACGTCACAACAGTGTAACATAATGGAAATCATTACACAATCAGGCACATCAGTGCTACAAATGGTTTACAAGGCCATCAAGGAATGACAAAATATCAATCCCAGCATGGCACGATACAGAGTTTTTAACTGGCAGCGGAAGACATATGAGAGGCTACGGCTTGGAGCGGCTCCACTCCACAGGTTCTGGCTGGGCTACTGATCCTAGCACGCTCTTGCTTCAAATCCTTACTAAGGTGGAAGATGAATCCTCGACAAAACCTGGCCACAATCACAAGGCCCGTGAGTACATTAATATGCACTCAGCAAGAATCGCACTCACCACAAACAATCCAACAATCATGCAACAAGATATACATTGGAAATAAAATCCTACAACATGGCAAGAGTCTACTCGAGATAGACCAATATGATAACATAAAGGTAGCATGGCATCACAAGCAAAACATGGCGTAAGCAAACAACAAGAGTATCACCAGTACAGAGTCCAAGCCAGGTGGGGTTGGATCGTGCACCGGCAATCATACAAAGAGATTACCTGTGACGAGTAGACGAGTGTATCAGTTGGTACCAAGTAACATAACAATACCTGTCAGCACAACTAGGCCCAACGGCCTTACTACATCTGTCAACTGCTAGGCCCACTGGCCTCATCCTTTCACTTGGGCATGCACAGTTGATGTGGGCTCTGGCCTAACTATAGGCTCCCCAACGCATCACACCGCCATCCCTAAACCTGGTTCACAATCACATCTCAAGTAGCATTCCCTGCATCAACTTATTGTTCATTTAGTGAAATCAGGTTGTTCATCTTTCTTTCAAATAGAACTTATGTTTAACCTCCTGACTCGACAAAGACAATAGTGTGACCGACACTGAACTGTTGTTCCATAACCTTGGAACTAGGCTAGATATCCAGATTTACACTCTCGAGAGGTTGCAATACTTCACTCATCCAAGTGGATCATTAACAACCGGTACTTTAGGATCACATCCATAAGACGGTCTGATACACTCACTCAACCGTTCACGCCATCAAGACACTCCCTCTATAGCCACCGACATAACTATATGCCTTATGCAGAAGTGAATCCGGCACGTCCCCAACCCATGAGCGACGCCTAGCTCCGGAACCTTCGCAAGACTAGCCCCGACCAACTATGGTAACCGACTAGACTTGCCAAAAGGGTGGCATCAAGGAAGGCTCGATAGGATTACGTAGGTCAAGGCCCGCCCATGTGAGCGACAGTGGTAGTGCTTTCGATGTTCAGATTAGTGGCACTATGGACTGACCCTATCGAAGTTCGGAGGGGTGTTTCATTTAATCAAGTTTCATCATAACAAGTCCAAACAACAGGGGATTAGTCCAACACAACAATCACAACAACAGAATCATATAACATCAAACAACAAGGCATTAGCAACATAACCTTTGCAGGTATAGATATCAACATAACAATAATAATAATACCCGGGTGACTGTGGCGGGAGACCCGGCCGGTGTCACTCGGGGGTTAGTGTTCACAGAATAATCGCATAATGTTTCAAACGGATGACGGTGGCGGGAGACCCGGCCGGTGTCACCGTAAAAGAATGAACCGAAAAGCACTCATAAAAATGAGAGAGCATCCATTCCACTCGAGGGTTACCCCGACGTGGTGTCAGCAACCTCGGCAATAAGAACCAAATGGAAAGTCAGCTCCCAAGCGTCGCAGTCCGGGTGGTCTATGCCAACCATATTTGACGGAGGGACAAGGCAAATAACTCTTTTGGCAAATGCCCCCAACTCCGAGGATCATAAGACGACATTCGTCCGCTCCTCACCTCGGCGAAGAAGAAGAAGAAGCAAACAAAGCCCCGCAAACGCGAGACGCACAGTTGTAATATTTAGAATGCAATATGACATACATACAGCAATACAAGGCTCATATAAAATATGGACAGCATACAGACATGCAATGATGATAGCAGACAGACATAGCAATCGAATAGGAGACAGACAAAAATATAACAGTAGACAGACATAACACACGGCATGACATTAAGCAAACAAACAAACATTGCGGGACTGATCGCAGCAAGGGGTTAGCTTGCCTTCGAAGACGGGGATCCTCCGGGTTTGGAATGGTCGGGGTGATTCCGCGGCGTAGGGCAGCGATAGCCCCGTTCCACGGACTCCGGATTACACGTACAAAAGGGCACCTCATAGAAGTATTTTGGAATGAGATGAAATCAGTACCACCGGAAAGAGCTCGTCGAGACGAAGATTTAGGAATTTGAATCACCGAAAACGGACTTACGGATTGAGGGAAACAAGCGAGCGAAGGATAGCTATCTGCCGCACGGCGCAGCAGATAACCTGCTCGGGTTGACTGAGCTGGGCGGGATTGCGTACTTTCCAGAGTACGTTTTCGCGCCGAGAAAACGGGTTTCCCGAGAATACTTCTTCGTGCAGGGAGAGCGTAAAGCTTAGAAGTACGCTTTAGCTTGAGGAAAGCGTAAACCATAGAATACGCTTTGTACTAGCATACTCTGAACGATCAGCTCACTGTGCTGTTTCTTCTCCACGTACGGGAGCTCGGCTTGGCGCGTCGTCGCCGTCTGTCAAGACCGCCGGAGAGCCGACCGAAGGCGGGAATGGAACGGCGGTGGCGTACCGCGCCAGGGGTGGTGGAAGCAGCGGTGAGGGCAGCTCCTGTGCGCTGCCTCGAGCTCGCCCTGCTCAGCCGCAGCCATGGCGGAGCTTCGGGTGCAGCTTGGCGGCGGCGCTGGGGTGGTTTGGGGAGGACGGTGACGGCGGGAATGGTTTTGCGGGGCTGCACCGCGCTCAGGGGAGCTGCTCTAGGTGGCGGAGGGGCAGTGGTTAGCTTGGGTTAGGGCGCTAGGGTTTTGGCCATTGGAGCCTCGCAGAGCTGCTGCGAGCTCGTTCCTTCGAGGAACTCGAACGAGAGAGGCCTGGAGGGAGGGAGTGAGTGCTGTGAGCGGTGGTGTGCAACCAGAGGGGGGGGCTTGGGGTGCTTTTATAGCCAGGGAGAGGAGGGAGGCAGCTCGGCCATCAATGGTGGCTTGAGGTCATCGATGACGACCTCCGGCTACAGAAAACGGTGGAGAGGATAAGAACGGCGAGCTGGCTGAGCAGTGGAGCACGCGGAACACGCTGGGGAAGGATTAGGCACCGACCACGGCCTTAAGCAAGCTTAGGTTAAGCAAAGCAAAATTGGATATAAACTATGCTCACAAGGTGTTCGTCGAAATGCCTCAATGAACTTTTCAATTAAAAAAAATCCAGAAAAATTCCAGTGGTTAGGTTTGTATGTGGGGAGATGGTTTCTGGACTTTGAGGTCAAATGGTGCACCCTAGGTAGGTTGTTCGAAAAAAAACTACCGAAAGGGGTTTGTGACATGATCATGTCTTGATAGGATTTAGAGCATGGGGTTTTAGGTGCATGCAAATCACCTAGGAGCTATAAGAGAGACCAGGGAAGTAGGTGGTGTCTCACAACCAAACATGCAGAAAGAATGCACACAAGGGGACACTTGCATCCTTCCAAAAATGTGGGTACACTTTGGGGCATGGCACTTATGTCACCCCAACAACTAGGTGGAGGGATTTTATTTGATAAAAGAACTATGAGAAGGATAAGGCTGGTTGGGATATTTATCCCATGTGAGGAATTCACATGGCTCTTGGGTCATCCAGGTGTTGAGTTGGCATGAAGATATTTTGTAGTTATTAGTGGGTGTAAGAAGGAGTGGTGGATAGGTGGCTCAAAATAATCATGTCACCTTGGTGGGTGTAGGCAATGGCATGAGATACATCTTCTGGTTTTGTGAGGAGTGATGGAGAGGAGAAGTTGGGGAAAACAATTCCCTAAACAACACTTGCAGGAAATATTTAGGCTATGAGGTTTTTAGGAAAAACCCTAGCGGAGGTTTTCGGAGTGGCAAAGAAATCACCGGAGATTTCCTGGAATTATTTTAGAGAAAAAGATCACGAGGGCATCATCTAGCACCTGAGGGCAAAAATAAATTTTGAGATACGAGGGAAAAGTTTTTCGGGTGTGGGGAAAACACCACTAAATTCGGGATCCAAATTTTGGGGTGTTATAGCTCTCTTCCTTGGAAAGCCGGCTGGGTGGGAGCGGTGTCGACTTCTCCCTCGTTAAGGACCTTCCAGGATCATCAGTGGCGGTAGGACTGCCAGGATCACAATACCCCGCCCCACGGCCACTCATTTTCCTAACACCACCATCCTCATACCATTCTCAGCCACCAACTCACGCACGCGCAAATGGAAGCCCGAACTAGAGGACCCTGGCTAGCCCCGATCGAGTTATTTAGTCTATGAGGATTCCTGCAAATGCATAGGCCTCACGCATGGTTGCACGCTCAGTCTTGGTTCAAGAGGTATAGAACTCGCACCTAGGCGGCGAGAACGAGACAAACCACCACAACCACAGTGGCCTCTCATCCCCACCTTTAAGCATTTTATTATCCGTCACCATAATTTCTCCACCATCATTCTCATTTCAACACCTGTTTCCAACATAAACCATCCACCATATAGCTATGCAATTAACTAAGCATGGCTAAGCAACAACATAGCATAGTAAGTATCTCGGCTAACAATACAAACCTATGGATAATAGGAGGGAAACAGGTATTGGCATCAGAAACTTAATGCAACTATAGGATACTCTAATCCAAGAAAATTGACATTTAGAACCGCATGCAATATTATAGTGGCGAAAATACTTGCAGAAACTAGGATAAGATATGCTCAGAGGGGGGATTACGCTTGCCTTGGTGACACGGCTGGTAGTAGGGATCGTCACGATACGGGGGTGGCACTTCACCTTCTTGATCTACCGGTGCACAAAACACGGGAAGATACAATCAAACACCACACATGCTAACATATGCAATGCGCAATCACATGATGGCATGGCAATTTGAATGCACCATAAAAGTATTGAACAAGATCAACAAGTTAAATGGGGTCCCCATTATATTACTTGCATTATTTGGAATAACCCCATATTAAAACTTAGTGGTTCTAGTGCTACTAGAGGTACATTATAGTAGTTGTGATCAATTATGCATGATGATGATTCTGGATTACTCATGTTTTTATGAACATTTCGGTATATCGAACACCTTTTTCTGAGGTCCCGATAGAAAGTTATTAATTTTAGAATTTCCTCCTTTTAGATATTTGCTTTTAATTATTTTATTTTCAACAACTATTAAAAGTTATTTCCTCGGATTCGAGAGGAAGGGAGGAAGTAGTTGAATCATCGGGGTCGATGTTCCTAACAGTGCGAGAGATTGGCGGGAGACATGTGCGAGAGGGGGTCGACGAAGCAATCAGCGAGGAAAAATAAAACAGAACAACCAACGGGTCAGCCTCCCACCCGGCCTGGGCCGGCTGGCAGGCCGGCCAGGATTCAGAGGCCACCGGCCTCCCCACCAGTTTGGGCCGGCTGGTGGGCCGAGCCGCATATAGAGAGCATCAGCTCTCCACCCGGCCTAGGCCGGATACACGGCCGGGCAGAGTTTTTGCGTCGACGAAGCGAGGACGCCGCGAGGCGACGACGGCGACAGTACGGTGGCGAGCGGCTCTGGCGAGGACACGGCCAGATGGAAGCAACAGGGAGAGGGGGAAGTGCGCAACGGCACGGGAAACTCACCAGGAGCACGTTGGTGCAGATGGAGTGGCCGGAGATGGCTTAACGACGACGGAAACGTCCGGCGAGGCGGCTGCGGTGGTCGGAGAGGAACCGGACGGCGGCGGCGATTTAAGGCGTCCCCGAGCGATTCCTTTGGTGGGGATGGGCAGCACGGTGAGGCGGAATGTTTGGCGGTAGTGGATTTGTCCGGGGTGGCCCCAACCGGCGACGACGAGCACGGCGGCTCGAGCTAGCCGGCGGCCATGGAGAGGAAAACGAGAGGGAGAGGGAATGGCGAGCAAGTGGGGGAATGGGGCAGCGTGGCTCGTGGGGTCCTCTTCCTGCAGGTGTAGGTCGAGCGGGGGGGGGGGCGCGAGGAACAGGGTGGTGCGGCGCGAGCAAGCTCCCCCGGTCGCTACAGGGAGGTTGGAGATGAAGTTCTTACAATTTGCCCCCTGGACATTTTTGAATCACCACGAACAAGTCCTTTTCGGTACTGGAGGCACTGTTTAAGAATTAAAAGAGCAACTTTAACACTTCCAAAAATTATGCCAATTTTTGGGGAGCCTCTTTATACTAATATGAAGTTCCCCTAATTTTGGTGTCTCCAAATAAAATGTTTTTGACAACATTTGTTCATAGTGTTGGATTATAGCATTTTGCTAATTTTCCAAATGTTGCTATTTGAATATTTTGGAGCAAGTGCAAAATTGATATTGTGAACTCTTGGAACTTCCTTGACAAATAGAACATGTCAAAGTATTTTGGTTTTGCAACTTTGAGTGCCACATTGTTTGGAGATGTTGTTGAAACAAGTTCAGCATTGTGTTTCTCAATGTTGCCCAACCCATTTCGTGTGTGTTGATTAGCAAATAACAAGGATGCTCTGATGCAATGATGCATGTATGAAGCAAAAGTGAAAATTTTACTCAGGTTTTAGGTTTTCACACTTTGGGCTATTACACAGCCGCTGGCGACTCAACCAGCGGTGCTTAGACTGTGGCTGCGGGATCCATCTCCTATGTGTCTGGGGCAACGAGGGGGCCTGTCCCATCCTTCAGGGCCACCTCCTGGGCAGTCGTGTTAGGGGCAGGCGACGAGGCCAAGTCATTAGTGGTGGCCGTGCCCTCCACCATGGCAGTATGAGCCGCAAGCACCTTAGGCGACTCAACTACAGCCGTGGAGACAACTCCCAGATCAGCCGTGGTTGTAGCATCAACCGCAGCTCTGCAAGAACAAGACAATTATATAAGAAAGAAGCATGCGCGGCAGAAGAAAAATTCTATGAGAACAAAAGAAAGTTACTAACTCTGGAGCCATCTTCACAGAGGCCATAAGGCCGTCGCTTGACGACGATGACACACCTTGAAACCCTGAGTCTACAACCAGAGGTCCACATGTTAATAAAAGGAAATGAAGGAATGTGCAGTCAGGATGCTAAGGCAGCAAGAATTACCAGAATGGGGTTCCATGTCTTCTTCAGCCGAGGCGGTGGTCCTAAGCACACGCCTGGCAACAGGAGGGGTCGCGTCCACTGCAGGTTTGCGACGCTTGATGACTTCAGGATTTTCCAGAGCGTTAAGCTCTGGCTCCTCCCGGGACAGTCTCTTTGAGGCCCTGCGGGGAGTTGGGTCAGCCGCAGGAGGGCTCGCGGTTGGCACAAGACTGTCATCCTCCTCCAGATCAGTATTTTCATCATCTGAAGCCGCAGTGGCAACAGATGGGATGTCAGCGACTTCTCTGCCCTCTAAAGCGGGCAGTAACTTCTTCTTTGCGGCACGCTTGGGAGCAGCAGTGCCCACACCAGCCGCGGGAAGCGACCAGTAGTTCTCATCAGCCTGATACAGAAAAGGGAAGACCTTAGTATCAAAAAGAAAGGCAGCCCAACTATAAGGACAAAGGACTAGAGGAGGAGGGTTACCTCAAAAGGCTTGTTGTTAACGCTAAAAGGGGCGAGCCCCACCTTGTCGAAGGAGATGTTCTTCTCCTCAGTCACACGGGTGACGAACTCCACCCAGTCTTCAGCCTCCCAGTCAGTGGCTTTGTCGCGATCAATGTCAGTAGAAGTGCCAGAGCACTCGAGGAAGGACCGTTGGCGCTGACTCACTGGCTAGATGCGCCATTTCGTCCAGCAAGAAAGAAGATCAAGGCCAGTAAGGCCATGATCAATTAAGGCACGGACCTTGAGCAGCGACTCATTCACGAAGGATGTTGCAGCATCCCGAGGTTTGGATTTTAGTGCCTCAGAGGGCACGAAAAGAGAGTTGGACCAAGCAGGGAGGCGAGTCTCACCCTCCAGAGAAGTGTCTTGACAGTAAAAGAAAGATTTTTGCCAAGCCCTGGGATGATTCGCCAGGGCTAGCTTGGGAAGACAAGAGTTTCTGTGGCGCTGTAGAGAGATGGCGCCGACCTGAACGTAGGCGCCACCTTTGGAGACAAGCTGACTATTGCAAGAAAAAGAGGCCAGCCACAGATCGATGTTGGGGGCTATGCCGAGATAGTCCTCGCACATTACATGGAAAATGCTCACCTGGAGCATTGAGTTGGGTCCGATGTCATGTAGGCGGAGGCCCAGGCATTACATCAGGTTGCGGAAGAAGAGGGAGCCGGGAGGCGAGAATCCATGCTCCACGTGCTCCACGAACATCACCAGTTCGTTGGGCTTGGGGCGCGGCTCGATCTCATCACCTGGCGCCTGCCAGATGTTGTCCTCCTTCTGCGGCAGGAAGCCGGCCTCAGCGAGATCCGCAAGAGTTTGCTCCGTTACCCAGGATCCTTCCCAGTTGCAGGAGATCTTGCGTTTACCATCGGATGGCTTTGCCTTGGGCGCCATTGCGAACAAATTGGATCGGGGGCTAAGCTCGATTGAGGAAGACGGCGGCGCGGTTGGAAGTAAGGAGAAAGCAGGGGCAAGTGAATATTGACCTAGGCCGCCGCAGCTTATAACTGGGATGCCCGAGATCAACGGAATAATTTGCGCCCGCAGAATGAGGAACGGTCCGCAATTGAAGGAAACAGAAAATTTCAGATGGAAAGGATGAGTCACGCAAATGAGTCGCGGCATTGAATCGAGTCAGTCAAGAGATTAGTCAGAACGCTCACAGTGCGGCTTAACAACTACCTCCAATAACCAAAGGATCCTCACTGTGAAGTTCTAACCAATCTTGGGGGCTAATGTCGGGGGAATACTTTATGGATTAACCCGCGGCCCATGTTGATAAGTGCGACTCAACTTACTCGCACAATAAAGGCCTACATAAAAGCAAGCCCAATGTCGCACCGCCACAAGGAGAAAGATCTAGAAGACATATCCTGGAAGACGTGAGGAGGAGTTAGTCTCCAAGTAGGTTCCAGTCGATGTATTCCTTGTGGAGGAAGTTTCCTTTGTAACCTAGCGAGCCTCTGTGTATATAAAGAGGACTTGCAGGACTTAGACAGGGTCAAGCTATCAAGCCCTAAACCCTAGCTCTTACGGCGAGTTTCCAGATCGGATCGCCACCATTGTAACACCACATATATCATATCAATATCAAGCTAGGGTAGGCAGGAAGTAGGTCTTTACCTCACATTGAGGGGCCGAATCTGGGTAAATATGTGTTCGTCCTTGTTCCTGCGATCCCAAGCTCGAAGACGATTGACTCGCGCAAATCCCACACCTACGAAGTCATCCATGACATCTGACGTGACAAACCCACGACACATGTGCCCAGGCTTTCAGAAAGCGCTAGCTCTGCCACTGCGCGCACGTGTGTGTGCAGTGCTGCTGGTGTGTGCGCTAGGATGCTGGGTGCGGAGCAAGATGCGTGCGGCTGAAGTCGAAATAGCCCCCATTATTCTTTCCTAATATAGTATGACGAAATTAGGCATCCCTAACAAGCACTTTTATTTTTTAACAAGTCCAAACTATAATTAATTTTGTGCTCACATATGTGCCAAAAAGGATATTCTGCCACGTGCAACATATCTTGCGATAACTCAGACTCCAATTCAGATTCTAACATGTTTGTATGACCAACCCTTAAACTCTTACACAGTAAATGAGCAAACCCAATTGGTCTACGGTCTACCCCATTCGACGCCGGTCCCAAGGAGTAGATGACGCACGCTATATGGATCATCAGGGTTCGTCAATAATCTGTGATAGTATGCGTCGGGACCACGTGAAAAAAAATATAGGGATGATCATAATATTCCTATGTTTGTGTGGAGTGAAATTGAGGAGACACTATCCAAATAAGAGTATTCTGGCAAATGAAGCGAATCTTGGGACATATGAGGTTCCGTTTTAGGTTCTCACATGATTGTATAGCTTAATCTTACACACTCAACGAGCAAATCCAATTGGTCTACCTATTTCCACGCCAGTCTAAGGGGACGACACAAGACAGAAAAATCAGCAGGGTTCGTCAAGAATACACGATAATATGCGTCAGGACCACTCGAAAATTTGGACTTAATCATAATATTCCTATGTAGGTGTGAAGTGAAGTTGAGGAGATAATATTAAACCTGAAAATTCACAAAATTACCTGCTTGTCATTATTCTCAACATTCTTGATTGAAAAGATTGAAAATATACACCCCTAGCTCAATCATGGGTATGTATCTTCCATCTTAAGAACATGTGGATCAACATGCAACACTCCTAGCCATCTCAATCTAGCATAACTAGGACATGTGGAACCACATGCAACATCCCTAGCCATCTCGACCTAGCACATCTCGGACATGTGGACCCACATACAACATGCTAGACATGTGGACCAACATGTAACACCCCTGGCCATCTTGAGCTGGCACATTTGAGACATGTGGACCCATATACAACACTCATAACAATCTAGTTGTATATCTACCATGTTTGGAACATGTGGACCCACATATAAAATTCCTAACTATGCATGTTGTGGGACCCGCATGATACATCTAGGTCAAACTGTTTAGGGCAGGTGCATGTGGGCCCAAATATCTAGTAGGTCATATAAACTTTGGGACATGTGGACCTAAATGTAACACCCTGTAATTTTGACCTGGCACATCTGGGACACGTGGACCCGCATGTAATACTCATACACCTATCTAGTTATATATCTACAGTCTCTAATTAGGACATGTGGATCCATATGCAACACCCCTAGCCATCTCGACCTAGCACATCTGGGACATGTGGACCCACATATAACACTCTTTGCCATCTAGTTGTATGTCTACCACCTTTAGAACATATGAACCAACATGCAACATGCATGTTGTGGGACCCATGATAGTTCTAGCTATGTCAAGTTGTATAGGGTCGGTGCATGTGGGTCCAGATGTCTAGTAGGTCATATACGTATGTATTTATCACCTTTGAAATATATGGACCGACATGCAACACCCCTAGCCATTTTGACCTTACACATGTGGGACATTTGGACCCACATGCAACACTCATAGCGATCTAAATAAATATCTACCACTTTGAGACATGTAGACCCACATGCAGCACTTCTATTGTGGGACTCACATGATAGTTTTACGTCAAACCTATCTAGGGCTGGTGCATGTGCGTCCAAATGTCTAGTAGGTAATATAGGCATATTTGGGACATGGGGGCCCATATGCAACACCCTTAGCCATTTTGACCTAACGCATCGGGGACATGTGGACCCACATGCAACACTCATAGTAATCTAGTTGTATATCTATCACCTCTAGGACATGTGGACCCGCATGAAACACTCCTTGCTATGTTTACATGTTGTGGGACCCACATGATAGTTCTAGATCAAACTATCTAGGATTAGTGTATGTGGGTCCAGATGTCTAGTAAGTCATACACGTGTGTGTGCATGTTGTGGGACCCACATGATAGTTCTAAATCAAACTGTCTCTGGAAGGCCAAGCCTATTTGGAGAAACACAAGTTTATTTCACACAACAATAATAAACCTACTTTAGTATTATTTTCTTGTGTTTGAATGTGCGCCAAGAGGCAAAAGTATCCTTACCACCCCGTCCTACGCATATCCTTGTAAAAACAGAATATATCACTGCAACGTGCGAGAAAATGGATTACAAATTGGTTAGCCAACTTAATCGATAACCTTGTTCATTATTGAAATTGAGGAAAACCTGTGCCAAAAAAAAAAAAATCTATTTTAGAGCTTAGCTTATAGCGCCTGACCTTCTCAGTGAGTCCGTGGCGATCATAACATGTGCTGACACATTAAGCTACAAGCTCTATATATGAACGGTAGGTGAACTGAGCCTCGATTAATCCACTTTAAGCCTGGTATGGTGAACAGTAGGCATGTCTTTGGAGCAGTAGTATGCCGTCAGAATTCCTATCTTGTTGGACTTTACGTCAGGAGACAAGACTTGAGTTGCTGCATGCTGGAACCGCACCATACCAGGTGTGAAAAACCTCCAGGTATACATACCTGTGTGTGGTTGCATTGCATGCCATGTACGACTCGTACTGGCTGCTGCACAAAAACGAAATAAAGATCGGCATGGACGGCCGGTGAGCGCCACTGTGTCGTGTCAACCCATCCGTGTTCCGGCTGCTCTGCGAAGCGAAATCACTCCTCTGATGACTTTCAAAGAGAGGCTGGGAAGTGGAGGACTTCCAGGCCCAGCCATGCCACACGAGGTTCAGGTTATTTCCCTCAAAAGGTGGCCGGCACCGGCACGCCGGTGCACCAACACCGGATCTCCTGCTGCCATGACCATTTCCTCTGCTCTAGCACGAACGCAGCAGAGCGGCCGGGTCAGCGTTTCTGAGTTAATGTGGTGGCCGCCGCCGCTCCCTGTGCACGGACACAGTACTGTCTCAGAATTCTTGACCGTTTCCAGAACGAGAATTTCCAACCTTGTTGGCTACGAAGAATGATACACATACATCGTACGGTAGAACCAGCCAGCCGCACGCCAACCCCCAATTCCTCTCTATCTCTATATATATACACATGTGCTTAACGCGGCCGTTGTGCCCCCGGGAGCATGTGCTCCCGATTTTTTCGAAAAAATATAGAAAATTGAAAACTTATCAAAATATTCCGAAAAAAATCATGCACGTACCTGAGCATGTCACGCACCATCGTGTAAATTTACGCGACAAAACGACATCGTGGCCGCCCTGTGCAAAAAAGACAAATCACAGATCTAAAAATTCAAAGCCTAAAAAAAAATTCAAAATTTTGGATGCTATTTTCTGTCAGAATTTTGTCATTTTTGCACAGGGCGGCCGCGATGTCGTTTCGTCGCTAAATTTGACACAATGGTGCGTGACATGCTCAGGTACGTGCATGATTGTTTTCGGAATATTTTGATAAGTTTTCAATTTTCTATATTTTTTCGAAAAAACCGGGAGCAGATGCTCCCGGGTGCACTTTGGAGTTTCCGCACATGTGCCGGACTAGACTAGCACAAAACCGTCATCACACTCGGAGCTGGTCAGAGTTCCAGAGAAACATACGTTCGTGCGTCCGTGCCTGCTCCATAACACAGTTTTCAGAGTACATCGGAGAGCTAGCATCTTCGTTTCCTTCTTTGGAGCCATGGTCGCTCGCGCTCTCCGCGGCTGGTTCGTTTTGGTCATCGTCGCCCTCGTCATGATCGTCGCCACGAGCTTAGTGCGGTGCACCGACGCTGCGAGGCCTGTACCCCCGAGTCCGGCGTCGTCCTCCACGCCGTCCACGCTGGTGTCGACGCTAATGCCCGGGGCCCAAGCGGAGGAGGCGCCGGGCACTGACCAGCTCAACTGCTCAAGCTAGTGAGAGAGAGAGGCTGATGAACAATTTTGTTGTTGTTATCGTGGTTGCTAGTTCTTTAACCTTTTGTTGGTTTCAACTGCCCGCGCGGCGCCGGCGGCGGCGGCCCGTCTCTCCCCGCGCTGGGTAGGGTGGAGGCAGGGCTCTACCTCCTAGCGTCGGTGCTCCTCGGCGCGGCGGCGGCCCGGTGTTCTGGCCGGGAGGCGTTGTGACGACGGCGGCCTTGCGGCGGCTGGCTACACGAATTCCTCCTTGCTGCCGGAGATGAGCGCAGCGGCGGCGCCGCCAGTGGGTGGTGCGGGTGGCTAGGGTTTGGCCAGGCCCTGCAGGCCCAGATCTGGGCCCTTTTGGGCCTGATCTGGGTCAGTGTGGGCCCAACTCGACCCCGGCTACCCGGTTTGACTAAGGGGCGATGCTTGTGACGGAGTGGCGGCGACGACGACACGTCTTCTGCAGCGTGGCGCTGGGAGCTTCGTGGACCCGTTTGGTTCCGGCCGGGCCTTTGGTGTCGATCTTGAGGGTAGCAGCGGTGTCGGCCTACGTGCAGCAGCGTGGTGGCGGAGACTTCACGGACCCTTCCAGGGGCCGGCCGGGCTTGACCAGCCTGGTGTGTCTCTGCTACCGCGTCCGGTCGGCACCCGCCGATGGCTGTGGAGGTAGTCCTCCAGCTGGCTGTGCTGCGGTCGCCCTCCGGCTCCAATGTGGCTTGGTGTGCTCCTATGCGCTGCGTCCGCTCGGTTACCGTCTATGGCGGTGGAGGTCGGTCCCTCCCACGTGGTTGTGGTACTGTCGCTCTATCTACGGCGGGTTCTTCTTAGTTCGACCGGTCGTGTAGTGCTTGCCTGGTGATACGACATTGGAGACCTCAATTCCGTGGTGGCGTTTGTTGGTGGGTGACGTGATGGGTGGTGTACTTCAGATTGTCAAGGGATGTGGTTTTTTGGGGGTCGGGAGAAATCTCTGTCATCTTGACACCGACACAGTGACGCCTGTGGGTGTTGCTGTTCCTTCCTGAAGGGCGTCGGGGTACCTCTTCCCCACTACCTATAGCGTACCAGGGAAACCCTAGGACCAGTCCGGCCAGCAGCAACGGCGTCGTTGTTTTCCTTCTTGGAGGTGTTGCTTGGTACGCGGCGATTCGGAGTGCTGGATTAGTGGTGGGACTTTGCCGGAGAGGACGCAGCGGTTGCGAGTATCTTGTGTTTTCGTTGATCCGCCAATGTCGGCTTTGTTTTCTTTTCTTTTTTCTCTTCCTTTTCTTTTGGGCGTGATGTGCTGTGTTTGCCCAGCAGCGGTTTCAATCTTGTATCGGGTGGTTGCTATATTAATATAGCGGGGCGAAACCCTATTTCTTCTTTGTTGGTTTCTTTCCTACAAAGCGGTGCTTCCGTAGTTCTTTTTTTCAAAGTTGAGCAAAAGTAGAAGTGCTGTCTATTAACGGAAATGATATTAGAAATGATAATGGTACAAGCATGGACACTTGTCTGACGAAAATAAAAAAGAACTGAAGTTATAAGGCTCCATATATAAGCCAAAAGCTTGGACTTCGCCGCACCTCTCACACCGTGCTTCTCTACGTTTTGGCAGAGATTTAACAAAATATCGAGGCTAATTTTTCAGTAAGCACAATGAGTCGTTCCATAGCGAAGCAGATCTTGAGGTTGTTCCAATGTTTTAAATAGTGTGTTATAACAAATAGCGGCAACCCTCAAAATCGGGCTATAGCTAAATGGGGCTATAGCGGATAAATTGTACATGGATTGATTTAGCGGCAACATACTCAAAAGGCTATAACGGGACTATAGCGGGCTATTTAAAACTATGGGTTGTTCTCTCCGAAGTTAAGAAACATATGAGAATTTGAAATGATTTACGTGTGACTATGACATACGCCTTAGATCCTTTCTTTTTCTTTAATAGCTTAGCTTAGGATAGTTTTTTTTAGAACGGGCAGTAGCCCAATGGTTAGGATATGCAGTGGCGTACCTAGCAACCAGAGTTCAAATCCCGTCGGAAGCGTAATTTCTGTAATTCTCACAAAGGTGGGAGTCTACCTATTATTATACCACCAAGGGCTAGTCCTGGTTGGGTTGGTTTTTTTAGCTTAGGATAGTTTTCGCGATGTGCTAACGGCCTTCTTCAAAGTGGAAAATCATCCCGTCCTCTGTATCAATGCACACAGCCTTTTTATTCCAAAGTATCAAGTAGTATGTCTATTGCAATCACAGATCAATAAAGGTCGATACAAAATTTACCATCAAAATCATCTCGAATTCTACTAATATGCCTCCATTTAGCATGGCTGAAAAAATACAGCGCAACCGCAAGTAGACGGTTACACACAATAACCATATGCTCCCGATGATACGATGGGAGCAGGAAAGAGCATAGCTGAATCCCGTGAAAATATCCAGCCTGATAAGAAATTGGTACCACCTGTCTTGTTAAACACCAAATGATTATTATGACAAGGTCAAATGGACCAACATAAGGCTGAAACTCCAATACAAATTTTAGCCTTAATTTTCTTAACAACTCCATTTAACCATTCCCTAAACATATTTGAGACATTGGTTGGAGGCAGAATATTGCAAGGAATAAATACAATACGATAAGGCAAGTGCTTTTGCAAAAATGCAGGAAAGAAACAAGGGTTCGATGGTTTCCTCAGAATCACAAAAGCAAAAATTGGTACAATGCAGCCACTAGCATTTTGCAAGGTGATCCTTATCCAAAGCACTTTATTATTAAGGAACCACATAAAGATTTTATTTTAGGGGCATTTTTAGCCTACACTGGTATTTACGAAGAAATCTTTGTATGACCATTCATGAAATCAGCATACATAGACTTTACGGTAAATAAATCTGTAGTAGCATGCTTCCAATTAAAAGTATCTGCCTCATCATACAAATTAATCATCATTAAGCTTTGGCACAAGTGCATCCAACGAGTCCACTTATTGTCATTTAACGATCTTCTGAAACTAATATTCCCATGAAACACATGTTTCTGTTGCACAATATTGTACAAATGAAGGGTATTGCTTAGTAAGACATCTCCCCAAGACCTGGCAGCTGCGTACCATCGCCAGTAGTAAAAAAAATTATCCTCTTTTGAAGAAATCATCTTTAAACCTCCCACTTGTCTTGCCAGCATGCAAGTTTTACTACGAAGCGAGATTCTACCGGATTCCACTCAAAATTGCAGAGTTTTCTATAACGGATAGGTACCCCAAGATACCCGAAAGGCAAAGAACCAGTTTCACAACCAAATAGCAGTCTGTGTAACTGACCTGCTGATTCTTTGCTTTACCAAAACAGAAAATATCACTTGACAAAAATTAGATTTTAAGCCAGATAATTGTTTAAAGATGCAGAATATAAGTTTCATTTTAGCTGCCTTCTGAAGGTATCACGCTCCATGAAAATAAACCCCTCCATCAACAACATGAGGTATCAATCCTCCAACTTGTTTATATAGAATTGCTGCACTAGCCATCTAAACCAAAAGTCCGAACTGATGGAAAGGGGCTAGGCAATATATTTATATTCAACACTCCCCTCACGTCTAGGCTATTTTAGTCCTTAGCGTGGGATAGGAGCGGGCTGCAGGATCTTTTTTTCCTTTTTTTAATCCGCGTGAGCGGGGTCTCGAACTCGAGACCTCTTGGCTCTGATACCATATAGAATTGATGCACTAGCCATCTAAACCAAAAGTCCAAACTGATGGAAAAGGGTTAGACAATATATTTATATTCAACAGTTTATCCTTATTAACCCTTGCAATGAGATTGGCCAACATATCGGCTACAATATTAAAAAGGATAGGAGACAACAGATCCCCTTGTCTCAGCCATTTCAAAGTTTGAAAATAGTGACCAATGTCATCATTAACACGTATTTCCACGGTTCCGCCCTGAAAAATCATGCAATCCAAGCACACTACTCAGGGTCAAAAGCTTTATGTACAAGGCTTGCTGCAAGAATGACGCTTAAATTTTATCATATGTCTTTTCAAAATAATTTTAAAACATGACTCCATCCATTTTCTTCTTATGAAGTTCATGGATAGTTTCGTGTAACACCACCACCCGCTTCAAAATATGACGTCGTGAGATAAAGACGGTTTGGGTTGGTCTTTTTTTTTTTGCGAAACACAGTACAACGCAGATGCTCATATACACGCGCACACACTCACCCCTATGAACGCACGCACGCACACCCTACCCCTATGAGCACCTCCGAGAGACCGAGTCGGCGGGTCGAGTCTTGAGATTGACGAAGTCACCACGGGCGTCTCGCTTTCGACGGGAACGTCGCCTCCCACTGAAGAATATTCCGCCTTAAATGAGAAACATCAGCGTCAAACCTGGGGTTTGAACTCTGGTGGGCTGGGGGTACAACCACCCTCCTAACCATCTTGCCACAGGCAAGTTCTCATGAAGACGGTTTGGGTTGGTCTAATCAGCTTGTGTGTCATTTTCGTAACGCGATTAGTAAAACAAAGAAAGATTTGAAGAGTGCGGAACAAGCTAACCGTGTGCCCCGAAACGAATACTCATCCAAGCCTGACATAAATCCGATGACCACTTCTCAACACATTTCAGCAAAAGAAAATGTCAACACATTCCAATAGCTTAGATTAGAAGCCCATGACTAATTCCGTTTCTTCGCCTTCATGGAAAGGAGACTTCAATAGCACAAAACGTATGCTGGCTCTTCAAAATACTCAATTTAAAATTGTTTAAAAGTTACGCTACTACTCACATTAAACAAAACTAATTTTAGAGAGTTCTAACTTCAAGGCAAGGACATATTACCTCATGAAGATATTGTATTCTAAGTACATGTAAGCTGACCATACTAAAAGAGTTGGAAGTCCACGTACGTACATGCTTGCATATACGTATGCAACGCCCTTCAGCAAGCAACTTCAAGTAGACAAATGAGCAGTCGCTGTTGGGATCATCCGCCGAGGCAAGGATTGTCCCTATATAAACACCAAAACGTTGCCACACGGGCGTGGACCAGCTTGAAATATTACTAGGAGTCTAGGACAGAGCCCTATCGAGCACACAATGACATCTTCTTCGTCGCCTATCGTGATTCACATACCTTCACATACCAACTACGGCGAGATAACGGTCGCCACGACCCCCACCACGCCTAAGGACACCGGTGAAGCCACCACGGCCCCGGCAGCTGCCGGACCGCCAGCCCCGACGACAGACAAGATCATAACCACCGCCGCGAACCTTGCACAGCTCCTGCCGACGGGCACGGTGCTGGCGTTCCAGGCGCTGTCTCCGTCCTTCACCAACCACGGCAAGTGCGAGACCACCAACCAGTGGCTCACCGCAGCACTCGTCATCGTCCTCACCGCCAGCTGCCTCTTCTTCTCCTTCACCGACAGCGTCCTTGGCCGTGACAAGAAGATCTATTACGGTGTCTCCACCTGGCGCGGCTTCAACGTGTTCAACTTCTCCAGCGAAGAGGAAAAGGAGCAGTGGAGTGCAGACAACTTCAGGAGGCTCCGCCTCCGGCCGCTCGACTTCATGCACTCCTTCTTTACGGCGGTAGTTTTCCTCGCTGTGGCCTTCAACGACGTGGGGCTGCAGAATTGCTTCTTCCCCGACGCAGGTAAGAATACCGAGGAGCTGCTGAAGAACCTGCCACTGGGCATAGCGTTGTTGTCCAGTTTTGTGTTCATCACCTTTCCAACCAAAAGGAAGGGCATCGGATTCAACGACACCACTCCTCGCGAGAATGTTGTCTCTGGTACTTGGACTGGCCATACTTTGGCTCTAGAGACTCCCTCATCTCCTCCAGGGGCACCTATGCTTTGTAATCTGTTTTTTACATTGCTGTAATTTAGTTTTTTTTTTCAAGAAAAGGGGGCAGACCTATATTTATTGTCAAGTTTTCAAGCCAAAGCGTACAGCTCAATAATCATATAAAATGGTGACATGAATTAATCATCGAAAAACAGAAACAAATAGCCTCTATATGCATTTAAAATGCCACCAAGGCGCCAACAACACTGGTTGTGTATGTCCAGAACATTAATTACTAAGTCCCCTTGATCTTCTGGAGGGTAAAAAATATTCCCTTTTGTCAATCGATTTATTTTCAACTGATCACTCTGCTAAAACTCTAGTCTTTTTCTTACCTCCATGGGTATCTCATAAAAAGACAATAGAACATTGGCAAGCTACTCAGAACAGAATTAATCAGTACCAAATGATCCCCAATGAAAGCATCTTTTCCAACCAACAACCCAATTATGGCTCAAAAAAGATCTTCTACCGGTTTCTATTTCTTATTGATCAACTAATGATAATGAATATGAATGCCGAGATACTTGAAAGAAAGTGACCAACCTCATATCCAAATAAGTGTCCTTATTAACCCTGCAGCTCTTTCGCTTGGCCAAAACAATATATTTATCTTTTGTGAAAAGTTATCTTGATCCCGGATAATTGTTCAAATAAGCATGCAATTAACATCAATTGTGTTTACCTCTCTCTCCAAATAGTGTTCTAAAAATGTCATCATCAAGGTATTGTTAACACCCACCCACCTGTTCTAAAAAATGTCATCATCAAGGTATTGTTAACACCAACCCATCCCACCCCACTAGCCTCCTATTTTACCACCCTCCTTATCTGTAACAATCATGACAATATATTGGCAGCAATATTGAAAAGCAACAGAGGCATCAGGCATGCCCACAAGCTAGTAACTCATCTGACATTAGATGATAGAATGAATAGACTGACTGTTTGGTCAAGAGATATACATGCAGTTGGCTAGCTTGCATTGTATTTTTGAGAAAGATATAACTTATTAACTACATGGTCAAACAAGTAGAGGAGACACAAAACAACCTTATCTTATCCCTCGCATCGGAGTCTGTTCGGTGCAACGTTATAAACTAGTGGATGCGTAGAACGCATGAGACTCCTTTGGATACGAATAATAAAATGGATGTCCCGCTGTCACCGGTGGCAACCTTGAGAACCAAGCTTTGCGTATTTCGTTTTCCTAGTGACCTAGTTAGCTGTAAATTATATAATTTTTCTGAATAAATTAAGTCTATCTTTTCAACTCATCGATATCTTCTAGAGCTATGCATGTACGAAGGCACATACATGCCTCCGACGTGTGAGGGACAGCTTTCTATTCCTTGAACTGGTTTGTCGAAAATTTCGATTATATAATTTGGTGTTATGAAGATATTTCTTTCTCATGTTTACCTTAGTTGTAAAATACGCACCGTTCGGATATGGATGCTATCTTGAAGGCGTGAAGTTTACATTTTATTGTGTCAATGGTTATATTGCAAAGAAATGAGATTAAAGATCACCACTTGTTGTTTTGTTGAAAGTTTCAGTTATATAATTTGGTGTATGAAATTATTCTTTTATCATGTCTATTTTATGAATGGTTATATTTCAAATAAATGTGATTAAAGAGTTACGAAATGTTTTGTAAAAAAATTGATTATATTAACACTTTTTATCAGTATCATATTTATACATTCAGTGGTGAGGTTTTGAGGACAACAACCAAACTAATTTGTGCATGGTCACTAGGTCAATTTGGGCCTTTGTTTGAAACTTAACCAACTCATATTAACACCTCATCATTGAATTTTTATTCTTGATGGAAAAGAGTCCTAGTATTTCCGAAATACTTTGCTCGCTTAACTTACTCCTCACTGGTACAGTAACCGAACAACATCCACACTAATTTTATTTTAAAGGTTGGGTAAACAAATTAAAAACTTTACGAAAGATATTATAGTGAGATATTAAAAACTAGTCTGGTCACCGGTGATTCTGTGTGTAGTAAATGGAATACAAGTGTTCCAAGTAAAAAAAAAAGAATGTTTTTGGGGAAATAGGACTAAAAGCTTAAATTATAAGAAAACTGGAGGCGTGCGACCACGTGAAACTACATATCATACGATATTACCCTTGTCAAAATAATCTTACCATCGTCATAAACTCACTTTCAATGCAAAATTGTTTAAAAAAATACGTCACCTGTCTCAAAATAGATAACATTTAGATTTTAAAGTTTCAAGTATATATGCATAAAAATAGCTGGGATATTTTTGTAAAGTATTTTTCATGATGTATATAATGCATCTTTTTATTGAACAAATGTTAATTCTAAATAATTTATTATGAATTAGCAATCACAAATAGAGATGCAGGACATCACAATTCCTAGGAAGTGATGTATTTTGGAACAAAATGTCTATGAGTCAAGATCTATATTCAACATTCAATCAAAAAAATTCTTACACATGGCCAAAGAAATTGATGGCTTTGTATATGTGGCGTAACGTGCTAGAAAGTGCTTGTTGAATTCTAATTGGTTAATGAGGGGAGTGCATGTCCGACACTTATCTTCTCAACATTATCCGTGTCAAACAGGCTACATGACTATTTTGTCTATAAATCTTAGCCACAAATTTTAGATCGAACTATCAAATAATTTATATGATGAGGCTCAACGTGGTGGCTTATTAGGAACCTCGTATATTGAGGTGTCAAACATATTTAGACCTTTGCATATGCTGCTGGATTTCAATATCTCGAACGGTCATTTTTCCTTCTCTACTCGATCCCGCGTAAACTTATTGGCTCTTGTGTAACATCTCATTTTTCTCGGTTTTTAAAAACTGTTACAAAATACAAAACTTTCTTCAAAAATTGTTTAGCTTAATAAGATATTTTCTACATTTTTGGATTTAATGTGAATTAAATCGGACTTGAATTAAATATTTGGTTTTTGATTTTAGGGAGAAGTCCCCACTCAAAATATTCCTTTTATTTTCCCGACAGAGAAAATCATTTCCCAAAATTCAATTCTATGTTTTTCTAAAAGAAAATAGTTATCATAATTCTGGTCAGATGGGCCGAATTTTTCAAGCCTTCTTACTTCTCTCTTTTCTTTCTTTTGTTCTTTTCCTTCTGAGCCGAATCACTTGGCCTATCTTCCTCCACCTCTTATTCTCTCTCCTCCTCCCTTCCCGGCCCTCCAACGGTATGGGCACCAGGACCCAAGGCCTCGGCCGTTTCAATTCGATCGATCGTTTCCAGGAAAAACGTGTTGCTTTCTGTTTTTTTTTACATGAGGGACGTACATGTTAATAATAACTTATTTGTACCTGATTAATGTTGTACGTAACATTTTAATTTTTTAATGTCAATCGTCACGACTAAAATCAACGGTTTATATATTTCTAACGTATATGGATTAACGTGATGTCTTTGTTAGAGTTCCGTATATTGATGATAATAGATAGAAATAGATGTTCTCTTTTTTTTCAAATAGAGAAAGTTTTGATACTCCCCGGCGACCGCGAGAGTATCATGGAAAAGCTACCTTGATTAATTATCGTCTAATTGGCACGGGTGGCTGCAGGCCTCCCTTGAGAGTGAACGTTTTGATTCATTATCGAGGCCAACAAAAATAACAAGCTATCTAAGGGTACATAGTGTAGTATAATTATGCAGGAGGCCTACGTCCTGCTGTATCGACTGCCAAAGACGTTTTTTAATATAAAAAAGGGATTATATATCCAGATGTATGCATTTAAAAAGTGTCATACTCGGCACATATTTCGGTGGCACCTTTTCGGTGTTTTGATACACGGCAAACACGTGGATTTCAGTAGTGATTGGGTGATGCACACACTATCTTTTCTATTGTACTACCTCTGTTTCATAATATAAGCCTTTTTAGCTAGCTAGTTTGGTTAGCTAAACATATTTAAATTGTGGAACGGAGTGAGTAGATTCTAATGCCAAAGAGAATAAAAATGCAGATTTACTTATTTATTGACAACATTGTTTAAAAAAAAAGTGAAACGAAGCACTGACCTCTACATTAGAATGATACACATAGACATTTTATTGCAGAATTTATAAATATACAAAGTAAGCAAACCGAAAGCCACATGTCTCGCGAAAGAACCTCTACTTGACTATCCCTAACCCTAAAGACAAAAGTAAAGAGAAAATACACAGTTCTCGGCAAACCCTTCAAGGAGGAGCCACCGCACGCACACGTTATGACGAGTCCATTGCAAGAAATATTTCTACTGAAGCGTGCAAACTCGATGTTGACGCTTCTACCATCATCACCTATTCAGATGCTACTGAACAAGGAACTGGAATTCGGTGACGTCCAGTACTGCCACGCCTCCAGCCATGGTCGCACCACCTTCGATCGAGTATCATCATGCATGTCTTGACACCGCGGAGTAGACGTCATGCGTAGCGCATGTCAGGATCAGCCTAGGTATAACACGTTGTGCATCACCACCGTCGGCAAGGCATGACTTGGCAAGTCCATCAAAACCGTCCTGCATAGCACCTGTTGAGTCGAATCGAACCTGAATGTCGAAGTGGAGGGGAGTTGCATACTACCGCCGACCTCGAAACTCCGCGATCATGGTAGAGGACGTCTTTAACACAACGCCTCCAGTGAGGAATATGACTCGATCATCCCCCAAATCGACCAATGGGATCATATCCTGGATTTTCATCCCGGCAACATGTATCGGTGCACCACAACAACGCCTTGAGGAAGGAAGGGCCGCAATGCATCGTCGTCGGGTCCAGATAGCCTGTCCTACGTTTTCACTTTGGATAGCCCGTACAGAAGATGAATTGAGCTCTCGTTACCACCATCTCTGGATTTAGTCAATAACCAGACCACCACATTGTTTCTTGTTAAGCCACCACCGCCAGCTGATTCTCGTCACCACTACTCCTCATGAATCATGATGGGTACCAAAAGTCGGCTACTGTCAGCAAAATATACGCGAGCGAACCATGAAAATAACATGTTGAAGGGTCTTGGGAGTTGGGAGAAGATGTGCAGAACTGCAATCAAGCTGGGAGGGACATGCGAAAAAATGTTGTCACCACTGTCCAAGTTGCCGAACCCTCGCGATTGACCACCACTAGAACATTACGAGCAGATCGAAAGCGATCCGCTGCCGCAGATCTGTCATCCCACATCCACGCTGCCACGCTTCCAGAAGACAGACGCCAAGGAGGATGCATAAACGAGGAAGGGGGTCCTGGCCGCCGTTTGGGGGAAAGGAAGGGAGCTGGTCACCGAGGACAGAGCGGTCAGAACATGCGGTGACTGCGGCTACTCGAGGGAAACCAGAGAGCGAAATTACGCTTCAACCGGCAATATTGTCACGCACCGTGTGGGCTGTTGTACCGGGTTGCATGGGCCACTACGAGAAGGGAGCCACAGGCCCAAGGCAGGAGGGAAGAGCGATGCACGCAGGAGTGGTCACCGAGGACAGAGCGGTCAGAACATGCGGTGACTGCGGCTACTTAAAGATTGGAAGTCAAGCAGGAGGGGCATCGAAGAACCAGAAACCGAACCGGAGAACCCTGGCAAGGGCGGCGGCACACTCCTTCCTCCCACTGATTTCTATCTCCAGTGTATCCTCCTCTCCTTCTACTAGATCCTTGTATCCCGAACCACTCAAAGTCCTGTAATCCCTCTATGTTTTTTTTTGAGATTTAAAGGCTGCATCCTATTACATACCGACAGACTCAGCTGTCACCAAGTTCACCACAAACACAGGGGGTATACCCCAGATATTACTCGATTTATTCTCGCAGCCGTCCTTCGCCAGTCAGTGCGCAACTTCATTGGCCTCTCGCCGCACATGCCGCACCACATGATCATCAAAACCTTCCAGCATAGCTTTGATGTCTTCCACTACCGGGCCATGGATTGATCTGTCCATCTCCCTACTTCTCAGCTTTGCCACTGCATTCAAACGGTCCGTCTCCAATACAATCTTCCGCACCCCATTGTCCATCGCTGTTTCAACACCCAGCTTACATGCCAGCAGTTCAGACCTCTCCGAGTCAGAGACTGTTGGGAAAAAACGAGAGGCTCCAACAATGAACGTCCCATGGTGGTCGCGAATAACCGCTCCACCTCCACCACAGCTCGCGTCCAGGGGGCAGGCACCATCTGTATTCACCTTATGCCAACCTTCATCAGGGGCGAGCCAGTGCTCGGCCTGACGTTCCTCAACGGCCGGGGCGTGAGAATCCTTCAGATTTCTCCACTCCTCCGTCAAGTGAAGGCATCTATTTGCTGTAAGCTGCGGGTTTTCAATCTGGACAGCATCCCAAGCATCATTCCTAGCTTGCCAAATTTGGTACAGAGCCATGCGACCCAAGGAAAGCTCTTTATCATTTACACCACCCAACCATTCTAGCAGCCAAGCTGACAGTTCACGCTGACTACGCAGGTCATTTGGTGGATGTTTGAGCTGCATCGACGACTGGTCCCGTAACCTGTCCCAGACTGCAACCGAATGTGGGGACTCCCAAAACCGGTGCAGAATGGTTTCGTCTCTGCTGCACGAGATGCACTTTACGCCCAGCTTGATCTTCCTCCTTTGTAACTCATCTCCAACAGCCAAACCATTCTTAATTAGTCTCCATCCATGTACTTTCACCTTATTGGGCACATTTGCTGCCCACAACGAAAGCCAACCACTATGCTCATCACACGTGGACGAAGAACTCGCCTTACCCGCCCTTAGAAGCTTCAAATGTGATTTGAGATGATACGCAGACTTAACGCTGAAAATCCCGTTTTTGGTGTAGTTCCAAGCAAGATAATCCGCAGTTACGGCACGACCGACAAGTATTTTCAGTATGTCATCCGTATCAACATCAAAGAAAGTTTGTCTCAGCTTCTGCTCATTCCATCCTCCACCATCCGGTAGCAACAGTTCCTCAACTTTGGACACCTCGGCGTCCTGGACATGACTCAAAGGCCGCTGAGCACTAGCCCTGGGAATCCAATTATGTTGCCAAACCGAGACCTTAGACCCATCACCAATTCTCCAAATAAGCCCCTCTTTCAGCAACTCTCGTCCATGCACAATGCTCCGCCAGGTATACGAGGAGTTTTTGGGACATCCTGCTGTCAGGAACTCTCCCTCATTGAAATATCTTGCTTTAAGTACTCTCGCACACAATGAATCAGGATTAGTCAAAACCCTCCAGGCTTGTTTTGCTAACAGGGCTTGATTAAAATCTGAATAGTCTCTGAATCCCATACCCCCTTTTTGCTTAGGAACACACATATGCTCCCACGAGACCCAATGGACTTTCCTCTGTCCATCAGCCGCCCCCCACCAAAACCTCGACGAGATAGAGGTGAGCTGAGTGCACATCGACTTGGTTAGCTTCAAGCATCCCATTGTGTAGGTCGGCACCGCCTGCAGCACGGATTTCATAAGCGTCTCCTTCCCGGCCTTGGACATACCCAGCCCTTTCCACCCTTTTACCTTGCCCCACGACCTCTCCGGTAAGTGTGCAAACGCACCATTGTTTGAACGGCCTACCACTGTTGGTAGCCTAAGGTACCTTTCGCAGAGTACCTCACATGTGATACCGATCGCCGCCCTCAACGGTGGGCGAACCTCCTGCCGGCAACCCTTGCCAAAGTAAATAGATGATTTTTGGAGATTCACCTTCTGTCCAGAACTGGTTTCATAGGCTATCAGCACCGCCTTGAGAGCAGCCAAATTTTCAACACTAGCCTCCAAGAACACCACACTATCATCCGCAAATAATAAATGTGTAATTGTTGGACCAGAGGTACCAAAACGGACACCGTACAACTGCTTCTCCTGCTGTGCTCTCCGCAGCAGGGCAGAGAAGCCCTCCATGCAGAACAGGAACAAGTATGGCGAGAGGGGATCACCTTGGCGCAGTCCTCTCGTTGGCAAGAAAATATCTGATTTGTCCCCATTTAGCTTAACTGAAAACCAGACAGACTTGGCACACCACATGATCATCGCAATCCATCTTGACGAAAACCCCATCTTCTCCATCATTTGCTCCAAAAACACCCACTCCACACGATCGTACGCCTTCATCATGTCCAACTTCACCGCACAGAGATGTTTTTTTCCTTTTCCTTGTACGTATAGCATGAACACACTCGTATGCAATGAAGACATTGTCCGTTATCAATCTTCCCGGTACAAACGCACTCTGCTCCTCAGAAATAAGAATTGGGAGAACTCTCTTCAGCCTATTAGCCAAAGTCTTGGATGCTATTTTGTAGAGCACATTGCACAGACTTATTGGCCTAAATTGGGCGAGATTATCGGGAGCATTGACCTTCGGAATTAACACAATAATTGTATCATTAAAATCTTCCGGAAACTCTTCGCCCTCCAGAAAGTCATGAACCGCGCGACATACAAAAGCTTTTAAAACCGGCCAGTGCCATTGGTAGAAAAGGGCCGGCAGCTCATCTGGGCCCGGCGCCTTGGTTGGGCCCATTTGGAATAAAGCCTCTTCAATCTCTTTATCACTAAACGCTGCCGTTAGTGACCGATTCATATCGTCAGATACCAGCTCGTCAATGAGGTTCAGAATCTGAGCACTGTTGCTTGATCCCTTTGAGGTATACAACGATTGGTAGAAGGCATGTGCCATTCCCCGCATTTCCTCATTGGTGTTGCACACTGAACCATCGGCCTTCCGTAAGAACCGAATAGTGTTTTTACGTTTCCGGTGAGACGCTCTATTTTGGAAATATTTCGTATTTCGATCGCCCGCATTCAGCCAGTCCTGCCACGATCGCTGCCTAAACATGACCTCCTCCCTCTCATAGATTTCATGGAGCTTTTGTTCAATATCCCGGATCTCGGGTGTATGCCCAGCCTCTCTCGCCGTCGAGCGGACTGCGTCAAGTTTAGCTCGCAGTGATTTAATCTCTGCCCGTACAGATCCAAACGTCTCATAGCTCCATCGCTGCATGTCCCTAGAAACACCACGGAGCCTATTCTAGAGCCCTCCGATCCCTGTTCATGTGTATCACATCTTTCCCACGCCTGCTTCACCATCTCCACATATCCATCATGCCTCAACCACATTTCTTCAAATTGGAACCCCCTGGTAGAATTAGATGGACGTGTTCTTGGCTCCTCCAAGACCCGAATGAGCAGCGCCCACTAGTAGGAAAAGACCTATCGCTGGCGGACGGGCGCCCGCCAGCGATCATTATGCCAGGTTGGTTATCTCTGGCGGGCATCCCTAGCGCCCGCCAGCGGTATATGACACATCACTGGCGGGCAAGCGTCCGCCCGCGGTAATCCACCACGCCTGCCAGCTGTACATTTTCTGGGAATGTTTTTCTAGAAAATCGTATTCCAGCAATATATCCAGTATAAATACAGTAAATTCAAGTACATGCGCCAAATAAACAACATAAATATAGACGACCACATACAAATGATCAAAATGTCATACACAGATACATTAGTTCATCACACATGCATTACAAACCTAAAACAACATGAACTTAAGCTAAGCTTCGATAAGCTAAACAACATGCGTTAGTTCATCACTTAAGCTAACTTGAAATTAACATAAAACTACTCAAGGTCCCCAGCATGAACTTAAGTCGGACGTCCGAGCTATCATCCCAGAAGCTCGAATCCGAATCGTCGCCGGTCTTCTGGCACGGCGGCGCTCCACTGGAGGGTCCAGCGACGTCGGAGCTCGCCTGCCTCTTCTTGTTCCTCGAGGCGTAGAAGTCCAGCTCCGCCTGCACCAGATCGGGGAGGTCGCGGCGCAGCGCGTCCATCCGCCACTCGTCGATCTCGGCAGTGCGGTGAGCTATCCCCTAGCGGCGGTTACGCCGCGCCTCGTCTACGTCGACGATCTCCATCGGCGGCGCGAGGAACTTAGCCTCCTCCCGGTCCTTAACGTCAGCGAAGTTGAGCTCAGAACGCGGCCGACCAAACCTCCAGGCTGCCACGTCGAACGCGCGCGCGGCGAGCTCCACCGTGTCGAAGGTCCCCATATACCAACGCTGGCCGTTCACGGTGATCTCCGCGGACCACCGGCTAGATGGGCGGTGACGGACGCCAATGAACCCCTCATGGAGCGGCGGCGCGGCGGCATGCTCTGTGGCAAATAAAAATGCATGTTACATAACAAATTTGAGATGCAGAAATTTATATTTGTGCATATTACAAGTTTCACTCACACCACCTCTGAATCACATAGTGCCAGAACATTTTAATCATCGGCAATGTAATAAGAATACAAAACATAACAACATTTCGGCCAAAGTCATGCCAAAATTCACGAGAAATTTTGCCATGACTTTGGCTAAAAATATGACATATGAGTACCCGAATTTGCCGAAATGGAAGTTAATCAACATTCCGGCAATCTCAAGGGTCTCTAGAGGTACCTGCAAACGTTTCATCACCATCACAAGGCCGCATTCGCAGCCACAAAGCTGCATTTGCAACAAAATATAAACTAAACCAAAAACTGCAATTCCTAAAACTTGAAATACTAATTCCTAAAACTTGAACCCTATTTTCTCAAATTTAAATACCCTAGTTAGTTTCTAATTTGAAACCCTAGCTATTTTCTAAAAAAATTGGGTTGAGCAAACCCACAAACACCTTGTGGGTGTGGGTACTACCTAGCTAGGTGGAGATCGGAGGGGTGCGGCTTACCTTGGCCGGGCGGCGGCGCTCGGGGCCGGCGACGGTGGCGTGGGAGCTCGGGGCGGTGGCGGCGGCGTGGAGCTCCGGCCGTCGACGGTGGCGTGGACTTGGGCGTGGGCGGGCTCGGGGCGGTGGCGTGGGCGTGGGCTTCAGCGACGTGGGAGCTCAGGCCGGCGAGGGAGCTCGGGGCCGGCGACAGCGGCGTGGGCGCGGGCGTCGGCGGCGTAGGAGCTCGGGGCGGTGGCACGCGGTGGCAGGCGGCGGCGGCGGGTGGGTGGCCGGATGGGAGAGAGGGCGCGATCGAGTGGATAAGGGCGGCCACGCGCGGGTGGGGATAAGGTGTGGTGGGCCCGCGTGCGAGGGTTACCGCTGGCGGACAGCGTGTGCCGTCCGCCAACGGTAAGGTCTAGGTTTTTTTTTATGTTTTTGTTTTTTTCTTTTAATTTTTCCTTATATAAGGCCAGGCCAGGGAGACCTGAGCCTGCCCCTACTCCGCGCCGCCGCCGCCCTTGTCCGCGCCGCTCGACGCCCTCCTCCGCGCCCGGCGCCGCCCCAGCGCCCGTCGTGTCCTCCACCGGCGCCGCACTATCCTCCACACCGCCGTGGACCTCCCCTCCGTCCCCATGCCAAGGTGCTGCCCTCTCCCTCCCCTACCTCCCCTACCTAGGTTGCATGCACCTTAGGTGTTTGACCAAATTCCCCACTCATTTTTTCAGATCTCGGGGATCGACGTCGAGGATGTCCCTGTTGGACAATGGGGCAATGTCCAGGACTGGGCTGCGCCGGGCTGGCACTGGGAGGTGGTATCTTCCGGAACGCGTAGCTTGGTGAGGAATCCGGGTGACGTCGTCGACCCGGATCTTCTTTGGTGGATGTCGCGTGGGCCACGCTCGGTGCAGAGGGAGCCGGCCCCCGAGGAGGTGGTACGTCGCCGTATCAGGGAGGAGGACGAGCATGTCCGTCGCTACATGCATATGTTGGATACGCCAGCGGTGTATGATAGTAGATGGCAGATGTTTCATAGGGTTCCTTCTCATGTGAGTATTGACCCTGTGATGGTTCCTGCTCTTTGGGTGCTGAGCGTCGACCGTGATGCACCCCGCGGCTTAGAACCTGACAGAAGTTAGTGATATTATTCGTGATGTATTAGGGTTAAATAAAAATGGACTCCAGCTATGTAACTAGATTAAATAAAGATGTATGCGTGATACTTTTGCATATTTGATCAATGCTGCTTTTGTTAAAGTGAGGAAAATAATGTTCCCTACTTTGAATTGTTCTGCAATGCAGACATTGTTTTATATTTGTTTTGTACTATTTAAACAATGGATAATCAACCAAGTATTAGGATTTTTCTTCATTTCTATCTAATTTCTCCTAGTTAAATGATTATGTTGATTTTTCGAAATTAATCCAAATTTGAACTACAAGTGTTTTATAGTTTGCTCTCCAATTTTTAAAATAATCATTTTAATTACGGTACACAACCAGTGGTTATATCATAGAAACATCAATAGTTTTAGAGAATTTGACCTCTTTCGGTGAATAGTCCCGATGGCGGTGGTTTTTCGATCGACAGTTTTTCGTAAAAAAAATAAATAGAGTGAAAAAAACACTCAAAAAGATATATCCTCTTGCATGAAGTCCTTTTATGTGTACTTAGTTGCTATGTAAAATGATAAACTTGATTTTTGACAAAAGTTTCAGAAACATTCTTCACAAAAAGCACTATCATGTATAAACATCTATAAAGTTTTTAACCAAATGACCAAGTTATGTTAATTCCCAACGCATAGTTTGTGATAAAGTGCTCATATTTGACACATAGGTGTGTCTTGGTATAGGAAGCAATGGTTTCAAAGGAAATTTACAGATTATTTTTATAAATATCATTTTCCTAGTTATATGAATTTACATGCCAAGTTACCCCTGGTGGACGGTGTGGAGTGCCCCCAGCGGTATTGCACTTGCCGCTGGCGGACGATTTAGCGTGCCCGCCAGCGGTAATTTGCTAGTTTTTGGGCTCAGCCGAGGCAACTACCGCTGGCGGGCACTATATAGCGTCCAACGTACCACTGGCGGGCACGGATTCTGTACGCCAGCGGTAGTTTGCCCCACCTCCTCGCAAATTACTGCTACTACCGCTGGCGGGCATAGTGGGCGTCCGCCAGCGGTACGTGCAGAACCAGTGGCGGGCTACAAAACCCGCCCGCCAGCGGTAGTAGCGCTGGCGGACGGAAATGACCTCCGCAAGTGGTAGGCTGGTGGCTATAACCCTTTTCCTACTAGTGGCCATATGGTCTGACTCCTCGGTAGCAATATGCTCCACACAAGTAGCTGGAAACATCTCTAAGAACGGCGCTGTTGCCGTACCCCTGTCGAGTCTAACCTGCACATTGTCCACGCCTTGCCTCTTGTTATTCCATGTGAAGTCATACCCACTATAGCCCAGATCCGTTAGGGAACAGTCCATCAAACACTCCCTAGAAGCCACCATTTGAGCCTCATTGCGTTTATTTCCGCCAAGTTGCTCCTCTTTCCTCACAATCTCGTTAAAATCCCCAGCGCAGAGCCATGGTAAATCGTCCTGCGCCCGAAGGTATCTTAGTGCCTCCCGCGTTTTTGTTCTCAGCGATGTCGCTGGTTCTCCATAAATTCCACTGAACCGCCATGTCTTGCATTCATAGGTTATCTTTGCATCGATGTAGTTCTGACACCACGGTCTGACAGACACCTCAACCTCATCCCGCCACCAAAGAGCTAAACCACCACTCCTCTTATTGCTATCGACCGCCACACCATTCCGGAAACCCAGACTCCATTTTAATTTATCCATCTCCCTAGCCTTCTTCTTTGTCTCACTCAGAAACACCACCCCTGGATTGTAGGACCTACACAGGTCTCTCAATTCGACCACTGCCGCGTTGAACCCCAAACCACGGCAGTTACGGGCCAAAATAATCATTGGTCTCGGCGGCCCTGCTGCACAGGGTCTGCCGCTAAGTGAGATGGCTCCTCCAACCTGTCAAACACCGAATTAGTCCGCTGCTTCTTCCCAGCTGAACCTGACTTATACTCCTCCGATGCATGCACTTCCACTGGTACCCACACTTGCTTCGTCCTCTTTTTACTATTATTCCCTGAGGTTTTGGGAGAGAAGAACGATCAGCTGCATTTGTTTGCTTCCTTGGCTTACGTACAAAGGTACCTTGTTTGTCTCTCCTGCTCACCTCCTGTGTCTTATCTTCTTGCTGCCCCTGTGTACGCGCTCTGTAGCGCTTGTCCGGGCTGCACACCTCCTCTCCTTCCCTTCGCCCACAAACACCGCCAGTGCGGGATTGGCCAGACATAGCATGGTCCTTCATAAGCCCTTTACGGGGAGGCAGGTCACGAACAGAAATACCTTCTCTGGGCCTGTTCTCCGACTCCCAGACCTAAAGCTGAAACTGCTCGACGACATCGCCGGCTGTGGCGCCCCGACCCGACTGCTATACAGTGATGCTGTGTGTCACCGGTTAAGCGATACAACCAGAGGTTACGGGTTTACCAATCCCCGGCCAAAACCTTTGGCAGGCGTTGCTGGGTACACCTCACTCCAGACAACGCAACACCCCGATTGATGCCTCAACACAGGCACAACTATCAAGCATAATAGTAAGATCAAGACTTGTGGAACAACTGGCACATCACAGACTCTACGACACAAAATCACATATAGCTCAACTCTTATACAGAGAAAGATAGCAAATGACAACCAGAGGTCACAGACCCAACATTACATCAAGCGGAAGCGAATTAGGTTGTTCTAAACAACAAGATCCAACATATGGCCTAAGAGGCCTGCAGATAAACATCACAACGCCAGCTGTTCCAGGATGTCCCAAGCTGCCACCTGGGAACCCCAGACTACTCGTCGACGTCCACAAAGAACCCACCTTCGAGGTCGGTGAAGTCCTCCTCTGAAACAAAAGCAAAGACGTTGAGTTCGACGAACTCGCAAGATTAGGAGCTATTATATGCTCGATGATTAGCTTTCAAGGTTTTATGGCTGTTTTGCATAAAGCTGATTTTATTTATGGAAAACATAACTCAAAGGCATCGACTAATCAGAATATTTTCAAAAGAGGTAAGGAGTAACTCTTTCTTTCATCACCTTTCATCATCAACCAACCTCAACCACTGTACCTGTTCATCAAAGGCACCTCCCGAATCACCCTCGAGGAAGCTCACCTTACAATCGTGAGTGGTACCTCTAGTACCCAGTTTTTAATCATTCCGTTAAAGTTATTCTATGATCTTATCGTCCTTTCCCAAGTTGTCCGTAACCGTGGACACGGCTTTTCGAAAAGATTTAACCCTGCAGGGGTGCACTGTGTTTACCTTCGGTACCGCCCGGCTCATTGCCTACACGTAGCTCTCTTCCGGGGAAAGCCGGCTGAGTGGGAACGGTTACAACCTTTACCTTGTTAAAGACTAACCCAGGATCATCAGTGAGGACGGAGCAGCGATCGTCAACACCCTGCCCCGTGGCCACTCATTTTCCTAGACTCCACGTCCTCATCCCAGTTCACACCACCATCTTCACGCACGCGCAAATGGAAAGCCAAACTAGAGGACCCTGGCTAGTCCCGCTCAAGTTAGTCGGTCGACGAGGGCTCCATATACCCCACCGAATGGAAGCGCGCTCATTCTTGGTTCAAGAGGTAAAGAACTCGCACCTAGGCGGCGAGAGCGAGACAAAACACCACCATACCGAAGTGGCCTCTCATCCCCACCTTTAAGCATCTTATTACCTGTCACCACAATTCCTCCACCATCCACATCGCTGTCACAAGTCAACACCTGTTTCCAGCATGTACCACCATAGTACCACTAGGCAATTCACTAAGCATGGCTAAGCACTTGCATAGCATAATAATTATATCAGGCCAACAATGCAAACCTATGGTAATAGGAGGGGAAAACAGGCATTGGCATCGGAATCTTAATGCATTCTATAGGATACTCTAATCCAAGCAAAAAGACATTTAGAACCGCATGCAATATTATAGTGGAGAAAATATTTGCGGAAAATAGGATAAGACATGCTCAGAGGGGGGATTACGCTTGCCTTGCTCAACGTGCTGGTAGTACGGATCGTCGGGGTATTGCGGTGTAACCCCGGCTGCTTGATCTATCGAGGCATAGCAACGGAAGAACAATCAATCACCACACAAACTTTAGCAAATGCAATGCACAAACACATGATGACATGTCAATTTAAATCCCCGAGAGGAGGATGATTCAACTATTCAATTTAAACGGAGTTTGGGTGCTTAGTGGGGACACACTTTGAATACACCGTGGAGTTAAGTAAGGAATCATCTTTACTTGTTGATTAACGTAGTTGAGACCCTAGGATTTAACTTGTAGATGATATGACATGATCATGTGAGAGGTGCAAAGTTTAGGGTGATTAGACATGCTTGTAACAGGTACTAGGAGGGGGATTCAGGTTAGAAAGCATTACAATTGAAACAGGTTAAAAACTGGGGTATCCGGATCCCAGTCCGGAAATTTCCGGGTCTGGCACCGGGTGCAGATCCGGTTTCAGATCCGGTGAAATCCGGGTTTTGCACCGGAATTTAATTCATCCGGAAATATTTCCGGGTGTAAACCGGGTATAATCCGGGTGAAGACGTGCGAGTCCAGTAGCCATTTCACTAATCCGGTATAGAATCCGGAAAATTCCGGGATTGACACCGGGTTTTCCAGTTCAACTGGAACGTGCTACTCCTACTGCGATTCGACGAACGAGAGCGAATAGGAGGAACGGAGGGCACTGGGGATGGTCATGTGCTCACCCTGAGCTCGTGGGAGGGCTTGGCGAGGTCGGGGGTGGGCGGAGATGGCCGGAATCGTGACCGACGTCCGGCGGCCGGAGTTGGAGAAGACGAGCACGGCGGCGACAATGCGGGCGGCCCCGGCTCGATTCCTTCGGCAGGGACGGAGAGGAGGACACGGCGGAGCTCCCTGCGGTCTTCGATTCGCTCGGGGGCTCCTCAATCGACGGCGTCGAGCTCGGCGGCCATGGCGGCTAGGGTCGAGCTCGTTGGAGAGGAGAGAGCGAGGGAGAACGGGGAGGATAAGGTCGGGGATGGAGTGGGCATGGCCTCCTGGGCTTGCTCTTCTCTCTTGCAGGTGGGGGCAGCGAGGAGCCCGGCATCGAGCTGGTGCGGCGCGAGCGACGAGCTCGGTCGCTACAGGATGAAGACGATGCTGGTCTGGTTCATCCGGTATGGATTCCGGAATTTTCCGGTTCTGGCACCGGATGAGATCCGGGTTCAGGTCCGGATGATTCCGGATCTGCTACCGGATTCCCTGAGTTCTTGGAACTTCCTTGACGATTCCAAAATGTCGAAGTAACTTTGGTGAGCGAGGTTGAGTGACTTCATTGCTGAAGTTTGTTAGAACAATAGCGCAAATGGTTTCAGCAACTTAACAACATTTCAAAGCAACTGATGTTAACTCGAGAGGGACATGGTTATGCAAGGATGCCATGATGCAATTAACTCAAAAGCGAAAATTTTAAACAGGTTTTTAGGTTCACAACTTTGGGCTGTTACAATTCTACCCTCCTTACAGGAATCTCGCCCCGAGATTCTAAGATTGTGGAAAGAAGTCGGGATACTCCTCACGTAGACTAGACTCTCGTTCCCAAGTCGCTTCCTCCTCGGAATGGTGCGACCACTGAATCTTGAGAAACTTGGTAGTCTTGCTCCGGGTCTTTCTTTCAGCTTCATCCAAGACACGGATAGGATGCTCACGATAAGTGAGGTCTTCTTGTAGATCTAGCTCCTCATGATTAACTCCATGGATAGGATCCTTGAAACAACGGCGAAGTTGGGAGACATGAAACACATCATGCACATTTGGGAATTTGACCGGTAACTCCAACTTATAAGAAAGATCTCCTCGCTTTTCCAGAACGGTGAAAGGACCAACATAGCGAGGGGCCAATTTCCCTTTGATTCCGAAGCGGCGAACGCCACGAAGGGGAGAGACGCGGAGATAAGCTTTATCACCAATTTCATAGTGGATTTCCTGATGGTGCTTATCATAGTAGCTCTTCTGCCTAGACTGAGCAATCTTCAGATTTTCCCGTATGATTCGAACCTTCTCCTCAGCTTCATTGATCACATCCGGACCAAAGAGTGCTCTCTCTCCGGTCTCGGACCAATTTAGAGGAGTGCGGCATTTTCTTCCATAAAGAGCCTCAAAGGGAGCCATGCCCAGACTAGCTTGATAGCTGTTGTTGTAGGAGAACTCCGCGAAAGGGAGATACTTTTCCCAACTCTGGCCAAAAGAGATCACACATGCCCTAAGCATGTCTTCCAACACTTGGTTCACTCTTTCGGTCTGACCATCAGTTTGGGGATGGTAAGCGGTACTGAAGTTGAGACGGGACCCCATAGCAGTTTGGAAACTCTGCCAGAACTTGGAGACAAAGATGCTTCCACGGTCAGAAATGATCCTCAAAGGGACCCCGTGCAATGGAACAATACGAGCCAAGTATAAGTCCGCGAGTTGACTAGCACGAATCTCATCACGGACGGGTAGGAAGTGAGCAACCTTGGAAAGACGATCAATGATTACCCAGATTGCATTGTTGCCCTTTTGGGATCGGGGAAACCCGGTGATGAAGTCCATACCAATTTCATCCCATTTCCATTCCGGGACAGCAATAGGGCGGAGAGTGCCGGCAGGTCTTTGATGTTCAGCTTTTACCCGTCGACATGTGTCACATTCAGCCACATACTTGGCGATTTCTCGCTTCATCCGAGTCCACCAGAATTGTGGCCGAAGGTCTTGGTACATTTTGGTACTACCGGGATGGATAGAGAGAGGTGATTCATGAGCTTCTTGGAGAATGAGCTCCCTCAAATTCCGGTTCTTTGGCACCACTAGACGGTCACCAAAATAAACAACTCCGGATTCATCTTCTGAGAAACAGTTTGCCTTGCCACTAGCAATGTTCCTCTTGATGTTCAGAATACCCTCATCCAGCTTCTGAGCATCCTTAATCTGGTCTACAAGAGTAGCTTTGATCTCCAGATTTGCAAGGTAGCCGGAGGGAACAATTTCCAGATTCAAACGGGCAAACTCTTCATGAAGAGCGGGTTGGGCTTTCTCAATCATCAGATTGTTGCAATAGGACTTCCGACTTAGCGCGTCAGCCACGACGTTTGCTTTGCCGGGTTGATAGTTCAGACTCACATTGTAGTCCGTGATTAACTCCAACCAACGCCTTTGCCTGAGGTTCAAATCCGGCTGGGTGAAGAGGTATTTCAGACTCTTGTGATCCGAGAAGATCTCACAACGGTTACCAAACAGATATGGTCTCCATTGCTTCAAAGCATAGACCACAGCGGCAAGTTCTAGATCATGAGTTGGGTAGTTGAGCTCATGCGGCTTCAACTGGCGAGAAGCATACGCCACCACATGGCCATCTTGCATCAATACACAACCCAAGCCTTGTAGAGAGGCGTCACAGAAGACGACGAAATCCTTGCTGGTGTCCGGCAGGACAAGCACAGGAGCGGACGTGAGCTTGGCTTTCAGTGTTTGGAAACTCTCTTCAGCTTCGGCCGACCATACAAACTTTTTCCTTCTTGAGAAGGTCAGTCAGTGCCTTGGCTATTTTGGAGAAAGCTTCGATGAATCGGCGGTAGTAACCCGCCAATCCGAGAAAGCTACGAATGTCCTTGACTGACATTGGAGTTTTCCAGTCTAGAATAGCTTGAATTTTGTCGGGGATGACTTCCACCCATTGGCAGATATTACATGTCCAAGGAAGACAAGTTTATCCAACCAAAACTCACACTTGGAGAACTTGGCATAAAGACGGTGTTCACGAAGCCGTGTCAGAACCAACCGAAGGTGTTCATCATGCTCTTCGTCGGTTTTAGAATAGATGAGGATGTCATCGATGTAAATGACGACAAACTTATCAAGATAATCCATGAAAATGGAATTCATGAGCCTCATGAAAGTAGCTGGAGCATTTGTGAGACCAAAGGACATGACGGTATACTCATATGAGCCATAGCGAGTAACAAATGCCGTCTTTGGGATATCCTCCTTTCTGATCTTTATTTGATGGTACCCAGACCTCAGATCCATCTTGGAGAATACTCTTGCACCAGCTAACTGATCCAACAGATCATTGATGCGAGGAATAGGACTTGTTCTTGATTGTCACCGCATTCAACGGTCTATAGTCAGAGACAAGACGAGGCACGGTAGAATCCCTCTTCTTGACAAAGAGTACCGGACAACCCCATGGTGAACTGCTAGGCTGGATGAACTCCTTAGCTAACAGCTGATCAATTTGCTCCTTCAACAGAGCCAACTCTTCCACCGGCATGCGGTAGGGCTTCTTGGAAATTGGAGCAGTACCGGGAAGTAGATCTATGACAAACTCCACACTTCGGTCAGGAGGCATGCCAGGCAACTCTTCCGGGAACACATCCGGGAAGTCACACACCACGTGTATGTCCTGGATTTCAGGAGGGGACAAGCCTTCCATGAAACATAGGGTGATCTCCGGGGAGAGGGGATTGTCTGATGATGGAGGTCCTGAATATGTAGCCCAAAACTGCACATCGTAACCGGAAGGGTGGGTCACGGTGATGGACTTAGCAGCACAGTCGAGATTAGCATGGTATCTTGCTAACCAGTCCATGCCCAGTATGGCATCAAGGCCCTTCGACCTCAAGGCTATCAACGGGAAAGGGAAGGACAGGGATGCTATGATAATCTGGACCTCAGGAGTAACGCCATCGGTTTGCCATTTAGCCAGGAGTGGAGATCTCCAAAGGTCGTCTCATTTTCTCGAACGGTATTTTGTGCTCTTTGCAAACGCAATGGATATGAATGAATGCGATGCTCCAGAGTCAAACAAAACCGTAGCTGTATTGCCGTTGATTCGTAACTCACCCATGAGACGCCGGGATCCTCTTCAGCTTCTTCAATAGAGACGTGGTTCAGGCGACCACGCACCATAGGTCCAGCCTTGCCAGTTGGAGTGGCAGGGGCTCGTGCAGGAGTTATAGCGAGAGGTGCCTTCTGGGGGCACTCCCTGGAGTAGTGACCAGCCTGGCCACAGGTAGCAAGTGACTCCAGGTGGAGCAGGTAGCATAGGACGGTACCCACTTCCGCCTATCCCAAGTGTCGAAGTAGTGGGGCGCGGAGGAGGTGGCCTGTATCCTGCTGCCCTCGGCATGAAGGGAGCACGAGGTACGGCGCTGTAGGGAACAAAGACCCTGCGCTTCTTGCTCTCAGAACCCGAGGAACTCTGGTGATCCCCATGTGCGGGCCTCTTGGAAGCTTCAAGTTCCTTTCTTCCTTGCTCAAGGTGAAAGCCTGGTTGAACAGCTCCTGATAGGTCTGGAACCTGAAGGGCAAGCAACTCATAGCGAGCTGCGGATTCAGACCCTTGCGGAACAGCTCTTGCTTGTCAGCATCATTGGTCACGTCCCTTGGGGCGTAACGAGAAAGATGGTTGAACTCACGACCATAAGTGCGGAGGTCCATCCGTCCCTGTTGCAAGTCCAGGAACTCCCTCCTCTTCAAGTCCATGATGGCTGGGGAATGTACTCCGCACGGAAGGCAGTGCGGAATCAGCCCAGGTGAAGACATGGTTGGCTGGAAACAAAGCCACATGGCTTTCCCACCAACAGCCAGCAGCACCAACCAAGAGATAGGTGGCAAAGTTGACTTGCTCAGCCAATGGGACATGCAGCGCGGAGAACTTGCGCTCCAAAGCACGAAGCCAATCATCAGCTTCCAGTGGCTCCTTAGCATCAGCAAAGGTGGGTGGCTGGAACGCAGGAACTCAGTGAGAGTGTTGCACTCGTTCCTCCGTGCATTCTGCTGCACCAACTGCTCAAGCAACGCTCATTGCGCCCACGGTTCTCCTCAATGGCCATCAAGACTTGAGCCATGGGTGGTGGCGGCAGATCATCCTCATCATCATTGTGGTTACCGCGACCACCACGGCCTCCACGACCTCCTCGAGCCATTCTGGAGATTTGACAATGACACGTTAGTATCTTTCTCCGAATGGTCGAACAATAGCATTAGCGTCTACACAAGTACACAGACTAGGGACGATAATACTTTGCGAGAAGGAAAACAACAAGATAGAACTTGGGTCGAAGATCAGCATCATGTGCTACTAGTGAGAGTTAAGAAATCACAACTTAACACACTCTAGTTGGCACAATCCGGGACCTTATGTTCAAGTCCGTGGGTTAAACCCAAAGAAAGGATCAAAGATTAACTCGGTAGAAACATCTGAGTTGATTTGGGATTGACAACGCAGCGGGAGCAACGTGACACATAACACTAAGGTCGAACCCACCCCGTTTCTCTAATTTTGAAGTAACAGGTGAGAAGTAAAACCTTTAAACTCAAATCGAGGTAAGATTGCTCCGAGATTAGAGGGTAACCAGATAAGGAGTAAAAAGAATCCTAAGATGGTTTTCACAACTCATTTTTAGGTTAAAATATTTTCACAAACACTAGACTCAACATCGACCAGTAGAAGGGTTTCCTACAGGCAGTACTGCTCTGATACCAACTTGTGGCGCCCGACCCGACTGCTATACAGTGATGCTGTGTGTCACCGGTTAAGCGATACAACCGGAGGTTACGGGTTTACCAATCCCCGGCCAAAACCTTTGGCAGGCGTTGCTGGGTACACCTCACTCCAGACAACGCAACACCCCGATTGATGCCTTAACACAGGCACAACTATCAAAGCATAATAGTAAGATCAAGACTTGTGGAACAACTGGCACATCACAGACTCTACGACACAAAATCATATAGTTCAACTCTTATACAGAGAAAGATAGCAAATGACAACCAGAGGTCACAGACCCAACATTACATCAAGCGGAAGCGAATTAGGTTGTTCTAAACAACAAGATCCAACATATGGCCTAAGAGGCCTACAGATAAACATCACAACGCCAGCTGTTCCAGGATGTCCCAAGCTGCCACCTGGGAACCCCAGACTACTCGTCGACGTCCACAAAGAACCCACCTTCGAGGTCGGTGAAGTCCTCCTCTGAAACAAAAGCAAAGACGTTGAGTTCGACGAACTCGCAAGATTAGGAGCTATATATGCTCGATGATTAGCTTTCAAGGTTTTATGGCTGTTTTGCATAAAGCTGATTTTATTTATGAAAACATAACTCAAAGGCATCGACTAATCAGAATATTTTCAAAAGAGGTAAGGAGTAACTCTTTCTTTCATCACCTTTCATCATCAACCAACCTCAACCACTGTACCTGTTCATCAAAGGCACCTCCCCGAATCACCCTCGAGGAAGCTCACCTTACAATCGTGAGTGGTACCTCTAGTACCCAGTTTTTAATCATTCCGTTAAAGTTATTCTATGATCTTATCGTCCTTTCCCAAGTTGTCCGTAACCGTGGACACGGCTTTTCGAAAAGATTTAACCCTGCAGGGGTGCACTGTGTTTACCTTCGGTACCGCCCGGCTCATTGCCTACACGTAGCTCTCTTCCGGGGAAAGCCGGCTGAGTGGGAACGGTTACAACCTTTACCTTGTTAAAGACTAACCCAGGATCATCAGTGAGGACGGAGCAGCGATCGTCAACACCCTGCCCCGTGGCCACTCATTTTCCTAGACTCCACGTCCTCATCCCAGTTCACACCACCATCTTCACGCACGCGCAAATGGAAAGCCAAACTAGAGGACCCTGGCTAGTCCCGCTCAAGTTAGTCGGTCGACGAGGGCTCCATATACCCCACCGAATGGAAGCGCGCTCATTCTTGGTTCAAGAGGTAAAGAACTCGCACCTAGGCGGCGAGAGCGAGACAAAACACCACCATACCGAAGTGGCCTCTCATCCCCACCTTTAAGCATCTTATTACCTGTCACCACAATTCCTCCACCATCCACATCGCTGTCACAAGTCAACACCTGTTTCCAGCATGTACCACCATAGTACCACTAGGCAATTCACTAAGCATGGCTAAGCACTTGCATAGCATAATAATTATATCAGGCCAACAATGCAAACCTATGGTAATAGGAGGGGAAAACAGGCATTGGCATCGGAATCTTAATGCATTCTATAGGATACTCTAATCCAAGCAAAAAGACATTTAGAACCGCATGCAATATTATAGTGGAGAAAATATTTGCGGAAAATAGGATAAGACATGCTCAGAGGGGGGATTACGCTTGCCTTGCTCAACGTGCTGGTAGTACGGATCGTCGGGGTATTGCGGTGTAACCCCGGCTGCTTGATCTATCGAGGCATAGCAACGGAAGAACAATCAATCACCACACAAACTTTAGCAAATGCAATGCACAAACACATGATGACATGTCAATTTAAATCCCCGAGAGGAGGATGATTCAACTATTCAATTTAAACGGAGTTTGGGTGCTTAGTGGGGACACACTTTGAATACACCGTGGAGTTAAGTAAGGAATCATCTTTACTTGTTGATTAACGTAGTTGAGACCCTAGGATTTAACTTGTAGATGATATGACATGATCATGTGAGAGTGCAAAGTTTAGGGTGATTAGACATGCTTGTAACAGGTACTAGGAGGGGGATTCAGGTTAGAAAGCATTACAATTGAAACAGGTTAAAAACTGGGGTATCCGGATCCCAGTCCGGAAATTTCCGGGTCTGGCACCGGGTGCAGATCCGGTTCAGATCCGGTGAAATCCGGGTTTTGCACCGGAATTTAATTCATCCGGAAATATTTCCGGGTGTAAACCGGGTATAACCGGGTGAAGACGTGCGAGTCCAGTAGCCATTTCACTAATCCGGTATAGAATCCGGAAAATTCCGGGATTGACACCGGGTTTTCCAGTTCAACTGGAACGTGCTACTCCTACTGCGATTCGACGAACGAGAGCGAATAGGAGGAACGGAGGGCACTGGGGATGGTCATGTGCTCACCCTGAGCTCGTGGGAGGGCTTGGCGAGGTCGGGGGTGGGCGGAGATGGCCGGAATCGTGACCGACGTCCGGCGGCCGGAGTTGGAGAAGACGAGCACGGCGGCGACAATGCGGGCGGCCCCGGCTCGATTCCTTCGGCAGGGACGGAGAGGAGGACACGGCGGAGCTCCCTGCGGTCTTCGATTCGCTCGGGGGCTCCTCAATCGACGGCGTCGAGCTCGGCGGCCATGGCGGCTAGGGTTCGAGCTCGTTGGAGAGGAGAGAGCGAGGGAGAACGGGGAGGATAAGGTCGGGGATGGAGTGGGCATGGCCTCCTGGGCTTGCTCTTCTCTCTTGCAGGTGGGGGCAGCGAGGAGCCCGGCATCGAGCTGGTGCGGCGCGAGCGACGAGCTCGGTCGCTACAGGATGAAGACGATGCTGGTCTGGTTCATCCGGTATGGATTCCGGAATTTTCCGGTTCTGGCACCGGATGAGATCCGGGTTCAGGTCCGGATGATTCCGGATCTGCTACCGGATTCCCTGAGTTCTTGGAACTTCCTTGACGATTCCAAAATGTCTAAGTAACTTTGGTGAGCGAGGTTGAGTGACTTCATTGCTGAAGTTTGTTAGAACAATAGCGCAAATGGTTTCAGCAACTTAACAACATTTCAAAGCAACTGATGTTAACTCGAGAGGGACATGGTTATGCAAGGATGCCATGATGCAATTAACTCAAAAGCGAAAATTTTAAACAGGTTTTTAGGTTCACACTTTGGGCTGTTACACCGGCCTCACCGGGGGTACAGATTTGTGGCTCTTGCCCGGGGAAGCACGCAGTCACTCCCCCCCACTGCTGTCCCCCTTCCTTATCATCATCACACTTGTTTTCTGGGTGAACCAGTCTCCCACAATCAAAGCAGAAGTGCGGGACTTTCTCATATTTCACATCGAACCAAAGCCCTTCTGTATCCTCCTCAGATTCCATGACTCTAACACCCCGAGGCAGTGGTTCTTCAATACGAATACCCACTCTAATTCTAAGCTCTTCACCCCACGCCATACCATCTGCATCAACATCGATCCACCGAGACATAGTCTCCAAGCCAGCCACCAATCAAGCGACCATAGACCTTGTTCATCATATCTAAAGGGAGGTCTAAAACCTTAACCCAAATCTCCATCTTGTCAAAGACCATATCATAAGGCCTTACCGCACCATCAAACTCCTTCAGCAACAACACATTGAAGTCAAACTGCCAAGGGCCATTATTCATTGCGTGCTTCCAATCTCCCTCACTGCCAAACCGCACCACAAAACGATTATCACCTATATCTTTGAATTGCGCAGTCCTGTGCAAACCCCAAGCTCGATGCATAGCACGATCCAGGGCACTGATAGACAATTTCCTTGGCGAGAAAACCTTCCCAACCGCTGCCCACTTCGGCTTTGGCACCTGATCTGCCGCAACCCTTTTGATCACCAAACCAGTGACCTCCTTCTCCGTCAACACCATCTCCCCAAGCCGGGCCGAGAGCCCTGCAGTGATTTCCTCCGTACCTCGCTTCTCAGGAGATCGCGACGGAACCCTAGCCAAGCTCGCCTTTGACGTTGCTCCCTTCGCCGGAGAAGCCATCACACCTCTGCCCCACCGCTAGCTGCCCAGCAGGAGACGAGAGATCCCGAACACCGAAGCCAGAGACGAGATCGCACCGTCGCAATCCACGTCGCCGCTGAAACAATCACCCTTCGCTCGATAAACCCTAGTTCAGATGCGATCGCCTCCCGATCGCCCTAGCGTAACTACCGCACGAGGTGGACCCAAGGGCGTAATCCCTCTATTAGTAGTGCTATATCAAGTGGGATCGTAACAAAATGGCATCAGAGCCATTCCTCACCACCTGATCTCTCGGTTTCATCCCCAAATCGATTAGATCCGGTTAAGATCCACCAAATCCACCTCAAATACGGCTAGAAAATTTTCCTCACCGACCTCCAAAATCTCTGTCTGCAACCTGTTTGAAGAAATGCCGACCCACAAGCTTTTGTGCCCAGAAGGCGTTCTTCATGTCAGGGTGAGCAACGTGCAGCAGTACTTGACCATGGAGTCGCTGAACCAAGTGTTCCATCGGTATGGCGCCTGGTATGTGTTGGGTGCATACGAGAGGGTGGCAGACGGGATGTATGGTGTGGAGGTCTACGTCCAGTTTCGCTTCCATTGGGAGGCGGCTCGAGCTCGTGATGCCCTGGATGGCCGAGCATTGTACAATGGCTGCTGCTTCCTCACGGCGGAACATCTACCTCCAATCTAAACCAAAATCACTACGCCTGACGAGTTCGCCCCGGCCTACTTCTACGACGACACGCCGTACGCTGCCTGGTCTGCAGCCGCCACCGCGGTCGAGGACCGTGACAGGGAGCCCGCTCCCGACAACAAGCACGAAGTCGCGCATGTGGTGCTTGCCCCTGAAAGCACGCTCGAGGGCGTTGTTGTGGCCGACTCAACTACTTCAGCAATTACCATCGGGGAGAAGAAGACGGTCGGAGAGATGCTGGCTGAGATCAAGGCCACCCTTGACGGCATGCTCGCTAAGCCTGATTTGTTTCCACCACCTCCTACCTCGACTGTGTCTAGGTCTGCATCGACTCTGCTGACTGCTGGTTCACATGAAGGATCTGAGCGTTCGCCAAACGTGCACGCCAAGCGTTTGCTGTTTGGCCTGGACCACGACGACATGGTCCACTGTGTCACGGAGGCGCCCCGAGTGGTGGAAGCCATGTCACATGCCGTGCCTGCACCGGCTAATGCCTGGTGTACCTACACTCTATCCCTGTCCGCCGTCCCTGAGTTGGAACCGCAGGAACCCACAAGGTGTTTGACGGATGGGTCTGCAGCCTGCACTGCGGCTGAGCGCCACGAAGAGGCGGCAGTCAATGGCGGTGACAACCCTAAGGTCATCCATGTGACTCTTGACCTCTCCAACACGTTGTGGACGACTTCGCCGGTGGCGTTACACCCAAGGTTTTAAATAGCCAGCTATAGCCCAGCTATAGCCCGGCTATAGCCTTTCGAGAGGCTTCGCGCTACGGCTATGGCCTTCATAGGCTATAGTGATAATAGCCGCTAATAGCCCGACTAAATTGATTTAGCCCCGATTTAGCCCCATAGCCGCTAAATTTTCGGCTTAGACGCCCAAAAAGTTTGGACAAAAATTGTCCGCTCAATCATATTTGGAGCAAAACTCAAACTCTATATTGTTTTTGACATGTAATATGGCATAGAACTCTATCTTGAACTATGTTTAGAACTCTAGTTATTCGTATCTCTTATGTGAATATGTTATGTATCAGTAAATTAGTGATATATATACGAATACACGCTCTTAAAAGTTATTTTCTATCATTATATGTCAAAACGGCTATAAGGTCATAGCCGCGCTATAGCCCGGCTATAGCCTTTCATACCTTTCAAAATCACCGGGGCTAAATGCAATAGCCGGCTATTTAAAACCTTGGTTACACCTGCGTCTAAGCTGGGAATGTCACTTCAGCTTACCACGCTGCTACCCCGCACCAACTATGATCCCTGTCTACTGGCTGCCATGGGTTCAGATGATGTTGATGCCAAGGGCGTGGCGCCGCTGCTGTTCGACATCCTCAACAGACGCCACATGGCCAAGAATAACACAGAGGGGCCTCTGCTCAATCAGCCGCCATGGCCGCCACCACAAATTGAGACTATCTGGTTGTCGTGTAAGGAGTCTTGAATGGGAGGCAGAGTGAGCTGAAGCCATGGCCTGATGAGCTACAACATCAGCGCGGTGGGAGCGTGTTTCCCTTGCCACCACTTCAGAAATTTAGTGGGCATTCACCACTTGGCAAGTCACATGAATTCTTTGGTAATGCTGCCAGTTTTGACATGCAAATTATTGGCTATTTTGTGGTGAAGGGCTCGAGAGCTTTTGAGAAGTTGAGGTGTGCAGATACTTACTCACCTAAGGGGACACGGGAGTTTCTACAGATTTCAGTATATTGGGATTCTTTGAGCAAATCAACTCTAGCTAAACCCCCACAGGAACCAAAATGCATAATGCTATATGTCTCAGAGCTGGTTGCATCAAAATTACTTGGCATGTTTCTTCGATTTGAGCACTGGTCGAACTATATGCTGCAGGCTTGGCCTACTTGGAGATCATATGGTTTTATGGAACAGAACACCATAGCAGGGAAGAATTCATATTTGCTGTTACTACCTTGGGTATTCGGACAAGAGGAGTTAAGCCTTGGTTTTCAGTTTCAGCAGAGCACTGTCCTGCCTGATGGCTATATTGGTAACCAGAGCATAATGGCGAGGTTGCATCCGTACTATTCCCTCAAGTATAATTTGTTTGCTGATATGTGGAGGGCAAAATTCGTATGTGAGAAGTTAGGTGGTGCAGCTGTTTATGTTTTTGTTGTGCCCGTCGGACAACACTGCGGGAACTGGCAAAATGCGCAGTCTTCAATTGGTCGAGATGCTCTGCTCTTCCTTATCCAGCTGGGTATCCTCCACTACGTCGATTATTGGTGGCTTTCAACTGTTGTTTTGACTGAAATGGCGAGCATATTCAGTGATAGATTTCATGTGCAATTGGAGGTGACTTGTTCGGTCCAAACATATTGGCTACTGGCTCATACTGGAGATCCAGGTGATGTTCTGGTTCACCATGTCATAGGTGCTAGTGGACCATCTGTCACTAAATGCCTGGCGAGTGAAACAATCGGTAATATTGTTTCGTCCTATGGGATTGTTGTGGGCAAAGAATTTTATGCTCCATGGAATCCTGGTGGCCACTCACCTCGAGCATTCGCTGAGGCCGGCTTGAGGTCAAGCTGGATGTTAAGGAGGGGAGAATGTCACAGACCGTGTGGTCTGTTGTACCGGGTTGCATGGGCCGCTACGAGAAGGGAGCCACATGACCAAGGCAGGAGGGAAGAGCGATGCACTCAGCTGTACTTAAAGATTGGAAGTCAAGCAGGAGGGGCATCGAAGAACCAGAAACCGAACCGGAGAACCCTGGCAAGGGCGGCGGCACACTCCTTCCTCCCCCTGATTTCTTTCTCCAGGGTATCCCCCTCTTCTTATACTAGGTCCTTGTATCCCGAACCACTCAAAATCCTGTAATCCCTCTATTAGTAGTGCTATATCAAGTGGGGTCGCAGACACCGACGGCGGATTGGGTACGCCGACGGTCGAGTACGCCGACAACCAGACGCTGACGGCAGCCGTCGGCGTATCCATACGCCGACGGCCTTCTGGTCTACGCCGACAGTTCCCAGCCGTCGGCGTTTTGTGGGATTCCCGTAGTGAGATTTGGAAAGAGCAGGAGTATCTCTTTCCTCACTTTCCTGGAAGAAGACTTCTTCCATTCCACAATGCACAAAACATATGCTCGCTGCAAATTGCTGATGTCAAATTTGGTATTAATCAGATTATGCTAACTATTAATCAAAACTATCTCGAGATAGTTCTAACTTCAAGGCAATGACATATACCAGGAATATATTGTTTTCTAAATACATGTACAGCTGTATTCCTTGATGAGTTCAATTCCACGTACATGCATGCATGTAGATCCCTTCAGCATGCAACATATCAAGTAGACTAATCAATGCCGTGCAATTAGAATCATTCGCAGAGGTGGATTCATTCAGCCCTATATAAACCCCAACCGTTTCCACACGCGTGGAATATTCGTACGACACGCCCACATCGAGTACACAATGACACCTTCTTCGCCGCCCATCGTGATCCACGTACCTTCACAGAACAACGACGGCGAGATAACAGCAGCCGGCACGGCCCCCACCACGCCCAAGGACGCCGCCGCTGCCTCCACCACCACGGCTCCCGCAGCAGCGGCCGCGTCTACGGACAAGGTCATGTCAAGCGTCGCCAACCTCGCGCAGCTCCTGCCGACAGGGACCGTGCTGGCGTTCCAGGCGCTGTCCCCGTCCTTCACCAACCACGGCAAGTGCGAGGTCTCCAACCAGTGGCTCACCGCGGCGCTCGTCGTCGTCCTCACCGCCAGCTGCCTCTTCTTCTCCTTCACCGACAGCGTCCTCGGCCGCAACGACCAGAAGCTCTACTACGGCATCGCCACGTTCCGAGGCTTCAACGTCTTCAACTTCTCCAGCCAAGAGGAAAAAGAGCAGTGGGGTGCAGACGAGTTCAGGAGGCTCCGCATCCGGCCGCTCGACTTCACGCACGCCTTCTTCACGGCGGTCGTCTTCCTCACCGTGGCGTTCAGCGACGTGGGCCTGCAGAATTGCTTCTTCCCCGACGCAGGTAAGTGTTAGATCCTATGATTGTTTGCATCGGTAGATCAATGTGTACAGCGTGTGTGTATGTTGAACAGAGAGAGAGGGAGATTTGGGCGTACCTTCTCCATGGGTCGACGTGCTCGAGGCCGAGGCCATGGTGGCCGAGGCAGTGGTGGCGTGGCGGTGCTGTGGCGGCGGTGATGCTTCTCGTCGGCACAGCGCTAACCCTAGATCGGATTGGGGATGTCGGTGGGGTGTGGCGGCGCACAGTGAACCTCGTACTGTGTGCCCGCCGGCCCCCACCTCTTTATATAGCGCTGGCGACAGGGGCCCACCAACCATTAGGGTTGGGCGCCCCCGATCAGGGCGCAATCAAAGGGCCGGTGGGCCGTTGGGCCCACACGGGGTGGAGATCAATCTAACATTCTCCCCCTTGATCTCAACTTTTACTTTTAACTTTTACCTTTTACTTTACTCGTCTCATCACCGATTAGTACATAGAGCATGTTTCATCGTCACAGCTCAATTGCCGATAGAATCAGACAGCCACCATATACTTTTCAGTTTTGAAACAATAAACTATTACTTTTGGGCCTCTATGATCCAGTGATCATAGGCTTTCCATTAATCCCATGCCGGCTATGTGTTTCTGGAACACATCGGGTGGTAAGCCTTTCGTTAGCGGATCCGCAAGCATTTCCTTTGTCCTTATATGCTCGAGACTTATAGTTTGATCCTGGATCTTATCTTTCACAACATAATACTTTATATCTATTGCCTTTGTAGCATTACTCGACTTGTTGTTGTGAGCATAGAATACTGCGGGCTGGTTGTCACAGTACATCTTTAGTGGTTTGTCAATACAATCTACCACTTTCAAGTCGGGTATAAATTTCTTTAACCATATCGCCTGTCCCGTGGCCTCATAACATGCTATAAATTCTGCATACATCGTGGATGCAGCAACTAATGACTGTTTGGAGCTTTTCCACGAAATAGCCCCTCCTGCGAGAGTGAACACGTACCCTGACGTGGACTTCCTATCATCTTTGTCTCCCGCAAAATCTGCGTCTGAATACCCTCTTAGTTCTAGGGAATCAGATCTTCTATATGTTAGCATGAGGTCTTTTGCGCCTTGTACATAACGCAATGCTTTCTTTACCATGTTCCAGTGTTCATGGCCTGGATTTTCTTGATATCTACCGAGTACCCCGGTGATAAAAGCTAAGTCAGGGCGAGTGCACACTTGTGCATACTGTAAGCTTCCAACAGCCGAAGCATATGGTACTGCTTTCATTCGATCGATCTCATATTGACTTTTGGGACATTGAAATTTCCCAAAACTATCGCCCTTGACTATCGGAGCAGGTGATGCGCTACTTTTATGCATATTATATTTCTTTAGAACCTTTTCTAAATATGCCTTTTGTGATAGTCCTAGCACTCCATTCTTTCTATCCCGGTGAATTTCTATGCCCAAAACATATGAAGCTTCACCAAGATCTTTCATATCAAAATTTGAGGACAAGAATTTCTTTGTTTCTAGTAGTAGACTGACATCATTGCTTGCAAGCAAGATATCATCCACGTACAGAATTAGGAAAATATATTTCCCACTTTTAAACTTTGCATAAATGCAGTTGTCCTCAACATTCTCTTTAAATCCAAAACTTTTAATTGTATTATTGAACTTTAAATACCACTGTCTAGAGGCTTGCTTTAACCCATAAATGGATTTCTTTAGGCGGCATCCCATATGTTCCTTCCCCTCCATGAAAAAACCGGTGGGTTGTTTCATGTAAACATTTTCTTCTAAATCTCCATTTAGAAATGCCGTCTTTACATCCATTTGATGCAACTCTAAATCAAAATGCGCAACTAGTGCCATGATGATTCTGAAAGAATCCTTACATGAGACCGGAGAAAATGTCTCATTGTAATCTACCCCTTCTCTTTGCGTAAAGCCTTTTGCCACAAGTCGCGCTTTATACTTTTCTACGTTCCCATTGGAGTCATACTTTGTTTTGTAGACCCATTTGCAGCCTACTGTTTTGGCTCCTTTAGGAATTTCCTCTAAATCCCAAACATTGTTAGAACTCATCGATTTCATCTCGTCTTCCATGGCTTCCAGCCACTTCGAAGAGTGAACGCTTCTCATGGCTTCTTCATATGAAGTGGGATCTTCTTCCATATGAACTGTTTCTGTATTATAAACTCTATAATCACTAGAAATAGCTGATTTCCTAGCTCTTTTAGACCTTCTAAGAGTCTCATTCTCTGGCACATCATGTGTCTCAACGTGCGACTCTTCTTCTAAATGTGGCTGTCGTCGCTCCCTTTCATGCTCAACAACGGGTTGAGTCGGCTCCTGACGGACAGGTTCCGAATCTTGCCTCGTTGTGGTCACGGGTGGAGTTACAACAGGTGCTTGCACCACAACCTCTGGGATTATCGGTGCAGGTACAACAGGTAGGGCGAAAAATGGCTCATGGATCATCGGAAAAGGTGCACACACCCTCTTCTCCTCAAGATCAATTTTCCGGCCTACCATGCTCCCCCTCATCATTTCGTCCTCTAAGAAGACCGCGTGTCTCGTTTCTACAAACTTTGTGTATCTGTCTGCACAGTAGAAACGATAACCTTTTGATCTATCAGGATAGCCAATGAAATGGCAAGTTACTGTTTTGGGGTCTAACTTTGCAATGTGTGGATTAAAAACTTTTGCCTCAGCTGGGCTCCCCCAGACTTTCAAGTGGCGTAGAGAAGGAACTTTCCCTGTCCACAACTCGTACGGTGTTTTGGGCACCGACTTACTTGGTACTCTGTTGAGAATGTGAATGGCGGTTTTTAACGCCTCCATCCATAATCCCAATGGCAGTGTGGAATAACTCATCATACTGCGCACCATATCCATAAGAGTACGGTTACGCCTTTCAGCTACTCCATTTTGCTGTGGTTCGCCCGGCATAGAATACTGGGCGACTATTCCATTTTCCTGTAAAAACCTTGCAAAAGGTCCAGGTACTTGACCATATGGAGTGTGCCGACCATAGTACTCCCCCCCACGGTCGGACCTGACTATTTTAATTCTTTTATCATGTTGATTTTCAACTTCAGCTTTGAATATTTTAAATTTATCCAATGCTTCAGATCTTTCTTTAATTGGATAAATATAACCATATCGGGAGTAATCATCTGTGAACGTTATGAACGAGTCATAACCATCCACACTTTTCACCGGAAATGGTCCACATATATCAGTGTGAATAATTTCTAGTGTCGCGGTGCTTCGGTTTGCACCCTTTTTAATTTGTTTTACGTATTTTCCTTTTATGCAATCTATGCATTGTTCAATATCTGAGAACTCTAACGGAGGAAGAATATCATTTTTAACGAGGTTTTCTATTCTTCCCCTCGAAATATGGCCTAATCGACAGTGCCATAACTTCGAGAGTCATGAGTTCGCTTTCTTTTCTTTTGTTCTTTGTTCGACAAGGAATTTGTTCATTCACATTACTCACAGAATGCACTTTTTCACGCAAGGATAACAAATAAAGCTTATCATGAAGTAAAGCAATACCCACACAAGCATCTTTAAACCATATGGCACACTTGCCATGACCGAAATAACATTCATAACTGTCTTTATCCAACACGATACACTTATTAAGTTTCTGTGAATCGAAGGAACAAATAAAACATCTCTAAGCATAATATTGAAACCATCAGCTAGCTCCAAGGAGATGTCGCCAACAGCTTCAACTTCTGCTTGAACTCCATTTGCGACTTCAATGTGTCTTTCGCTTCTTTGCAAGTCCTTGTCGAATGGAATCCCTGTAAAGAATTTGCAACATGAACAGTTGCACCTGAGTCAATCCACCAAGTAGATTTTGAAAACTGTGTATACAGGGATTCATTTACAAAAGAAACTGTGTCTTACCTCTCTTTTCCATTATCATCTTGAGCCAATCTGGGCAATCTTGCTTGAAATGCCCTTTCTTCTTGCAGTGGTGGCAGGTGTCTTTGTCCACTTGCTGATACTGCTGGGGACCTTTGCCATGTGGCTTATACTGGGAGGACCTTTGCCATATGGCTTAGAAGGGGAACCGTTGTAGTTCCTGTTCTTGTTGTCCTTCACAAAGTTCAAGGAGCCCCCATTCTGGGACTTCAGCCTTTCCTCTTCTTGCGACACATGGCAATGGTCTTTTCAATGTCCCATTTTTCAGGCGACACATTGTAGTTGATGATGAAATTTTCAAATTGTGGTGGCAGTGAAGCCATCACCAAGTGAACTATGAGTGCAGGCTTGAGCTCCAGATCAGCCTCCATGGACTTAAGCTTAGCAGCCATGTTGCTCATTCTGAGAATGTGCTCCCTTATGCCATGTGAACCTCCATGATACTTTTCTGTCACCAGCTGTTTGAGCAGCTGGGTAGCATATGTCTTTGAAGAACCAGTAAACTGGCTCTTTATCTTTTGGAGATACTCTCCCACAGAGGTACACTCTTCAATTGAGCCCACAATAGCGTTCTCAACTGTGTTCTTTATGAATGCCATGCACTTTTTGTTGGCGTTCACCCACTTTTGGTTCTCTAGGGTGTAACCCATCTCTACTGGACCATAGTCCAGCTGCTTTTTCTGCCAAGCAGAATCATCATCATCAGATGCTCTCACTGGCTCTGCTGGCTTGACTGGCTGTGGAGTACTCACAACCCAGTCGACCTCAGCGCAGACAAAAGCCAGCTCGACTTTCTTCCACCACTCAGCGTAGTTGTCACCCCTGAGCGTCGGAACGTCCTTGAGGCAACTCATCAGGTGAAAACTTCCTGAAACCACAAGGATATAAGATAACAAAAACAATTGCATGTAATAATCCAACGTTGGTATAAATTAAAACATACAACCGTTTGTGCAATTAAAACTATATTACCGTTGGGCAATAAAAGAAATAAATGCACCTTTAAGACAGATCATAATCATGTTATTAACAACGTTGGTCATTTAACAACAAAATCATAATCATCATTAAAATCACTTTATCATGCTTTCAATTCTCACTTTAAATCATAATAATGCTATTAATAACGTTGGTCAAATAATAGCAGAATCATAATCAGCATTAATATCAATTTAATCATGCTTTTAATTTTCACTTTATTGCTCTTATGCAATTTCTTTTAACTATTTGCAGCGGAAACTTTAAATAAATGAATAAAAATTCATAAACTTTTATACTTTTCAAGTATTTCTTTTCTTTTCTTCTGTTTCCTAAACAAAAATTTCGGTGGATAAAAATTGAGTAGGAAAACAGAAACAAAAATAACTAAACATGCTTCTGAAAAAACAATAACAGAAAAAATTTTGTTCTGTGCGAAAAAAAAAAACGAGAGGCCCACGGCCTTTTACTATCTGTCATGCGGGGCAGCGCTTAACCGCGGCCCACGGCCCGTCAGCGGCATCGCCAGCTGCCGCGCGCGGCGACACAGCTCGCAGCCCATTTGGCCCACGGCCTGCCTCCTTTCGGCCCGAAGCCCAGCTGCGTCGGCTAGGGTTAACGCGGCGCTGCTCTGGCCGTCGGATTCAATCCGACGGCTGCCCGTGCATCTCGCGCGAACAAAAACGGCGACCCTGTCCCCCCCCGAACCCTAGCCGCATTCCTCCTTTTCTCTCTCGCCCCTGTCCTCTCGCTCCGTCCGCGACGGCGGCGGAAAAACGCCGGTCTCCAGCGAGGCCTTGCCGCGCGGCGGCAGCCACCAGGCCGTGCGTGCTGTGCGCGCCTCGAGCGCGTGCGTGCCGTGCGCGCCTCGTGCGCTTGCATCTGGCCGGAGACGGCCGGAGTCGACGGCCGCGCCCCCCTTTCCCGCGCGCTGGCCGGAGACCCCGCCGGAGACGGCTGCGCCGCGTTGCGGCCACAACCGCGCCGTGCTCGTGCGCCTCCCCTTTTCCTCTCCTTTCTTCTCCACCGAAACAGCCCAAAAGACTGCATCGAGAAGAAGCGGTGGCGCTCCCCTGCCCCCCTTGCCGGCGCGTGCGTGCACCCGAGGGTGGGCGCATCGCCGTCAAGCGGCGCAGATGGTGGCGCCCTTTTCCGGCGTGCTCTCAGCGATGGCCGGTGAGTATTCTTTTTCTCCTTTTTGCATCTAGGTTAGGGTTTCGAGGTCTGTCCTTTGCCCCCGAGGGGGTGTGTTCTTCGTCCAGATGCCCCACTCGGTGCGCATTGGATCGAGCGGAACAGGCGCGGCCAGATCGGCGGCGCTACTTTGCGGCGAGCTCGAGGGCATCCCCGGTGACTTTTTCCTTTTTGCTTTTGATTTTTGAAACACTACCGAAACAAAATTAGGATCCAGAACTGCTCTGATACCATTGTTAGATCCTATGATTGCTTGCATCCGTAGATCAATGTGTACAGCGTGTGTGTGTATGTTGAACAGAGAGAGAGGGAGATTTGGGCGTACCTTCTCCATGGGTCGACGTGCTCGAGGCCGAGGCCATGGTGGCCGAGGCAGTGGTGGCGTGGCGGTGCTGTGGCGGCGGTGATGCTTCCCGTCGGCACAGCGCTAACCCTAGATCGGATTGGGGATGTCGGTGGGGTGTGGCGGCGCACAGTGAACCTCGTACTGTGTGCCCGCCGGCCCCCACCTCTTTATATAGCGCTGGCGACAGGGGCCCACCAACCATTAGGGTTGGGCGCCCCCGATCAGGGCGCAGTCAAAGGGCCCGGTGGGCCGTTGGGCACACACGGAGTGGAGATCAATCTAACAGTAAGAACACCGAGGAGCTGCTCAAGAACCTGCCTCTGGCATGGCGTTTCTCTCAAGCTTTGTGTTCCTCATCTTCCCAACCAAAAGGAAGGGCATCGGATACAACGACACAACTGCTCGGCAGAAGGTCAAGTAAAGTTTAGATACTTTTCTTTGATCGATTAGATTAGAATCAACATCATACAGCTAATTAGTGTAACTTATTATCGCCTGTTTCTTGGAAGAAACGTTTCTTTGTATTGGTCAATTTGTTTTGTGCCAAAACGATATTATCATTTCCTTGGGCAGTCGCCCTTGTACAGCAGAGTGACTGGGTTGTTTCTGTTCTAATATGCTAGAGTCAGATGGAGTAATTTGCCGTGAATCTATGCGACTGACATAATTGACAAGTTTACCTGGTGTTGTGACACAAGTTTGGTATGTTGTGAAAAAACTGTTTGGCATCAGTCAACTTGCCTACATGAGAAATTTATTTTCCTTGTAGCCACTGAGTTTTGAATGGAACTTTTCAGTAACAAAATTGTAAGCCACTGAAATCACTTTGTCGGCCAAGACTTGGGGATGCCTCGAGTGAAGTAAATTTGAATCTATGACATTTCTCGTAAAAATTATATAATAGTATTTTGGACAGCTACCATCATTATTGTAAATAAAAATGCAGATTTATTTCAATTTATGGTATTGCCCAGAACCATGACAAAATTGATGAAGAATTCAAGGTATGACCGTGACCACCTATAAGGAGAGGCATATCCACGAACAAGCAGATCATCATATGCCAAAGAAGGAATAGGCGGGTCCACATGAAATGTTGGTTAGCTTGCGTTGCTTCTTGTACTACAAATTAAGGGATAAATAGTCAACTACAAGGGCAAACAAGTAACGAGGCATAATATACCCGCAAAAAAATGACAAGACAGAGGACAGCCTTGTCTTGTCCCGCACACCGTAGTCTGTTTGATACAATAATAAATGTAAACAAGAAAAAGAGTTGTATATATGTGTGTAAACGATACAACAAAAAATGCATTCTCACATAACGGATAAAAACATTGATGTCATCCGTAGCAGCCGTGTGAGCCAAGGTAGCGAGTTCATTGGCGCGTTGCGAATTGAAGATATCTGGACCGCGAGAACCATCTCTGGCGAGTACGCACTGATCCCGTTCGTCGGTCAGAGTGGCGATCGAGGTTGCTTTCAGTGTCAACGTATCTTCTCTCTAGTCTCATGCATGCATGCCCTAGCTAACGTCAGTTAGTTTCCTTTTGTCTGCGTGTCGAACTGGCACGCGTATCTGCGGGCAAGAAAATCGCCCACGGCCCGCCTTGAGAGTGAAACGTTGGATTGGTTTCTTTTTTGCGAATAAATACTGGATCGATTATCCCTGGCCGACATGAAAATAAATGAGTAGCCAAGAGTTTTGGGGTGATCTGCGGCATAGCTAGCATGCTTATATTGTGGCCACAACAGAATACGGTTTAGATTGCAACTGACTAGCCAACTCGGTTAGTATCCTAACTATACACGCATGTCATCATCATCTTGACACATCACATATCACAGGTCACAGCTAAGTATGCGCGCATAGAGTAGTGTTAATGATGGAAAAACTAAAGGCAGCATGGCCGGTAGACGCTTCCCGCTGTTCTGTGAGTTCATTCCGTTGACGAACACTCGACTGCAGTGGCGGAGGAGGACAAAAAAAAATAAGGTCGGGCGAACTACAAAGCGAAGAAAATAAATGATGCAATAAAATTAAAATTATCTAGACACATCAATACTTTTGTATACTAGTAAATGCCCGTGCGTTGCAACGGGAGAAAAAAAATCTCCGCTAGGTTGATTTTTATTAAATTTATCAATTTTAAAACTTTTTACCGGAAATCATCAACTGGCACCCGAACCGACCGGTCCAAACCGTCCCACACACCAATCCCCGAGAGAAATTCTGCAGTGCACCACCCCTTCCTCCCACCCGCCACCTCACCTCCGTAGACTCCACCTCCCACCAATGCACGGCTCCACTTCCTATTCGTGCTCTCCAGCTCCACCCCTTTTCCTCCTTGCTGGCACCACCCTCCCGTGCCTTCCTTCTAGCGAGCATAAACAAGCATCACACATAAGTTACTACTTGAAGTTTGATATAATAAAACAAACAAAAACATATACTCTTTGAATATTTTTCAGGTATCTACTTGAGTAGGAAAAAATATTTTGTGTTGAGCATCTGATAAAAGCTACTTGGGAGTTTTAAATTGAGGAATGCCTTGAAGTTACTAAGATTGAGTGTTTCAAACACCATTAATGAATGATGTACCGCATTTTGACTTGTTGAAAGAAAAAGTATGGCATTTCTATGCCAAGTTTTGCGGCTACTTACACCATTAGGGAAACCAGATCATTAGTTTAACAAAAGTTGTGAATATTAGCTCACTAAACGTCTCAAATTCAGTAATTAAATATCAATCAAATGAAAGACTTCAAGTCATAGAGTCGTTTTTTCCGGGAAAAAGAATACTCCCTCCGATCCATATTAGTGGGCATAGCTTTGTCTAAATTCATATGTATCTAGTTAAGTATTTAGACTAGATACATGTGTATCTGGACAAAGTTGTGCCCACTAATATGGATCGGAGGTAGTAGCAAAATGATCCATTAAATTTAACACATAAAAAAATATCTCGGTTTACTTACAGAGCTTGAAAACTGATATGTGAAATATAATCTCAGATAGCATGAAACTACAAGTCTACAAGGACGAGTAATGCAGCAAATTCACTGAACTGTTTTGTGAACTGAATTATTACAGAGGAACATAAAATTTTATGTGTGATTGAGAGAACTGTGAGTTAGAGAGTTAACAAAACAAAATCATAAATGAATGATGTTTGCAGTTAAGAACATAAATTCATCTAATCTTGCAATTTAATCCACGTTTGTGGGCCACAACCTGTCACTGCACTCAAAGTTCGAATCAAAAAAATGTGCTCCGAGTCAGTTTATGTTCTCTGAAATACGTGGGAATGCTAGACAAAACTTCACTGAACAGGAAGACCATTCAATGGGCATGAGGTCAGCCCATGAGTTACTCTATCACAACTTTCACAATCAGGATCAAACTTTGTGAAAATAAAAGAGGTGCTTTGGTGGTTGATACTTTGCTGATGAAACAGGGGAGTAGTTGTCTTCTCCCAGCAGCTAAACATTTTCTCGAACAGATGACATGCGGCGACCTTCACTGCTTGCCTCTGTTGTTGTTACAAATCGGAGGTGGCCCCATGACATCAGTCTGGAAGGATCATCCTCAAAGATTACTCACGCCTGCTGGTACGAAAAATCCAATGCTCTGCAAGGAACCGAGCGGGAGCATGGCCAAGCCACCGAACGGATCCGCCTTGAGACCGCTGCCGCTTGTGTCTCTCCCTCTGTTGTCGGGGAACGCTACCTCCTCGAGCTGGCCCCGAACCTGGATGGCTGTTTGCTGCTCACGGACCAGTGACCACGGAAACATCGGCGTCATGGACCTTGATGGCGACATCATCGGCGTCAGGGAACGCCTCCTCGGGTTGGCCCCGGACCTGGATAGTTGTTTCTTCGTCGTGACCTCGTCTCTCATATTGGCCAGGGCCGGGTTCGGGGAGCCGCTTCTGAACCATGGCGTGCAGCCTACCGTCAGCGGCAGATCGAGGCGACGACAGGGAGGTGATGCGAAGAGGAGAGTGATACAGGATGCGTGCGGTATGGGTCACTTCCTGCTGGCCTGTGAGCCTGGATCTGACGCCTCGGCTATCACGCGGCGGCGGCGGCGTTTGTAGCTCCCGACCGGCGGCGCTGTCGAGAGAGGCCATGGCCTTGCCGGTACTGATCAGGACGACCTGGTCCGATGGTTGTAGGTGAGACCATGGCAGGGCGTCATGCCCATGGCGACCTAGGTTGTAGGCGAGAGTGCGAGACCATGACCGGGAAGGAGCCAGGAATCGATCGCGTTACACAGGGACAAATAGGCAGGGTCTATCCCCTTTCCGAAAAAGAGAGTAATACATGTGAGATTGTTGGTTAGCTTGCAACGATTTTTAAACAAAGGGAACTCTTAGACTTGCCATAGTGGGGAGTATCATACACTAGTATCATGCATATGATACTAGTCTATGTTACTAGTTCCATAGTGAGTAGTAACATATTTGTGATATCATATACTAGTGTATTTATTAGGTTGCACACATCTTGTTTTGGAATCCGTTATGTTACGGTATCTACCTATGATACCACTACCATCTCTCTCCTCATTAACTGCAGTGACACGTCATCTTTTTGCCAACGTGACATGCATGATACTACCGATGTACTCCCACTATGACTAGTCTTAGACTACGAGGCAAACAAGTAACGAGGCAGACTGCCCGCAAAAAAGAAAAAATGTAACAAGACAGAGAGACAACATTGATTGTATTGGGACTCTCACATGACGGATAAAACATTGATATCACGCTGTCATGTGTCATATATCATAGGAGCCGTTTGAACCAAGTAGTTAATTGGCTCGTTGCGACTTGTTTTTCTCCAAGTTGGGTTAAATAGTAAACGAATTATGCATTTCTTCTCCATCTAAAAGAAAGTCAATAACTTCATGAGTTGTCCACGTACGAACGTACATATGTCATAGTGCCTCCAACGCACGGCTTTCTTTTCCGTTTCTTCGGCCCGTGACCGTATACCTTGAATGTTTCTCTCCTTATCCGGTGACCTACCTAGCGAGAAGATACCGTTTCACAATATAAGATGTTTTAAATGTTCATATGTTATATAAATTTGTACTAAAATAAGTGGACATATACACTAAAACGTGTCTAGATACATGTATATATATGAATGTGAAAAAATCTGAAACATTTTATATTGTGGAACGGAGAGAGTATATCCAAATCGTGAAAACCATCTCCAACGACTATGCACTCGTTCTACGGGTCAGAGCGCCGAGGTTGCTTTCCGTGTCAACGTGTCTCTTCTCTCTAGTCTGATCTATTCATGCATTCCCAAGCTAGCGTCAGTTAGTTTCCCTTTGTCTGCGTGTCTAATTGGCACATGTGGCTACGCCTGCGGGCAGGAAATCGGCTACGCCCCGCCATGAGCCCTTGAGTGAGAGTGAAACATTAGATTTTTTTTTTTTTTTGCGAATAATATTGGATCCATTATCCCTGGCAAGCATGAAAAGAAAAACGAGTAGCCAAGAGTTTTGGGATGACCTATGGCACAACATGCTTATATTGTGGACACAACAGAATACGTTTCAGATTGCAGCTGACTAGCCAATTCAGTTAATGTCCCAATGATACACGCATGTCATCATCATCTTGACACGGGCTCACAGCTAACTACCGAGCCGAGTTCCCGCTGCTTTGCGTATTCATTCCCACGACGAACACCCGATCGAAGAAGCTAGTGTGCTGCGAAGCGGACTAGGTGACGGCCCCTATGCTTAGCTGCTACACACACAACGACCTTCAGGTTTCAGAGAAGAACCCAAAGGTGTGTCGACACCACACACCAGACCTCGCTGACCATTTCCTCTGTTCCAATAAACATGTATGGACACGAGGCAGAGGGTAAGCACGAATGGGATGACCACAACCTAATCCAGCGGATGATGTCCATAGGACAAATAGATGTAGGCCATCAGTGGGTGAAGGAGACCGAGTCTAGATGACGGGAACAATGCTTTCCCTTACTTTTCTCGTAAATATCCCGAAATACCTCCTATTCTTAAGAAAAAACACTATAGAATCCGATGGTTCTTAATTATATTTTCTTTCATCATTTTAACTTCTCGTATCTCACACATATAGACATCTCCATTCAACCATTTACCCTCCTCATTTTTTGCTATAGGGTCACCTTATATATGGTTTGATGAAGACTCAAACATGGAGTGGTATAACTGTTGGATTATTAGGCATAATTTTCATGACTAATTCCAGAATATAAAGCATGATCGCAAGAGCTACTAACATGTTAATCTCGAAAATACTAGACGTATTAATTAACATGAACAGCAGCAAGACATCTACGAACACAGCCATCAGAACGTGACGAACGTACCGAACAATTGTAGATGAAATAGTCGTTGGAGCAGCGACGGCAGCAGCTTGAGCGGCGACGGTAGCAGCTCGAAGAAGACGACGTTGGAGACGAGTCGCCCGCCGACCCGGAGATCGTCCAGGAAGTCGAGCCGTGATGAAGAACTTGAAAGCAGTCGCGCGGGGCGCTTCCCAAAAACCTTATTTGCCCTCTCCCGTACAGGATCACAAGGACAAGTGGTTCCGGAGACCTGCTGTCCCGTTCGCTGGTGCACGTCGGCGCACGGGATGGAGTAGACTACGGTGGCGGCGCAAGGCACGAGATTGGCAAAACCTAAGCAATATATAGTGCGGTTCGGAAAACCCTAACACGTACACCGTGGGCCAAATCCACGTCGCGCACGTTTTGGGTCGGTTACAGTAGCCCACGATCCGGGAGCGACCCGAACCGACTAATTGTGACGCGTCCGTCCAAACCATTTTTACCGGACTGCAAAAATAAAGCTCGGCTCGGCGAGATTCCCGCAACCCGCGGCGCGTCGTGACGAGACGGGCGGGCGGTGCGGTGCGTGCGAGCAGCGGCGGAGGAGGAGGAGGAGCGTGTGAGAGAGCCTCTTGTTTTAACAAGCTTACCAAGTAGCACAACACTCCACTATATAAGTTGGTGCAACTCTCCTCCAACTAGCAATGTGGGACTAAACTTTAGCTCCCACTCCACTCCCATGTGTGCTGCCACAAAAATGGGCTTTGAGATTTTCTGAAATTGCTTATTGGGCTGCCACATATGGGCCCAATTCTAACAATCTCCCACCAGATCTCAAATTACCATTTAGAGATATTTGTCAAACCTCGCTTCTTATTTATATACCAGTGTTTCAGCAGAGACTGTTAAGTTGAACTTCCGCCTAGAGCTTCAAGCTACATCTACCAGCAACTTGAACAATGGACGAACCTTGAATTGCAAATTGGTGCCAATAGACTTCACTCAAAGTCATAACCAGTACGTGGCTGCCTGTAGCCTACCCGCGGGTGGAGCATATGCTCATACTCCCTGGTCTCTTACAGGATAGTGATCAACCAAATCTCATAGACTGCGACGTTTAACAGTCGGACTCATATATGTGTGTTCTTTCAAAGTCGCTCTATAGGATAGTGATGGCGTGAATCACACGCTCGTTGAGAGACCCCAAGAGGAAGGTATGATGCAGTTCAGCAGCAAGTTTTCCCTCAGAAAGAAACCAAGGTTATCGAACCAGTAGGAGCAGCAACTCTTCAGAAGGTTGTTGGTGGCCGCACGGCGCAACACGATCACCAACGTGGAATCTGCACACAACACAATCAAACTACTTTGCCCCAACGAAACAGTGAGGTTGTCAATCTCACGGCTTGCTGAAAACAAAGGATTAAACGTATGGTGTGGAAAATGAGTATTAAATTGCAGAGAATGAAAAAGGAACAGTTTGCAGTTTGTGGTTGTTTAATCAGTGTAAAAGAATGGACCGGGGTCCACAGTTCACTAGTGGTGTCTCTCCATAAAAGATAACTAACATGTTGGGTGAACAAATTACAGCTGGGCAATTGACAAATAGTGAGCGCATGACAATGCATATACATGACATGTTGACTACTATGATATTTAATTGGGCATTACGACAAATACATAGACCGTTATCCAACAGCATCTATGACTAATAATCCACCGCCGGGTTGTCATCCGAGTCCCCCGTTGGTATTAAGTTGCAAGCAACGGATAATTGCATTAAGTAAAGTGCGTAATGTAAACAAACACATATACATCATCATCCCTAGTGGCAACAGCACATCCACAACCTTAGAACTTTCTGTCACTGTCCCAGGTTAAACGGAGGCATGAACCCACTATCTAGCATAAATACTCTCTCTTGGAGTTACAAGCATCTACTTGGCCAAAGCATCTACGAGTAACGGAAAGCATGCAAGATCTTAAATAACATATAAGATAGATTGATAATCAACTTGACATAGTATTCAATATTCATCGGATCCCAGCAAACACAACATGTAGCATTACAATAATATGATCTTGATCATGTAGGGCAGCTCACAAGATCTAAACATGATGGCACAAAGTGGAGAGACAACCATCTAGCTACTGCTATGGACCCGTAGTCCAAGGATGAACTACTCACGCATCACTCCGGAGGCAGGCATGGCGATGTAGAAGCCTCCGGTGACGATTCCCCTCTCCGGCAGGGTGCCGGGAAGAGGTTCTGAACCCTCCCGAGCTAGGGTTGACGGCGGCGGCGTCTCTGGAACTTTTCGTGGATATTTGCTCAGGTACTTAGGGTTTTCGCGTCGGGGGAATAAGTAGGCGAAAGGGCGGCGGCTGACCCCCGAGGGGCCCACACCACCCTAGGGCGCGGCAGAGGGGGGCCCGCGCCCTAGGTGCGTGTGGCCCCTGGTGGCCCTCCTCTGTGCTCCTTCGCTCCGTCAGGTGTGTTCTGGAAAAATAGGGACCCCCGTGTAGTTTCGTCCAATTCCGAGAATATTTCCAGACTAGCTTTTCTGGAATACAAAAACAGCAGAAAACAGGAACTGGCACTTCGGCATCTTGTTAATAGGTTAGTCCCAAAAAATGTATAAAAGTGATATAAAGTAGATGCAAAACATGTAGCAATTGGTATAAAACAAGCATGGAACATCAAAAATTATAGATACGTTTGAGACGTATCAGCATCCCCAAGCTTAGTTCCTACTCGTCCTCGAGTAGGTAAACGATAAAAACAAAATAATTTTTGAGGTGACATGCTACCATCATAATCTTGATCATATAATATTGCAAGGCACATGTAAATGAATGAAGTGATCCAAGTCAATGGTCTATAATTTGCTACCAAATAGATAATGAGTAAACAATGAATCACACAAGCTAAACGTTTTCATGAATAGTACTTTCGAGACAAGCATCAAACAGTTTTGCATAAGTGTTAACTCATAAAGCAATAGTTTCTAATAAAAGGTATTCAATCAACACAAAGGAAGAATTTAGTTTCAGCATTTGCTTCAACTTTCAACATATTTATCTCATGGATATTGTCAACACAAAGTAGTATAACAAGTCCAATACATTGCATATAACGCATGTTGTAACAAAGTTGACACTAGTGTTTGCTTGTGGAAGACAGAAAGAATAGGAAAACTGACTCAACATAAAAGTAAAAGAAAGGCCCTTCGCAGAGGGAAGCAGGGATTAAGTCATGTGCTAGAGCTTTTAGGTTTTTGAAAGCATATAGAGATTGCATAAAATATTTGATACTCCTCCCAACCTTGCTAACACAAGCCATGGCTAACCGAATCCTCGGGTGCCTTCCATCAATCACATACCATGGAGGAGTATCTATTTTTGAGAGGTGTTTGTTAATTGTCAACGAATGGTAGCGGGTGAGAACAGTATTCTACCTGTCAACGGACTTTTAAGAGCGGCTCCCATGAAGGACGTTATTTCTACCAGCAAGGCAGATCATCCCTCTTTCTCTTTGGTTTACACACATTCAGGTATTTCACTGTTTGTCATTGCTTACTGATGAATCAGGGCAAAAGTGTGAAGAGAATTAATTGGTTAAAGTTGTAATTAATTGGGACTGGGCACCCCGTTGCCAGCTCTTTTTGCAATTATTGGATAAGCGGATGTATATGCCACTAGTCCAGGTGTAAAAGTCCATTCAACAAATAGAATAAAGAATAACCACACTAATTCCTCATGAGCTAGTAAACATTGACACAAAAAGGGAATAATAACATTTTGAATAATTTAAAGGTAGCACATGAAAAATTTACTTGGAGTGGCAAGGAAATACCACATATAGGTAGTTATGGTGGACACAAATGGCATGGATTTTGGCTCAAGGATTTGGATGCACGAGAAGCATTCCCTCTCAGTACAGAGTTTAGGCTAGCAAGGTTATGTAAGCAAACAAGAATATCAACCCGTACACCAAGTTTTATATGACAAACATATTGCAAACGTTATAAGACTTCATACCGTCTTCCTTGTTAACCAAACCCTGTTATTAGAAAATATCTAGACCTTAGAGATACCACCGATGCAAACCAAATTTTCAACAAGCTTTACGGTAGTTCTTCACTAATAGGCTTAACTCATGTGATGCACAATTTAATCATGATCTACTTGTTAACTCAAAACAATTGACAAGCATCAAGTTATCCATTAGTGATCTACAAGATTAAGCAAGTTTTTCCTTATACCAATTACCACATGCAACATTTTCTGAACCAACCAAACACCAATCAATTTATTTCATCAACTCTCCAAACAAATATAAGTGAAGCAAGAGAGTACTTTCTACAAAAGAAAGCTAATAGCTCTGACAAGAGATACATGAAAACAAGAGCTAAAAGCTGAACAGCGCTAGATATGAATACTCAACAAATATAAGTGAAGAATAGGAGTATTCTCATGAAAAAGCGGAGCGTGTCTCTCTCCCAATCAAGAATGCTAGGGTCCAGTCAAGCTTTATTGAAAATAAAAGTGCAATACTGAAAATAAAAGCACACAGACGCTCCAAGAAAAGCACATATGATGTGAAAGAATTAAAATATAGTTTCACTAGAGATGACCTGATAATTTTGACGATGAAGAAGGGGATGCCTTGGGCATCCCCAAGCTTAGACGCTTGAGTCTTCTTGAAATATGCTGGGGAGATCCATGGGAGCCTCCCCAAGCTTAAGCTCTTCACTCTTCTTGATCCTATTATATCATCCTTCTCTCTTGACCCTTGAAAACTTCCGTCACACCAAACTCAAAGTAGATCTCATTAGAGGGTTAGTGCATAATCAAAAACTCACATGTTCTATAAGACGCAATATGATTTGTTACTTTAAACATTAGCTACAGCCACTGATGTTATGTGAAGCTCTTCCACCCAAAAAAGAATTTCACTCAACACTAGTAAAAGAGAGAATGCAAAATAAAAAGGCATAATCTGTCTAAAACAGAACAGTCCGCAAAGACGAATTTTTTCAAGGCACTTACGACGCTCAGATCGAAAACTCTAACTAATGAAAGATTCAGACATTCATAAAGATTACGCACAAAAATTTCAGATTTAATTAACAATCTGGTGATTTTAGGAATTTCGTACAGTGAACAGCAAAAATCTGTTTCTGCGCAGCAATCAAAATTAAGCATCGTCTTAACATTAGAGGCTACTCTTGGCACAACAATGCGAGAAAATAAAGATACAAAGGAGTTGCTACAGAAGTAAACATCCTCCTTGACTAATACTGAAAATAAAAGATAATGGGTTGCCTCCCAAAAGCGCTTTCTTTTAATGCCTTTTAGCTAGGCTAGAAGATTTTAATGATGCTCTCATAAGAATAAGAGTTGAAAAACAAAAGAGAGCATCAAGAGGCAAATATCAAACACATTTAAGTCTAACCCACTTCCTATGCAAAGGAATCTTGTAACAAAATAAATTATTGAAGCATAAAGCAACTAGCATAGAAAGATGAAACAAATATAGCTTCAAAACTTTCAACATAAAGAGAGGTGTTTTAGTAACTTGAAAACTTTTACAACCATATTTTCCTCTCTCATAATAACTTTCAGTAGCATCATGAACAAACTCAATAATATAACTATCACATAAAGCATGCTTTTCATGATCTACAAACACATAATTTTTATTAAGCTAAAAAACAGTAGGGTTATCAAACCCACTTTTGACAATAGTAGTATAATTAATATCATTAGGCAATATAGGACCATCATCAAGAGCATTATCATATATAACATTAGGGAGCACATTTTTACTTTCTGCAATTTCCTCTTTTACTTGAGTCAAGGAGGATGTTACTTCAAATTTATCAAAAAAGATATTTCAATAGAATCATGACATTCAACAATATAGCATTCTTCCTCCTTAGGTAGGCATGGAGGGTAATTATATAATGTAAGAGTTAAAGAGTTACTGTCATTAGAAGGTAGATCCTCCTTTTGTTCATCACTCTCTTCCTCTTTTTCATCAAATGAGCTTTCAGCTTCAGCAATTTCTTCTTCCACATTTTCCTGCAAGGCATTAGTCTCTTCTTTATGAGGAAAAATCCTCTTGACATGTTCAGTAATATAAGAATTTTCATCCTTATAGTTATCAAAACAATATTTAAGTATAGCAAGACTTTCAGATTTATAAGGGGCATCAATTTTATGCTCAAGATAAGAACTAATTTCAAGTGCACCCTTAAAGACAATAAATTCTTCCATCCTTTCTACCTCATAAGCATTATAGTAACCTTTAACATAAGAAGCTAAGGTTTCATTTTCATTACAAGCACATTGGAAAGGAAAGTGTTTAGACTTCCTATGACAATCAGATTCATTAAAGCAAAAAGATTTGCCAAATATATAGCATAAATTTCTAGCATATTCCTCTAGTTGATTTAACAATTTCCATAAGTACATCCCTTTTTGTGACAAGCGGTAATTCCTATAATATCTTCGTTCATCTTCCGTGGACCCACCTTGCCAACAAGATCTAGTTTCATAGAGATAAGCCATTGATAGCAAATAAACAACTAGACATAATAACAAACCGAAATAAACTAAATGCAAGTAACTAATTTTTTTGTGTTTTTGATAATTGAAAGCAAACAAGATAAAATAAAATAAACTAAGCAAGACAAAAACAAAGTAAAGAGATTGGAAGCGTGAAACTCCCCTTGCAGAAGACTGCTGTCTCCCCGGCAACGGCGCCAGAAAAAGAGCTTGATGGCGTGAATCACACGCTCGTTGGGAGACCCCAAGAGGAAGGTATGATGCAGTTCAGCAGCAAGTTTTCCCTCAGAAAGAAACCAAGGTTATCGAACCAGTAGGAGCAAACTCTTCAGAAGGTTGTTGGTGGCCCACGGCGCAACACGATCACCAACGTGGAATCTGCACACAACACAATCAAACTACTTTGCCCCAACGAAACAGTGAGGTTGTCAATCTCACCGGCTTGCTGAAAACAAAGGATTAAACGTATGGTGTGGAAAATGAGTATTAAATTGCAGAGAATGAAAAAGGAACAGTTTGCAGTTTGTGGTTGTTTAATCAGTGTAAAAGAATGGACCGGGGTCCACAGTTCACTAGTGGTGTCTCTCCATAAAAGATAACTAACATGTTGGGTGAACAAATTACAGCTGGGCAATTGACAAATAGTGAGCGCATGACAATGCATATATATGACATGTTGACTACTATGATATTTAATTGGGCATTACGACAAGATACATAGACCGTTATCCAACAGCATCTATGACTAATAATCCACCGCCGGGTTGTCATCCGAGTCCCCCGTTGGTATTAAGTTGCAAGCAACGGATAATTGCATTAAGTAAAGCGCGTAATGTAAACAAACACATATGCCCGTGGACATAGCATCGTTAGGTTATCCCTAGTGGCAACAGCACATCCACAACCTTAGAACTTTCTGTCACTGTCCCAGATTAAACGGAGGCATGAACCCACTATCTAGCATAAATACTCTCTCTTGGAGTTACAAGCATCTACTTGGCCAAAGCATCTACGAGTAACGGAAAGCATGCAAGATCTTAAATAACATATAAGATAGATTGATAATCAACTTGACATAGTATTCAATATTCATCGGATCCCAGCAAACACAACATGTAGCATTACAATAATATGATCTTGATCATGTAGGGCAGCTCACAAGATCTAAACATGATGGCACAAAGTGGAGAGACAACCATCTAGCTACTGCTATGGACCCGTAGTCCAAGGATGAACTACTCACGCATCACTCCGGAGGCAGGCATGGCGATGTAGAAGCCTCCGGTGACGATTCCCCTCTCCGGCAGGGTGCCGGGAAGAGGTTCTGAACCCTCCCGAGCTAGGGTTGACGGCGGCGTCTCTGGACTTTTCGTGGATATTTGCTCAGGCACTTAGGGTTTTCGCGTCGGGGGGAATAAGTAGGCGAAAGGGCGGCGGCTGAGACCCCCGAGGGGCCCACACCACCCTAGGGCGCGGCAGAGGGGGGCCCCGCCCTAGGTGCGTGTGGCCCCTGGTGGCCCTCCTCTGTTGCTCCTTCGCTCCGTCAGGCGTGTTCTGGAAAAATAGGGACCCCCGTGTAGTTTCGTCCAATTCCGAGAATATTTCCAGACTAGCTTTTCTGGAATACAAAAACAGCAGAAAACAGGAACTGGCACTTCGGCATCTTGTTAATAGGTTAGTCCCAAAAATGTATAAAAGTGATATAAAGTAGATGCAAAACATGTAGCAATTGGTATAAAACAAGCATGGAACATCAAAAATTATAGATACGTTTGAGACGTATCAGATAGCACCTTTGCTACGAATAGCCAACATAAACACATTAAGGCATATTGCCAACCTGCCTTACAGAATGTGAGAGTTATGCATCTTCCCACGGAGAGGGTTACAAAATAACTCTCCTCAGTTAAACCACTAGCTTGTTCTTCCCAGGTCCTAATTCACGGGATCTCCGATCACATAGGTTGGGTTACCACTATGGTGTAACGCTCACGGGTCTCAACCCCATCTCCCTCGATGCACTATCTATCACATTACGTGATAGTCCCTTCGTAAAGGGATCTGCCAGGTTTTTGTCTGTTTGAATATAACTAACAGTTATTACTCCGGAGTTTCTCATTTTCCTGACAGACTTCAAACGTCTTTTACGTGTCTTGATGACTTCGCGTTATCCTTAGCACTGTTCACTTTCATGATAACCGTTTGGTTGTCACAGTTCATAAGGATGGCCGGTAATGGTTTCTCAACCACCGGCAAGTCCATCAAGAGCTCACGCAGCCATTCTGCCTCAACAGAAGTGTATCTAAAGCAGCAAGTTCTGCTTCCATGGTTGACCTCGTCAAAATGGTCTGTTTGCAAGACCTCCATGACACTGCGCCACCTCCAAGAATAAATGCATATCCACTTGTGGCGTAGAGCTCATCAACATCTGAGATCCAGTTCGCATCACAGTATCCCTCAAGCACCGCAGGGTGCCCTGAATAGTGAATCCCATAACTCATTGTACCGTTCAGATAGCGCATGACCCTTTCAAGTGCATGCCAATGATCAATACCCGGGTTAGACATGAACCTGCTCAACTTGCTCACAGCAAAAGAGATATCAGGTCTCGTCGCGCTCGCAAGGTACATGAGTGAACCGATCACTTGAGAATATCTTAATTGATCTCTCGTTTCCTTTTTGTTCTTTCTGAGTGTCACACTGGGATCATAGGGTGTTGGAGAAGGCTTGCTGTCTATATAACCAAAGCGGCTCAAGACCTTCTCAACATAGTGTGATTGCGTTAACGTAATCCCACTCTCATCCCTAATCAGCTTAATGTTCAGGATCACATCAGCTTGTCCCAGATCTTTCATATCAAAGCTCTTTGACAGAAAGACTTGACCTCATTTATCACTATCATGCTTGTACCGAAAATCAGTATGTCATCAACATACAAGCATAATATAACACTATCGCCCCCACCATGGCGATAATACACACACCTATCAGCCTCATTAATGGCAAAGCCTGCAGAAGTTAAAGTGCTGTCAAACTTCTCATGCCATTGCTTAGGTGCTTGCTTCAGCCCATACAAAGATTTTAACAATTTGCACACCTTTCTCTCTTCACCTTTTACTACAAACCCATCAGGCTGATCCATATAGATTTCCTCTTCCAACTCTCCGTTAAGGAAAGCTGTCTTTACGTCCATTTGATGAACGATAAGACCATAGGAGGCAGCCAGGGAAAGTAGTACACGAATGGTGGTGAGTCGAGCAACAGGTGAATAGGTGTCAAAGTAATCTTCGCCTTCGCGCTGGGTGTAGCCCTTGGCTACAAGCCGTGCCTTGTACTTCTCAATAGTACCATCAGGCCTTAGCTTCTTCTTGAACACCCACTTACAACCCACAGGTTTGCAGCCGTAGGGTCGTTCAGATAATTCCCAAGTTCCATTAGAAAGAATCGAGTCCATCTCATTATGGACAGCTTCTTTCCAGTCATCAGCATCAGGAGATGCAAATGCCTCTGCAATGGACGTGGGAGTATTGTCCACAAGGTACACAATGAAATCATCACCAAAGGATTTTTCAGTCCTCTGTCTCTTGCTCCTCTTGGGAGCTGATTCATTGTCATCCTTCTCAAGGACTTCCTCAACAAGTGGTTGTTCAGAATGATCAACAGATGTACTAGGTTCAGCAAATATCTCAGAAGAAATTCTAGCAATGCTATGCATATCCTTCATAGGAAACGTGTTCTCAAAAAATGTTGCATCACGAGATTCCAAAATAGTATCAACATGCATATCAGGTATCTCAGATTTAACCACTAAAAATCTATAGCAAATGCTCCGCTGAGCATAACCTAGAAAGACACAATCCACTGTCTTCGGTCCAAGTTTTCGTTTCTTAGGAATTGGAACATTGACTTTCGCCAAACATCCCCAAGTACGAAAATAAGAAAGTGATGGTTTTCTCCCAGACCACTCCTCGTAAGGTGTCTTCTCTTTATCCTTGTTAGGAACTCTATTCAGGACATGACACGAAGTCAACAAAGCCTCCCCCCACCATGCCTTAGATAAACCAGCAGTGTCCAACATGGCGTTCACCAAGTCGGTCAGCGTGCGGTTTTTCCTCTCGGCAACCCCGTTTGATTGGGGCGAATAGGGAGGCGTCCTCTCATGAATAATACCATGTTCCTCACAGAATTCATCAAATACGTTGGAGAAATACTCGCCACCACGATCTGACCTAAGACGTTTGATCTTTCTCTCTAATTGATTTTCTACTTCAGCTTTATAGATTTTAAAGTAGTCTAAAGCTTCATCTTTAGTGTGCAACAAATATACATAACAGAACCTAGTAGCATCATCGATTAAAGTCATGAAATATCTCTTATCACCTTTTGTCAACACGCCATTCATCTCACATAGATCCGAATGTACGAGTTCTAGAGGTGCCAAGTTTCTCTCCTCGGCTGCCTTGTGAGGCTTTCGAGGTTGCTTAGATTGCACACAGCTATGGCACTTAGAACCTTTGGCAATGGTGAAAGTAGGAATTAAACTCAAACTGGAAAGTCTACTCATTAAACCAAAATTAACATGACATAAACGAGAGTGCCAAACATTAGCATCCGAATCCACACTGCCACAAATATGGTTTACTGACTTATTACAAAAATCCGATAATGAAAAGCGGAACAAGCCTCCGCACTCATACCCTTTACCAATAAATTGTCCAAACTTTGACACAACTACTTTATTGGACTCCAAGACTAATTTAAACCCATCTCTGCATAGAAGGGAGCCGCTAACAAGATTCTTGTTCATAGTAGGGACATGCTGCACGTTCCTCAGCTGCACGATCTTCCCCGAAGTAAACTTCAGATCTACCGTGCCAACACCACGAACAGAAGCATGTGATCCATTCCCCATTAAGACGCTTGAATCTGCGACCTGATAAGAAGTGAACATAGAGATGTCAGCACATACATGAACATTAGCACCCGTATCAATCCACCAACATGGAGATTGAAATACTGAAAGCACAATCGGTAAATTACCGTACCCATCAGCATTGCTAGCGGTCACGACGTTGACATGCTTTGGCGCCTTCCCTTTCTTGTCTGCACGATCTGGGCAGTCCACAGAGAAGTGTCCGGGCTCTCCACAAGTGTAGCACTTTAGCTCAGATTTGTTCAGCATCTTCTTCTTCTTGAAAGAAGTAGTCTTGGTAGGCATGTTGAAGGAAGGCTTGCTCTTTGCCTTGCTCTTGCCATGGTGAAAGTTCTTCTGCACCATGTTGGCGCTAGACTGACCTTCACCACCTCTCTCAGCAGTGTCCTTAGCCCGAGCCTTCTCCTCAACATCAAGAGACGCTATCAGGTTTTCAACCGATATCTCCTGTCTCTTGTGTTTGAGAGTTGTGGCGAAGTTCCTCCATGAAGAGGGCAACTTTGCAATAATGCATCCAGCCACAAACTTGTCAGGTAAGGCACACTTAGCGTGCTCAAGCTCCTTAGCAATGCACTGTATCTCATGAGCCTGTTCGACTACAGAACGGTTGTTAGCCATCCTGAAGTCATGGAAGCTCTCCATGATGTACAGTTCACTGCCAGCATCTGCTACACCGAACTTAGCGTTCAGTGCCTCCCAGAGCTCTTTGGCATCTGTAATGTGCATGTACACATCAAACAGCTTGTTGCTAAGAGCACTCAGAACGAGTCCCACAAAGGCAGTATTGGTTTCCTTGAACTTGTTCTGATCCTCGTCAGATATAGTTCCTTCAGGTAAACCCTCACTAGCCTCGAACACTTTCAGAGATCGCAACCACAGTGTGGTCTTGTACTGCCATCTCTTAAAGTCCACACCGGTAAACTTGTCCGGCCTCAGCGCATCAGATAGATGTCCCATGTTTAACTCAGGAAATTGCCTATAACAAATAAGGTTTTTGGATTGTTGGATTATTAGGCATAATTTCCATGATTAATTCCAGAATATAAAGCATGATCGCAAGAGCTACTAACATGTTAATCTCGAAAATACTAGACGTATTAATTAACATGAACAGCAGCAAGACATCTACGAACACAGCCATCGGAACGTGACGAACGTACCGAACAATTGTAGATGAAGTAGTCGTTGGAGCAGCGACGGCAGCAGCTTGAGCGGCGACGGTAGCAGCTCGAAGAAGACGACGTTGGAGACGAGTCGCCGCGGACCCGGAGATCGTCCAGGAAGTCGAGCCGTGATGAAGAACTTGAAAGCAGTCGCGCGGGGCGCTTCCCAAAAACCTTATTCGCCCTCTCCCGTACAGGATCACAAGGACAAGTGGTTCCGGAGACCTGCTGTCCCGTTCGCCGTGCACGGGCGCACGGGATGGAGTAGACTACGGTGGCGGCGCAAGGCATGAGATTGGCAAAACCTAGACAATATATAGTGCGGTTCGGGAAACCCTAACACGTACACCGTGGGCCAAGTCCACGTCGCGCATGTTTTGGGTCGGTTACAGTAGCCCACGATCCGGAGCGACCCGAACCGACTAACACTACTGCAGAAAAGCTTATAGCCGCCAAGGATTAGTGACAGCAAAACTGTGTCCGTCACTAATAAATGTTACTAGCGACGGGTAAGAATAAGCCTGTCACTAATAAGAAATATCAGTGACAGGCTCATAAAAATGGCCGTCACTAGTAATTTGGTGTGAAGCGGCAAAATGGGAAAAATATTTAGTGACAGACATGTATAAATCCCGTCACCGGAAGTAGAGGCGCCACACACCGCGTCTCTCTGTGTGGCGCGTGTGCCTGTCCATCCGATCTGGTACAACCGTCTGACCGTTGCCCTCTCTTCCACCTTATCCCATCGCTCGAAACCGACCACAGCCACGCACTCTCTCTCTCCCTTTCTCTCAGACCTTCGGTTTCCCTTCTCACGATCTGCATCTCAGACCAGAAATCTAGGGAGTGAGAGGTGGGGAAGGAGGCGAGCAGATTGGGGGTTCCAGATCATGGTGTTGATCACCGCTGAGGTAGGGGGCGAGCAGCACAGCGCCGGGGAGTTTGAGGCGCGCCGCCATCAACCGGTGGGGGCTGCATGGAGCAGCACCAAGCTGTGGGCGAGATCCCCTTTCTCTCCGTCGGTGGTTGCTCGCCTCCGCCGTCCCCCCTTCTGGACCGGCGTCGAGGAAGATGCGCCGCCTGGTGGTGTCCCTCGCCGGCGCCTCCTCAATCCGCCAAGCCCTAGCGCCGCCGCCAGCAATCAGCAGTTGCACGCAAGGGAGTTCACTACTTCTCTGCTCGCGACGCCGTCTGGAGAGCGGAGTGGCTAGATCTGACCGTGGACGACGACGCCCAGCCACAAGGGACGACCTGGGCTGCCACCCAGGAGACCGACCAGGAGGGAGACATCCACCACGATGAAAGGTCCATCCTTTTTTGGTCTTTTTCACTGCTATACATCTTCCAATTTGGATTCAGCTGTATGGTTCCGATTCAGATAATGAAATCCCACCTCCACAGTAGCTTAGTTCCTCACTGCGTTCCTAGTGGGAACTCTTAGGAGTCGGAAGAAATTAGTTTTTTGGGGATGCATGATTGCTGTAGCTTTACTGTGCTCACACAACACTACATGCATACTGAATTAGACCAGACAAGATGATTGAGTACCCGTTGCGTGTTAACAACACATAAATATATGTTTTGGGGAACATTCCTCTCTACCGTCCATGCTAATCTTGCATTGGTCTGGTCCTGCCTTTTTATTTTTAATTCTGTTGACAGTTAATTGTGGCCCTCATTAGTAGCATTTGCATTGAGTTGGCCGATTATACCTTGGACTTATGCATATGTTTTGATCCATGGTAGAATTTTTAATATTGTTTCTTTGGGTTACAGCCATCAAAACAAGAGAGGCGCTGTCGCCCAGGAGATACGGCTTCATGGTTGGCTTGCTCGCTGCGCCCGTGCATTGATGCGCGGTGCTCGTCGAGCTCGCCGGGTCGCGTGGCCAAGGTGGCGCGGCGCGGTGCTGCATGATGGCTGTTTCTGGTTTGCATTTCCTCCAATTTTTCTTAGCTAGGAGAATCATGTATCCATACTTCATATATGTGCTATTTAGTTCAGAATTATGAACATATTGTCTCTAGCTAAAGTTTATAAATGTTCTTTTCTTGGTTGCTATGTGTCACCTTCGACGCATATTACTACTCGTTCCGCATTAGTAACATTGTTCTCCCTTTTGTACTATTTAGGTCTAGCAACGGCCATGGTGGCTCTCATGTTGCTGTGCTAGCCATGGTCTCGGGGCCCGCATGCTGTGGTAGAACTCGGCTGGCCCCTGGCGTTGATTACCTCGACTACTTCCTCGGCTCACCGCGCTAACAACGCGGGTGCTCTCTCGTCGTCGGCTAACTTATTCTCTTTGGTGAGTTTTGCTTCAGCCTTTAGCTCCTCTACTTCTGAGGTACCAGGGCCACTGTGCCATGGCTTTTCTTCTTCTACCTTTGAGCGACGACCTAATTGATGTCCATTTGTGCTCATGCATGTATAATTGATGGCTCGACCTTGTAGTTCTATTGCCTCTGGATATATTGTCCACTGCCTACTTGTTCTGATTCGAAGAATTGATCATGTGGTCAGGGTTAATAGTTTTTCTTTTAAAAAGGCCATATGTGTCTTTAACTTGCAAGTTTGTTTATCATTAGCTTGCTAGTTTGTTTGACACGTGAGCTAGCAGTCACACCATACCACTGATACTCCAATTTTCTTGTAGTGTCAAAGAATGGAGATGCACAAGTAGCTAATGATCCTGTGGACTATGAAGTGGACGCCTGGACATATCGATGTGGCTGGCACCATTGTTGGAATATTTTTTGGATTGTGCTGTTGTTTTGGATTGTCCTATGTGATGTTAATGCCACGTTGTAATTTGAATCAGACAGTTTGCAAGTTCTTATGCCATTGTGTTATCTGTGCAAATATTATGTCATATTGGATTATTTAGACGTGCTATATGCAATATAAGTGGAAAATGCATTTAATTTTTATTATTCTCCAAATGTTACCAGTGACGTGCACTGTAATGTGCCTGTCACTAGATGATCAATACTAGTGACGTGCACGGCTGTTACGCCCGTCACCACTGTACATACCAGTGACGGGCAGATGTCCGTCACTAGTAACCGAGTACCAGTGACAGCATATCAGTGACGGGAGCTAGCCCGTCAGTAATAAACAATTAAAGCCTGTCACTGGTAGGGGTTTCTGCAGTAGTGTAACTGTGACGCGTCCGTCCAACCGTTTTCCCCGGACTGCAAAAATAAAGCTCGGCTCGGCGAGATTCCCGCAACCCGCGTCGCGTCGCGTCGCATCGTGACGAGACGGGAGGGCGGCGGCGGAGGAGGAGTAGCGCGTGAGAGAGCCTCTTGTTCTCACAGCTTACTAAGTAGCACAACACTCCACTATATAAGTTGGTGCAACTCTCCTCCAACTAGCAAGTGGGACTAAACTTTAGCTCCCACTCCACTCCCATGTGTGCTGTCACAAAAATGGGTTTTGAGATTTTCTGAAATTGCTTATTGGGCTGCCACATATGGGCCCAATTCTAACAATAACAAACCGCAAGTTACTGCATTCATGGTGCATTCATGGTTTGAGAGGGTACTTGTGGATGTGCAATTAATGGTATGTGGGCCCATTGCCTTTGTCCGTCTCTTAAAGATATTAAGGTCAGGTGCCTATATATTTGTCTACATGTGCATAGTAGCGTGCCACCACTGTTGACATGTCTATTAGGTGTGGAGTTACTCGGGCCATATTTTTGCAACATGTCCGTATACCCTTCAGTGGGTACACTAAAATTTATAAGAACGCGAAAATAATTCTAAACAGTCTTAACCATTAAAAAGACAAATTGCACTGAAATACGACCATTAATAGGCCAACGACACCAGCCATTTCATTGAACATGTCATGGAATCGATCGGAAATATTAAAAGGCATTATTTATCAAAAAAAAATACATTGAGTACAACAAAATTGTTTTCTCTTGGTTGTATACGAAAGATTTTTGGAACCCAATAAAAAGGATTTTTCTGCGAGCTAGGCTCTTTTTATTTCGCTAAAACAATGTCGGTCCCACCTCAATATAGAGAGTTGTGAAAAACTAGCGGATATTGTGGATGATGTAAAAGAAATTGTGGAAATACTATGTGGATTGGAAGCAAGAAATATTAGTAAGATTAATATTGTTCCTTCCATATTCAGTGGCTGACTGCGAGATGGCCCCTCCGCTTATCTGCTACACCCACAACGACCTTCATGTTTCAGAGAAGAATCGAAAGGTTGGCCACACCAGTGTATCGACACCACAAACCGGACTCTTCTGACCATTTCCTCAAATCTAACTTCTAAGGTCATGCACAATGTTAGAGAGAACATGCCTTCTCTTAGTTCTCCATATCATTTAGAGAAGATAATAATATAGCTCATATAATGCATTGCCTCTTAGTGTCATCCCTAAGAATTAATTAATATTGATTAACTTTCAGTGAGGAAATTTTTGTTGCTAAGGAAACACAAATGGTACAATGGCAAAAAGCCTTTTCTTATTTCGCACGGGAGTATCTCTTAGCTAAGGGAAGGCCGCCTCCCCTTTCTTAATTCTCTCTCCTCCAAACTAGACAAATATCCTACGTGTCAATTCCAAGAGAAGGCTGACGTCACCGAATTGTACATGCCCTTAGTAACTTGTACGCACATGAGGCAGAGGGTAAGAAGGGATGCGATGTGCATAACCTGGTGAACAGACAAACGTCCGTAGGTGTAATAGATGTAAGCAATCAGCATTCGATGGGGGAAAGAGTCTAATGGACGGAGAACAATCCACTTCCCTAGCTTTTTTATAGATATCCCGAAATACGTCCTATTAGATGGAAGGCTCGAAAGAGCCCAGCTTTGAATTAACACAGCCAACAACCGGCCAAGAGTTACAACTTACAAGAACAAGCTGGAGAAACCAGCCACACACACACACACACACCTCAGAGCAACAGAGTACAACAAAGGCAAAACAGCCAACCTAGACTATAGCTTGAACCGCACGAAGCGCCTTGACATCTGTTGCATGAAGACGGCACCGATGATGTCAAAACCAACGTCCTCCTCCACACAATCATCGCCACCACCAAGACACGCCGTCGGGGGAGAGAACCAAGCAGGGTTGGGAATCTGAGGGGGCTTGCAGCAACGCCTCCAAGAAGGTAAGCGGCGTGCGAAGACGTCGTCGTTGCCGGCAGAGACGAAGGCCCTGCAAACTTTTCACCAAAGCCCCAAAGCACAAGCCGCTACGAGGAACACCAACCGAAGAGCACCGGCGAGAGCGAGCTGGGACGGAGGGGAGGAACCCAGCGAACTGAACAGAAGAGAGGGTCTACGTGGCGACGCCTTCAACAAGGGGAACGACACCCGGAGGTGTTGCCGTCATCCACAGCGGACAAAGCCGTTGCACGGTTTTCACCGAGACCCATCTTCGGCCAGATGCCGGCCGCCGCCGAGAGGACGCGAAGAAGACAGAACCGACCGCCGTCGACAGCCTACACCCCATCAGTCGCGAAGTGCTCCAGCCCAATACGGAGCACTGGCGAGAGCAGGCCAGAGATCCACCTGCAGAACAGCCGGCCCGGCCCGGCCCAGCCCGGACCAGATCCAGCAACGGGATCTGGCAGCCCGGCGGCTACCGGAGCAGCACGGGGCGTCGAGCAGCATCGCGGACCACACGGCGCCGACCACGGCGCCGGAGCAGCAGCACGAGCCTCCAATGGCGGCCGACCAGCCGCCCACCAGATCCCGCCAAGGATCTGGGAGAGCCCCTGCACCCAAGTGAGGGAAAGCTCTGGGGCTACGACGTGCGACTGCGAGGGCCGGCGAGCGGCTGAGCAGGGGACGGCGAGCTCGCACGGGGAAGGAAGGAGGGCAAGCCCATCCCAGGCCCGAGGGCACCAAACGCACACCACACCACGCACCCACACACACGAGAGGGGTCTCCCCGCCGCCACCGTCAGCCGCCGAGCCGGCGGCGTCCTCCGGCGATGGCGGGGAGGGGAGGAGGGAGGGAAAGGGGCTCGGGGCGGCGAGGGTTTTTTTCCGCCGCCCGGGTCACCCTCGAGAGAGCGACGCGGGGGCCGGGGTGGAATTCTACAAATAGTGGAAATACCTCCTATTCTTAAGCAAGGCATACCATACTACCCTATGGTTCTTAATACATATTCTTTCGTCATTTTAGCTTCTTGTATCTTCACACATACCAACCTCTCCATTGAACCACGTACCCTCCTCATTTCTTGCTATAGGGCTACTATATATGGTTTGCTGAAGTCTCAAACATTGGGTGGTACGAAAAACCCTCAAGATAGTGCATTCATGGTTGGGAGGGTACTTGTGGATGTGCAAAGAATGGTATGTGGGCACATTTGCCTTTGGACAGTCTCTTCAAGATATTCAATGTGTCTATGTATATATCCACATGTGCATAGTAGCATGCTACAACTATATATACATCTATTAGGTGTGGAGTTACTCATCCCATACTTTTGCAACATGTCGTAAACCCTTCCCGTGAGTGCTCTGAAATTTTCATAAGAACGAGAAAATATGTTTTGAACAATCTTGGCCATTAGAACTAGATCCCAATTGCCACCAAATACGGCCATCAAAATGCTGACGACACCATCCATTTCATTGAACATGTTATGGAATAAATCGGCAATTTACAAAGGCATTCTTTATCCTCAAAATACATTGAGTACAACAAAATTGTTTTTGTCTTGATGGTACGAAAGATTTTGGATCCTGTAAAATGTAGTATTTAGCTGCAAGCTAATCTTTTTTCTTTCTCTAGGTCAACGTTGGTCCCGCCTTACACTAGAGAGTTGTGAAACAACTAGCGGATGTTGTAGAATAAATTTGTGGAAATACTAAGTGTATGGGATTTTTAAGAGACAAATTCAGATTATGCACAGGAAACAAACACATGAATTTTGCTGCAATGAGAAGAGAGAGTATAGAGATATATATGAGTGCGTCTCAAGGGAAAAAATAAAATAAGATTTAAACTCATGTTTAAAAATCATATTTATAAGTTTTTGAAATTGTAGATTTATTCCAATATGGGGTATGTGCAAAATCATGACAAAATTCAAGAAGAATTCAAGACATGACCATAGGTTTGCGAAGAGAGAATATTGATGATCACAGGCATGAGAAGAATCTGGCTCAAGTGAAACGTGCGAGTTTTTTAGGGCAACGTGATGAGCATGGACGTCCTTGTCAGGATGGTGCGAGAGGAGTTGGCGCTGTGGGAGGAATCTAGGAATTATGCATATCAGCGCAAGGAGTAGCTAGCGGAGAGGGGGGACGACAAAGCCGTGTGTAATGAATGCTGTAAAAACTCTTTTCTAATCTTAATGAGACGACTGCAACTTTGGGTTACGCGTTTTTTAAAGAGTAAATTCCATTTTTTTTTTACCCCCTAGTTTGACAATTTTGACGCTAATTACCCTATTTAAAAAGTTTTCATCCTAATTACCCCATTTAGTCAAAGTTGTGCCAATTGTTACCCCCCACTTAAATTTTTATAGACTTACAGTCTATAAATTAGGCACACCAAGACAATTCTGGGGCCATCGCTTAGGGAGTTGTTGTGGTTGGATATGTTCAGAAAATTGCATGGAAATGGAAGTGAGACTAGAAATTAGCAGGACTGAGCAGAGTATCCGTGCCTGCCGTCCCACATCTAACGAGCATGCACACGTGCACAGATAGAGGAAGAGAGTCGGGATGGGGTGATAGAAATGACAAACCACCGTGAACTAAGTTTAAAGATGTAAAAACATGTACTGAACCTATTGTAGTACAATTGGTTCAAGGCATGTAGAATGTAGAGAGAAAAGTTAGATGGTAGAAGACAGCTAGGACTAGAGAGTCGATCGATCGATTAGCTAAGGTTAGTATCCCATCGCCCGTGTTCGCCTTGATGTACATCAGCTGACCAAACTTCGCCGCCATGGCGGCTGCAACCATGGACGCCCCGCTACATGATCAACAACATGTGGAGCTACCCAACGTTGAGCCGCAGCGGAATCATCGGGCCGTTCCCCCGACATGAAAAAGTCTACATGGCATGCCACCTCTACATGACGGTCGAGACCAGTTACCGAATCGCTCAAAAAATTGAAGGGGTTAAATTTGGCACAACTTTAACTAAATGGGGTAATTAGGATGAAAACTTGCTAAATGGGGTAATTAGCGACAAAATTGTCAAATTAGGGGGTAAAAACTGGAATTTACTCAAAAAGATTATTTTTTAACATTGCACAAATGTATGATCACTGAAAAAGCGCCATCATCATCCGATCTAACCACCGAGGTTAAGCAATGTTTTTCACTCTAGAAAACTTCCTAGAAATCTGAACCCGGTACAAAACAAAAGATGACAGTTCATTAGAGTTCCGGCCTGGTTTGCGAATTTATCCTGCTGATATCCGAAGAATTGCTAATAAAACGGATTTGGAGAGGAAGACGCCCCTCTGCTACACGGCGAAACCCATATGAGGCTTCATGTTTTGAACAAAAATCGGAAGGTGGTAGCGGAGCCGATGAGGTGACACCTGATCATCTCGTCTGCTCTAACATTCACGGACACGTGGCAGAACGTGAGCTGGAGCTGTTTGCAGCGGAGAGCGATTGAAGGAAGGGGCTAGCACGTTAGATCTGGGAAAACAAATTAACATATACTCCCACCGTTCCCAAATATAAGATGTTTTATACTTTGTCCACATACACATGTACATAAATGTATCTAGACACATTTCATATGTATGTTCACTTATTTGTGTATGTATCTAAACAACATGTGTAACATCTAAAACATCTTACATTTAGAAACGGAGGGAGTACATACGTCATGTGAGTTTGCAACAATGCTAAGGTTAGGTATGGTGCGTACACATGCGTTCCAGTGACCTTGTTTGCTTGGCCACTAGCCAGTTACGTGAGTCTTCGTTTTATGGTAGTTAAGTCGTCTCTTCTATTTTCTTTTCTTTTTTGTATGTATCCAAAATTATCTGTAGTAGTGTCCTCCAAGTATTAATTTCCAATTATTTTGGACCAATGTAACACACAAATATCAAGCCAATAAAAAAAAAGATTACATTTGCGTGATTTTAATCCACTGTCTCTTGTATTTATCACCTAGCAAAATGCAAACAATCCATGGCTTCTTGCATTTGGCCAAGTGTTTTCTACAGAGATGAGCTATGGTGGAATGCTTTCACAAAGTAATAAGGAGGTGGAGAACTGGAGATGGCAGGGATGGTACGCTTATGCTCTCTCAATACTTTCAATGGATTTGTAAGCAAACCACCATATGTCATCTTAAACCTTCTGCAACTGCAAGAGCTTGGTCACGTTCTTATCTCTTCTGTCGGGACTGTGTGGGAATACCACACGTGAAAAAAGGAGATGAAGTTGGCTAAGTGTGCTTCGCAGTGGAAGAAATAGGATGACCACAACCTACTCATCGAGAACATGTTCATCGGACAAATAGATGTAGGCAATCAGTAGTAGAACGAGCAAGAGGCTGGATGATGGCAACAATACAGTTCCTCAGATTTTCCCGTCAATATCGCCAAATGCCTCATATTCTTAAGAAAGAGGGAGAATATAACCCTAGGGTTCTTAATTGGATGTTTTTCATTACTTTAGCTTTTTGTTTGTTTGGTCATATGCAACCACTCTCCACTAAACCATTTTCCCGAAAAAAAATTAAATAATATTTTTTTTAAACAGAAATTCGGAATCTAGCGCGCGTTTTCCAGAAATTTGGAAAATAGCGTGGCGTCGGCAACGGCCGGACCGAAACCAAGGTTTCGGCACGGGCCAAACCGAAAGCCCGGTGATCTGCATGCGCAGCTGCATGCACCTGTCTTTCGCGTAACGGCGGGGCCGACAGGCGTGTTTCGGCTCTGGCCGTGCCGAAAGTTGCATTTTACTTTTTTTTTGTTTTTCCCGACTGTTGGCCCATATATTCATATTTCCCGCCACCGCTAATGTTGCCATTATTTTCCCGCTCATATTTCCCGGCACCACGCATATTTTGGTTTTCTCGAGTAAATTTGTTTCGCGGTCAATTGTTCCCGTTTTTTTTTCTCCCGCCATTTTCCTCCCGCCATTTTGTTCCCGCCATTTTGTTCCCACCATTTTCCTCCCGCCATTTTTCTGCCGTGCCTAATTTTCCCGCCAAACTTGCTCCCGCCTTTTATTTTCCCACCAGCCTTGCTCCCGCCTGTTTCTCCCGCCAATTGGTCTGTGCTCGTCCTATAAAAACCCCGGGAGGAGATGTCGAGTTGGTAAGCATAGTCCACTCACTCGAACATGTCGAGATACAATTCAGATGGTAGTTTCCCGGCAGGAATGTCGGCACTCCTTTTGAAGTTTACGGCCGAGTTCAAGGTAGACAATAAGGAGATCCCATTCGAAGATATTGTTAGTCATCCACCTCATCTCCGTGAGCTATCAGCGAAGCTAGCTAGGCATGGGTGGCTATGGAGGAATTACAAGGAAATAGAAAAAGAACTCGTGAGGCTGCATGCTAGGTGGCAGAAGAAGAAGCTAACATATCCCACTGAAGCATATATGTTGGATGTTTTTCGTACACCGATGTTATGGGTCGAGGAGAGCGAGGACGAAGATGATATCTTCATGCCCACTGAAGCGAGCAAGAGAGCTGCAGCGGCGGCGGCGTCGAAGGGCAAGGGTGCAGCGTCGTCGAAACGCAAGGCTGAAGCATCGTCGACGGGCAAGGGTGCGGCGTCGTCGAAGGGTAAGGGTGCAGCATCGTCGAAGGGGAAGAGTGACGCGGGAGGCTGTGTCGATGGTAGATGACTTTTCTTTTTCAATTTATGTTGTGTTGTCGGTACTACCACTTTTCTTGCTGTCTGTGTAAGTTGCAATGTTTGTTTAATAATATGTGTCGTACAACTTATTTTCCCCTGATATGTCTCGTACATAGATAATAATAATATGTCTCATACATAGATAATATGTCTCATACAAACATAAATATGAATATGTCTCGTACATAGATAATATGTCTCATACAAACATAAATATGAATATGTCTCACATAGAAATAGAAATACGGATAGTAGTACCTAGATAGAAATATGTCTCACAGATAGTAGTAGATAGTAGTATCACTCATCTCTGTGAGGACGTGTCCACGGCTGTCTACGTGGTCGAGGCCCAGAAGGTGACAAGCGTCTCGCGAGCGGGTGGTCACGCATCCCTCGGCCTTGCAACGGCTCCTCCTCCTATGTCTGTGTTTCCTGTTGCATGAACTGTATGTAACAACCCAAAGTTGAGAACCTAAAAACCCGAGTAAAATTTTCGCTTTTGTGTTTAATTGCATCATGGCATCCATATTAAGTTGTTAAACAATACATAAAATTGGTTTGGCAACATTGGAGAACAAAATGCTAAACTTGTTTAAACGAAATCTCAAATCAAGGAAGGCACTCAACTTGTAAAACAAAAATTACTTCGACATCTTATATTTGTCAATGAAGTTCCAAGGGTTGAGAACAATATTTTGCATTGCTATAAATATTACGAATGGGCAACATTTTGAATTTAGCCAAAAATGACTAAAGTCAACCCTATTAACAAAAGTGGTCCAAATTATTTTATTTGGCAACACCAATTTTTGTGGTGCCTCTACTTGGTGTTGGGAGGCTCCCCAAATTTTCTCATATTCTTATAAAATGTTTTGGTGCCTCAATTAAATCAGTGAAGTGCTACTGGAGTTAAAAAGAAACTGAAGAAGGACCAATCCGTGAAGAAATCAAATCTGCCAGGGGGTTATCGGCAAAAGGCCATCTCTCTCTCTCACCTCACGTGCACTGTGGCGCCATGCCGTCGCCGTGTCGTGCCCGCGTGCACGCGCAGCGCCAGGCCCCCTTCTCTGCTTCCCCTGCCAGGAGAACACGCACCCCAGGCCCCCCACGACGCTCTGCTCCTCTCACCTGCTCCCCTCTCGCTCTCCTTGTTTTCCCCCACCACGGCCGCGCCGCCATGGCCGACGCCGCCACATCGCCGTCGTTCGGGAGCTCCCCGAGCCAAGCCGAGCCCGTCACTAGCTTCGCCGAGTCGTCCTCGTCGTCACCGCGGAGTTTCGCATGCCGAGGTGCACGGAGAGCCGGAATCGAGCTCGCTCCTTCCGCCTCCGTCACCGCCGCCGCGGACGATTCCGTCACCGTCGAGCCATCTCCGTCCTCCCGGCACACCACGACGTCCGCCTCGCTGTGCTGCTCCTCTCCACCAACGGAATCGTGCCGAAACGCAGCTAATCGACGCCGCCATCCTCAACCTCGCCGCCACTGCCCGAGCTCCGCCAAGCTCGACCTCGTCGCCGTCGACCTCCCTCCGGGCACCCCGACCTCTCCACTGCTCGCGTGGTGAGCCCCTGGCCGTGCTGGCCCTTTTGCCCTTCCCCTCTCATGCCCTAGCTCGCCGGAGCGCCGCACGCCGCCTCGCGTTCGCCGTGGCAGTAGTTCTCTTCATCGCGTTGACTTACCCGGAGCCACACCCGGAATATTCCGGATTCTTTTCCGGATTAAGAAAATGCTACTGGACTCGGTGACTTCTTATCCGGTATATGACCGGAATTGGGCCGGAATTATTTCCGGACTGATTTTCTCCCGGTACACAACTCGGAAAATTCCGGGCTGGTATCCGGAATTCAATACCAATGTTTAAGTTTCTATTTTCCTTTCCACCCATCTATCTCTAAGATATAAATTATATATTTGTTGCTAGTTAAATCATCAAAAGATCATATCCAAAAAGGAAATGTGTAGAAACAATAACTTTTATCGGTGTATCCGAAAAATGCGGGTAATACACCAAAATGCCCAGAAAATTGTGATTAAACCTTTAAATTAAATATTAAGCATATTTGATCACAATTACAATAATGTGCTCTAGTAGTAATTAAAATCACTAAGTTTAAATATGGGGTTTATTCCAAATAATGCAAATAATATAATGGGGACCCCATTTAACTTGTTGATCATGAACAATGCTTCTAGGGAGTATCTAAAATGTCATGTCATCATTTTTGTATGCATTGCACAATTGCCATGTGTTGATTGTTGTTTTTGCTTTCCGGTGTGTTTGCTCTCCGGTAGATCACGAGTTCGGAGTTGAGCATCATTCCTCCGACGAGCAGTTTGACTCCTCCGCTCAGCAAGGCAAGCGTAATCCCCCCTCTGAGCATATCTTATCCTATTTTCCGCAATTATTTTCTCCACTATAATATTGCATCCGGTTCTAAATGTCTTTTGCTTGGAGTAGAGTATCCTACTAGTTGCATTAGAAATCTGTTGCCAATATCTGTTTCCCCTCCTATTACCATAGGTTTGCATTGTTGGCCTGATATAACTATTATGATATGCAAGTGCTTAGCCATGCTTAGTGAATTGCCTAGTGGTACTATGGTGGTACATGCTGGAAACAGGTGTTGACTTGTGACAGTGCTGTTGATGGTGGAGAAATTGTGGTGATGGATAATAAGATGCTTAAAGGTGGGGATGAGAGGCCACATGGGATGTGGTGGGTTGTCGCGTTCTCACCGCCTAGGTGCGAGTTCTGGACCTCTTGAACCAAGTTGAGCATGCAACCATGCGTGGGCTATATGGAACCCCCATCGACCGACTAACTTGTGGCGGACTAGCCGAGGGTCCTCTAGTTTGGCTTTCCATTTGCGCGTGCGTTGAGATGGTGGCCAAGACTGGTATGAGGATGGTGGTGTTAGGAAAATAAGTGGCCGCGGGACAGGGTGACTGGAGGAGACACCAAACCCGTCCTACCGCCACTGATGATCCTTGGATAGTCTTAAGCAAGGTAAAGGTTGTAGCCGTTTCACACTCAGCCGGCTTTCCCCGGAAGAGAGCTAATGTCTGGCAATGAGTCTGGCGGTACGCATGGCGAAGGAGCTGGGGCCCCTAGGGACTCCGGGACTTCCACTTTGTACACCCCTGCAGGGATAAATCTTTTCGAAAAGCCGTGTCCGCGGTTATGGACGACTTGGGAATGGACGCTGATCATAGAATAACTTTAACGGAATGATTAAAAACTGAGTACTAGAGGTACTACTTCACGAATGCAAGGTTGACTTCCTCGAGGGTGATTCGGGGAGGTGCCTTTGTTGAACAGGTACTTTGATGGTGATGAGATGAAGGTGATTACAAGAAAAGAGTTACTTCTTATCCCTCTTTGAAAATACTCTGATTAGTCGGTGCCATGGAGTTGTGTTTTATAAATAAAATCAGCTTTATGCAAAACAGACATAAAACCTTTGAAAGCCAATCATGGAGCATATATTAGCTCTTAATCTTGCGAGTTCGTCGAACTCAACGTCGTTTGCTTATTTTCAGGAGAGGACTTCACCGACCTCGAAGGTGGGTTCTTTGTGGACGTCGACGAGTAGTCTGGGGTTCCCAGGTGGCAGCTTGGGACATCCCGGAACAGCTGGCGCTGGATGTTTATTTGCAGGCCTCTTAGGCCATAATTTGGTTCTTGTTGTTTAGAACAACACACTTCGCTTCCGCATGTTGTAATGTTGGGTCTGTGACCTCTGGTTGTCATTTGCTATCTTTCTCTATTATAAGAGTTGAACTATATGATTTTGTGTCATAGAGTCTGTGATGTGCCAGTTGTTCCACAAGTCTTGATCTCTCTATTATGCTTTGATAGTGTGCCTGCTGGTATCGGTTAACCGGAGACACAGTATCACTGTATAGCAGTCAGGTCGGGGCGCCACACTGTATCTATGATGTGCTTTGCTACCATGTCTTTCTTGTTCACTATCTCACTGAACAAGAGACGTGCAATGAGAGTTGACGTTAGGTTTGGGTGATCTGTCAGCAAACTATTAATTTCACATGTGTGTGGCACGACGTCTGTCACCACCCACACCACGTCATACTTCGGCAAGTGACCATGCACCCGTGACGGACAACCAATGTCAACACAGCTCATTGTCAAATATTGCCTATTTGACACGTCAGTGCGGAAAATCCTTTGCGTGGACAATGCCCACTGAATCATGGCTTCCCTTAACTGTTGCTTCGTGCGGTACTGAGCCCCGATTTGAATGTTATTCATGTGGTACTCCCAGGACGATTCATGGACATCAGACACGGCCGTGATGGCAGACTTGTCCTGATTCCAGTAACTGGGAATAGGCACATCTTCATCATTGTTTTCATCAGAATCATCAGAATCAATATCTTCTGCAACGCCATCCTCCTCGTCTTCCACCAATATCTCAGCCTGTACTGTACCTTCATGCCCATCCGCATCAGCCTCCCCAATTTGGGCAGTTCCTGCTGACAGTGCTGGTTCATAATGAAGAGGAATTTCTGACAGTGATGGTAGATAGCCAACAGGAATTTGAGCATGTCCTGCTGACGGTGATGGTTCATAGCCAACAGGAATTTGAGCATGTCCTGCTGACGGTGATGGTTCATAATGACCAGGCATTTGGGCACAATGCGAACTAGTTGCTTCACTAGTCTCTCCAGTCTGAACAGCACCGCCACCTATTTCAAAATTATTCTGCTTCAGAACAAACGACACTAGGACTTCTGGTTTTGTCCCTCGGCGTTTGCATGATGCTAGCCAAGAAACCCACTGATTTGTCCGATCAAGCGGCAACAACTCCCAGCGAATATTTGACCGGGATTTGGTCCATACCGACTGAATCCTAACAGTCCAGTAATTAGGATCATACCCAAAATTCACCGTAAAATACCACTGGACACCGCTGATTTTCACTTTCTCTGGCTTTGTCAACTGAATCTCCACATTTTCAAATTCACTAAGATCAACCCCTGACTCAGATGCACGGACTGTACCGGCACCGTAGTGCACAACAACATCGACCACTTCCATTACCTAAACAAATTTATTCCATCATTAAATACTCCACAGCGGATATATCTAAATATTACGACCGACGAAAATAAATATGACGACCCCCGGTAAAATAAAGACTACTCAAAATATACAATACATCTAACCGACAACATATATCTACACTAATCCTGACACATCCACCGACAAACTACTATATTAACACTTAACCTAAAAATTTAGAGATTAGGGTTTACCCTTGACGCGTGCGTAGCTCCCGCTGCCCGGCTTCAATCTAGCACCACCACCGCCGCACCACGCCTCTACCTTCCCAACACCGGCACACACCACCACTATCCACCATTGTTGACCACCATTGCTCCACCTCCACTCCCCCCAAACGCCTCCACGAACAACTATCCCATCAGTAGATCGAGGATGCCCTAACCCTCCTCTACTCTATTTCTTCAATATGTGGATTTGTGGGGATTTTTTGGGGTAAGAATCGATGTTGTTTTCCATGAAACAGAAGAACACAGAGAGGAGAGGAGAAGGACCGGTCGAGGCAGAGAAAGAAGATGGGCGTCGAGCGAGAGAAAGAAGATGCCGCTGAAGGTCTGCCTCGTTTCGGCACGGGCCGTGCCGAAAGGCGCGGTTTCGGCGCGGGCGACGCCGAAAGCTCAAGTTTCGGTACTAGCCACGCCAAAAGATGTGGGCCACGCCTGCCGCTGCGCAGGCCGACATGCAGGTGGCTTGTTTCGGTGCTGGCCGTGCCGAAACTAGTTGTTTCGGCACGGACCGTGCCGACGCCGCGCTAGTTTCCGAATTCTTCCACAACGCGTGCTAGATTCCGAATAAACTTTAAAAAAATATTATTTAAATTTGTTTTCCCATTTTCCCTCTGTGTTCCTAGCTATAGGGTCTCTACATATGGTTTGATTTAGAGTGATGAGTTAAGACTCAAACATGGGGTGGTATAAAAAGGCGGCAAAAAGGTGCACTCATGGTGGAGGCGGTAATTTTGGATGTGCAATGAATACATGTGGGTGCACAACAACTTCTGGTCAGTATCTTATGCACATTTCGGCACTATTCATTATTGGATTCGTCTATTTTTTCTTCTCTTGGTGTGTGTTACGAGTTTCGATTTAAAATTTTGTGACATGTTAGATATGACTATTACCAATGTTCAAACTTTTTTCTGGAATTTTTTAATACGTTTTTGATGGTCCGGATGCACCAATTCATTCACGGGATACATTCTTTGGCAGGGAACTGGACTTTCAACAACACGATAACACGAGCTTCAGGTCTCAGTCTATGCATCAAAAGGTGGCCGGCGCCGGTGTACCTCCACACCGGTTACCGGACCTTTTGCAACGTGTTCTTACACGGCAGACTAGCTAGCGCCAAGCCTCATGCATATCACAGGGGCAGGTCAGCGATTCAGAGAGATGTACGGATGTATACATAGTGTAGTTTTTAACAGTGTGTATATAGTGAAAATAACATGATAATAACTACCACAAGTTACATCTACCCTAAAATAGTTTCTTAAATTTTGGATTCTTCTTTTGGCGATATTTGCCCAAACAAAACACGTACGTACGTACAAATAGCGGATGGCTTCTTGTAATTGATCAAGTGTTTCTCTATCGAGGTGATCGATCTGTGGTAGGATCTTTATCACGATGTAATTCATTGGTGCAGATAGTAAGACCGGTAAACATATGCTCTTTGATCACTTTCCCTTGATTTGGAAGAAAACAATGAGGGGTCGTCCTAAACCTCCTGCCAGCCCAATTGCTTTCATCTCTCTTGTAGGACACTTTTGTGGCGGGGAGGAGTGGAAAGAGCACACGGAGTGAGGAGTGACCAGAAGAAAGTCAAACAGTTGATCAACTGGAAGCTGTTGAAGCGGTCCTTGCCTGCTTCGGAGGACAACATCAGAAGGCGAAGGTTCATAGATGTAGGTGATTCGTCAAAGAAGAAAAAAATGTAAGAAACTAGAGCAGGGGAACAACACATTTCCCTTACTTTCCCCCTCGACATCCCCAAATACCTCCTATTCGTAAGTAAGACACACCATAGAACCATATGGTTGATCTTAGCTACATGTTCTTTTGTCAAGTTTAACTTCTGGGTTCTTCACATATCTACGAGCCCTTTCTCTACATCACTTTCTCTATCTCCAAGTTGTTTGCTATTGTTGCTAATAACCACTCCACAGTCGTATATGGTTCGATGAAAAGTAATAGTGAACACTTGAACATGGGTGGTATAAAAAGACCACACAAGAGTGCAATCATGGCTAAGGTGGTACTTGTGAAAATGTGCAATGAAATGTATGTGTGTGCATTATATTTGGTCGTTTCTTCAATAAATTTAGTGTGCTTCTGCATTTCTGCACATGTGCATAGTAGCATAATACCAACATACTGATAGATGTCTGTTAGGGGTGTGGGTTACTCGACCCACAGATTTTTCAACATGACGTATAGTCTTTCAAAATATACATTGAAATTCCTAGAAAAAGAACAATAATTTCTAAATGCTCTGTACAATTAAAATTGGTAGAATTACCACCAAAAAGATGACCAACAATACAGCGATGACACCACCCCTTTTCATGGTCATGGAATATACCACAATATAAAGATCTTATTTTGTGCATCGAGCAACTCTCTGTCCTAAACGTACAGTGAGTATAAGCAAACAGTTTTGCCTTCGAGGTGTGAAAGATTTTGAAGCTATGTTCTTTTTCCTCTCTTCAAGTCAGTCTCGGTCCGCTCTGTAGTTCATCACATAGAGTTGACAAACTATGAGCGGAAAATTGTAGCAAAATTTTGTAGAAAATACTCGGTGGCTGGAAGGGCGAAAATATATGTTGGTTAGAGCTCAGTGCTACCGGTCCGGCGTTTTTTCGGTTGATGCAGATGCCCCACGGTTGCTCGGAAAAACAGTCTGCCGGTCAAAGATTTCAGAGAGATACACCTACATGAGCTCCGTATAATTTGCAGTGGAATGCGATTGAGGGAAAGACAAGCACGTTAGTTTGGAAAACGAACACATGCGTTATATGACTGGGCAACAATGCTACCATATGAGCGTGCGTTAAAGTGACCTTGTTTGCTTGGCCACTAGCCTACTATGTGTGCCTTCGTTGCGCCAGAGTGAAAATGTCCTAGTTTTTTGTGTGTGTCCTATCCAAAAAATTCTGTAGTGTTTTCCAAGTATTTCAGATTGATGTACCAGGGAAAATCAAGCCGCGAAACAGAGCTTACATTTGTGTGATATCAATCAACTGTTTCCTTGTATATAACACCTAGCTAGCAAAATGCAAATAGTCAATGGCTTCGTTCATTTGGTGAGTTCTCTATACATAAGATCTGTGGGGGAATGTTACAAAAAATTAATATCCGGTGGTGCAGGTAGTAGGGTCAGTATGCGTATGCTTTCTAGATACTTTCCCTATTTCTGAAGAAAACCACCAAATGTCACTTTGATGTTCGTCAGAAATGTCACTGGTAGAAAACAGGGCTTCCGTTTTCACCTTTGATCCCGGCCAAATTACAACCCGGGATCAATGCACCATTGATCCCGGGTCGGGAGGGCGGGGCGCCCGTGGGCATTGCTCCCGGGTCGGGGGGGACCTTTGGTCCCGGTTCGTGACACGAACCGGGATCAAAGGGTCCTCACATGCGCGCACATGCTTTTCAGCGCTGGGCCCCTTTGGCAGGGGACCTTTGGTCCCGGTGTTACAAACCGGGATCAAAGGGTCTCCCTGCTATATCATCTTCTTCCACCCCGAGCTAGCTCGAGTTCATCACCATTTCTCCTCCATTTTCATTTTTTAATTATCAAAAATGGCATTTTTTGTGAAGTAAGTACAACAAATATGATGCAAAATGACACCCATCCAATTATCACACAAAGTAGGCCATATTTTATCGATAATCCAGCAATATTAGGAATTTTCTCGGTTTCTACCTCATTTCGCCTATTTAAATGACTTTATGCCTATTTTCCGAAAGTAATTTAATTTTGAACTAAAAGTGTGTGATAGTTTGCTCTGAAAATTTTACAAAAATCATTTTAAGATACACCAGTAGTGGTTATATCACAGAAATATCGATAGTTTTGAGAAATGCAACTTCTTTGGATGAATAGGCACGACGGGCATTTTGACCGTTTTTCAACAAAATAAAAGAAAGTGAAAAAATACTCAAAAAATGAAATCTTTTGGCATGGAGTCCTTTTATGTATACTAGTTGCTAGGAAAAATAATAAACATGAGTTTTGACAAAATTTTCAAAAAACTTCTTCACAAAAAGGTCAATCGCCTATAGACATGTATAAGTTTCGAGTCAAATGACCTAGATATGATCATCCTCGTGCCATAGTTTGTGATAATGTGACCATATTTTAGACTTAGGTGTGTCTTGTTGTGACAAACAATGTTGCAGAAATGAGTTTTTTCAAATTATGTTTATAAATATCATTTTTCATTTTTAATTGTCAAAAATGGCATTTTTTGTGAAGCAAGTACAACAAATATGATGCAAAATGACACCCATCCAATTATCACACAAAGTAGGCCATATTTTATCGATAATCCAGCAATATTAGGAATTTTCTCGGTTTCTACCTCATTTCGCCTATTTAAATGACTTTATGCCTATTTTCCGAAAGTAATTTAATTTTGAACTACAAGTGTGTGATAGTTTGCTCTGAAAATTTTACAAAAATCATTTTAAGATACACCAGTAGTGGTTATATCACAGAAACATCGATAGTTTTGAGAAATGCAACCTCTTTGGATGAATAGGCACGACGGGCATTTTGACCGTTTTTTCAACAAAATAAAAGAAAGTGAAAAATACTCAAAAAATGAAATCTTTTGGCATGGAGTCCTTTTATGTGTACTAGTTGCTAGGAAAAATGATAAACATGAGTTTTGACAAAGTTTTCAAAAAACTTCATCACAAAAAGGTCAATCGCCTATAGACATGTATAAGTTTCGAGTCAAATGACCTAGATATGATCATCCTCGTGCCATAGTTTGTGATAATTTGCCCATATTTGAGACTTAGGTGTGTCTTGTTGTGACAAACAATGTTGCAGAAATAAGTTTTTTCAAAATATGTTTATAAATATCATTTTTCATTTTTTTAATTGTCAAAAATGGCATTTTTTGTGAAGCGAGTACAACAAATATGATGCAAAATGACACTCATCCAATTATCACACAAAGTAGGCCATATTTTATCGATAATCCAGCAATATTATGAATTTTCTCGGTTTCTACCTCATTTCGCCTATTTAAATGACTTTATGCCTATTTTCCGAAAGTAATTCAATTTTGAACTACAAGTGTGTGATAGTTTGCTCTGAAAATTTTACAAAAATTATTTTAAGATACACCAGTAGTGGTTATATCACAGAAATATCGATAGTTTTGAGAAATGCAACCTCTTTGGATGAATAGGCACGACGGGCATTTTGACCTTTTTTCAACAAAATAAAAGAAAGTGAAAAAATACTCAAAAAATGAAATCTTTTGGCATAGAGTCCTTTTATGTGTACTAGTTGCTAGGAATAATGATAAACCTGAGTTTTGACAAAGTTTTCAAAAACTTCTTCACAAAAAGGTCAAGCGCCTATAGACATGTATAAGTTTCGAGTCAAATGACCTAAATATGATCATCCTCGTGCCATAGTTTGTGATAATGTGACCATATTTGAGACTTAGGTGTGTCTTGTTGTGACAAACAATGTTGCAGAAATGAGTTTTTTCAAATTATGTTTATAAATATAATTTTTCATTTTTTAATTGTCAAAAATGGCATTTTTTTGTGAAGCAAGTACAACAAATATGATGCAAAATGACACCCATCCAATTATCACACAAAGTAGGCCATATTTTATCGATAATCCAGCAATATTACGAATTTTCTCGGTTTCTACCTCATTTCGCCTATTTAGATTTTATGCCTATTTTCCGAACGTAATTCAATTTTGAACTACAAGTGTGTGATAGTTTGCTCTGAAATTTTTACAAAAATCATTTTAAGATACACCAGTAGTGGTTATATCACAGAACCATCGATTGTTTTGAGAAATGCAACCTCTTTGGATGAATAGGCACGACGGGCATTTTGACCGTTTTTTCAACAAAATAAAAGAAAGTGAAAAAATACTCAAAAAATGAAATCCTTTGGCATGGAGTCCTTTTATGAGTACTAGTTGCTAGGAAAAATGATAAACATGAGTTTTGGCAAAGTTTTCAAAAAACTTCTTCACAAAAAGTTCAATCGCCTATAGACATGTATAAGTTTCGAGTCAAATGACCTAGATATGATCATCCTCGTGCCATAGTTTGCGATAATGTGCCCATATTTGAGACTTAGGTGTGTCTTGTTGTGACAAACAATGTTGCAGAAATGAGTTTTTTCAAATTATGTTTATAAATATCATTTTTCATTTTTTTAATTGTCAAATATTGCATTTTTTGTGAACCAAGTACAACAAATATGATGCAAAATGACACTCATCCAATTATCACACAAAGTAGGCCATATTTTATCGATAATCCAGCAATATTACGAATTTTCTCGGTTTCTACCTCATTTCGCCTATTTAAATGACTTTATGCCTATTTTCTGAAAGTAATTCAATTTTGAACTACAAGTGTGTGATAGTTTGATCTGAAAATTTTACAAAAATCATTTTAAGATACACCAGTAGTGGTTATATCACATAAACATCGATAGTTTTGAGAAATGCAACCTCCTTGGATGAATAGGCACGACGGGCATTTTGACCGTTTTTTCAACAAAATAAAAGAAAGTGAAAAAATTACTTAAAAAAGGAAATCCTTTGGCATGGAGTCCTTATATGTGTACTAGTTGCTAGGAAAAATGATAAACATGAGTTTTGACAAAGTTTTCAAAAAACTTCTTCACAAAAAGGTCAATCGCCTATAGACATGTATAAGTTTCGAGTCAAATGACCTAAATATGATCATCCTCGCGCCATAGTTTGTGATAATGTGCCCATATTTGAGAATTAGGTGTGTCTTGTTGTGACAAACAATGTTGCAGAAATGAGTTTTTTCAAATTATGTTTATAAATATCATTTTTCATTTTTTAATTGTCAAAAATGGAATTTTTTGTGAAGCAAGTACAACAAATATGATGCAAAATGACGCCCATCCAATTATCACACAAAGTAGGCCATATTTTATCGATAATCCAGCAATATTAGGAATTTTCTCGGTTTCTACCTCATTTCGTCTATTTAAATGACTTTATGCCTATTTTCCGAAAGTAATTTAATTTTGAACTACAAGTGTGTGATAGTTTGCTCTGAAAATTTTACAAAAATCATTTTAAGATACACCAGTATTGGTTATATCACAGAAACATCGATAGTTTTGAGAAATGCAACCTCTTTGGATGAATAGGCACGACGGGCATTTTGACCGTTTTTTCAACAAAATAAAAGAAAGTGAAAAAATACTCAAAAAATGAAATCCTTTGGCATGGAGTCCTTTTATGTGTACTAGTTGCTAGGAAAAATGATAAACATGAGTTTTGACAAAGTTTTCAAAAAACTTCTTCACAAAAAGGTCAATCGCCTATAGACATGTATAAGTTTCGAGTCAAATGACCTAGATATGATCATCTTCGTGCCATAGTTTGTGATAATGTTCCCATAGTTGAGACTTAGGTGTGTCTTGTTGTGACAAACAATGTTGCAGAAATGAGTTTTTTTCAAATTATGTTTATAAATATCATTTTTCATTTTTTAATTGTCAAAAATGGCATTTTTTGTGAAGCAAGTACAACAAATATGATGCAAAATGACTTTTTTATTAAGCAAGTACCAAAAATATGTTGCAAAAAGTCATATACATGATAAAAAGATGATATGGATATCATATTCGGATTCCTCTCATTTTTCTAATCGATTTAGACATTTTATTTGTTAAATTTTGATTTACGGATTTAAAGATATGAATTATTCCATATTAAATGTAAAAAGGAGAAAATAAAGTAAAATAAATTGTATTCTTATTTATTCAAATATTATTATTACATAATCATTGTTATTTATTCAAATAAATTTTCAAAATTTAAACAATAAAAAGTGTGACACCATGACTCAGGGGTTAATATGGTTGATAGGATAGTAATATCAGTAAGTTCTAACATCTCATTTGACAGTTAATTTGGAAGGAACTCTAAAATTAAGCGTGTTTGGGCTGGAACAATTTAATGATGGGTGACCGAACGGGAAGTTTGACCGGGGTAAGTACTTTGACCTGAGATTAAGTGTCTAATATGTAATTAGAGATTATGTGTGTGGCTATTTGGGAAATTAAAAAACAAAATTAGAAATATTAGAGTAAAATTAATTGGAAAACAAAAAATCGAAACCCCTAAAAAATAAATTAGCAGAAAAAAAGCAGAAAATCTTTGGTCCCGGTTGGTAATACCAACCGGGACCAAAGCTCCCCCGCCCTGCGCGCCCAGCCGCGCCCACGTGGAGGCCCATCTATCCCGGGTCGTGGACACCCGGGATAAAAGCCACCCCCCTCTAGTCCCGACCCTTTAATCCCGGTTGTAAAACCGGGACCAAAGGCCCTCTGGACCCGGGATTGTTGATGATGTTTCCACTAGTGTGTGTGGGAATAGCACATCATTCAACAGCAGATTGATCTTCCTTCGTCGCGGAAGGAATGGGATGACCACAACCTACTCAACATTCACAGGTTCGTCGGAGGAATAGATGTATGGGAAGAGGCTGGAGAACGGGAACAATACATTTCCCTAGTTTTTCCAGCCATTATTCCCAAATGTCTCCTATTCTTAAGCAAAAGGCACAATAGAACCATATGGTTCTTAATTGCATGTACTTTCGTCATTTTAGCTTCTTGTTTCCTTAAACATCTGCAACTAAATCGCTTTCTCTCCTTGTTCCTTGCTATGGGGTTACCACTTCACTGTGGTATATGGCTTGATAAAAAGTGGCATGTTAAGTATCAAACGTGGGGTGGTATAAAAAGGCAGCAAAATAAGTGTGCATTCGTAGTTGAGGGGTACTTACTGATGTGCGATGAATATATGTAGGCACACAACAACTTTTGGTAAGTCTGCTACTTTCCTGCAAGATATTTAGAATGCTATGTATTTGTGCACATGCGCAGCGGATGTGCACATTAACATCCTACCACTATCGATAGAGTTGGTGATGTTTAATCCACACTCCCTCCACCGGCTTCAAGCAATAACAGCACGTATATATAGTCCGAAGTAAATTGAAAAAGCTTTGCCCAGTGCAACAAAATATGTTCCCGCAGAGCCCATTACACCAGTGCAAGCGCATTAGCTCTCTGTTCTGGCTGTCTTGCCAACTTGCCTGCTGGCCAGTGCACCTGCTCGAACATTTTCTTTTATGTATGAGTTTTTATTGGTAGTTGGATTATATCTGGATGTTTTTTACGCTTATGTTTGTGCTCTATTAAACTAGAGAACATGTCCAGTGGTACCATCGATATATGCGCTACCTTATTTTTATGAAAATATGAGTCGTTGGATTTAAAAGGAACGGTCACATAACTATTCACCGGTAGATTTGGATATACAACCTAGCGGGTTCAACTAAAATCAAACCCGTTCTCTGATTTGGAGTTGAGTGCATTTGTAAATGTATAGTGCATGTTGATTTCTATAGAAGACAAGGTTTTGCTTGCAAAGATCATCGAAATGAAATCTTAATTAAAACAAGAGCCCAACAAGGATTAACCCCTGTTGATTTTTGTTTATGGAAGCAGCAACCATGAGATCCATAGGGGAGTCCAACCCTGGTGGGCTAGGTGTGCACGCGTTGTCAATGCCAACTGGTTGTCACCCAGTTCTAAAAATATTATTTCGGCGGACTACGGGTTGATTTGGACAAAATCCAAGGCTTTACATGTGAATCTGCGGACAAAATTTTTATTGGCATTTTACTTTTCCTATCGGACTACTCGGGCCTGTAATCTAGTAGCACACTTCTTACGTCTTTGTTTGTTACATGTGTATTTTACGGGATTGGTGGGGATTATCTTGGTCAAAGTCCAAATCTCTAGATATATCAAAAACACTGTTTGCTTCTAGTGTATTTCATGGGTTTATATCCACCTCTCCCCCACATATCGCAAATTTTAATGCATGTTTCTCTATACCCAAAACACTAGCCTACCTAGTGAATTGGGGATAAATGGGATTTTGAGGAATTTGGTGAAGGTTAGGGTTTTAGCCAATCCATGTTGGGATTATTGTCACTAATTAGCTAAAATACATTGGTTACAAACAAGGCCTACATGCAGGGGCGGAGCTGGGCCCCGGGCAGCCTGGGCCATGGCCCGGGGCGCAGAAAAAATCCCGGCCTATTACGTATAGAGAATTTCTACTTGGCCCGGGGCCAGCCAGGTCTGGCCCATGTTCTCTGGTCCACAAAATAATGATACGAGTGAGTTAGTCAATTAGCGAACGGAAGGACGAATCGATCAATCAGGCCCTTGCTCGCTCGGTCCCTCTCCCATTGCTTTCTGCGGCAGGTGACGCGCGCCAGCGCGGCCACGCTACTCTCCGTCGCCGGCCGCTTCTTCTGAGATTGTTGCCCGGCTGCTAGGCTAGTTCAGTTCTATTGATTCCTAAATTATAATTTGAAGTCATTCATTGATCTAACAATGGTTTGTTATCGATTTACGTTTTAGGCACAGAACATGGAAAAATTAGAAAAAGAAGATATATGTTCACATTTACAGTCGTACCAAATTCCAGTGCCGTTAAAAAAATTGGAAGTTTGTTTGAGCTAAGTTTTTGGCCTGGGTCTTGCTCTAATCCTGGTTCCGCCACTGCCTACATGTAGCACTAGATATCTTCTCAATAGTCCATGTATGACTTTTTTTCACGAACGTGGCATGTACGATTAATTTCGCTCCGAAGAAACCAAAAGCCAAACAAAATAAAAATCAGCACGGCCGGTAAACGCCGGTCAACTCATCCAGTTCCAACGTGCACGGACACGGCAGATTGAGCGGCCGCCTCAGCGTTCCCTCCTGCACGAAAATTTTCAACCTAGCGAGTTGGCTGCAAAGAACACGTACGACACCTACAACAAAACTTATATCAAACCATGTGTCTGTACCGCCCTATGTACACTTCACTGCAAAGAAAAATAAAATTTGGGTCCAGGTTAGGGATGCAGAGAGATATACTCTCGGTCCACGGGTGCTCCCAGTAGCCCTTTTAATAGGCCTATTGAAGCGCCGGACGCAAAAGACTCTCCTATCCATCTTTCGAATTTGACTGTGAGTTGGAGAAAACCAGAGACCAGTTTGAATGGAGGCTTTTTTTTTTCCTCCTTTCTTCACATTCGCATATTGTTTGAATAAGGATGAGACCAAGTGTGTTTCCGTTTTCTCACATTCAGCAACCGGGAAAGGCGGGTTGAGGCTTGTTAGTTTACACATGACCCGTTAGTTACTAAAATCAACGGCTCACACCAATTCGATACTCTTACCCGGTGGCGTGTTTTTTTCTTATTAGTTTCCATGTATCTATCCATAACTATTTTCAGATTATTTTTTTGTTGATCGATGCACCAAAGATATATCAAGTCGTGAAAACTCACGGTTGTGTGATGTCCATTCATTATTTCCTTCATTCCTTGCATTTATCACCAAACAAAACATACTAGATGGCTTGTTGTGACTAATCAAGTGTTTTTTCTATAGAGATGCTATGTGGTGGGATGTTATGACAGTGCAATTTAGTGGTGGTGACAGTAAGGCCTGTACTAAGTATATGCTCTTTTCTTGCTTTCCATGTTTTGGAAACATATAGGTCATTCTAAACCTTCTGCTAGCCCAATAACTTTCATATCTCTTGTAGGGACGAACTCATATGGCGTGGAGGAAGGGAAAGTGCTGGGAGTGAGCAGGATACACCTGATGAAGCGGTACTTGAGGGCTGCCGAGCACAACAATTTATGTAGGCGAAGGTTCATAAGAGTGAGAGATGTACGCGAGTAGACGCAGTAAAGGCATGAGGCTAGAGCTGGGGAACAATACATTGTCAAAGTTTCTGGAGCGGAACCGATGCCTCGTTAGAGGCTCGGGATACATGTTATATAGGGTAGGAAAAGCCCCTACCGTGGCTTACAAGGTTTCGTATATGAGGTGGTATACTATACCATACTCTATACGTATTACATTATATCTCAACTTATTACATGTTCCAACAGCCCCCCTTAATCTAAACTTGAGAGAGATTTAGATTATGTCTAAACTCATGAAGATTTCTTACTGGAAGTATCTTGATAAAACCATCTGCAACTTGATCTTTGCTTGAGATAAACTTGATATCTAATTTGTTGTCAGCCACTCGTTCTCGAACAAAGTGAAAATCAATCTCAATATGTTTAGTACGAGCATGAAACACAGGATTTGCTGACAAATACGTTGCACCAAGATTATCACACCATAAACAAGGTTTTTCCTGTAACTTGACTCCAAGTTCATTTAGCAAAGCTTCAACCCATATCAACTCAGCTGTGGCATTGGCTACGGCTTTATATTCTGCTTCTGTACTTGAACGTGAGACTGTAGCCTGTTTTCTGGCACTCCAAGAGACCAAATTTGGTCCTACAAAAATTGCAAAACCTCCAGTGGAACGTCTGTCATCAAGACAATCAGTCCAGTCTGCATCCGAAAAAGCACTCAACAATGTAGAAGTGGAAGACTGAAAAGTAATACCAAGTTTAACAGTGTCCTTGACATAACGCAAAATTCTTTTCACAGCAGTCCAATGAGCCGTAGTGGGTGCATGTAGAAATTGACAAACCTTGTTGACTGAAAAAGATAAATCTGGCCTTGTAAGTGTAAGATATTGCAATGCACCTACAATGCTGCGATACCTTGTACTATTCTCTGAATCAAGTGGGTCTCCCGTAGTAAGAGACAAAGAGTCCATAGAAGACAGTGGTGTAGGTGAAGCTTTACATTGAAGCATACCAACTTTCTCAAGTAACTCTGAAGCATATTTTTTTTGTGTCAGAATCAAACCATCATGTATTCTCTTTACCTCAATTCCCAAGAAGAAATGCAAATCACCAAGGTCCTTAATAGCAAAACTTGCATTAAGATCTCGAAGCAAAGCAGAAATAGCATTGTTAGAAGAGCTTGTCACAATTATGTCATCAACATAAATCAACATAAAGATGGTGATATCTGACTTCTGATAGATAAATAAGGACGTATCTGCCTTTGATGGTATAAATCCAAGACTATGTAACTTTGAACTTAGACGTGAATATCATGCTCGAGGAGCTTGTTTCAAACCATATAGAGCTTTATCAAGTTTGCAGATGTAATGAGGAGCATTAGGATCTTCAAAACCTGGTGGTTGTTTCATATACACCTCCTCTTCCAGAACACCATGCAAAAACGCGTTCTTGACATCTAGCTGCCGCAAACTCCAGCCTCGAGAGACAGAAATAGCTAACACAGTACGAATGGCAGCTATTTTGACTACTGGACTAAAAGTATCTTCATAATCAATACCATACCTTTGCTTAAAACCTTTTGCAACAAGGCGAGCTTTGTAGCGATCAATTGTACCATCAGCATGTTTCTTGATACGGTATACCCATTTGCAGTCAATAATATTTTTGTTTGAACTAGACGGCACCAAGTGCCAAGTTTTGTTTTGGAGCAATGCATCATATTCTTCCCCCATTGCTTTGCGCCAATTTTCATCCTTGAGAGCGTCAGTGAGAGACCGAGGCTTGGCTGTAGAGGCAAGCAAACCAAAACGAACAACACCACATTTTGCAGTATAAGGAACAGTACCATCTATAAATTTTCTGGGTTGTTTTATACCTTTTTGGAGACGGGTGCGAACTCCAGCCACAAGAGGACCAGCAGCAGGGGCTTGCACAGAAGATCCAGCCGAATCTGCACCTGCAGACTCATCAGCAGAGGAATCTGCACCGGAGGAGTCTTCCTGCAACGTGGCATCATCGGAGTGGGGAGCATCCTCGTCATGCGCAGAGGACAAGGAGGCGCCGTGGTCATCAGTCGACGTGGCGGCATCGGATTTGTGCGTTGTGTCTCCAGCGGCACGGGACCGCGCCGAAGCGTCGTGGTCCAGTCGACGTGGCGACGTCGGAGTGGTGCGCTGCGGTGCCAGCGGCACGGGACCACGCCGAGGACCCGCAGGAGCACGGTGAAAGTGCATGTGTTTCCCCATGCGTGGTTTTGGTAATTAATGACAATCCTTATGGACTAATGTTTGCATTGAGATATCTTTATAGATCTTGTCCATGAAGAAGTTTGGAGTTCATGTGTTGGACTCTAGAAGATTACATGATGACCAAGGTTCCATCCAAGGGTTTATATGAAGAATGGTCATGTGTAGAGTTGAGCTTATAAAAGAAGATTGAGTGAACTTCATGTTTATCTCCAAGCCATCATCTATATCAAGAGAAGAATATGAAGCGCAATTGGATACATGAAGACGGAGCTTAGCTAGGCTCTCCCATAATGGAGTATGGGGGAGCATTTGGAGAAGTCTTCATCAAGCATGTGCTAGCAAGAACAATCAAGAAAGGTGTTCCAACTTGAGAGAGTCAAGATCGTCATCATCAAGCTCAAGTGGAATGCGCAAGGCAAAGGTATGATCTTGATAGATTTTCTATTTTACCGGTCTCATGGTGTTAGTGAGAGACCGGGCTAGGATAGACGGCGTTCTATCAAGAGGGGCTCTCAAGTGAGTAACTTGATCGCATCTTTGTGGAGAGCTCAAACCTTTGCATACTCGGCATTTCATCTTTCTTGGTTCTTATTTGGCTTTTATCCATGTGAGGATTTAGAGCTTGTGTTCATCTCCATACCAAGCTCTAATTCATCAAAAACGGATTTCATTTGAATATCTTGTGGTGTTTTTGATGTTGGAGCTTTTACCGGTTTGTCTTTTGTAAGAGAGGTCAAACTCTCCACTTGTGGTTTCCTCCTCACATGATGGACTATGATGTGTATATTCATAATCTTGTAGAGCTTGTGAGTATCTTATGTCCGGATGAGAAACATATTGCGGTTTGGTTTGGAGGTTTTATCGGTTGTTCTTTTATCAAGAGGTCTAACCTTTCCCCATTTGGTTTTATCCTCTATTGTTGGACTATGATGTTTCTCTGCATGATCTTGTAAAGCTCTTCGTTGCGATTTCAACGAGCCCAAGAATGTCGAAAACGGAGTCCGGATGTTCAAGTTATGATCGTTTCCGTGTCGGGTTCTGGGTGGCCAGCCCCCAGGCCAGCCTAGGCCGGCTCCAGGGCTGGCCGGCTCAGCTGGGTGACCAGCTCCCAGGCCAGCCAGGGCTGGCCCCCTAGCTGGTTCACTCTGCCGTGCTGCCAGCTCCCAGGCCAGCCAGGGCCGGCCCCCTGGCTGGTTCTCTCAGCCGCACGGCCAGCTCCCAGGCCAGCCAGGGCTGGCCCCCTGGCGGGTTCGCTCTGCCGCCCCTCGCCAGCTCTCTGGCCGGCCATGGCTGGCCCCCAGGCCGGCCTACACAGCAGCTCGGCCGGCTCCTTCCCAACGGCCATTTTTTCCAGAGCAACTATAAAAACAACCTTTCTTCCCCAATGTTTTTTTAGACAACCTTTGAGCAAGTTTCTCCCCTCTCTCTTATCCTCCATTGTTGACACTTGAAAGCTTGCTCTTCCTCTCAATCCCTCCCATGGTTTTTGCTCATATTTGAGGGAAAGTGAGAGGTGATCTTGATCTACGTTTTCACCGATCGATTTCTCCTCTAAGTGAGGGGAACCTAGTAGATCTTGATCTTGGAGTTCTTGGTGCATCTCCTCTTTGTTCTTCCTCTCTTATTCCCCCATAAGCATTTGTTGCTTTGTTGGAATTTGAGAGTGAAGGATTTGAGCACTTGAGCTCTTGCCTTTTGCATTTGGTGCATCGGTGTGCTCTCCACGAGGATTCGTGGAAGTTGAAAGTTTGTGAGCTTGTTACTCTTGGGTCCATGGACCCTAGACGCCTTTGTGGTGGTTGGACCCTTGTGTGGTCACTTGAAGCCGTTCGGGAGCCCCCAATCCCTTTGTGGGTTGTGCCTCGGATTGTTGTTGAAAGCCGTTCAGGAGCCCCCAATCCCATTGTGGGGTGTGCCCCGGATTGTTGTTGAAAGGCTCCGGATTTTGCCTCGAAGGAATACCGATAGTGGAAGGTGAACCAAACCTTTGTGGTGCGGTTCATCGGAGAAGAATGTGAAACCTTTGTGGTTGTTGAACCATTGTGTTGGTTCACACCTCTCCAACGAGACGTACTCCCTTAACAAGGAGGAACTCGGGAATACTTCCTCGTCTCCGCGTGCCTCGGTTATTTCTATACCCGAGCTTTTTACTTATGCACTTTACATTGTGATAGCCTTCGTGCTTGAACTATTCTATATTGCTATCACCTTGTTGCTTGTCTTGCTTAGCATAAGTTGTTGGTGCACATAGGTGAGCCTAGTTTATTTAGATTGTTGTCTTGTTAATTTAAACACATAGTTTTATTCCGCAATTATCAAGCCTAAACCGAAAAAGTTTTAATCGCCTATTCACCCCCCCCCCCCTCTCTAGGCGACATCCTTGTCCTTTCACACGGGCATGTGCGTGCTGGCTGGAAGACGACGCGGATTGGCCGGGGACCCGACAGGATCACCCTCGGGATCGGAGCTCGCCTGATCCGAGGTAGCAGGGAAATCACCATCGGATCCAGCAACGTTTTCGTCATTTTCTGCATGATTTTCTTCTTCTTCTCCTGTATCCGTTTCAGCACCGTTTTCGTCAGAATTTTCACTGCTGTGTTCATCATCAGAGGCACTGTCATCCGTAGCATCATGAGGTGGAATTTCCTGAGTAGCATTAGTGACAATAGGTATGATAGGAATAGGCATATGATCATCAAGTTGTACACTCCCAATATGAGATGGCTGAGAATCCTTCGGTAGAAGGAGAATTTCTTGTCTAAGACGTCTACCAGCATTTGGATGTAGTGCAGCAAAAGGAAAAACATTTTCATCAAACACCACGTCTCGAGATATATAAACATGACCCGTGGAGATGTCAAGACATTTAACACCTTTGTGCATGGAGCTATAACCCAAGAACACACAACACGTGGACCGATATGCAAGCTTTCTTTTATTGTAGGGGCGGAGATTTGGCCAACATGCGCAGCCAAAGATGCGAAGAGAATCATAGTTGGGTTTAGTGTGGAGTAGACGCTCAACGGGAGTCTCAAAATCAATAACTTTGCTAGGAAGTAAATTGATAAGAAACGTTGCTGTAAGGAAAGCCTCGTCCCAAAACTTTAAGGGCATAGAGGCATGAGCAAGCAAAGCAAGACCAACCTCAACAATGTGGCGATGTTTACGCTCAGCGGAGCCATTTTGTTGATGTGCATGAGGACAGAAGACATGATGGGTGATGCCAATTTTCTGAAAGAACCCGTTAAGTTTTTCATACTCACCACCCCAATCAGTTTGCATGGTGATTATTTTGCGAGCAAATTTTCGCTCAACAAAAGCTTGAAAGTTTAGAAAAACTTGATAAACATCAGAATGGTTCTTGAGCAAATAAATCCATGTAAATTTACTAAAATCATCGATAAAGCTTACATAGTATAAACGTTTGCCAACAGAGGCAGGTGCAGGACCCCATACATCAGAGAATACTTGTTCCAAAGGAACAGTAGACACACTAGAGGAAACAGGATATGGCAACTGATGACTCTTAGCTAGTTGGCAGGAATCACATATGTAAGAATTTATTTCAGGAGTATATAAAAGCTTATGTTTCCTAAGAACTTGATGCACCACAAACGAAGAGGGATGTCCTAAGCGGCGATGCCATGTAGAGGAAGATGGCTTTATTGTAGTGAAGACTTGCTTGGAAGACCCGGTAGAGACAGGCACTAGCGGGTAGAGGCCACCATGACACGGACCCTTAAACAGAATGCTTCGCGTGGCCTGGTCCTTGATCAAAAAGAAAGTGGGATGAAATTCAATGAAGACATTATTATCACGTGTAAGCTTATGAACAGAAAGTAGATTTTTGGATGCATTAGGAATATGAAGAACATTGTTTAGATGCAAGATATTATTGGGAGTGTGTAACATTGAATAACCAATATGACTTATAGACATACCATTGCCATCGGCAGTGTGCACACGATCATGTCCTTTGTACTTGTCATGGTGGGTAAGTTTGCTCAGTTCACTCGTGATGTGATCGGTAGCACCACTGTCGGGGTACCAATTTGTATCCACACCATAGGCTGCCACATTAGCTTTCTTGTCATTGCGTGGAGTATCATCATCAGAATCAGACCTTGAGTCATCCTTGAGCCGCCACCAGCAATCGGAGGCAGGATGACCATGAATCTTGCAGATTTGGCAGGTTACATCAACAAAAGGTGTGGGAGCACGGCCATGGCCTCAACGACGTCCTTGTCCATCATCGCGGCGTCGGCCATAGCGGTCATCACGACGTCCACCATAGAGATCATCACGGCGACGCCAGCCATCACGGTCACGGTCATCACGGCGACGCCAGTCATCACGATCACGGTCATCACGGCGACGCCAGTCATCACGATCATCACGGTGTCCCCCATCGCGTCCATCACGGCGACGGTCAAAATCATAGCGGTCGACGCGGCCACGGTCACCACGCTCACCGCGGTCACCACGGTCGTCATAACGCGCACGGCCTCGATCTGGGGAGCGTGCACGGTCACCACGCGGATGGCTGTCTCTGTCATCAGGACGACCTCGCGAGGCAGCATTGGCAGAGGAGACAAACCCTGTCACCTGGCCCGTCTCTGCAAGCATCTCGTGCCTCATATCATATGCAGAAATTTGCGTGTAAAAGTCATCAAGGGTGGTGGAGGGATTGCCATTGACAGCTGCCACCACGGAGTCGTAAGAACCATCGAGACCATTAATTATATAGCCTATCATCTCATCTTCTTCCACTGGCTTTCCTAGGGCAGCAAGCTCGGAGGCAAAGCCCTTCATCTTTGCAAAGAACTGAGAGGCAGTGAGTTCGTTTTTCTTTGTATCTTGGAGGGAGCCCTTCAGCTGATTGATCTACGAGCGAGAAGAGGCCGTGAACATCTTTGTGAGAACAGCCCACACGTCGGCGGTGGTATCAATGCCAACGACATGAGCCAAGATTTCCGGTGAGAGCGAGTTTACAATCCAGCTGAGCACCGCTTGATCCCGTGTCACCCATGCAAGATAGGCCGGGTTTGTGACTTGAATCTTCTTCTTCTCTTCATCCTCCACCTCCATCAGCTTCTCCGGTGGAGCTTCAGTGCCATCGAGGAGATCGAGGACGTGAGCACCGCGCAGGGCAGGGTAGACCAAAGTTTTCCAGAAGAGGAAATTGGACCGAGTCAGTTTCTGGGAGGGAGGGGTCCCGAGGGAGGCGACCAAGGCCGACGTAGCAGAGGAGGACGACGCCATGGCACCGACTGGGAGGTTTTCCGATCAACAGATCATGAGTTTTTCTTGGGTTTTGGGAGTTTCCGGTCAACGGATCGTGGAGTTTCTTGGGTTTTGGGAGCTTCCGATCGAGAGATCGTGAGTTTTTCTTGGGTCTTTTATGTGGCTTCCGATCAACAGATCGTAGAGATTATGAGGTTTTCCGATCGACAGATCGTGGGAGGGTTTCCGATCAACAGATCGTGATGTGGCTTCCGATCGAGAGATGATCATGGGAGGGTTTCCGATCAACAGATCGTGATGTGGCTTCCGATCGAGAGATGATCGTGGAGGGTTTCCGATCAACAGATCGTGGGATTTTTCTAGGGTTTCTTTGGGAGAAGGTTCGGCGGCTAGGTCATGGAGAGGAGCGCTCTGATACCATGTCAAAGTTTCTGGAGCGGAACCGATGCCTCGTTAGAGGCTCGGGATACATGTTATATAGGGTAGGAAAAGCCCCTACCGTGGCTTACAAGGTTTCGTATATGAGGTGGTATACTATACCATACTCTATACGTATTACATTATATCTCAACTTATTACATGTTCCAACATACATTTCCCTGAATTTTCCAGTCATTATCCCAGATGCCTCCCATTCTTAAGTAAGACACACCACATAACCATATGGTTTTTCACTACATGTTCTTTCCTCAATCTAATTTCTCATTCCTTTGCATATCTGTTACCTCCACACATCACTTTCTCTATCTTCTAGTTTCTTGCTATTGTTGTTTGTTTGTTACCACTCCACTTTCTTATATGGTTTGATGATAACGTACTATTAGTGAACACTCGAACATGCGTGGTACAAAAAGACCGCACAACCGTGCATTCATGGATAAGCGGGTACTTGTGGATGTGCAATAATGTGCGTGGGTGCATTATATTTGGTCAGTTTCTTCAAGACATTTAGAGTGCATCTGCATTTCTGCACATGCTTTGTGCGTGGGTGCATTATATTTGGTCAGTTTCTTCAAGACATTTAGAGTGCATCTGCATTTCTGCACATGCTCAAAGCATGTGCATAGTAGCATCCCTACAAATATTGATAGATATCTATTAGGTGTGGGTTACTTGACAAGTATATTTTGCAACATCCTGTATAGTCTTATAAAATCTATATTGAAATTCTTAAAAAATGCAATAATTTCTAAATACTTCGTAGAATTAAAATTGGACATATTGCCCCCGGAAAGATGGCATGTGGCCTATTATGCAAAAAAAAAAAACAATCCACATGAATCCATGTGTGCAATGTATGTGTTTTTTTTTTGTGGGTGTGTGTGACATATGTGCCATGTACACAGCCGACTCTGACCGTAGGCAACCTTGAGAAACACACAAAGGACCATGTCTAGGGAGGGTGCATCACTACATATGTCTATGTAAACCGGTTGCTATTGGGCTGAAATTATAACTGAGTTGTAAAGGCCTAGGCGCCCATCAGCCCAGAAGGGGAGAGGAAAAGGCTACGCTCGCTAGCGTTAGGCGCAATCGATCACAAATTCAATTTGGCTCACGACCTCACATGCTCCTGGTTAAATGAACAATTCTAAAATAAAGATAGTAAGAAAAGTCAAAAACATCTGGGGAAAATTGGTCAATAGCACCTACAAGTTCTCGATTTTTTTGTTCAACTAGGAGCGGGTGAGGTCGGGAGCCAAAACGCCTACCTTGCAATCGATGGATTGATCAATCTGATGTTCTCGTCTGTTCATGCTAGACTTTCTATCGTAATGTCGGTTATATCAATTATTTATAGACGTCTCGGAATAAAAACGTGATGTTGGATATAAACTTGTAACATTTTACTTCATATTCTTTTTTTTGCGAGAAAGACCAAGTGATATTAATCCAGTACCCTTACAGAACAGTCCTCGAAAGATAAGAAAATTACAAACAAGTCCTTTTTTGCGAGGAAGAGAGAATTAAGGATAAGGAAGACGACGGCGTCGAAGAAGACGTGCCGCTGGTACGCCGCCGCCGCTCTTCCTCTGCAACCTTGGATCGGACGGAGTCCCATGGCGGACGGGAAGTCAACGAACCTCGAACCCGAAGGGCCTCCACCTTGCATCGTCGCCATCGCCTTCGAACTGGATCTCATCACCTGCATCTTCCAAACCTTCAACAACCGAAGCCGCCGCCCTCGGACTCCAGCACGGGAACTAGGCGCACGGCAACTCCACCGAATTGTGAGCACCGGGAAGGAGGCAGAGAAGCGGCCGGGCTCCGCAGAACCCCACCACCGGAGAAGATCTCCGCCGCCACAAACCACCAGACCGACTGCGCCTTCCTCTCCACGGCGCCGCCGGCGAGCCACCCACTCCATCCTAGCTATGAACAGACGAGATCCGAGGTTTCCCCACCCTCCCGCCGCCGGAGCGGCCGGCGGAGGGGGGGAAACCGGCGAACTGGATCGAACGGGGAAGGGAAAAAAACCCTTCAGAAAATACCGGTTTTCAACCTTGCGTTAGGGCCCGCAAAATAAAGCCATGTACTGACAAAAGGAACGAAAAGGGAAACAAAAACCCTTCAAAAATAGGATTAAAGGAAGTTGGCATTCACGGCCGGTAAACGCGGCGCTGTCGTGTCACGGCCGGCTTTGCGAACGGTCCTCTGACTTCCGGGAAGGAAGTGAGCTCTCAACCACACTAGCTAGGGAGCTGAACCACACGACACGAGCTCGAGGTCGGAGAGGAAGAATCAAAAGGTAGCCGGCGCCGGTGCACCTCCCACACCAGACCCGTTCCAACGTTTTAATAGGACACGGCAGAGCGCGGCCGCCGGCCGAGTCAATGTTTTCCTATCCGAATTAATACGGCCGCCGCCGCTGCTCCCGGCGAACGGACACACACCGCCATGGAATTCCTCGCCGTCTCTTTCATCCACCAGAACGAACGGGTCAGCACTCCGTTCCAGCACGACCGCGTGCAGGAGAATTTCGGACCTGGCTGGAATTGACTGCCAAGAACGGGGCACGCACGCTAGGCCGGACGACCCAGCTCAGTTGCGCAGAACGCCTCTATAAATACACACACCCGCTAGCATCAAACCATCTGCATAAAGAAAGACAATCTGCGTTCCGGTCGGAGATACAGAGAGTGGTATAAAATTCAGAGGAGATCCAATCCCAGAGCTCGTTCGTTTCTTCTTCGGAGCCATCAGCCATGGACGCTCGCGGCTTGTTCGTCGTCCTCGTCGCCGCTCTCGTCATGATCTTCGCTGCGAGCTTCCAGCCGTGCGCCGACGCGGCGAGGCCCGTGCCCCCGAGCCCGGCATCGGCGACGGTGTCCTCGTTGATGGAGATGCTGCCGAGTGGACCAAGCAGAGGAGGCGCAGGACACTGATCGATCACTGACTTGGTCGAGTTCAGTTAGCGAGGGGTATATATAAAGTTTAGAGACTTAGAAACATACGGTTTTTTGGTTGATTTGTTTCTTTTCGAATACCATTACCATCTTTGTCTTGCACCTCCAAGAGGTGTGTGTACAACTGTACAGATATATGATTCCAGACGTACGTATACAGATGAAATAAGTTTGATACGATTATACGAAGCCTACTAAACGCAAGTTTTCGTGATAATTACTTCCCCTTGTTGGGGCCTTGTGCGTATGTACGAGCGAAACCAAACTAAAACCAGGCGTGGAGGATGGTTATCATGACCAACTCAAGATTTTAGTTCCAATGTTGCTTGCTCATTATTACTTGAAAAATGTTGCTTGCTCATTTGTATGTTTGAAAGGAGGAAGAAATGAATGCAGTATTAGGCAGGATTGAACTTTTGATGTAATGAAAAAGATAGGGTTGGACTTTTGCTGGGCAAATTGCAAGGCCCGTGCGTGCCGTCATGATGAGCTCCGAACTTCAATGTTTCACAAACAACGAAATATCAGAGGTACTATTTCGAACTGGAAATAGATCCGCTCTCTCATGGAGTTATGGGTCAGTGCTAAACAATTCCAACAAACAAACTGAGTGTGCACTAGAAAGTCAAAGCACGTGTCACGCAGCATAAGATGCGTGCCAAGACAACATTTTAAAGGATTATACAGGTTGGTGCGGTGCTTGTGTCAACAAAATGAACTATCATAATCACCAAATTCAAAGTTGCAACCTTGACTTGGAAAATTAAGCGTTGTAAATGGTCCAACCAACGAACAAGACTGATCGAGAATTCATTAACGTTGCTTTACAGATTTACATAAAAATAGGGAAAATTCTAGGAGAGGGGGGGGGGGGGGGGGGGGGGTATATAGGGTGTGCTAAGCATGTCAGGTGTACTAATATACGCAACAATTGATGACCGTATTTAATGGTACATGATTTTTTTTGTAAAAGATATAACAAATTGCCAACATTAAAACTACATAGATCTGTCATGACTCCGAATTTCACACGCAAAACGACTAGCGGCTCAAGAAATTAAATTGAAAAAATCGATTGTGAATTTACCGTTTTAGTGTGTGATACTATTCACCTAGGTTTGGTATCATTCATAATCTAACTTGACTTTTTTTCTTACATGTGAGAACAATTTGAATGTAAAATTCTCATCCATTGAAAATGTGCGTTGTGTTATGTCCTGGTTTTCTTTCATAGTTGTACACAATCAATATATATGATTTTTGATGATCTAGTGCGATAGTGCATCTAAAGGTGTTAGTGTACCTATATGATCTTAGGAATTGTTTAACATAACAATTACAATATGTGTAAATGGGTCAAAATAAGAGGTTGACGCTTTACAAAAGTTGCAACTCACAATTAAAATTAAAAGTTGCAACTCAAAATGAAAGCACGCCTCAAGAAACATAAGGTGCGTGTGAAGACTATATGTGAAAAGATTACATAGGCTGAAGAGTGTGTCAACAAAATGAACTATCATGATCATTAATTCTAAGTTGCAGCCTTGACTTGTACAATTAAGCGCTCTGAATGGTCTAAAGATGACCAAGACCGACCAAGAATTCATTGATGTTGATTTATGGATAGCTTTTAAAAAACTAGGAAAATTTTAGGGGAATATAGGATGTGTAACCAAATAAGGTGTACTATTATACGAGAAAAATGATTACCATATCTAATGGTACTGGAAAATAGTAAGAATACTAGGTAAATTTGCGCGGCGATGCCGCGCGTGTGTGGGTAAAATTCAAATTTGGAAATGCGGGCATTTAATTTTTTTGAATATTTGGAAATTAATGAAATTGAAAGAGAGTTTATGTCTAAATGGTTGTTTAGATTTCGTAAATTGTTCAAAATGGGAAGTTATTTAGATTCGAGTTGTTTTTACGTGTGTGAAATGTGTAGATTCTAAAGGCATCTATAATTTTGAAATATGCAAATTTATACGTCGCGGATTTATGGTATGACTGGAAATTGAGAATGTACGTATTGGAAAATCGTTTAGGTTTGGAAATTATTTGAAATTCAAAAAGAGGTTACGGTTTAAAATTGTTTAGGTTTAGATTATTTTTACTTTGTAAAACGGTAAGATTTGGAAGTCCTTTAATTTGAAAATATTTAAATTCGAAATTCTATCATATGCCATAAGTAGTGAGCCTTTTTTTTGTGTGATATTTTTGTTTAGGGTTTAGTTCTAAAGTTATTGAATTTGTAATAGTATATATTATTTTTTGAAATTTGTACAAATTAGTATATTTTTTAGCCATGCTTTTTTTGTCATATTTGTGAATACCGCGGTGTAAAGAATTGAAATTTGGGAATGCGCACATTCGGAAGATGGTCGGATTTTAATACGTTGAAATTCAAGGAAAGTTTACATTTTTTAAGTCGTTGAGGTTTCAAATTTGGTAAACTTTGGAAGGTACTTATGTTTGAATTTTCTTGATGTCTATTAAATGCTTAGATTTGAAAGGCATTTGAAATTTTGAAATACTCGAATCTAGAATTTGGTCGTACGTTGTAAATAGCCAGCGTTTTTTTCTGTTCATGTTGATATGTTTGTTATATTTGAATTATGTTTGCATTTATTAAATGCTCATGTTTGAATGCATTCAAAATTTTAAAGTATTACATTTTAAAATTTGATCGTATGTTGCAAATAGTAAATTTGGTTGTTTATGTTGGTATATTTGTTATATTTTTCCCGCCGTGGGGTAAAATTTGAATTTGAAAACGGTTACGTTTGGAAATTGTTCAAATGTGGAAATTATTGAATTTCAGAGGAAGGTACGGTTGAAAATTGTATGGATTTTTAAAAATTGTTGGAATTGGAAGTTGTTCAGGTATGATTTCTTTTTATGTATACGGAATGTTCTGATTTAAAGGGCTTTTAAAATTTTGAAATCTTCAAATTGGAAAATCTGATTCTATGGTATTAATAGTCAGCATCTATGTTTTGTGAACATTTTGATATATTTTTCATATTTTGCCGGCGCATAAATTCAAAGTTTTTATGTATACGGAATGTTCTGATTTGAGGGGCATTAAATTTGTTGAAATATCCAAGTTAAAAAAATTGGATGATATGGCATTAAATTTGTTGAAATATCCAAGTTAAGAGATATTTTTTTGAATGTTGGATGTGTTGCTTAAAAGGTCTAAGTTTTGGAATTTTCTGTTTGTTGCTATATACATTGTTTGAAACAATATCTCTTATTTGGGTGTAACAGTCGTCATAACTTAAGTACATTTCCTGGCATATTCTATGTTGTTTGTGATATGCTTTTCAGTTATCATTCTTTGGTCGTTGAGAATTGAGTATGCAATTGGTTCTTGAAACATATACTCAGATAAGTCGATTTTGCGGAAAAGCCAAAGTCGAGGAAGATATTAGAAGCACAGCAGGCTGCTGTTCAGTTCTCATAGCAGACTACTGTTGCCTATTGGTAGTAAAAAAAGTTGTTTTCACTATGCTCTACCATCTAGTGCGTGTATAAGTTCAGAGACACCTATGTTACCTTCCTATGCATAGTTGATAATACTAATGTAAGAGACTGTTAAGCATATGTCAACTGGCTTAGCTATTGGTAAAGAAAATAATAATCTACAGCTTTTGTTGACGTGTTGCCACTGAGATCTATGGTGTACATATTGGAAGGAAACATATTGGAAGGAAACATGTATGATGTGATAAAAAAGATTTATTTGAGTGTATGATCATTGTTGTTGGAAAGGGATAGAAGTGCAAATTTTGGTATATTATTTGTATAATAGAACTGATCAAATATGCTCGTTTTTTTTCATAAATTTGTAATTGAACTTCATAGTCGGAGGAAATATTTTGTGTTAGCATTTATTAAATTAAGTCTGTAATTAGAGGAAATAAATTTGTATTTGCTTCAACTATCCAACTAATCCAGCATTTTTAAATTTAAGTAGAAAATTAGAGAGAATTTAGTCATATTACCTCTAATATGTTAACTAAATTGAAATGGTAAAATATGTTTTCTATTTTGCTATAAATATTTATTTAACTTCATAATCAGAGGAAGTACATTATGATTATATCAAAATATTCACCAATTTGAGCATTTATTAAATTTAATTGCATATTTGGAGAGAGTTTAGTTATATTATCCTTAGATGTGAACCATTTTGAAATGATATAGTATGTTTGTATTTTGCCTTAAGTGTTTATAAATTAAGTCTATAATTAGAGGAAATGAATTTGTATTTGCTCCAAATATCCATCTAATCAAGCATTTTTAAATTTTAGTACATAATTAGAGAGAATTTAGTCATATTACCTCCAATATGTTAACTAAATTGAAGTGATAAAATATGTTTTCCATTTTGCCATAAATATTTTATTTAACTTCATATTCAGAGGAAATACATTACGATTATATCAAAATATTAACCATTTTGAGTATTTATTAAATTTAATTGCATATTTAGAGAGAGTTTAGTTATATTATCTCTAAATGTGAACCATTTTGAAATGATATAATATGTTTATATTGTGCCGTAAATAGTTAATTAAGCTTCATATTCAGAGGAAATACAGTGTATGAGTATTTTTTTTGGGTCCAACTCCATTTAATCAGAGGAAGTGCATTTGGATTTTCTCTAAATATTTACCGATTTATAAATGTCCAAAAAAAATGTTTGTATTGTGCTATAAATATTTAGAATTTATTTTTCTAATTATTTTGATATATTTTGTATATTTTTCTGGTAGATAGATTTTAAACTATTGATTTTATAGTATTATTATTATTTTTTTGCAAATTGTTTAAGTGAACTCGGCCCAATTTAAAAATGACCAAAAATGTTTGTATTTTGCTATAAACAATTATATTTTATTTTTTTTCATATTTTTCTGGTAGATAGATTTTGAACTATTGATTTTGTAGTATTATTCATTTTCTGCAAATTGTTTAAGTGAACTGGGCCCACATGTCAGGGTTTCAGCATTTTTTTCGTGGAAAAAGAATAAGACGCTGACTAACCAGGCACACCGCTACGTCGAGGTGACGTAAGCAGTGGAGATGGCGGCCACGGCGAGCTCGCCGGTGTCAATCCAGTGCGAAGTAGGACACGCAGCTGGGAGCGTTGGAGGCGCGTGGACGCACTCTACCCGAAAGAAGTGGCGCCGCTGCTATTTGGTCGCCGGAGGCGAGAAAACGTGGCGGCCCGAGCGAGCACGGCGGCGTCCATTGCGGCGCCTCTGGGGCGGCCCGGCACGCGTTCGTGGGTGAGGTGGGAGAGAAGGAGGCGGCGGAGCTCGCCATGTCCGTCGATCTGTACAGGGAGGAGCAGTGCGGTGGCGTGCCACGTCGGCGTCGCCGGCGATCTCGGCGCCGCGCGTGAAAGAGAAGGAGAAGGGGGATGTGGTGGTTTTTGTACAGTGAAGAACCTAGACTTTCATTCAATTGCAATCAGGTCCTTCTTCTTGAAGAGACGTGGTCTGCGAGTTCCGAATGGTGATTTTACGTAAACCCAGGGACTTTTTTGTAAAATAGCGAGGTATGCGGTACTGTAGCGGGGTACAGTGATCGCGGGTACTGTTACAGGAACCGTGAATCAATGTGGGAGCTCCATTTTTTATGCTCCTTAATATAGTTAGGTAATCACAAATTAAGGAGTTAGCGTAAATAAAACTCGAAACCGATTACGGGAATGGAACCTACTCATCGACGCTACAGTATCCGCGGTGAGAGCTAGCTATAGTCGAGCGCTGAGAGAGCTCCGATCCGGTTGTTTTTGCAAAAAAAAAAAGACTGCAGTACCCATGGTACTGTAGCGGGGAACAGTACCCCGGGTACTGTAGCTAGCTACAGTCGAGCGCTGAGAGAGCTCCGATCTGGTCAGTCTATAGTTAGTAATTTCTATACAAATTTGGGAACATTAAAACTAAATATATCTAACATGACCCAAAATTTCACATATGACTCGCTGCTTATGAATAAATTGAAAATTTTGATTGTGAATTTACCAGTATGAATGTGTGATATTGTTCGCCCATATTTGAATTTGGTATCGTTTATAGTCTAACTTGTCTTTTTTGTCGCTTAGTTGTGAGAACAATTTGAATGTAAATTTCACATACACAGAAGATGTGCATTGTGTTTATGTCATGACTTTCTTTCATAATTGTTCACGGTCATTAGATATGTTTTTGGTGATCTAGTTCACTAGTGTATCTAAAGGTGTTAGTGCACCCTACGGCCTCCTTTGATTTTTAGGGTAGGATAGCCAAAGGAATGGGAAATGGAAAGGAATAGGATGGCCTGCCCAGTCCAATACTTTGGACACAGGAATTTCCAAAAATGAGGTCGGACCTCATGCTAATTTTCCCGTGAAAACACACGTAGGAGTTCCTAAAGGAATGTTTCCTATAGGTTTTAATCCTGTGACTCAAACGTGTCTGAAAGGAAAACATACGCAGGGAGTGAATCCTATACAAATCCTGAGTAAATCCTTGGATTCAAAGGAGCCCTACATGATTGAAGGAATTATTTTTATGAGAACAATCAAAATCAAGATAAAAGGGGCAAAAGAATAAGAGGTTGACGCTTTACAAAAGTTGAGACTTACAATTAAAATTATAGAAAGTCGAAAGGAAAGCACTCCTCAAGCGTGTGAACACTAATATTTGAAAAGATTATAGAGGTTGGTGTCAGTGCTTGTGTCAACAACATGAAGCATTGATCATGGTGATCAAATTCTACATTGCTTTACTTGGACAATACCCACTCTAAACAGTCCAAGGAAGAACAAGATCGAACGAGAATTTGTTAAAGTTGCTTTAGTGATCATATTTTCTTTTAATGGAAAAATCCATGGTCGGTATATAAGGTATACTGGTATACTAGATGATGGACTAGCCTATTTAATGGTTATGACATTCTAAAAAAAAATTACAACATTGACAGAACAGACATCTACATGTCTCAAAATTTCACATGCAAATTTCACTCATCTCATGAAATATAATTGTTAGGCTCGACTGTGAACTGTAGTTGTATGATACTATTCACTCTATATATGGATTTTGTATCGTTCATAGTCTAATTCTCTTTATGTTGCATGAGGTGTGAGAATAATTTGAATGCGAAACATTCATACATGGTTGATGAGAGCATAGTGATTATTTCATGATCTTATTTCACAATGTTTCACGGTCTTTAGAGATACATCGATGGTGTTAGTTCATCCTATATGATATTAGGAATTTATTTCTCAAATAAAAAGAATTAACGCAAAAAAGGTTGATGCTTGATTAAAGTTGGTTCCAATGTACCTTTTCTCTAAAGAAAGAAGAACCAAAGAAGCGAGGAGGTTGTGGGACGAACTCGGGGGATGGTCCCTCCCCAAACGTTGTGTGTTTGGAGCACCCTCGCGGGAGGGATGTTGCAGTAATCGGAATTTATTTTGTGGTTAGGTTTTCTTTGTGTTTTTATGTTTCTCTTTTGTTTTTTTGTTTTGATGTGGTTTTTAGTTAGTTTATGTGTCAAAACAACATTCACTATTATCGACAGGTGACAGGGATATACCTTTCGGGTACATGCACTAGTACAGAACGACACATCGGAAACGGGCCAAAAACCTCTTCGGCAACGGAGAAATGGTCCGTGTCCCCACCTCTGTCACTGATGTGAAGCCTCACAATGGCAACGGAGATTTTTATCGTTTGCAATAAGTTTAGCAACGGGCATAATATATAACCGTTGCCTTTAGTCTTTACATCAGATACGGAGATTAGTTTTTGACCGTTTGTAATGAGGGCTAAAGGAAACAAAAAAAAGCCGGTGACACCTGCTGCACCGTCGACGGAGCCCTGTGGTTCCTGCTTGACGGCCGCCGGTTCTTCGCCTTCCTCTTCGCCCAGCTTCATTGCGTGGTCTTCTTCTACCTATTTAGTACTGCACAAAAGTCTTGCTCCTGGAGGCGCCGGCTTCAGTGGACCGTGTGGACGGAGCCCTGCTCCTACGTCTTCACGGCCGCCGCATAGTCTCCAGGTTTCCTCCTCGCCCTAAAGGAGATGAAAAAAATCAAAATGTAAGCTCCTTCATCTCTATACACAAGACATATGCTTCTTCATCGGCATTACAGAAAATATAGAACTAATTACAACTAGAACATAGCCTAAACAATGCCTCATATATAGGTAGATTGGACACACAAATTTCAGGGATGGAGCAAGCGAGCCAAATAGGATGCACAAGATCGATGTGTATTTGTGCATATCACAAGGATCACTAGCGCCACCCCCGGATCACACGGTGTCACCTAATTTTAATCATCGGCATAACAAAAACAAAGCTAAAATCAGAGCAAATGCCTACTAAAAAAAGAGAAAATTCATGGATAAACAATTAGCTACTTACAACTAGAAAACAGCTAAAATCTATGTGTAAACAATGCCTACTAAAAACAGAGCAAATCTATGGATAAACAATTAGCTACTTACAACTAGAAAACAGCTAAAATCTATGTGTAAACAATGCCTACTAAAAACAGAGCAAATCTATGGATAAACAATTAGCTACTTACAACTAGAAAACAGCTAAAATCTATGTGTAAACAATGCCTACTAAAAACAGAGCAAATCTATGGATAAATAATTAGCTACTTATAATTAGAAAACAGCTAAAATCTATGTGTAAATAATGCCTACTAAAAACAGAGCAAATCTATGGATAAACAATTAGCTACTTACAACTAGACTTTAAAATAGTGCAAGATACTAGACAAGTTTTCTATATACTAGACAAGTTTTCTATGCTAGACTAGAAAACTAGACAGAAACAATAAAGTGCAACATACTAGACGAGTTTTCTATATACTAGACAAGTTCTATATACTAGACAAGTTCTATATAAAACCAATTGATGAACCAGTTCATGAGCTGAGCGATTTAGACCTCGTATTTTCTTCTCCGTGGACGGCGCCTCGAGATCGGCCACCTCCTCCACCGTGGACGGCGCCTCCAGATCGGCCACCTCCTCCTCCGTGGACGGTGCCTCCTGATCGGCCACCTCCTCCTCCGTGGACGGCGCCTCCATATCGGCCACCTCCTTCACCGTGGACGGCGGCCTCCAGATCGGCCTCCGTTGACGGCGGATCCGCCACAACTGCTGCATCACCACCCGATGAATGATCTGATCCAGCTCCGCGTGGCCCAGAAGACGCGGGGCATCACCGGAGGTGATCAGCCTGACGCGCTCCCACACCTGGCACATCACAGCCGCCTCCAGATCTGCCCTATCACGAACAGATGCAGCTAGATCAGTGCGGCCGCTAGAGCCGCGGCTGCGATGGCGAGATCTAGAAGCGCCGGCAGAGGAAGCCATGAGAGAGTGAGGAGAGTAAAAAGCTACAATGTGCGGCGGCTAGGGTTGAAAGATGGACAGTGAGGGATTGAGAATGAGACTGATGGGACTTGCTTCGCCAGTACATTTATAAGCACCCAATTGGCAACGGACATTTTATATAACCGTTTCCATTGGATACAAGTTCACAACTACTATGTGCTACTGATTTCCGTAGCTGCATACGAACATAATACATTCTACTGATTTTCAAAGTGCATACAAACCTAATACATTGTACTGTTTTGCATAGCTGCATACGAACCTAATACATTCTACTGATTTTCATTGCTGCATACAAGTTCACACCTAACAGCAGCACACAAACACACAAAATCATTCTAGCAATGCTCACAAGAACATTTAAGTGAGCTATTTCTGTTCCTTTATGCCGCTCCTTGCGCACAGCAACAACATGGTCAGATTTAGTCGAAATGTTTGTTGGGCTCCATGCCAAACCAGCTGGAGCTGCTGCAGTGTGCGGCTTCATCTCCATGTTCGCCTTCTTGACTATCAAGGCTACATTTTCCAGCTCTGCAGCTTCCACTTCGACGCCATTAGCAAGCAGCATCTCAACATAATCTTCAATCCAAAAAAATAATCACAGCTCCCAGAATACTCTTCGCCCCTCCCCTGCCAAATGGTAAATCGAATCCAGAGGCAAATCAGTATCACACATAGAATAGAATCAATCAAAACTGGTCGAAGCGTCGAACTAACCCTGTGATTTGGACACTTGAAGTAGATTCGGCCTGGGTTCAGATCCGAACGCGACACTCGACGAATCGCGTTCCGGCAGCGGCAGCAAACGCACTTCACAAGCGGCAGATCTGACCCGGCCCCAGCGGCGCAGGAGGAGGACGCATTCGATCTCCCTGACGAGCTCATGCTCTTGGCCATGGAGGACACGAGTGCGGAGTAAAAACAAGTTGGAGCGGAGGAACAAGGGCGAATCGACAGTCTTTTATAATATTCAAGATAGTGCTAAAAAAGGAATTTTATATACGCAACCTCGCCAATGGTTGTATACAAATGTCCGATGCCATTGAAGAACATATCGCACACGGAGTCAAAAGAAACTCCGTTACCAACATATCGGCAACGGTTAATAATTCGCGGCCGTTGCCTATGAAGGCGGGACGTGGGCCAGCTTGCCTGGCGGGGCGGGTTTTCTCACGCGGAAAGCGCGATTCTCCGTCGCCTAACTCGTGCCGTTTCCATAGAGGGGTATCGGATGTGTGGTTCTGTACTAGTGCTGGTGCACGTATCGACTAGGCCCAACTATCAAGAGCCTACATGAAGCCATAAAGGAAGGTCCAAGAAGACGGAGTATCCTCCAAGTTAGACGTAGCCATAGTCAGTTTAGACTTTCCTTACTTGTAAATCTGAGTCGGTTGCGAACTCCTGAGACCCAGCCTATTATATAAAGGCTGGGAGGGCCGCCGATGAGAGGACACGCAATATTCGAACCACCAAAACCCTAGCGAGATCGACACCTCGCCGGGACTCCATTGTAGCTCGTGCATACCCTCTAATCAATACCAGACAAGCAGGAAGTAGGGTGTTACTCACCGGAGGCCTGAACCTGGGTAAATCCTTGCTTTTGCTTGTCAGCCGACGGAACTACCAGCTCTGCCACGTTCTCTCCCCCGTAATCTAAACCCTAGGTCCTTAACCATGGGATTTGATGAGTTAACCCCTCGTAACAGGTTCATGGCCCGTCGATAGAAAAGGGTCACTGGAATTACATACGCGATTACCACAAGATTCAAAAATACAACGAATAACAGCCTCTTCCCAAAAGTGGCGACTACACCAAGACGGAAAAAAGACAACCAACAACAAAATTTGTGCGTCAGTGGAAATTACATGAAGCAAAAGGAGGGTTGGGAGGGGCCAGGCCTAGAACCGAGCCCACCTATCTCGTCCAACAGAACATGTCGTCAACCTCACCGTAGAATTCGCTGACGTCGCCAAGGCTGCCGAAGCAGGGGAGGCCGTTGTGTAGGGGAGGTTAGCAAGCTGACACCTCTCTTCATCGATGAGGCTTTGCCACTGCTCTGGATCTAGTAGAGGACATCGAGGTGTTGCGACTGCCGGTCTAGATTCTCGCGAAGACGGAGGAGGAAGCTTCTTCATCAATTGTCTATTAGGTAGCACCCACTCTCAAATCTGATGACACCACTTGGAAGAGGTAGAGAGAGAGAGAGAGAGAGAGAGAGAGAGGGAAAGAGAGGGCAAGAGAGAGAGGTGGTGGCAAGATTGAGGTCGTCATAAATAGAGTTAGTTAGTTTGTTATTTTTGTCATTTGTTGCGCAATGACATGCACTTTTATTTTCTTTAAAACTAACTAAGTAAAGCATGTGTTAAGTAAGATCCTTATAATAAATAGAAAATTCATATGTGTACATAAGTATAATGTAAACTCTTATGCAATTGGCACCATTAACGGGCCGATATGGTGACAAATTGGTAGTAGTCTCAGTCAGATGAGAATGCGGGTCAGGGTTCGGGCAACACTTAGACAAACGGGTGCCTCCGGTGAAATTGTTTCATCCGACGCATGATAGACTTTTAGTGATGAATGGGTTTAGCCCGTCGGTGGGTTTTAACGACAAAGACGGAGACCAACCTTGCTGGAAGTTAATATGGACAGGGAGTTTTGTCAGTAGGGATTCCCTTGCATCATTAGATAGATATGAAAGGGGACATAGGTAAAATCTTGCATTCATCGACGTTGCAACACGACTAGTCATAGGTTTTCAGTGCTTGCAACACGTTCGAAGCATAGAAGCACACACCAATTAACAGGACAATACAAATCAATGAACATGAGTAGTACACATCAGTGAATATGATAAGTATACATACAAGCATTAACATGAAAAAAATAGATGTAGTACTTTCCTCCGTCCATAATATGGATGGAGGGAGTAGCATGGAACTATACACTCGTTAACATAGGCATCTAACACTACACACATTAACATGGAAGGTACATATGTATAGAAAACCAGTTAACTGAAGCGTTTCAACGTGAGATTTGTTTTAAAAACAGCAGTGCAAGAAACTCAAAGCGAAAACGAATTTTGGACTCGCGCGATTTCAAAAGTTATTTTAGTTATAATTTTGGTTTTGATAAAAGGAAAAAAAATGTTGGACCATTGAGAAAATGAAGCACCCACGTCGAGCGAATGGAGCCCCAAATGTGCAACTAGGAAGCCTTACCCATGTAACTTTTGCAAAGGTTAGGCTTTTTCTAAAAGCAAAATTTGCAAAAAAAAATGTCAAAATTAGAAAATATTTATGGATCAGTTATGGCTTTTTTTTTAGCTAAATGGATCAGTTATGGCTGTGTACAATTCCCACTAGCAGCAAACTCTTCGGCCCAAGCAGTAGTGGCGTTCCGTGACACGGGCCCAACAAAGAACGCCCGAGCGAGGCTGCTTCCCTCTCCACGCCGCAGATAATTTCGGATAACATTTTACGGCTCCCCTTCTTCCCAACTCCGCCCGAGCGAGGCTCAAATCGTAGCCGAAAGCGCGGAGAAGCTCGTCCCGCGCATCCATGGCTTCAGCCGCAATCTTTCCGAAGCTTCAGCTTGGTCCGCGATGCCACGCCTACTGCCAGTTTCAGGTGCCACTAATTCCTCAACTGTACAGTTACACAAGCAGAGCAGGAAATTTCCTAGTGATTTTGACATAATCTCTGCCATTGTTTCAACCTTGTAGGTGACTGACCCAATTCATATCAGTATAAAGATTGGTGATGCTTCCAGGTGTCCCATTCCCGCCCAACGGTAAACCCTAGATTTTTCCAAGGACCACGGTTGTATGTGTTGCTTATGTTGCTTCGGTCTTCAGTTTGGTGAACTTGAGCAGGCTGCTTGTCTCTAATGGGAGAAGTTCGAGGCATACATTCCTGCCGGTATCGGCGGCTCGATCAGGTGAGCTCCAGCTTCCTCCACAATGTTCACAGAAATACATATGCTAATCTGTTTCCATAATGTGCGAGTGCAATATGCCAAACCTTCAGAATCGGACAGTGTTAACGTTTTCAGAGAACTGCAGGTCGGCGCTCATCGGTTGCTGAAGAAGAGAAGACCGGCCTGTTGTTGGATAGCTTCAAGACATCCGTTGTCTCGCGTAACGACGAAGAGATCAATGTGAGCTTGTGAACCCAGCTAATCCATGTGAAAATGAAGTTGTCCACATCATTATGCTAAATTCTTCAGTTCTGTCCGGTCACATCAACTTATGCAAACATTTATCTTTTCAATTCAAGTGACATGATACACAAGTACTGACATATAACTGCACTGAGTTCTTGAGTTTGTGAGTGTTCTTAATTCGTCTTGATGCTGGGAATGTGCTTTCGGCACTCTGCAGTTAAGAATCGACTTGCCTGGGAAGGTAACGCAGAAGGTGTTTGATCAAGCTCTGGCGAGCTTGGCTCGTGATGCGCCGCCGGTACCAGGTTTCAGAAGGTCCAAAGGAGGTACTAATCCCAGATTTTTCCCTGCAAGAAAACTTTTCAGACAGTATTTCCTTGCTTCAAGTTATCGAATCAGCTAACAATATTGTTTTACTCTTTCTTCATGGGCATATGTTGGATCATTGAAGGGAAAACATCAAATGTAAGTGCCTATGAACCTTTCACGCCTCATTACTCTTTCTTCCAATGATAACTGTTTAAGGTGGTTGTTTACCAACTCTCCTCGGAATGGAAAACTCTTTTAAGATGCCGTCCTTCTTCAGCAATAAAAGCACACAGGGAGTGTGTATGTTTTCCATCGAGCATGAGTACGCGCAGCTGTTACCAGCTAAATTTTCAACCAAAAGTGTTGGCTACTAAATACTACTTGCAATCAACAAGTTACACGGCTAGACACAGAAGTTATTAGTACAGTATCAACTTTGCACTCCTGCTTCCGTCCTATCCCCTCATTAACAACCGAACTGACCACAGCGTCTGAATTCTTGTACTGTATGCAGATACCAAGCAGCATTCTCCTGGCAATGCTCGGCAAAAGCCGGGTCACAAAGTTCATCCTTCAGGAAATACTCAGCGTCACCGTCGGAGATTTTGTCAAGAAGGTTGGTGCCATTTCAAGTAAGACAACCTTTGACTTTTGGGTTCAGAAACTGACGTTGGCTTTGCAACCGATCCAGGAAGACCTGAAGGTGAACCCTGAAATCGCAACAACCCAATCAGAAAGCGACCTCGAGTCATCGTTTACCCCGGGTTCATCGTTCGGGTTCAATGTGATTCTGCAGCTTGAGAACGAAGCTGACTCTGATGATGCTATTGAGGTAGAAGCATCTGACATTAAAGACGCTCCTGAGGTGGGGCAATCGGACTCTGAAGAGGCTACTGAAGAGGAGCCGGCCTCCACATAGTTCAGAGAACAAACTTGTATGTGCTGCTGCATACCTTGTAGTTTGATCCCTGTGTACTCTTAGGAGAATGTACTGTACTTCAGAAGAGCAAGCAAACATTTTTTGTTAGATAATCAGACATTAGAGCTGATCTGCAAGTTGCAAGTGACACATCACTGAAGATACTACGTGTGACAGTGCTGACTACTGGACATACGCTTGAGAAATTCATGGAAACATGTTAGATTTGGGGAGATCGTGCCAGAGGAGACCCGGACCCATGATGACAGCACTGCTGCTCCAGCACACCCTAATGAAAATCCTATCCACTTTGTCTGGAGTGTATGATCCACTGACACCTTGGCTTCGAACTACCCAATCAATCATTCGGGGTGCTCCACATTTCAAGGTTCACAGTACCCCCCCCCCCCCCCCACATCACCAGTGACCTACCAACTACACACAAACTCCATGCAACAGTCGTACTAGTAATATTTTAGCTAAGAAAAAATATTTTCTTTTGAATTTGATTCAATTGGCTAGAAGAATTCTCTGGCATGACAGTATCTTCCAACTTCTTGACCAGATCATTGCAGCTATGAAATGCGTGTGGTTCATGTATTTAGAAAATCAAAGGATTAGGTTAGTAGGTGCAAAGATCATAGCATTGGGCAGTAGCATCATTATACAGGAACAAGTCATTCATTAGGAGAACTGGTTAAATCGACATGGAAACTTTTATTTAGAGCGCCAAATTATTCACAATCACAGTCAGAGTTTCAGTACATAATTTCCAACAGAATCACGAGATTGTTGTGTGACCACCTAGATGCTGAAAAGGTAAACCTAACATACATATTCCCTTTCCATTCTAGTCCAAACACTGCTCACTGCCACACCAACCGGCTGCTGCCGGCGGAGACGGGACAAAAATCCTGCGGGGTCAAAGCTAAATTTTCATAGGTTTTACCTAATTTTTATATTTTTTTACATAAGAACATATAAATATATGAAGGATTTGCCAAATAGCTGTGGGGTCGGCTGACCCCACAGCTATAACGTTGATCCGCCACCTGCTGGCAATCATAATGCACTTCTTGGAGTATTCTGGATGCACAGACTTTGTTCATAATCTGCAAGGATTCTACCAGGAATTGGATACTCATTCTCCTAAGATATGCTGTTCCTTCTTGTTCATGTACTGCTTTTCTCAAACACAAAAGAAGATCCCAGATTAGTACTAATTAATTCTACTAGCTAGTACATGATTAGCTGAAAGAAAGAGCAGAGGTACCCAACTTTATTGTCTATCACCATCGATCGGTTCAGGTGAACAAATATACACGACTGGGCATTGGCTGGATTGGTGAACCAAAAATATCTGGAAATAATGTGACACTCAAGCCGAGCTGGATTTAAATTAGTGATAATAATGTTTAGTTCATTAGTTGTAGAGGGTGGCCAGTCGCACTCCACAGAGGTACTTCAACCTCTCGTTGAAATCGAACGCGTTGGTAGTTTAACCACCAAAGTACTCGCACCAATTCTTGCCTTCCAAAATTAATGCTCCCGGAAGCGAAGACATCACAAAAAGTAAAGTATAACACCTTAATTTAGAGAACGCAACAAAAACTCCCGTATTTGACCTCTCAACTCTAATAGTACCAAACATGTTTTTTTCCCTGAAGTTTCAAAACCGTATTTGTCCTTGTTTCGGACAAAGCTGTCTTTGAATATATTTGGGATTCTGACCAAAAAAATATTGGATTGCCAACTTCTCGGTATGCCAATATTCCTTTGCTAACTCTAATTTATTTTAGCAAACTATTGTTGGCCAACTTATGGGCAAACAAAACTTCACAATTTTTGGGCTGGCCAAAATTTTGGCCGGGCAACCATGGACCTAAACCAAACATAACATTCATAACGCTATGTCGGCAGTTTCTCATACGCGGCAGCCTAATCAGAAATGTACAAAGTTAGGACAACGAGGGAACGCGGAATTTTTTTTAACTCAACTAACATGATGAAAAAAAGTTGGAACTAGATTTAAAAATTGGAAAATAAAAGAACACTAGTACAGAACGACACATCGGATACCCCTCTATGGAAACGACACGAGTTAGGCGACAGAGAATCGCGATTTTAGCATTGCGGACGAGACCTAGCAGAGGCTGGTCCGTCAACATTGGTTACGGAGAATTTTATATCTCCGTTACCAAAAGTATTGGCAACGGTCATAAATTTGTCTCCGTTTCCAATATGTATCTCTATGGCTACGGTTGTTTATGTATATCCGTTTGCGATGTGCTTGGGAAATTGCAGTTGCAATCTGGAAGCGCGTCTATTCAATGCGGCTTAATTCACGAGGGATTGGAACCGCCTGATCGACGCTAATAAAATGTGACTGGAACCGCGCAAAGCCAGGCAGGTCCCGCATTCTCCCCTTCGTTCTCTCCCACATTATCTACCACACTAGCACAACCGCCATGGAGGAACCCTGGTGGCAGAACGAGGAAGTCCCGAGCGACGACGCAAGCGCGGAAGACCGCGGTGAAGTTCCATGGTGGGATCAAGACGGGCCGCCGGACTCGGACCCCGACGACTCGGACCCGCCATCTTCACGCTCTGTAGAAGACGACTCCGACGACTCGGACCCGCCGTCTTCACGCGAAGGAGAAGACGACTCCGAAGAGGACAAGTCACCGGAGGAAGAGGAGCCGGAGGACCCGCCAGAGCCGTATTATTCTAGCCAGGAAGAATACGACGCCGCCGACGATGACAACGAGGAGGAGGCATCGGAGGAGGCGCCGGAGGAGGAGGCATCGGAGGAGGCGCCGGAGGAGGACGCGCCGGAGAAGGAGGATCACGCTCCGGAGAAGGGGGCGCGAGAGGAGGATTCGTCGGAGAAGGACGCACGGCCGGAGAAGGAGGATCACGAGCCGGAGGAGGAGCACGCGCCTGAGGAAAAGGCAACCGGCAAGAAGCGACGCCACGCCGCGGATGACAATGGCGCGGAGGCATGGCGTAAGCAGAACAAGTAGAGTAGATAGTTAGTTCAATTACTCTATCGATCCTTTGTAAGTAGGCCCAGTGTGTCAGTGAAGAAATTAGAGGAAACGGTTGTTTATCGCCTCCGTTTGCGATGTTATATGCTATAAATGTGCCACTGCGGCAACCCTAACGCTCTCGCTCTCACTGTCACTCTCACTCTCACTCTCACTCCACAGTCACAGTGTGGCGGCGGCTCCAGACCTAACCCTTATCTCGCAGATCTGAGCGGCGCGTCCGGCCGGCATCGCCGTCGTGCATCTTCCCCCAGCGGCGCGTCGGCGCATCTTCCCCCAGCGGCGCGTCGTGACCCGCCGCGCATCCCCCCAGCGGCTCGTCGGCGAGCCGCCGCGCATCTTCTCCGAGTATGTCGCCGACGCGGATCTACTGGTCTATTGCCGTGCATCTTCCCCGGGTATGTAGCCGACTAGATCTTATATTTTGTTTAAAGTAGCACAGAATACTTGTCTAGTATTTGAAGTCTAGTATTGTGTTCTGTCTAGTGATGATGAATACACCCCTCGACACTAGATCTCACATTTTATTTAAAGTAGCATCTGCCGATCTAGTATTGTAGTACTGTCTAGTATTGTAGTATTGTGTTCTGTCTAGTATTGTAGTACTGCCGATGATGAATACACCCCTCAACACTAGATCTTACATTTTTTTTAAAGTAGCATATAAAACTTGTCTAGTATTTGAAGTCTAGTATTGTGTTGTGTTTGTTTTTAGTACTGCCGATGATGAATACATTACCTTCAACTTGTCTAGTATTTGAAGTCTAGTATTGTGTTGTGTTTGTTTTTAGTATTTGAAGTCTAATAGATTAATTTCAACCCTTTGTCAATGTGCTAATCCTCGTTATGGTTTTGTGTAGCTAGTGTATGAAGTAATAGTATATTTCGGCGACAATGCATAAAAAGGTGAGACAATTGAAGGTAACATCACCTTCAAGTTCTGCCTCCAAATCGTTTCGATCGGACAGCAAGCACACGGATATAGGCGTGTAAGGTGTAAACTATTTTCATCTTAAATTGTATTTATGTCATGTAGCATCATATTTGGCTCTTTTCTAACTAGACATCCATGTATTTTATATGCAGAAGCGTCATGCAGATCCAAACAAGTTTTAAAAGAGCTAAATACAAAGTGGGATCATATCCGTGAACCGTCGCTGTTGTGACGTTTCGCTGCACTGTTCAAAATATTTTTTTAATTAAGAGTGTCTTGGACAGTGTGGCCGAAATGTCACAGCGGTGACGTTATTATATTTCGGCGACACCGTCTAAGATGGAGCAAGCCTCGCTACGAAGAATTTGGCAAGATTAATTTGCTAAGGAGGCTTGCGAGCTCGGTGTGGTTTCTTGTTTTTAGTTTCTTCATCTATTTTGTGTATGTGTGTACCAATTTGGCTCAGATGTGATTTGGAGAAGCATGAAACCGCTACTCGAGTCTTTTGCTAGGTCGAATTCCGTTTTTGGCGCTTCAGAACTGAGGAAGAAGGTGGAGCTGGAGAAGAGTGGAGTGTCATAAAAGTTAAGTTTAGCGAGGCATGAGAATGATAGGATTAGCGAGGCATGTGTAACTCGTCTTTTGATGCTATGTAATGATGACAATTCTTATATACGTTATGAATGGATTTGGTAGCAACTTTGTGCTTCTGCTGTGAGATTTTGAATGTAATTTGGCAACCGAATTGCTCCTGTAGGCTTCTGAAAGAAGCTCAATGCAAACGAGTAAAATAGAATCTCCGTTACTTATGCACCGATACATCGGAAACGGAGATGGGTCCGCAACCGTAGCCAACTTATTCCTCATCGGTGACGGTTTTTTGCCTCCGTTACCGATGAAGACCTTCACATCAGTGACAGGGTCGGGGACACGGACCCTTTCTCCGTTGCCGAAGAGATTTTTGACCCGTTTCCGATGTGTCGTTCTGTACTAGTGGAAAAGTATGATATTTTCTTAGGAAACTAAAACATAAGAATAAAATGAAGATTTATATGTAGAATAAAAAATTATGAAAATGGGAAATAACAGGAAAATAGGAAAAAAGAACAATGTATATTTTTCCTTAGAAAATGGTATTACGGAAAATAAACTCGCTTTTACGTGCTTTCATGTGTAATGATCACTTGTATGCTTCTGAAAACTGCTTTGAAAAACTATGACTAAAGATCAGATAAAAAAATTGCGTGACAGTAAAAAAAATCACATATGTGCATAAAAGAAAAGTACTTAATCCGCCCCACAATATAAAACACTTTGGTAAGCTAAAACAGCATGTCAAAATATATTATATTGTGGGACTGAAAATACGTCATACTTGGTATATTGCCCATCCATCTTTCGCAACTTTGTACCCAAAAATGTACAGGCATAAGACTACTCACAGTGGGAGTAACATAGGTAGTAACATAAGTGTCACATAGGCAAAAACGATAATGTGGCATGCAATTAAAAAAGAGAGAGACAAATGGAGTAACTAGCTACCGTAACATCACACAACTCAAGACAATATGAGTCTATAACTTAATTAATGAAGAGTTGTATGACACCACACACAAGTTACTACGTACCCAATATAGAGGTCCTAGTAACATGTGTATGTTACTAATCTAAATTACTCCCCACTATGACTAGCCTAAGGATTGAAGGAAAAATATCTCGCACGCATAATTTGTAAACTACTTCCACATCTTAGTAAGCACTACTACGTAATTCGTGGATCTCCGGCTCAAGGCTCGAGGATCTACCAGCTAAGACTAGCCATAGTGGAGAGTAACTTCAAGTAGTAACATACACATATTACTAGACTATGTTACTACCCTTATAGTGCAAAGTAACATAGAGGTGGTGTCATAGATTGTCTCATTTATTACTCTATAGACTCATTTTCTCTTGAAAGGTGTGATGTTACTAGTGTTACAAGTAACTAGCTATGTTACTCTATTTGTATCTCTCCTCATTAATTACATGCCACGTTGGATTTTTTGCTTAGGTGGCATCTATGTTACTAGTGAAGTTAGTCCCACTATGGGTAGTCTAACTCTAAAATGAGCTAGTAGAAGCTAGCACTCAAAGATTGCGCCTCATATCTTGGAAAGATCGCTTCCCCGTCTCTTCATCTCTAGCTTCGGAGCCCCGTGTTTGGCCGGCCAGTTGGAAGACGGGAGCCGGTTCTTGCCCAAACAGGCAATTAGGATTAGGTAATGCCCGTCATGAATCGTTAAATACAATCTCAAAAGCATTGGTGGCCCAAAAATGGTGTATGCCGTCCCGGTGGTTGCTACTCCCCTAGGAAGGTGAACAGTCCGGTAGGACAGCTCTTCCATGAGCTTTGCTGGCATGATGTCGGGATCATCCGGCAACGAGCGACGCGGCTGCCGCTTGGACCGAGAAGAGATTATGCAGGAGATACATGTGGAGCTTCCATAGGCAGTGACAGGGGAGGTGATCTCTCAACGGGAGATGCTCGACGGTGCGTCCTGTGAGGGGGGCACGTCGACATGGAGGAAGAGGCTGAGAGGGATTATGGGGAGATGCAACAGATGAGGTCAAGCCTGGCAGACCTGGGAGAGCAGGTGATGGTGCTGAACATTGAGGAGGTGAGCATCGACGACCCCGGGGGGTGCCGTCCCGCTCACCGATCAGGGTGTGGCCGGGCAGCAGTTCGACAAGGACGTCCTCGTGCCGGCACAAGCTGGCTTTGGAGAGCAGGGCCTGGAGATGGATGCACCTCTGTGCCCCTTGTCGGGCTTCCTTGTCCGGGTCGTGGCGCCTATCGAGGTCTCCGTGTTGGGCACGCCGGCCATGGCGCTGGTCCACGAGAAGGAGGTGGAGGCGGCGTCTGTGCGGAGGAGCGGCAGGTTCGCCAAGCTTCACCCGGAAGGCGCCAACATGGAGCAGCTGGCCATGGAGGCCGTGGCGCGATGTCTCGGCTCGCGGCCTGAGGAGGACAACACCTCTGAGCGCCTGCGGCAGGACTACTTGGCTCTGTGGGGTGACAAAGCCCTCACGGACCAGGCAGTGCCGGCCATCGATGACCTTGTCCTCTACGTGAAGAAACCCCAAAAGAAGAAGGTGTCTGAGACCGGGGTGGCGCGGCAGAGGCTGCCGGAGATTACCTAGATGACAGCGGCTAGCGCCATCATCCTCTCGATGTGGGGGATATGGAAGGAGAGGAACCAGAGGTTTTTCTGCAGCGCGGAGATCCCTTCAACGGAGGTGGCAGATTTGGTGCGGGAAAAGATGGCGTTGCGGGCTTTCGCCCACACGCAGGATCCGGGGGACTTTATTTTCTGTTTTTGCATGTAGAGTGAGTTTTCCCTAACCCAAAATGCTGTACATAATCATCTATTCTATCTAATCCGACAGCGGATTCGACCGTCTTAAGCCTCAAAAATGGTGTATGCATCCAGCAATGCGTGCACTTATATCCGTCACCGTACTGGATGATGTGCACCCCGAAATATCTTAATAATGATGGTGGTGGTTAACGAACACGTTTCATTTTTATTATCTCGGCATTTTTGAGTTAGTTTTTGTACTTGAAGTAGTACTTTTGAACTAGCAATGTGTGCTAGGATGATTTAGTCGAGACTTTCAAAGCAAAGGCAATGTGTCTGACGTGCAGTTGTAGCTAGGTAGCTGAGGCAAGCAAACCGCAAACATGACATACCTGAACGACGTTGCGACGCAAACCAAGCGGGCGTATTTCGTCCGATTATATCCGTTTTGTGTCCATGCTAGTACAGTTCATAGTTTCTAAAACAATACCAACAGGGCGACGCAAACAGAGCAGATGTGGCGGACATGTCCAACTCGACCCATTCTTAATCCAAATTTAGTATGGAAATATGGTCGTGCGGACATCACTCGCGTCCGCCCCTGACCCGACTGTCAGCATCTCCCAACGTTCAATCACCACTTTTAGTACGGCGGGCCAGTTATTCAAAAGGACGTCAGCAGCGAGCTCAAACCCTAGTGCCACCCATCGCCTCTCTCAGCTATGGCCAACTCATCTCCCAGCTCCAGCCAAATTTTCTCCAGGCTCCGTAATGGATCCGCCACCGCCGCAGCATCTCCTGGACCAGGTTGAGCGTACTCGGGCGCTACCGCAGCAGCCTCTCTCGTCGTCGTGAGTCTGGTTGTCATTTTTATTTATCCCGGCATTTCTGAATTAATTTTTATCTTGAAGCAGTACTTGGAACAGGCAATGTGTGCTGGGATGATTTAGTTGAGACTTTCCAGCAAAGACACGGTCTGAACTCTGACGTGCAGTTCTAGCTAGCAAGGTTAATTTTTAAAAAATGGCGTAAAGGCTGCTGAGGCAAGCAAACGTGACGCACGTCAACGTTGTGACCTAACCCGGGAAGGGTCCAACCGGGAAAACTGCGCGGGCCGGAAAGCAACAAGACGGCGGAACAGAAAGGCAGCGCAAACTGTACAAACGGTGACGACGGCGGTGGAGGAAGACGAAGACCGATGAAGTGAGCAGAAGCGTTTTAGTTACGCGCCTCATTTGTCACTGCCGGGTAATTAATCGCAGTCTCATTTACTACACCCGCCTCATTTGTCCATAATAAATAGGCAAGTTGGTTCTAGCTTTCACGTTCTCCGAACAGTTGACCTAAATTGTTGATTTACTAGCGTGCAAGCAAAAACTTACGATGACGATATGTAGGAGTATATGACAGCATTATTTTGGAAGTAGAGCTCGATGATGGTGTGCTGGGGTCCAAATGTTTTTTTGAAAATTTTGAGTTTTAGATGAAAAAAAATCGTTGGATACATAGGCCTGTTTTCTAGGTATACGTAATTTTTCGGTGCAAAAAATCGTATTCCGAGATATTTAAAAATAACAAATTTGTGGGCACAGTAAAGGAAATTATATTTTTTGTCAGACATTTCTCTTTTATGTGTAGCCCAACGTATAACGTTTCTTTTTTACGAAACTTCTGCCATACGTAGATAATGTGTACGTGTAGCTGTATGCAAAATTTCAGATTTTTTTTTAGATCTAGAAGTAGAGTTTACAATTTTTTTAAAAATCGGGTTGTAGTGATCAAGCTCGCGAGCTGGTTGCGGACAGAGACGTTGTACGGAGGTACCCCTTCACATCGCTCCCCAGGGCGACGCAAGGGGCCAAACCCTAGCGCCGCCAAAGCCTCTCGGAGACGACGATCTCCTTCTGTCGGTGCCGCTGGCGTTGGCCGCAGTGGCGTCGGCGTCGCCCGGTGCCGAAGGTGCCTGAGCGGGAGGTTTGTGGCGGCGGCTCTCATGTGCAGGTGGGGCGGTGCCCTTGGAGATGTGAGTGTGCGATTGTCAGGGCGGCGGCGAACCTCTCCTCCTTGGATGACAGCATGAGCGGGGTGTTGAGGTCTCCGACGGCTACTCTGGCTATGGTTGGATCTGATCCCCGCCCACATCCATTGACGGTGTGGCTTTTTGTTAGCCAGTGGCACGTAGAGGGCGGGTGAGGGGCTGCTGGAGGGCCTCTGCCAGTGTTCCGGCAGCTGTGTGCGCCTCCATGGCGCGGCTCCGCACGAATCCAGACAGTTTCGAGTTCGGTGTGGTGGGACTGCCAGTGAAAACCAGTCCGACTTCGGTCATGGCGGATACTCCCTTGCCATACGCAAACCATGTAACAGTGCTTCATACTCTGCCACGTTGTTGGAGCAATCAAAATGAATTTGCAACACATAACTCAATTTATCACCTCTGGGCGAAGTTAAGACAACACCAGCTCCTGAGCCCTCAAGTTGCTTATACCCGTCAAAATGCATAACCCATGACTTAGTGCTGGGTGCAGCTGGAGGTGCGTTCGTTTCTGTCCAATCATTGACGAAGTCCACAAGTGCATGTGACTTGATAGCATTGCAAGACTCGTAGTTGAGATATGATATGGCCCCATCTCAATTGCCCACTTGGCAATTCTTCCTGTGGCCTCAGTATTTCTGATAATTTCTACTAAAGGGACGACAGAGCTAACCATTGTAATTGGATGTTCCTGAAAGTAGTGCTTCAATTTCCGGGTTGCCATGAAGACCCCAAAAACGAGTTTCTGCCAATGCGGGTAACACTGTTTTGACTCTGTGAGCACTTCGCTGACATAATAAACTGGCCTCTGGACCGGGTGTTCTTTCCCTTCCTCTTTGCGTTCCACAACTATTACAGCACTGCCGGCTATTGGTCCCGCGGCGATGTACAACATCATGGGCTCTTTTGGGGTTGGAGCCGCCAGGACTGGTGCCTCTGACAACTGTTTCTTTAATAGTTCAAACGCATCATCTGCTTCCTGGTTCCATACGAAATTATATGTTTCTTTAAGAGCCGATATAGGGGTCTGGCTTTTTCTCCCAGTCTTGCGATAAACCGGCTCAGCGCTGCAATGCATCCCGTGAGCTTCTGAACATCTTTCAACTCCTCTGGCTTCTTCAGGGCCTGGATGGCTTTGATTTTTTCCGGGTTAGCTTCAATTCCACGTTCTGACACAATGAAACTGAGCAACTTTCCTGCTGGAACTCCAAATACACACTTGGTCGGGTTAAGCTTCATATTATATCGCCTCAGATTTGCAAAAGTTTCCTTCGGGTCATCGATGAGTGACCCGGCTTTCTGGCACTTGATAACAACATCATCAACATACGCATGCACATTACGGCCAATCTGATCACGAAAGCAATTCTGGATGCATCTTTGATAAGTTGCCCCTGCGTTCTTCAAACCAAACATCATGTTTTTGTAACAGAAAGCTCCAAAGGGGGTTATGATCGCAGTTTTCTTCTAATCCTCCTCTTTGAGCTTGATTTGATGATAACCTGAATATGCATCAAAAAAACACAAGAGCTCACTGCCTGCAACTGCATCGATGATCTGGTCAATATGAGGTAATGCAAAAGGATCTTTAGGACACACCTTGTTTAGGCTGGTGTAGTCTATGCACATACGCCACTCTCCATTCTTTTTCTGTACCAAAACCGGGTTAGCCAGCCCCTTTGGGTGGTAAACCTCCACGATAAAGCCTGCGGCCAAAAGCCGGGCTATCTCTTCTCCAACGCTCTTGCGTCTTTCCTCATTAAGCCTGCGTAGTCCTTGCTTCACGGGTCTAGCATTGGGATCAACATGTAAGTTGTGCTCAGCGAGTTCAGTTTGTACGCCTGGCATATCACTAGGTGTCCATGTAAAAACGTCCCTATTCTCACGGATGGACTCGATGAGCGCGCTTTCCTATTTGTCAGTCAGGTTTGACCCTATGATGAACTGCTTGGAAGAATCACCAGGTGTGAAATCAACCATCTATGTATCTTGTGCTGCTTTGAACTTTGCTTTCTCTTCGGTAGTGATGGCCCTTCACGTAGTTACCCCACAATGGCGCCAGAAAATAGTTGCTAGCCCCTTCGCGTGGTACCTGCGTGAAAATTAAATGGGTTAGGTTGAGACTCCAAGTGCAGAGTGTGTAGTAAGTGGAAGACGTGTTTTCCCCACGAGGGTGACTCGAGGGTTTAATATCGAACTTCTTTTGGTTACCTACAAAACAAAGTAAATGTTTTGGTCCTCAACCTCACCTAGTGGTTGTCAAGCACAAGGTGTTAGAATGATATCAAGATAATATGCAATGCAAACAAGAAATAAATATGCAATGGTGGTAAATAAATATGCAAGGATGGTGGTAGCAATGATAAATGATATTTTTGGGTTTTTATGATGAATGCAAGATGTAAAAGTGTTTTTGTATTTTCGGATTTAATAATGGCAGAAAATGGAAAAGTGGTAAAAGTGGTTGGAAAGGTGTTTCTTATGATTAAAAATGGACCGGGGTTCATGGTTTCACAAATGCACTCTCTCTTTAATAAAGTGGTAGACAATGGAACACTAGAGTTGACATATGAGATTGCAACACAACAGTTTAATGACAAGTTATAATTATATGGGCATCACGTCCTAACATAGAGACCTTTTGGTTATTAGTCTCTCTTATACTCCACCAAGATGCGAACTAAATCATAACACCTCAGTAATTAAGATAACTCAGAGTATAGCAATAAGTATCATGACATGAAGTTAAAATAAGAACATGCTAGATCTAGTCATGGAGTAGTGGCAATGGTCACACCCACATCTCCGGTAGCATGGTATTTCTTTTTATCCCTAGTGAGGCAACAAAGTAAGGTAAAACACCCAAGTGGATCGCAGAACTTTCTCTCACGTTCACTGCACTAGCCACCCCCCGTTACTCCAACTAATGCACACGTTCCCCCTCACACGCTCTCATAAACATGCTTGATCATGACAAGTAAATAAGAACGGGGTACATAATATGCATCTACTTTCATAACTGAAACAAAACCATTGCAATCTCAAACATATATTAACTCATAAAAAGATCCACCACAAAGGTATTACATAGATGACCGTAATCATGTTCAGCAGCTCATACGGTACTAATTAGTGAAGCTCGAGAGAGAGAGATACATAAGTTACTTCCACAAACCCATAGTCCAGAGGTGGACTACTCCCTCTTCATCATGGAGACGGTGGAGAAGTCGTTGGAGAAGATGGAGACCACGCCGGCAGCGCCCCGCCGGAGTTTTCCCCCTCCAATCTGCAGCTCCAGGTCTCTGTTTCGGTGTTTCTGTGTTTCTGCGGCGCTCCTTCCAGAGAACGTCGGGGGATATTTTTATAGGCGTTTTTAGGTCAAAACGGAGTCGGTGGAGGAAAGATCGACGGCAACGGAGCTCCGAGGCCAAAGGGGGGTCCCACGCGGCCAGGTACATGGGCCGCGTGGGCCCACTCTTTTGGCCCTCGGGCTCCGTTGTTTGCTTCCTTCGCCCACAAGTTTCTTCCTTCCAAAATTGACGCTCGTAAATTTGCAGGTCATTTGGACGTCGTTTGGGTCCCTGAAACATTAAAATAAGAAATAGGGTTTTCTGCCTGCGCAGGGTTAATTCCATAAAAATAGGAAACATGTCAAATATTCCCAAAATCATTATAAAACAGTGATATAACCCTTATATGATGCAAATATGACTGGAATATAAGTAAAATAATGCAAAGTTCATGTATGCATTTTACATGCATCAACATCCCCAAGCTTAACCTATACTCGTCCTCGAGTATGAAGGTGATAAAACTAACATGGACTTTGCAATTTAATACTATCAATGGATATCAAAGATGATTACTATTGCTACATAGAGTAAAATGATTCATTCTTAAAAGGAGTAGCAATATGCAAGATAGTTTATGAAGTGATATCAAGTATTCAATGCAAGGATGTTCAATGATAATTCACAAAGTGTAACATAAGAGAAAAGTACTATGGACCACATGTATGCATAATAATAAGTAAGAACATCCTACAATGAGTATTGGTGAAAATCTGAATATAAAAGGTGGACACTTTGGAAAGATATATATATATGAGTAGAGGTAAATTTCATCTAACTTCTGAACTTCTCTACTTAAGTCAATGATTGTAATATGGTAATCCTTGGTGTCAAGCTCTCATTCCCCTATCATAGCATCTTGAATGATTAAGTTTAAAGTGAAAGCAATAGAGTAGTGTGCTTGACAAAGTACAGGTTGAAAGTCTCATGCCCCTTGAATACAAGTACCTACTCCATGTGTTACTCAACTTGGAAAACAAAGCAAGTTCAAGTTAAATATCATTGTAAGTAATAATAGTATCATTAAGAGCGTCAACTGGGGTACCTCTTGTCCCAGGATATGGAACAAGCCCATATCAAAATGACAAGACAAACAAACATAATGAACAATCTCAACACCCTTTTTATTTACCATTGGATAGCTTTTTATTGTAAGGTGTATCACAGAAGGTTCACCATAGCATGTAAGTAAATTTCCACCATGAATGATGCATGGCTTAGATTAGCGGCCCAGGCGTCTCTCTAACCATTTATACAAACTCATTTAAACTCACTTCATTTCCCATTTATTTCACCCATGGTAAGCATCCATAAACAAAAGTACATGATATCAACTAAATGAGATGATGTGCAATGTTGAAAGCTTGCCATGTGACAGCACATATGAGCTAACTCTCAACCAAAGACATTTGTCAAGTCCACAACTCATAATTTTAATCACAATGGGTCATATTTATTTATGCAATGAAAGTAAAGTGTGCATCAAGTTCGAGAGAGCTATATAACCAACTTTTCCCACAACAATTAACAACATAAGCATTTTCATTCAGAGGTATAGATAACACAAATATCATGATAAACATACTCGGAATAGCATAAAGCTAATAGGTAGATATGGTGGACTCACTGGAAAAACTTTGGTTGAAGGTGTTGGAAACAAGTTTTTGCTTGTTGGAATTTTTGGGCTAGCAAGAGGGAGAAAGTTGACCATCTAAATGCATGCATGAGTGTCCATAGAACTAACTAATCCATGTTAAACAAGGTAGAATAACATTTAGCATCAAAACATGAATAAAAGATAGCTCTTGATAAAATATTTGCAAATTATTACTCATTAACAAGCTCATGAATCATGCAATTATATGTATCTTTTAAAATTAACTTAACATCCCTTTTCCCAATCTTATAATAGCATCCAACATAATTCAACCCAAATTTCCAGTAGCTCTCTCATATATAAATGATAGTGTGGTGGTCTCACAAAATAAAAATCTAACCTAAACAAACAAAAAGACGCTCCAAGTTTATGCGATAAAGTGTTTCGATCGAAAAACAGAAGTTAGACGTGTGCAAACCGAGAGTGTGTAGGTCCAGTGGGGTTGTCTTCACATCCCCAAGCTTATGGTCTTCACCATCCTTGGATAGCTCTTGGTGCATCTCCTCTAATCCCTGTGAAAAAACTTCAAAACACCGTTTCTCCCTTTTTCTGTGGGGCACATTAGTAGTGATAAACAAATAGATTTCTTGCTGCATATAATCCTTAGACAAAAATTCATATGAATGTCCAGAAATGTATAATGTTGTATGCCTACTCATAAACTCAATTGGATCAAAAAGATTCATGTTAAAAGTTCTAAGCATGCATCAAACAAAATGGGACAGAATCTGTCCAAAAAACAGCAGCAGCTAAACGTATTTTTCTACCCTACTTAACTTTGTCGGAAAATTCCGAAAAATTCATGCATACAGAGGATGAAAAGTTGCCATTACAGTTTAAATATGAGCTCATTCGGAGTTACAGAATAAGAATTAAAAATCATACCGTGCACAGATTCGTGCAGGAATAATATCTCCGAACGCTATAAGCAACTTCTTCATACCAAAATGAGTAAAACTTGGCACTTTATTAAAAATTCCAGAAACTAAACTAAACACTAAGTCTCTTGTTACAGCAAGAGGACACAAAGAAAATCACAAATAAAAACAACCGGGTTGCCTCCCGTAAAGCGCTTTCTTTATAGCCATATAGCTAGGCTTCTTACTTGATGTTTATTGTGGACGAAGCTCATGAGGGAGCTTGAACTTTGATGTGTCCCTCTTCCTTGGAAGTGTTCATGCATAATACCAGGATCCCATGGTGTTCTCAAACCAATCAAAATAATAGTCAAGTTGAACCCTAGTTGAGAGAAAAACAAAACACAAAAGTAATAACAACGAAGTCTAACTTTCTTTCTATGCATTGGCATTTTGTATATGAATGAATCACCATAAATAGAAGTTTCCCAATGCATATTAACAATATTTACTTGCAGCATATAATTATTAGCATAAAGAGGGTTCTTATCACCTCCTCTTTCATAATAGTTGCAAGTAGTAGAAATAAATTCAACCATATAACCACAAGAATCATTCAACTTAGATAATTTAGGCACATAAAGAGGATTATTAAATTTATTTTGGAATTCATTAGCATGCTTCCCTCTTTCAAAATAATTATTAAGATCAATATCAAGTTTAATATCATGGTTGCAACAAATATTTGGAACTAAAGATAATTGCAAACCACATAAGTATTTCTCAACATAAGCAAATTTCTCCTCCATGGTGTAACTAGGAGAATTTAAGAACAAAGTAGGACTCTCATGAGTAAGAGTACCATCACAAACAGCAAGTATATCATTTTTATCCTCACATAAATTTTAACAACTTCTAAACATGAGGATTATCAATAAGCATAGGACCATCATCTAAAGCATTATCATATAGCATATTTAAGCAACACTCCTCATTATCATCAATAAGTTCACTAGTAGTATTACTAGAAAGTAAAGGAGTATTATTAGCTTCATCATAACATGGGTTTCATAAGCTTCTTTAGGAGTAAAATATTAAGAAAATCCTCCCTCAAAATACTCCATTCAATAGTGACTTCTTCATCCAAAGACCTGAACCAAATACGAGCATTACCAGATAAAGACAAATATAATAGCTTCCTTTTCACCTGATCATCAGAAATACCAGGAAGCCTAAATAAACCACATATGTCTTCAATTGTCTCCACGTGTTCACGTGCAGACTTAGTTCCATCCCCTGTAAATGGATTTTTCATAACACTTTTAACATGACCAGCGGGGATTTTAAATCCCACTTTAGGTACCTCAGACACAGTAGTTTCAACCACTTTAGGAGCAATAGCATAAGCATTCATATAAAGCAAGATGCAGCGAGGCACGATTCATAAATGCCATAGTAATAAAATTCAGCTTTCAAGTTTCCTTGTGGAGTGTTTGTGTAGTCACACAACTTAGTTCTATCTCCCATTGTTGCAAGTTTTTATGTGTTTTTAATTTTTACGCAAAACTGAAAATAAATATGCAAACCGAACTTAAAAATGCAAGACAATGACAAAACAAGATAAATTGCTTTGAAGGTAAAGATGGATAAGATGATGCTCACGTAGGTGCAACCTCCCCAAGCTTAGGTGTTAGCAAAAATTGGTGATGAAGTTGACTTGGTAGATATCCTTGGATAAACCTTTCAGCAATGATTCCCCGGCAACGGCGCCAGAAAACAGTCTTGATGGCCCTTCACATAGTTACCCCACAATGGCGCCAGAAAACAGTTGCTAGCCCCTTCGCGTGGTACCTGCGTGAAAAGTAAATGGGTTAGGTTGAGACTCCAAGTGCAGAGTGTGTAGTAAGTGGAAGACGTGTTTTCCCCACGAGGGTGACTCGAGGGTTTAATATCGAACTCTCGGGAAATCAGTAGTGTAGATTTATCTTCCTATCCTTCTTTTGGTTACCTACAAAACAAAGTAAATGTTTTGGTCCTCAACCTCACCTAGTGGTTGTCAAGCACAAGGTGTTAGAATGATATCAAGATAATATGCAATGCAAACAAGAAATAAATATGCAATGGTGGTAAATAAATATGCAAGGATGGTGGTAGCAATGATAAATGATATTTTTGGTTTTTTATGATGAATGCAAGATGTAAAAGTGTTTTTATATTTTCGGATTTAATAATGGCAGAAAATGGAAAAGTGGTAAAAGTTGTTGGAAAGGTGTTTCTTATGATTAAAAATGGACCGGGGTTCATGGTTTCACAAATGCACTCTCTCTTTAATAAAGTGGTAGACAATGGAACACTAGAGTTGACATATGAGATTGCAACACAACAGTTTAATGACAACTTATAATTATATGGGCATCACGTCCTAACATAGAGACCTTTTGGTTATTAGTCTCTCTTATACTCCACCAAGATGCGAACTAAATCATAACACCTCAATAATTAAGATAACTCAGAGTATAGCAATAAGTATCATGACATGAAGTTAAAATAAGAACATGCTAGATCTAGTCATGGAGTAATGGCAATGGTCACACCCACATCTCCGGTAGCATGGTATTTCTTTTTATCCCTAGTGAGGTAACAAAGTAAGGTAAAACACCCAAGTGGATCGCGGAACTTTCTCTCACGTTCACCGCACTAGCCACCCCCCGTTACTCCAACTAATGCACACGTTCCCCCTCACACGCTCTCATAAACATGCTTGATCATGACAAGTAAATAAGAACGGGGTACATAATATGCATCTACTTTCATAACTGAAACAAAACCATTGCAATCTCAAACATATATTAACTTATAAAAGATCCACCGCAAAGGTATTACATAGATGATCGTAATCATGTTCAGCAGCTCATACGGTACTAATTAGTGAAGCTCGAGAGAGAGAGATACATAAGTTACTTCCACAAACCCATAGTCCAGAGGTGGACTACTCCCTCTTCATCATGGAGACGGTCGAGAAGTCGTTGGAGAAGATGGAGACCACGCCGGCAGCGCCCCGCCGGAGTTTTCCCCCTCCAATCTGCAGCTCCAGGTCTCTGTTTCGGTGTTTCTGTGTTTCTGCGGCGCTCCTTCCAGAGAACGTCGGGGGATAATTTTTATAGACGTTTTTAGGTCAAAACGGAGTCGGTGGAGTAAAGATCGACGTCAGCGGAACTCCGAGGCCCAAGATGGGGGGTCCCACGCGACCAGGTACATGGGCTGCGTGGGCCCACTCCTTTTGGCCCTCATGACTCCGTTTGTTCGCTTCCTTCGCCCACATGTCTTCTTCCTTCCAAATATTGACGCCGTAAATTTGCAGGTGATTTGGACGTCGTTTGGGTCCCTGAAACATAAAAGGAAAGAAATAGGGTTTTCTGCCTGCGCAGGGTTAATTCCATAAAAATAGGAAACATGTCAAATATTCCCAAAATCATTATAAAACAGTGATATAACCCTTATATGATGCAAATATGACTGGAATATAAGTAGAAATAATGCAAAGTTCATGTATGCATTTTACATGCATCAGGTAGTTGGTCTTTTCAGTGTTGTACGATCATCCGGGTCTACCTTGGACTTGTAAAACTTAAGCTCCTCCTCTGCACAGGCCTGCTCAGCTAGGGCGGCATCGCCATCATCGCACTCGGCTGCCATCTCCCGGCTTCCATGAACTGTAATGATCCCCTTGGGACCCGGTATTTTCAACTATAGATACACGTAACACGGCCTCGCCATGAATCTGGCAAAGGCGGGTCTGCCAAACAAAGCATGATATGGACTCTACAACTTCAAAACCTCGAATGAGATCATCTCTGAGCGATAATTATCTTTAGACTCGCCAAAAGCAACTTCTAGTGTGATTTTCCCTTCTGGCCGCGCTGATTTGCCCGGAACTATACCATGAAAGATTGTGGAAGTGGGCTGCAGCTGCGACTCTTTGAGACCCATACGCAAGAACGTCTCGTAATATAAGATATTGATGCTACTGCCTCCGTCCATCAGCACCTTATGCAAAACATAGCCTCCCACTTGAGGTGCCACCACCAAAGCTAGGAGACCCGGGTGTTCAACGACGGGCGGGTGATCTTCTCTACTCCATGTTACGGGTATTCTGACCACTTCAAATATCTTGGAACTGCTGATGAAACTACGTTGACTGCACGCTTGACTAACTTTCTCTCTCTCCTTGTTGTATTGGTGGTATGAACGTGGTACTGGCCAAACTGCTTCGGATTTTGCTGAAACCCGCCTTGATCTTCTCTGTTCTGGCCAGTTCCCGGGTTACCGGGTCCTGCGTTTCCGCCGGGTGATGGCCCATTACCCGGGTTTCCTCCTAGGCCGGGTCCTCCCCCATGTCTGCCGCCGTGCAATGCCTGCTGTATCGCTTCGTTCTTCCACCTATGTAAATCAACACACTGTTCCAACTAGTGATTGGCGGGTCTGCCGTTCCTACTATGGCGAGGACACGGCATCCTGAAAGCCTCTATGTGGCTCGTTGGACGTGGTGGGCCTCGATAATTGTTATCTCTGTTGTAGTTGTCTCCATTGCCCTGATAGTTTCCATCTCTCCTCTATTTCTGATATCCCAATTTGGTATTGGCGACTAGGTCTGAATTTCCTTCACCATATGGTCTCTTGTTCTGATTTCCACCGTTGTTGTTGTCGTTGTTGTTGTTGTTGTTGTTGTTGTTGTTGTTGCTGCCATTGTTCTGTCCACCACCATTGTGGTTCTTTCCTCAGTTATTCGCATTGCCCTTCCCTTTTCCTTCCTCATTATCATCCTTAGTTTTGTCCGTGGAAGCGTGCCTGTTGCACGCGTCCATTAACTCTCCCATGATTATCTCTGCGACCCGGCTATTGGACTTCATGCGTCCCAACTTCTGAATGAGGGGGTCATATCTGCAAGTTTTCTCCATGGATTGTATTGTGTTTCTGGGAAGGATATATGTGGACGAGTGAAGGATCTCTGTGACCCGGTGCATCTAGCTGCGAGCCGACTCATTTTTCTTCTGGACGCATCGATCTAGGTCCTCGATCATGTAGAGCCACTTGCACGTTCCCTGAAAGTTCTTTATAAAAGCTGCCTTGAGTTCACTCTAGGAATTGATAGACTTCTCAGGGAGGGTATTAAACCATAACTTGGCTGCACCATCCATCATCATAAGATACATGAACTTGGCATGAAGGTTCTCTGAAGCATTGCGAATACACATAGCCATCTCGTAACTACTCAACCATGTTTCTGGCTCCATGCTTGGATCATAATTAGCAATCTTGCTGGGCTCCTTGAACTTTTCTGGGTAAGGCTCTGCCCTGATGTAAGAGGCCGGCAATCGGGTCGGGTATGGCCGGGTTGATCTTTTCTAGACCCATGCCCATTTGTTAAACGGGCAAGGAATTCTGCCCACGACCCTACCCGTGGGTCTAACAACAGACCCATGCCCGAACCCGTCGGGTCACCCGACCCAACCGGGCACCCATCAGGTCAAACATAAATTACGAATTCTTTGTTCCATGCAGTCCGTCATGCCTCTGTCCGCGTCTGCTGTCGCTGCACAGCCAGCGAATAGAATGTAACGAGAATGCCCCCTCCGTCCTTTTATAGGGAGAGCTCCACATCCCTTGCGATCGGCTGGGCGAGGTGGTACTAAAGGAGCAACTTGGAGTCGTGAAAGCAAGGCAGCGATCTGCTCATATGTGCTCCACGGGCTAGAGTACAGCGTCTGTGCAAGAGGCCCAGCAAGCCAATTATTGGGCTCCTAGAACTAGGATACGCGAGCAACCAAAGCCATGCCCTTTTCCTGTTCATTTTTTACGTCAGTTGGTCTGTTTCTTAGGTGAATTGAATTAGTTGAATAGAGCTGTGTAGTTGCAAAAAGATATTAAATTGTGCATAATACATTTTTATATTAATTATTTATATTAATCGGGTGATAACCCCCAAGAGCATGGGATCACTGTAGCACCTCTCAATGTGGAAGTAGGGTATCAATCCGCAGGAGCAAGAAGGAAAAGTTGTCTATTCCCTACAACTAAAATGTCACAAGTTTTAGTTGATTATGCACTAAACAAGTTAAAGGATTAATGGAGGTTGATTTAATGCAAGAATTTAAAGAGCAACAAAACAATAAATGTAAAAATGTCCCAATCCTCTTCAATACAAGAGGACAAGACAAAGGGCTTTTCTTATGGGAACAATGGACACGAGTTCATGGTTTCACTCATCCTCTCTCTCAATCTATGGTGGTGATCATGTTATAGATAATAAAAGTACACACAATTGTCATGCTTTAATGGTAAACTTCTATGACGGCTACATGTCCTAAAACACATAGTTGAAAGAAAATAATCATTTGTGTTGCTAGGTCACCCTTGTAAGGCTAGCGTGGTTTGTTGTCCTTACCCCAAATAAAGAATGTTGGTCGACATTACTGTCACTTAATGCCTATGCCTTCTGTCACTAGGCCACTCTCTACCCACATACATCATACTTCATAATGGACAATATCCTAAACACTAGTGCAATGATTCATATTTCGTGTGCATGACCACATCTCTCTCATCTATCCACACTTGGTGGTGCCAATCACCTCATGACAAGAATAAACAAGGCATTATGCATAAATCAAACCATCACATGTATCATAGAATATCTCCAAAGTATGACAAACCATAGAAATCCCAACATGACGGTAAATGCATAACATAATATCATCTCATACCACAATCTCCACCATAGGAATTACAAAGATAGTTCCATAATCATGCAAAGCACATCATATGGACTTCAACAATGATCATACGTACAGAGATTGGATCAAGTTACCACCACAAACCCAAAGTCCAGGTGGTGGACTACTCCCCCTTCATCATGGAGACGGTGGAGAAGTCGTTGGAGAAGATGGAGACCACCCCGGCAGCGCCCCGCCGGAGTTTTCCCCCTCCAATCTGCAACTCCAGGTCTCTGTTTCGTGGTTTCTGTGTTTCTGCGGCGCTCCCCTCCAAAGGGCGTCGGGGACTATTTTTATAATCGGTTTTAGGTCAAGACGGAGTCGTGGGCGAAAAGATCGACGGCAACGGAGCCTCGGGGCTCCAGATGGTGGGTCCCACGTGGCCAGATTCCTTGGACGCGTGGGCCACCGTCTTTTGGGCCTCGGGCCTCCGCTTGTTCGCTTCCTTCGCTCCCAAATCTTCTTCCTTCCAAAAACTGATGCTCGTAAATTTCCACGTCATTTGGACGTCGTTTGGGTCCCTGAAACATTAAAATATGGAAAATAGGGTTTTCTGCCCGCGCAGGGTTAATTCCATAAAAATAGGAAATTCATGAAATATTCTAAAAATCATTATAAAACAGTGATATAACCCTTATATGATGCAAATATGACTGGAATATAAGTAAAATAATGCAAAGTTCATGTATGCATTTTACATGCATCAACATCCCCAAACATCCCCAAGCTTAACCTATACTTGTCCTCGAGTATGAAGGTGATAAAACTAACATGGACTTTGCATTTTAATACTATCAATGGATATCAAAGATGATTACTATTGCTACATAGAGTCAAATGATTCATTCTTAAAAGGAGTAGCAATATGCAAGATAGTTTATGAAGTGATATCAAGTATTCAATGCAAGGATGTTCAATGATAATTCACAAAGTGTAACATAAAAGAAAGTACTATGGACCACATGTATGCATAATGAAAAGAAAGAACATCCTATAATGGCCATAGAGTATTGATGAAAATCTGAATATAAAAGGTGGACACTTTGGAAAGATATATATGAGTAGAGGTAAAACATGAATAAGTTTCATCTAACTTTGGAACTTCTCTACTTAAGTTAATGATTGTAATGTGGTAATCCTTGGTGTCAACCTCTCATTCCCCTATCATAGCATCTTGAATGATTAAGTTTAAAGTGAAAGCAAATATGAGTTGTGTGCTTGACAAAGTACAGGTTGAAAGTCTCATGCCCCTTGAATACAAGTACCTACTCCATGTGTTACTCAACTTGGGAATCAAAGCAAGTTCAAGTTAAATATCATTGTAAGTAATAATAGTATCATTAAGAGCATCAACTGGGGTACCTCTTGTCCCAGGATATGGAACAAGCCCATATCAAAATGACAAGACAAACAAACACAATGAACAATCTCAACACCCTTTTTATTTACCATTAGATAGCTTTTTATTATAAGGTGTATCACAGAAGGTTCACCATAGCATGTAAGTAAATTTCCACCATGAATGATGCATGGCTTAGATTAGCGGCCCAGTGATGCATGTAAAATGCATACATGAACTTTGCACTTTAATTGCTTATATTCCAATCATATTTGCATCATATAAGGGTTATACCAATGTTTTATAATGATTTTGGGAATACTTCATAGTTTTCCCATTTATTTGGAATTAACCCTGTTTTTCCAGAAAACGTCTTTTTTAGTGTTTCAGACTTTCCGGGAGCTTCGGGACTCCAAAAAGGGCAAGGTCAAAGAGCACGGTTCAGAATTTTCGAGACGAACGCAATGGGCTTAAATTGAAGACCAGAAGCCCAACAGGCTGGAAATGGGAGGGTCCCACGCGGCCTAAAGTACATGGCCGCGTGGGCCTAGCTCGTTTCCCCCTCGGAGCTCCGTTGCCGTCGATTTTTCTTCCACCGACTCCGTCTTGACCTAAAAACGTCTATAAAAAGGTCCCTGGTGCTTCGCGAAAGGAGGCGGCGGAGAAACACAAAACCACGAAACAGAGAGACAGAAGGCTGCCGCTAGAGAAGATCGGAGGGGGGAAACGCCGCCGGAATCGCCTCCGGAGGGCTCCACCCCCCTCCGGCGTGTTCATCATCAACATCTACAGCAAGAACTTCTCCATCAACACCACCGCGAAGACCAGCACCATCTCCATCACCATCTTCGTGATCCACTTCTTCCCCCTCATAGTTTGAGATTGTTCGAACCCTAACTATTGTCTAAGTACTATTCTACATGTTTGTGAATTGCTACTTATCATTGTTTTGTGGGGAGATAATATTTTCAGATTGTGTTGTACCACTTATACCATTGAATCATATCATGTCTTCGCGTTGTGAGTAGTTCTCTCGTGTTCCTGGGGGCATAGGATGAATTGGCAATGATTTCTACTTAACATGTATTGAGTATTTGGTCAAGTTTTTATCTTTTATGATTGTCTTGATGTACAATGTATGAAGTGCACCATACATTGAGTAATGCATGAAGGTGTTTCACACTAGTGTAATGGATTGAGGGAGACTTGGGAGGACACGTAAACCTGAGACCGATACATGAAGTTACATTAGGAGGGGATTTATATCGGGGACCTTAGAGTATAATGCTATGGTGGGACTTTTTGTCTTAATAACTCTTGTGCAGTCATTTACTTGGCCACATGATCCATCATAAGGGGTTTAGTTTATTTATTTAGCTACACCTAATTATGGCTCTGTCCAAAGAAGATTAAAACTTGACAAAATGTTTACCTTGTTGTTCTAGAAATATTTTTGCCATGAAATCCATGTAGCCCTTGGGAACGTTTTCCACGCATAAGAAACACCACTCAAGCTTGTCCTCTTGCTGCATAGGGGATTGGGCTTTCTCTCTCTTTGAGAGCTTTCACTCATCATATTTTATTTTCAGCTTTGCATTCTCTACACCAAAAAACCCAAAAACACTTGCATCATTTTAGTTTGTCTAGTGCATAGATAATAAGAGAAGTGACACTCTTATTTGAGAGGATAAATACTTATACCTTCTACTCCTCGTGGGAGCGATACTAATACTTACACAGCGAAGACTTCAACGATCTCCTGCACTTGGGAGTCATCACCCAGGCGTCTCTCTAACCATTTATACAAACTCATTTAAACCTACTTTATTTCCACATTTATTTCACCCATGGTAAGCATCCATAAACAAAAGTACATGATATCAACTAAATGAAATGAAGTGCATGTTGAAAGCTTGCCATGTGACAGCACATATGAGCTAACTCTCAACCAAAGACATTTGTCAAGCCCACACCATCATAATTTTAATCACAATGGGTCATGTTTTATTTATGCAATAAAAGTAAAGTGTGCATCAAGTTCGAGAGAGCTCTGTAACCAACTTTTCCCATAACAATCAATAACACAAGCATTTTCATTCAGAGGTATATATATAACACAAATATCATGATAAACATACTCGGAATAGCATAAAGCTAATAGGTAGATATGGTGCACTCACTGGAAAAATTTTGGTTGAAGGTGTTGGAAACAAGTTTTTACTTGTTGGAATTTTTGGGCTAGCAAGAGGGAGAAAGTTGACCATCTAAATGCGTGCATGAGTGTCCATAGAACTAACCAATCAATGTTAAACAAAGTAAAATAATATTCAGCATCAAAACATGAATAAAAAATAGCTCTTAATAAAATACTTGCAAATTATTACTCATTAACAAGCTCATGAATCATGCACCTATATGTATCTTTTAAAATCAACTCCAACATCCCTTTTCCCAGTCTAATAATAGCATCCAACATAAATCAACCAAAATTTCCAATAGCTCTCTCATATATAAATGATAGTGTGGTGGTCTCACAAAATAAAAACCAAACCAAAACAAACAAAAAGACGCTCCAAGTTTATGCGATAAAGTGTTTCGATCGAAAAACAGAAGTTAGACGTGTGCAAACCGAGAGTGTGTAGGTCCAGTGGGGTTGTCTTCACATCCCCAAGCTTATGGTCTTCACCATCCTTGGATAGCTCTTGGTGCATCTCCTCTAATCCCTGTGAAAAAACTTCAAAACACCGTTTCTCCCATTTCTTTTCTGTGGGGTGCATTAGTAGTGATAAACAAATAGATTTCTTGCTGCACATAATCCTTGAACAAAAATTCAAATGGATGTTAAGAAAGTGTATAATGTTGTATGCCTACTCATAAACTCATTTGGATCAAAAAGATTCAAGTTAAAAGTTCAAAGCATGCATCAAACAAAATGGGACAGAATCTGTCCAAAAAAACAGCAGCAGCAAAATGTATTTTCTACCATACTAAACTTTGTCAAAAAATTCCGAAACAATACTTGCATATAGAGGATGAAAAGTTCCAACTACAGTTGAAATATGAGCTCATTCGGAGTTACAGATTAAGAATTAAAAATCATACCGTGCAAAGATTCGTGCAGGAATAAAATCTCCGAACGCTATAAGCAACTTCTTCAAACCAAAATGAGTAAAACTTGGCACTTTATTAAAAATTCCAGAAACTAAACTAAAAACTAAGTCTCTTGTTACAGCAAGAGGACACAAAGAAAATCACAAATAAAAACAACCGGGTTGCCTCCCGTAAAGCGCTTTCTTTATAGCCATATAGCTAGGCTTCTTACTTGATATCAAGATGGTTGGAGTGAGGTGGCTGATGGCGTGAATCACACCCTGGTTGGGAGACCCCAAGAGGAAGGTATGACGCAATTCAGCAGCAAGTTTTCCCTCAGAAAGAAACCAAGGTTATCGAACCAGTAGGAGCAGCAACTCTTCAGAAAGTTGTTGGTGACTCGCACGGCGCAACACGATCACCAACGTGGAATCTGCACACAACACAATCAAACTACTTTGCCCCAACGAAACAGTGAGGTTGTCAATCTCACCGGCTTGCTGAAAACAAAGGATTAAACGTACGGTGTGGAAAATGAGTATTAAATTGCAGAGAATGAAAAAGGAACAGTTTGCAGTTTGTGGTTGTTTAATCAGTGTAAAAGAATGGACCGGGGTCCACAGTTCACTAGTGGTGTCTCTCCATAAAAGATAACTAACATGTTGGGTGAACAAATTACAGCTGGGCAATTGACAAATAGTGAGCGCACGACAATGCATATACATGACATGATGACTACTATGATATTTAATTGGGCATTACGACAAGATACATAGACCGTTATCCAACAACATCTATGACTAATAATCCACCGTCGGGTTGTCATCCGAGTCCCCCGTTGGTATTAAGTTGCAAGCAACGGATAATCGCATTAAGTAAAGCGCGTAATGTAAACAAACACATATGACTGTGGACATAGCATCGTTAGGTTATCCCTAGTGGCAACAACACATCCACAACCTTAGAACTTTCTGTCACTGTCCCAGATTAAACGGAGGCATGAACCCACTATCTAGCATAAATACTCTCTCTTGGAGTTACAAGCATCTACTTGGCCAAAGCATCAACGAGTAACGGAAAGCATGCAAGATCTTAAATAACATATAAGATAAATTGATAATCAACTTGACATAGTATTCAATATTCACCGGATCCCAGCAAACACAACATGTAGCATTACAATAATATGATCTTGATCATGTAGGGCAGCTCACAAGATCTAAACATGATGGCACAAAGTGGAGAGACAACCATCTAGCTACTGCTATGGACCCGTAGTCTAAGGATGAACTACTCACGCATCACTCCGGAGGCAGGCATGGCGATGTAGAAGCCTCCGGTGACGATTCCCCTCTCCGGCAGGGTGCCGGGAAGAGGTTCTGAACCCTCCCGAGCTAGGGTTGACGGCGGCGGCGTCTCTGGAACTTTTCGTGGATATTTGCTCAGGCACTTAGGGTTTTCGCGTCGGGGGAATAAGTAGGCGAAAGGGCGGCGGCTGGAGACCCCCGAGGGGCCCACACCACCCTAGGGCGCTGCAGAGGGGGGCCCCGTGCCCTAGGTGCGTGTGGGGCCCTCCTGGCTCTCCTCTGTTGCTCCTTCGCTCCGTCAGGCGTGTTCTGGAAAAATAGGGACCCCCGTGTAGTTTCGTCCAATTCCGAGAATATTTCCAGACTAACTTTTCTGGAATACAAAAACAGCAGAAAACAGGAACTGACACTTCGGCATCTTGTTAATAGGTTAGTCCCAAAAAATATATAAAAGTGATATAAAGTAGATGCAAAACATGTAGCAATTGGTATAAAACAAGCATGGAACATCAAAAATTATAGATACGTTTGAGACGTATCAGTGGCTTGGCATCCCCAAGCTTGAATTCTTGTACTTATTTGATATATGTTGGGTGAGTCTAGGGGTAACATCCCCAAGCTTGAGTGGTTGTCCCTCTTGATCTTTGTTCATCACCCTCAACTCTTCCACTTGAAAAATTCTCTTTACACAAAACTCAACATAAAACTTGATTAGAGGGGTTAGTGTCTCCATAAATTAAATCCTCATAGGTACAGCAAAGACATATCATGAGTTGATTCTAAACATTAGCTGCTGTTACTATGGTTGTGCATTGCTCTTTGATCAATAGAACTACACAAAACACAAGTAATGAGAGTAATGCATAATAAAGACAGAATCTGTCAAAAACTGGATAGCCCGTAAAGAGTGAATTTTCAGAGGCACTTACGTTGCTCAAATCAGAAAATTTTGAACTAATGAAATGTGTATTAATAACTGGAGATTGCTGTCGTACAAGTTCAGGTCAAAATTCTTTTTCTGTGATTTTTAACATTTTTCGCAGTGAAGCTTAGGAATCTGTTTTCTGGACAGCCATGATAGTTTTAATGATGCTCACATAGGAACAAGAATTGAAATGCAAAAGAGAGCATCAAGAGAAAAAATATGAAACACTTTTAAGTCTAACCCACTTCCTATGCATTGGGATCTTGTAAGAAAATAAATCATTGAAACACAAAGCAAGTAGCATAGGAAGATACAACAAGAGCAATTTCAAGACTTTGAACTTAAAGAGAGGAAACGTAATAATGTTGAAATGTTTAGAACCATGTTTTCCTCTCTCATAATAACTTTCAGTAGCATCATGAATAAATTCAACAATATAACTATCACATAAAGCATGTCTCTCATGAGATTCAAGCATAAAATTATTAGTACTCTCCACATAAGTAAAATCCTTCTTAGTAATAGTGGGAGTAAAACATTCATAATCATCATTGTAATCATCATATATAGGAGGGATAGTATCCTCCCCAAGCTTAAATGATTGCAAGATATAACAAAAATAAATTTTAAGTTTAGTGCACACAAGAATAGAAACTTAAGCGCTACGCTCCCGGCAACGGCGCCAGAAAAGTACTTGATAACCCCCAAGAGCAGGGGATCGCTGTAGCACCTCTCAATGTGGAAGTAGGGTATCGATCCGCAGGAGCAAGAAGGAAAAGTTGTCTATTCCCTACAACTAAAGTGTCACAAGTTTTAGTTAATTATGCACTAAACAAGTTAAAGGATTAATGGAGGTTGATTTAATGCAAGAATTTAAAGAGCAACAAAACAATAAATGTAAAAATGTCCCAATCCTCTTCAATACAAGAGGACAAGACAAAGGGCTTTTCTTATGGGAACAATGGACACAGGTTCATGGTTTCACTCATCCTCTCTCTCAATCTATGGTGGTGATCATGTTATAGATAATAAAAGTACACACAATTGTCATGCTTTAATGGTAAACTTCTATGACGGCTACATGTCCTAAAACACATAGTTGAAAGAAAAAAATCATTTGTGTTGCTAGGTCACCCTCGTAAGGCTAGCGTGGTTTGTTGTCCTTACCCCCAGATAAAGAATGTTGGTCGACATTACTGTCACTTAATGCCTATGCCTTCTGTCACTAGGCCACTCTCTACCCACATACATCATACTTCATAATGGACAATATTCTAAACACTAGTGCAATGATTCATATTTCGTGTGTATGACCATATCTCTCTCATTTATCCACACTTGGTGGTGTCAATCACCTCATGACAAGGATAAACAAGGCATTATGCATAAATCAAACCATCAGATGTATCATAGAATATCTCCAAAGTATGACAAACCATAGAAATCCCAACATGACGGTAAATACATAACATAATATCATCTCATACCGCAATCTCCACCATAGGAATTACAAAGATAGTTCCATAATCATGCAAGGCACATCATATGGACTTCAACAATGATCATACATAGAGAGATTGGATCAAGTTACCACCACAAACCCAAAGTCCAGGGGGTGGACTACTCCCCCTTCATCATGGAGACGGTGGAGAAGTCGTTGGAGAAGATGGAGACCACCCCGGCAGCGCCCTGCCAGAGTTTTCTCCCTCCAATCTACAACTCCAGGTCTCTGTTTCGTGGTTTCTGTGTTTCTGCGGCGCTCCCCTCCGAAGGGCATCGGGGACTATTTTTATAGTCGGTTTTAGGTCAAGACGGAGTCGTGGGCGAAAAGATCGACGACAACGGAGCCTCGAGGCTCCAGATGGTGGGTCCCACGTGGCCAGATTCCTTGGACGCGTGGGCCACCGTCTTTTGGGCCTCGGGCCTCCGCTTGTTCGCTTCCTTCGCTCCCAAGTCTTCTTCCTTCCAAAAACTGATGCTCGTAAATTTCCAGGTCATTTGGATGTCGTTTGGGTCCCTGAAACATTGAAATATGGAAAATAGGGTTTTCTGCCTACGCAGGGTTAATTCGATAAAAATAGGAAAATCATGAAATATTCCAAAAATCATTATAAAACAGTGATTTAACCCTTATATGATGCAAATATGACTGGAATATAAGTAAAATAATGCATAGTTCATGTATGCATTTTACATGCATCATCGGGCGACCCATCGGGTTACCCACGGGCACAAACTTATACCCATACCCTGCCCACGACTAATCGGGTCGCCCATGGGCAAGACCCATGGGCAAAAAGGGCGACCCATACCCTGCCCGGCCTTCCCACTGGTACAGGTGAACTTACTGCTGCTCCAACTACGGGTGCCACGCCGGCTCCTCCAGCGGTCACCGCGGAATTTGCTGCACGCCACACTCTTGAACTATCAACAATGGCTTGCGCAGCCGATGCTGTGGGAGTGGCCTGTCTGGGCGGTGGTGGTAGTGGTTGTTGATTTTCCTGCTCTGCCCTCCACCGTGCTGAACTGGACTGAACATGCCTTGGGCTCTCTCCCTGTCGGCTCCTCGAGCGGCTATTGTAGGGTGTTCCATGAAGACCACTTCTGTTATCTAGATAATTGGCTTGCTGCACCACAGCTGTGCGTAACATATCAATTGCACGCCGAGTTTCCACTTCTTGACGTGAATTTCCCAACGGGATACGGTCGAGCGCTAAAGTTGTGGCGTACACATTATCCGTTGGGTTGTTGTAGTGACTCGGTGGCGTATGAAACCTGGGTGAAGGTGGTAGCATGGGTGTGTTGTTGCCCCCGGCTCCTCCGGTAGGCACTCGTGGTGACCCGGTTGGGACAGCGCCGGGTCTCGTTCCACCGGCTTCTCCGGCTCGTCCTGCTCCAGTTCCATAAGCAGGGATCTCCTGTATTGCCCTGACCGGCTGATCCTGCGGGGTGACAAACAAATTAGCCGGATCTAAAGTCTCACCTCTAAGGGGTAACCTTCTCTGATGCCTCCTGTTCTGCACCCGGGTCAAATCATTGTGGCGGTTCTCCAAGACGCTTGCATTGTGACGAAGGAGATTTTCTTGTTCATCCAACCGTTGTTGCCTGGCTGTCATCTGCTGCTTTTCTGCCTCGACATCCCGCCGTTGTTGCTCTAAGGCACGGCGTGCGGTGTCCAGCTCTCTGGCTCGCGCTGCAGTGTTCTCTGGTGTCACCACTACCGTAAGTGTTGTAGGATCCAACGCCAGATTATTGCTAAACAGGGTCGGGTTTGGTGGATTGGAGGTTCCTTCACCCGGGGCCCTATTCATCAGAAACCCGAACATGTTCATGTGGCGGGCAGCACCTTCACTCTCGCTGGTAACTGAGGCTGCTTCTCCATCGACCCGGGCCCGAGGCAGGTCTTGAATTACTGGTGGTTGTTGATAGTGTTGTTGCTGGGCCTGGGTCAATGCGGCGGTTGTTGCTGTGGTTGCTGCTGAGACCGAGGTCGGGTCAAGACTCGTCGCGGGCGCCGTGTAAACTGCAACCCGGCGGACCGGACCCGGGGTCGACTCGTATTCCTCTTCCTCGATGCCATATCCATAGCGATCTTCAAACAGAGGTAAGATGGACTCCGTATCTTCATCGATCTCGCCACGCGTGGTCCATGCTGGCTCCTCCAGCTGTTCCCCCTGCGTGTCAATTGCTAACTCGACCTCTGCCGTGCCTACTGACTCTTCCCCGTCCGATTGGACGATGGTGGCGGCTCCTGACACAGAATCCTACTCGCTCTCCTCCACGGTGGAACTCGCGGCGTGCACCATGCCTACGAAGACGTTGATCCGGCCGATCGGGATGACCTCGCCGGTTTCTAGCAGATCTGACTCCGGGTTCCACCCAAAATCGTCGACGATGCGCTCTCCTTGCACGTTGATGGTGACCTCGCCGATGGCAAGGTTCTGCATACCTCGCAGAGCTTCTCCCGTGATGAAGACACCTTTGGACGCGGGCCCCATGGTGGGCGCCAACTGTCGTGGTATTGTCACGACAGATGTTACCAGGGGGTAACTTAGGTTGGGGGACATGGCGACTCTGGTGTTCAGGAGTTGGTCTAGCTCTACGGGGACACATGATTTACCCAGGTTCAACCTCTCCATAGGAGATAAAGACCTACTTCCTGCTTGCTTGTATTGATGATCAAGATCTCGACAACCCGGGAACGATAAGTCGCCGGGTTACCAGTCTAGGGTTACAGGGGTATGATTGAGCTTCTCTTTGCTAGCTTCTAACTTATCAATCTATGACTCAGGAGCCGGTTTATATAGACTACCGGGTCTCCTGGTCGCTTACAAGGCAAGGTCGGGTTATCCCTGTACTCAGAGTCCTACTCTATCTTTTCTAGTCCTTCGTGCCCTCCAAGTCTTGGACTCCGTGACACGTACCAGCTCCGGGTCCTCTGGAACCTTCCTTGTGTAGGTCGGGTTACCGACAAGCTCTCTGGCCCATCTGTATAACCCGACCCACGGTGATGGTTAGCTGGCCTCGCCCGGCCTCTTGCCTAGCGGGTCATGCTTTCCTCTTCATGGGCCTACCGGGTTATAATCCCCCCAACAGCGTGTAAGCATCGCTCCCTTGTCGAAGGCACCATCATACCATCTCTCGCCCCTTCGCTCGGACTGATCCGGTGAAAACCCTAGATCTGGGTCTACATGATCAGATGATGACGACGTCCTACGCCATTCTCCCTCCTGAGAGTATCGAATTGGATCAGGGCTTGCTGGGAGGGCCAGTACGTGGTGTGGCGTGGCATCTACTGCGTCAACGATGACCAGTCTCAACACCATGGAGTATCGGGGTCTCGGCATTGGACGTGAGACGATGGAAGCTTGCAGATCGGATGTGTTGTTTGGCGTCGTGGCGACATCGACAACAGGCCTGCCAGGGTAATTGCGTTGATCCCTCCATAAGAGAAGATGGGTTGGCAAGAGAAAGAGGCAACGGCTTTTGAGTGTGCGCATGTGGTGTATGATGAGGGTTTGCTAGATCGATGTGTGCTCTTGGCTCGCCGTTGGAGGGCTTGGTTCAGACCGCCAGATTTAGATAATGTGCGTAGGTGTGTGAGGTCAGGGCACATGGCTTCGATCAGGTCCACCTCCTTCGGGAAGCTTGTAGGTGTAGCAACGTTTGTGTCTGAAAGGTGGCTTCCGGTTGATTCATATATTTCTTTTGTAGGTTTTGTGGTTTCTTCTTTATTAATAAAGGAAAAAAAGGCTTTGTGCATCATTTTAATGAAGAGGCTAGGGGTATAACATCCATTTCAGAAAAAAAAAGTGAGCTTGGGATCCACACCCACTTTTCGTCGATGACCCAACTATTTCCTAGCAACTTTTGTTTCGGATTCTGTTTGTGCACCACTTCTCTTTTAACTCTATTGTATGGAGTAGTTAACAAGGCAAACTCAACATTGTTATTTTCGTCAAATGTTTAGAAGAACAAACGCTATAATGTTCCATACATGGGAATAGATCGGAAAATAGATGCATTTTGTATTACAAAGATTAATATTTTGTGTTTGTACTTATCAAACTGGGCACTGTCTAGAAATTTGATCGGTCATGTTTGCAAAAAATTATGGTGCCTATCGGAAATGTTTTTAAAGACAAATTCCAATCATAGTTTTTGTTTCTAACTTTAGACAAAAGAAACCTACAAATTTCAGAATAGAAATAAGTATGGACAAACTGTTGCGCACGCGGCCAAGTGTGCTTATGTGTAGTATACGCTCGTGAATGTCACCACCAGTAACTGTACGAGATTAACGGATCGTCGGTTGTCCACGTACATTTGAAAAGATAAGTGATGGCACATGGTTTGGTGCGTGTATGCGTGTATATTCACTAGGATCAAGAAGAAGAAAAATCACGCATCGGAGAGCGAGGTCGAGGCGACGAGTGAAGGAGAGCCGTAGAGAGCAGGTAGGAGTAAAAGAAGGCCTCCGGTGTCAATATCGTCTCATCTCCCACTAGATTTCCTTTGGTAGCTGCAGCCTGCAGTGGAAGTTACCCACTGTCCACTAACCCCACGACCAATCACTCCCCCATCATTGGACGCCACAAGAGCCCAAACCGCAAGCAATCCGCCATTATACTAGTGCTCCTAGCAGGAGTAAAAACTCCACAAAATGATTCTAAAATACTGGTGCTAGCACTCTAGCTGCAGCGAAGGAGAAAAATACTCGGTTCTTGGTATTCTTCTCCCATCTCCCTCCCTCTCTCTTGTTTCGTGGAATTGTTGTCCCCGAGAGCTAGAAAAGGCCCGCCTTTTGGCTCCTTCCTTCTCCCGACCTGCTCTCCGAGAAAGCGAGCGAGCGGGCAAGCGAGAGAGAGAGATGGCGCGCGTGGAGAAGGTTGGCTGCTCCGGCGAAGAGGGGCTGGTGGAGGTGGTGGTCGGGGTGGACGCCAAGGGGGCGATAGAGTGCCGGATATGCCAGGAGGAGGGGGAGGAGGACGCCATGGACTCCCCTGCGCCTGCACTGGCACGCTCAAGGTGAACCCCTGTCTCCCTCCCTCTTTCTTTCTTTCTTCTGGTGGATGTTTCTTTTCTTTCTTGTTGAGGAACTCAAGTGCGGTGGCTGTAATAGTGAAGTGGAAATCTGATGATTCTTTGTTATGTTCTTCATTCATAGAGTTGGGCAGACTGTTAAGATGTTATTTCTTAGTTCCACACTGTTCTCTGATATTTCCTTCAATCAGCTTAGTCCGTGCTTTGCAGACTAATTGCGGTCCTCTGTTTTCCTTTCTTTCGTTTATTAATGTTGATGTTAGGTGCATCCTTCCTCCTTTTTAGCTGAAATTTGTCATGCTGCTCGGTACTGCTATCATCATGACCCTGTTTTGCTCAATTAGCTTTTCTGTTGTTGCTGTCTTCTATTGTGGTCACGGGACATCACTCCAGACTGGAATTTAGTGTGATTAGGAACAGTGAAAGCTCTGTTAAGCAACTCACGGACGATTTTTATGCACAGCGCAGCTCAGAAATCATACATGTTACAGGGTCCAAAATAGTGCCCGGCCCTTACGATCGAACGGATTCACATGAATGTGTTTTGCCTTTTTTTGATGACGAAATGCTCGATATCATACTGTTTTCTTGCATGAACAAACATTCGAGTTTCCAGTAGCTAGTCCATGTTTATCCATCCAATTATTGCTCCCTCTTTCCAGTTGTCACATAATTGAGCACGTGACCTGGGGGGATTATCCTTCTGGAGAAAAATGCTAATCGTTTGTTGCTGTAACTCGTTTCTGTTGGAGTGCAGTTCGCCCACAGGAAATGCATACAGAGATGGTGCAACAAGAAGGGGAACATTACATGTGAAATCTGCAACCAGGTCGGTTTCTGTTGCTCTGTTACAACTTACAAGAATACCGTCAAAGAGTACATTGCATTTCCAATTTCAGGCCAACTGCAGTGCACAGCACAAGAAAATAAAATGCTACTGGATTTTACCTTATTCTGTAATTCTCTATGGAGTCTTCTAGAGCTTATTTATGTTCCCCTTTACCTTCAGGTTTACTCCCCCAACTATGTCCTGCCTCCAAAAAAATGTTGTTCAGATGAAATGGCCATGGATCTTAGGTACTTACTGATACGATTCTTAATCCTTTGATGAAATTGCGGATATCAGCTATATTAGTATTTGGATTGAGGAATGCCATCCGTACCATCTCTGTCCGATGATTATAGCAGTACCATTGTTTTCCCCAATTTTTCCATAGCAATGCAGATGTTGCTACTCTGACTTCTGTATGTGCTTTATAAAAGTACATGTTCTGAAGTGATGACTGTTTGTTTATGACCAGACAAAGCTGGGTCGGAGAATCGATCCCCACGAATCCCATTTTCTGGCGATTGCCATCGCAGAGCAGCAGCTGCTGCACGCTGAATTTGATGACTGTGTCTCCTCAAATTCGAGCGGTGCCACATGCTGCCGGACTATTGCTTTAATTGTATGTCACCGAAACTTTTTCATAGTAAACCTATCTTTATTAGTGCTGCAGGATGAACAATAATGTTGATTTTTTCTGCAGTTGATGTTCCTTCTGCTTGTGCGTCATGTAGTCGTGATCGTGCGCGATGTTAGCATGCTACAGGATGCAACGGTGTTGTTCAGTGTGAGTTCAGATCACCTGCCTTGTTATCTTAGACTCTTATTATTTCGCATTTTTATGATATCGCAGTATGATGCTTTTTCAACTTGGTCTTCATCTGGCACTATACATGGGGACATTGAATATTTACTTCATTTCAGGCGACTCTTCAGTTCGCGGATTCTTTCTTCCATGTTATGTCATAGCACGGTCTTGCTATGCTTATCAACACCGTAGGCGAAGACAGGTATTACTTTCCTATCAATCTCTACAGTTGTAACCAATTTAGACAGACTATTCTTCTGCTATTTTTTTCTCCCGTTGCATTTACACATTTGCAATCTATGTCAAGATGGCGACAACTCAGCTTATCTAACCTGTACTCTCTACAGGTGTAGGGGCTTTACCTGAACCTGGAACCGAAGCGCCGTGTCGACCTCGGCACTAGATTCAGTTACCCACCAAGAGAGAAAGATGAAGCTTGCGAAGCGAAGCTTCCCTCGGCTTCTGCGGATCATGGAGAAAATGTAGGCGAGTTAGATGGATTGTGGATGGAGTAGCTACAACAGCACCCACCCGTCAAGCTCAACTGTACATATGAGAGCAATTTACAAGCTACAGATGCAAGTTGTCACCGTTTCCTTTCTTAATTAATGATCCCATTACCAAACGAGTAGGTCTATGTAAGTTGAAATCCGGCACCCAACATTTATGTCTCGAGGAACGCAGCCATTCTGGCGAATGATGATGATGACTGGCGAGCTCGTGTTTGGTTTGGCCAAGTTGGCTACCACAATTTGCCTTGCCAAATTGGTTGGAACGTCACAGAGTATGAATTGGCTTCGTGTTGGGTCCTATTTTGGATAGACCTTGGCTGGCAGCCGCTGTGGCAGGTAGGCCATGGGGGCTGTTTGGAGTTTGGACACGGGTGTTTCCTCTCTGAGTTTTGGTTCAGATTGAACTAATGTCAAAGTTTCAAAAAACATATTACTCCTACCCCTCAGCAACACAACCCCCACGTGTTAATCATCTTTGAATCTCTAGACGTGTGGCGACAAACAACCAGATTCTAAAAAAATGTACCAGCATAATTTTCAATCCTACCCTCCATAGCCTTCATTCAGGTAAAGGTCAGATACATAGGACCTTTCCATTTCAGACTGCCGATGTTCAGTGGTAGATCACAGTTCCAGCAGCCTGTGACCAACAAAAGGAAAATGCTTGCACATCATAGATAGCAGGCTGTCATATAAAAACAGTTTACACATGCTACCAGGTTTAGATACAGATCATTGGTGACCCTGATTTTGTTAAGTGTCAAAATACATATACGTTCTACAGGTCGAGGAATTTGTCACAATTAATTAGCTGTCCGATTTCGCTGGCTTCACCTTCTCTTTGAGGAACTGGCGAATATGCTCTCGCTTCCAGTTGTCGATCCTGCAAATTCAGTAGGTTTTTGTCAATGAACCCATGAAGTGAAAACACGGGGTTTTACCATGAATCGAGTATATTGAGCATATAGAAGGGGGCATCAAACTATATAAGAAACAGCACAAAATTCTATTTAGGAATAAAAAAGTGTGCTACTTCGAAAACAATGCAATTCTAGCAATGACCTAGTGTTTAAATCAACAGCAGTACCAGGGCACAGGCAAATCTAACATTCATTTGCCTACTGCATCAGCCATCAAATTATACTTCGAATTATGTCACGTGGGGAAAGAAGAAGGGTAGCAGACAACAGAACAGTAAGTGACACACAGTAAATCGTAATGGATTAAGCAAGAAGAGTTCTCTTTATTATCTTCATTGGAAAGAAGTTCAAGAATGCATGTTATTCTCCCCAGGTAACTAGCACTTGAATCTCGAGTTAAGTAGAACTTGCCTTATAGTCTCCTTCTGCTCACCCTTGTCGTCAAGCATTATGAGCTTTGGTGGAGAGCCATAAGCATACCGGGTTTCTACATAAGGGAAGTCATCTTTGTCCTCTTCAAGGAAGCCAACGACTTCTGGATAAAACACCAGCTTTCTCATGCATACCTCGATAATTGCGCCAGAGAATACGAGCTGCAATACCAAGCACCAGAAGATATTATATCAAGTCGAAGTACGCTGATATATCATATATTAAGTGCTCATTATCAGCCTTGAAAGAATCCTATAAGTGTAGTGCAGGATATATTTTCATGTGTGGCCATAAAAACATCGGGTAACATCCAAAAGAACAAGTTCATCTACAAATATCCAATCAAATAAGCTGCTATTTGGCACCTCTAACCACCAATTTAGCCTTGAATATATCTTAAAAGAAGAGAAAGCAAAAAATATATTAAAAAACACTTAACCATATAAGATCCTAGGATTATTTATACTGTAAATCAAGCAGCAGTCAGAAAATAATACAAATGCATTATAAATCCGAAAAAAAGACAACTGGTTCGGGTCGCAGTTTATGACATGTAAAAGCAGCTGTCACCTAGTCGGAATTCATGGAGCTTCATAGTTCATACCTTGCTGACAGAATCATCTGAATCCTCCGTGCAACATTTACGACACTCCTCCACTAGCTCTGCAACCATAAAACAAATATGTTGTAAGACTACTGGAACAAGAAGCATAATATAAAGAAAAATTAGTTCATCATTAGTTGCTACCCCAACAGACAGCAACTGACTCCTAACGCAACAACTGAACAAAAAAATTCAACCAAGACAAGCACTGAGCAAACTATATACAGTACAATTCTCCACATTAAATTACCTATTCAATCTAGATAGCTCCAGAATGCTCCAAGAAGAATTCAACAATGACAAAAATAAAAGAAGTTCCATAATCACACCGCCCTGGACTTTTTTTTAGATGTTACGGGATAAGAGTGACTCCCCCACATTTCAAGCACTACCTTGGTCGTGTGCATCAATCGATCGGGAGCTACACCTCCTTTATCTAAAGAATTTCAAACACCGCCCAGTTCTACAATTGCTGACAATCAACATGGAATGCGCAGAATGAGCTCTTAAATTCAGTCTCCCAACACCACAGGCCCCAAATTGACTACTCCCTCCGTTCCATAATGTAAGATGTTCTAGCTAGCTCACATGTTGGCTAGGTGCAAACCCAAATGAGTGTACATACACATTAAAACATGTCCACATACATTTAGATACATGTGAATGTGGACAAAAGCTAAAACATCTTATATTTAGAAACGGAGGGAGTACATCACAGATTTTGAGCTGGTTTCGAGCTCCATGACTAAAGGGTGAACTGCTTCCCAGATCATTTGAAGAAGTTATCATCATCAAAAAATCTCAAATCCACCGATTCTAATTCCAGGTCCACTAATCCTTCCTCACCACCATCGTAATTTGAGATCTCTTTGCAAAAGGGCATTGCTTTGTGGTCTAAAAATCCTTCATTCCCCACTGTAACTGGGCTTGTTAACGAGAGCCAAATTCCCGACTGCAACCGAGTACAGTTCACATCCCGGGTTTCACACTGCGAATCAGTCAGACTACGAGATGGAATTCACATCCGAATCACTCCTACGCCTTGCTCGTCCGAGATCGCAAATCACGCCATCACCACATGCCGAGTGGACAAAGGGAGATCCGGGTTGTGTACGCACCTTGTCCTTGACGAACTCGTTGAGCGCGTTGCAGTCGGAGCAGAGCGCGAGGCCGGTGAACCCCAGCTCCTCACAGTCCCTGGTCCCGAGCCGCTCGGCGCCGCTGCAGAGACGGAGCAGCACACCAGCGCCACGGCGACGGCCGCCGCGGAGGAAAGAGATCGAACCATCTCACTCGCCCCACCCGTCGACCGGCCAAGGGTTTGGAGATCGCGAGCACCACGTCGAGTACGAGGAGGAGGTCGACGACGACGACGACGACGACTAGCGGCAGTGGTCTCTCCGGTCCGGCTCCACCCCTCACTTTTTTTCCACTGTTTTCCGAAAGAGCCTCTGTACTGTAGAACCCCAAAGAGATGTCTCTCAATGGGCCCCCAATACGGCCCATAGCTTCATTCATGTAAGTATATGTTTTTTTTCCTGTGGAGATTTTCATCAGTAAACAAGTCACTTTACGATCCATATGATGGTCCGAACTCTCTCGCGCGCGCGCCTCGTCTCTCGTGATTTATTCTTTACGAATGTTGTAAATAAAAAAATTCCTCGCATTTGGAAATCTGCACGGTGTTCATAATCTAAATCAAGTTGTGCCTGACGCATGTTACTCGAAAAAAACATAAAGTATGAGGAGGCTACCGGCCGAGAGGGCACGCGGTTTACAGACACCGGTTTCTGCATCTCGCAGGTTTCATGAACCTGCAGATCCGTGGTTTTAAAATGCGGCCATGTCGGCTAACAATAGATTAGTGCTTTAGCTTTGTGCTTGATGATCGAGGTCAGGATCAGCTAGCGGAGGCTGATTTTGCAGCTTGTTTCTTCAGCCAGAACGGCTTTTGTAAATTGAAAACTCCAAGGGCCGTTTCCCTTTGGAAAACAGCTTGAAGGAGACACCGACCGAGCAGGTTGCGAGCTCAGACAGAATCCAGTGTTCGTGTGGTCATCGATATATAGCAGCCGCTGCTTTGACGGCAGGCAGGGCGTGACCGATGGTGTTGAGGACGCTGCCTGCATTTCTTGCGTCGTTTCCTGACGGTGGCGTTTCTGAAAACAACGTACAGTACGTGGTTCTGCCGAACCATCCGACAAGTTGAGCAGCGATGATGGATGAACAGTCTGCAAATACCTCAACGCTAATATCATGGCTCAGATTCCAGCCCTAAATATTAATGATGATGACATGCTTATCTGGAATCACACTCCTTCTGGTATCTTCTCCGCTAGAGTGCTGATCAAATTTTCAGCCCATCTTTTTATGGCCATAATGCAGGGAATACCTCCAAATTATAATTCAGAGCATTTGGAAAAACAGAAACATGTAGCCGCATGTGCAGGTTTTCGGTTGGCGTCTTTTGAGGAAAGCTATTCCAACTCGAGTCAGGGCCAAGGTTTTGGTTACCGGTCGGGACCAAAATTACTGTCCGGTAACCAGAGATCCCGAGCACCCTCGGGAAATGGTCATACAGGGCAATAAATCCCAGTTTTTTTGAAAATTTTAAATTTTAACGAAAACCTTCAATACATGTTCATATCGGTAACCAAAAATAAGAATTTTGAATTTCAAATTCGTCCGGTAACCGGTCGGGATTTTCCGGTAACCACGGTAATCGGCAATCCCGACCCCCTCGGAAATTTTTTTCTACCGGGAACCAAAACCTTTGTCAGGGCTGCAACGAGATATAAGCACATCGCTCACAAGTGCATTAGATGCTGCCTCCAAGAGCAAGATTTTCATTTTTTTTCCTCTTGTGAATTAGTTCAAGTGGTCTGGTTTGCTTTTCCCCTAGGTATTGAGAAGTTCGAGTGGCATATTTCCTGGTTTAGATTTCGTAATGGCATTTCTCCAACCGGTGAATTAAGCAACGGCATAGATCCAGTTAACCATTTAAAATTAGGCATGTCGGCTACGTGCTGACAACAGTAGATTAATAGTACCAATATTATTATGAGCTTTTCGCTTGGTGGGCTGAGGAAGAGCTAGCAGAGTCTGATTTTGCAGGTTGTTAAACTGAATAATACTACTTGAAGCGCCACTTTACTTGCAAAAACAAAAACAAATTGAGGAGGAGGGGACCTGTTGTAGTGTTGCATAGGATATACTCCGGCGGGCGAGCTCGGTACAGTTCTGTAGAGTACTACTGTAATTAACAGGAGCCGCTGTGGTTGGACTTGGACGACAGGACGCGATGGATGGCGCTAGTCGCAATGCGCTGCGTCGTCTCGCGAGGCAAAGCTGAAAACAACGTACGAAATTCCGCCGAACCATCCGGAGAAAGTTATGGCCGGCAGGCGGCGGCGATGGACGAACAGTATGGAAACACCGGCGGCGAGGCGACGAAGCAAGTCAATGCAGCGAGGTGTTTTGCTGTTCAGGCTCCGATGCTCCGCTGGGAAATTATGCACGTTGTTGCTGACGCTCCGCACGTGTCGCACACGACTTGTCCCCGGCTATGCCCGACGAGAGAAGGTTTTGGCCAACAAAGTCACCAAGGTTCCGTCCTTAACAGGGTGTTTCTTGCCAACAGAACTGCTCATGCATATGCAGCTGCGTTTGGCCGGCCGTGACCCTTTTACGAATTATTGTTTGGACTTTTGAGGCGTATTATACACTTTTTTTTTTGTTTTGGCGAAAGAGGCGTACGTATACGCTTGAATTTGACTGCATCCAAAGGATTGCAGGATTACGGAGACGAACAAACCAAGAGATCCTCTGAGGAAAAAAAAAGAGAAGACGATCGACCACCATTATACTGTAGCACCAATTGCTGGTTTGTTTCAAAAAGAAAAAAGGAAAAAAAAAGTTCACTTGCAAGTTGCAAGGTCGTTCAGCATATGTAGGCATCATTGCCATGGTAGAGCAATCACCGTAGGCCTCTTTTTTTTTACGAAACACGGTATAACGCAGACGCTTATATACACGTGCATGTAGGCCTCCTGACTGACCATGTGTGAGTGTACATACATTTTTCTCGTGGCAGATTGCGAGGCGACAACAAACGTGCTGGCGCGCTCGGTCGTATCTGAACCTGACGTGTGGGCCCAGCCGATGGACGGCTCAGCGAGGAGGCCCCAGCCCCTCGGCGGCTCCGTTGTTCCTCGGTCGCTGTCGGTGGGTATTCTTCGTTGGCTTCCTGTGGGGCCCCGTCGCTAGACGGCACGTCGGTCTATGCTGGTCTGGCTGGACCCCGGCTCCGAGCTGGACGTTGGTGTCTTCGTGCCGTACTTTGGGTTAGGTGCATCTTATTTTCTTCTTTCTGAGATTAGTTAACGAGTTAAGCGTGCTGCACGGTGACCGTGAAGCGAATGAGATGGGCTGTTTCAATCTGTTCACTGTTTCGTCACCTTGAAACTGCCAAGATTTGTTGAACCTTAGTATAAGAACATAAGATGCTTTAGATAATATTACAAATGCGAACAATATACGGATGTACATATAGACGTATTTTCGTGCGTAGATTCACTCGTTTTTCTCCGTATGTAGTTCGTGTTGGAATACCTAAATTATCTTCTATTATTATGATACAGAGGGAGTACACGTTATCGAGTTAATCATGGGCTGTTCAAAGAACATAAACGAAATGAAAAAAATGGTGATAATAAAGCCCTTTATCTAAAAAAATGTGAACCGCCAACCAACACATGTTTGACATGATCATTGCGTGACTCGTTTTTCCTGTTGGACCTCTTATGTTGTGAAATCGGAGCTGCTACGGGCGTACGATGACGTGTGTAGGGCGGTCTGGTCACAAAGATCTTCGTTGGCACGGTCCTGCACATTCCCTCTCCAAAGCCCATTAGAATGGGAGCTGCCAGTCTGCCGCGCGAAGAGTGATGACGGTGGGCATAGCTTGGTGTGAGCTTCACGAGGCCGTTTTGGTCAGACCCAGTGAAATTGGAGTCGTTGAAGAGTGATGACGACAAAACTGATGGAGTGATGGACAACATGACGACAACACTTATTTTCGGTGGTGTGTGCAACTTGGGTTGTTAGCTACGGTGGTTGTGTGTGCCCACGCGACGGTCGTCTCCCATGACGATCGACGTTGGTGTCTGTTCCGATTTTCGTCGATTTTTCGCTAATTGTCTGCCTAGTAATTTCTTCTTAATTAATGAAAATGGCAAGTATATTATATATTCTCGTTTCAAAAAATAAACATCAATATAATATGAATTGCATAACACAAAAAAAATCTCATGACCTATAACAGAACCGGAGGGAGTAAGTAACTTAGTAAATATAAGGCCCGCCGATTTTCCATCCTAGCTTTGATGATATTTTCCGAAGGGAGTATATGCAATAAAATTATAAAAAATATATCGTTGGATGCATATTTGAAATAACCTTATGACAATATAATATATGTGACAAGCAAATCATGTTTTGTTAATAAATTTTATGGTCAAAATTAGTCTCAAACTTTGAGAGGCCTTATAAACCCTAGCGGACACCCTAGCTAGGTCGAAATGCCAAACGATAGTACACCCACCTGAGAGTATTCGATTCCTAAACATCGAAGTGAATGTAGTAAAAAAAGAATGAGCCTATTTTTGGACGAGCTTATCCACACATCGATATTTCAGAGTTGGTTGGTTAAGAAAAATTTACACATGTTCTTAATCCATGAACTTTGTATCAACGGTTTTGAGTCTTGGCTTCTCTCTTAGTAAAAAAGTTGCGCTTGTTCTCTTGGCTTCTCCCTTATCCATAACAGCAAAAAAAAAACCTATTTTAGGGACGGTTAATCTCTCTCTCCGTTTCTCCCTTATCCATGTCATCAACAGCAAAAAAAAAAAATGTTGCACCGAACATTTGTTAGCAATGCGTACTTCAATTCCCTATTTGCCTTGGAGAGAAAGAAAATTATTGCTAAAGATATCGTAGAAGATCTGAAATTGCACACGCCATTCTATTTCAGATAAAGAATCATATCCAAGTTTTTTAGAGAAGAAAAGATCATATCCAAGTTTTAACAAGGCAAAGCTCCCTAATTTAACGGGCCAAGATTACACCGTGACCAACAACCCCGATCCCCTTCCCGTCTACTGTCATCTCCCTCTATATAAGCCGGCCGCCTGGCCACCTCACCAAGAAAATCCCATTCCCCACACGCGCACACATCGCCGCCCCCGTTCATCTCTCCCCCTCCGTCCTTCCTTGTGTTGCCCGTGCGCGCTCGCTACTCTCGGTTGTGAAAAAATGGCGGGAGGGGGCGAGCTGGTGGTCAGCTTCGGGGAGATGCTGATAGACTTCGTGCCCACGGTGTCGGGGGTGTCGCTGGCGGAGGCGCCGGCCTTCGTCAAGGCGCCCGGCGGCGCGCCCGCCAACGTCGCCATCGCCGTCGCGCGCCTCGGCGGCTCCGCCGCCTTCGCGGGGAAGCTCGGCGACGACGAGTTCGGCAGGATGCTCGCCGCCATCCTCCGCGAGAACGGCGTCGACGACTCCGCCGTCGTCTTCGACGCCGGCGCGCGCACCGCGCTCGCCTTCGTCACCCTGCGCGCCGACGGGGAGCGCGAGTTCATGTTCTACCGCAACCCCAGCGCCGACATGCTCCTCACCGCCGACGAGCTCAACGTCGACCTCCTCAAGAGGGTAAGCGGATCCTTATTATGATCTCATCAGTCATCATACCGTTTCCCACCGGCTCAAGCTGTTGTTTATCTGCGTGATCTGGTCGATCCCATCGAGTACATAGCGGAATCTGCGGCTTGGATCTGGGGACGCCAGCAGCGCTGGGTTTCCTGTAGTGCTGGTTTGGTGCGCATTAGGTGGCGGCGGCTGGGATTTTCCTTGTCCTGTTCCTCTTTGGTTCCTGCACCAAATAAAGCGTGTCCTTTTCGCTTCGTGTAATTCGGGGTGATTGGGTGGCTGAATCTTCCCTGGAATCCAGATACTCCTTGGCAAATGAGGCGCCTTTGGTGCCCCTCTTGGTCCGATCTGGTTGTGCGTTCTAGATTGCTACTTGTTCTTTTCCTGGATCTGATCATCTGGCATCTGTGGTTCATCCTAGTAACATGCATAAAATTAGGGGAGACAAGATAGCTAATCTAGGGAGAGCTGTTATGGAATAAGACAAATTTGGGATTGTTGGATCCACCGCCATCAGCCGGCCAAGTAGAAATACTATAGCTCGTGTCATGTGCAATAGTGTCCAGTGGCAAGTTTGTTTCATTGTGATGCACAATAATTGAAAGTGTCAACTGGATCACTTATTGCCATGGTTAATAAATCTTTTGACAAATTGTTTGCATGTTTGGTGTTTGCTACTGTGAGACTTAAGGCAGAACAGTTCATGCCAGAAGAGCTCGGTTGATATGAAAATTTGGCTCCTTTTTGTACCTCTGCATGTATAATAAAATTATGATCCAGAAATACCACATATCAGATGCTTCTAGATGGTTCAACTATTCATGGTTAGATTTGTGCCTCTTCCTGTCGATTTATTGTGAAGTTGCTGAACTGCACTGGTTTATATGTTTGAGGGAAAATGTCTCACAATTTATATTGTACTCAGGCTGCCGTCTTCCACTATGGATCAATAAGTTTGATTACTGAGCCTTGCCGGTCGGCACATCTGCGTGCCATGGAGATTGCCAAGGAGGCTGGTGCGCTTCTCTCCTACGACCCGAACCTGAGGGAGGCATTGTGGCCATCCCTCGAGGAGGCTCGCACCAAGATCCTGAGTATATGGGACCAGGCAGACATTGTCAAGGTCAGTGAAGTCGAGGTTGAGTTCTTGACTGGCATCGACTCAGTGGAGGATGATATTGTCCTGAAGCTGTGGCGCCCTAACTTTAAGCTCATGCTGGTCACAATTGGAGATCAAGGATGCAAGTACTATGCCAGGGTATGCTTCAGAATCTTTTACAAGCTATTGTTTTGTGCAAGTTGCTGACTGTACTCCCTTTATTCAAATCAATACTTCATTGGGTTATGGCTTTTGCCAAGTATGCCTTCAAAATGAAGTCTTGGTCCTGAAGCTGTAATCGTGACTTACAATTTGTTATATTTGATGATTATAGGATTTCCGTGGAGTTGTCTCATCGTACAAAGTACAGCAAGTTGATACAACCGGTGCTGGTGACGCTTTTGTTGGTGCTCTGCTCCGAAAAATTGTCCAAGATCCATCATCGTTGCAAGTGAGTTGCCCATGAACATTTCCTTCAGCATTACTATGCCGCAGAATTTGGCAGTTCACTAATTTGATATCTTCTGACCGGTGCAGGATCAGAAAAAGCTCGAGGAGACGCTAAAATTTGCCAACGCATGTGGAGCAATCACCACCTTAACGAAAGGGGCAATCCCTTCACTGCCCACGGAAACTGCGGTCTTGCGGCTGATGGAGAATGCATAGATGGTTATGATCTTGCTAGTGAATTCTGCAAATTGTATTGTAAGCTGATCTGGACCAGGAGCAAGGTGTACTCCAAAGATATCTCTGCTTTTATGTTTGCCCTACCTCCCTTTCTGAAAGGGGTTTTTGTTTTGGAATTCTAATTTTAATAAGCAGATCCTTCAATGTCACTGTGTCGTTTATGTGATTAAGTAACCAGTCCTTAATGGTAGTAGTATTCCTTTTTCCCATGGTCTGTGACCTTATTTGGGGGTTCCAACTGTATTGCGAATATGTAATATTGCCCCTAAGGTGGTTTCTCTTGTCCATTTTTCACAATTAAATACATGTACAAGTAGAATGCTGTTCTGGAACATACCGATTGGTACACATCAGAAGTTCCTGGTCCATGGATTCTGCTGAACGGTTATATCACTTTTAAATTTATGAGCTTCTCTTTTGGATGTGGAATGGAGAGAACTTGAGTTCATCTGTATTCTTGTGTGATGTTGCCTGAAATGACATGTTGCCGAGGAATATGTGCTGCATCTGCTAGGCTGTTTCGTATGACTCTGCTTTCAACTTTGAGTTCGGAGAAGGTGTATCTCCCTTTGCACTTAACAATAAAAAAAATTATGTAAACTTTCAACTTTTGAGTAGCAATAAAGGGACCAAGAAAGTTGCAAAGACCCTTAAACAGCACGTGAAGAGACTCTAATAGACGAGTAAGCTGCTGTGACTTAAATTATAGCTGTTGGTTGATTGAAGCATCATGTTGTCTTTCACGGTCATACCACTTTTCAGGTATTTATTTTTTAACGAAAAAGAAATACGTCTATTTATTTGTTGATGTTACTTCATTGAACGTAGGATAATTCAAAACGGAGGGTGGAGCATAGAAAAGAAGTTGACAACTTGAAAGATAGGAGTAATAAACAACAAATACACAATCGAACTTAACATTCTCTAGCTCGTCCACTCGCTCCATAATCAAAGATTTGCCGCCTTCTTCATAACGCCGCACACACGCAAAATAAACATATCTGAAAATTGTCGCTGTCAGACGACGATCAGCAGGAAATAACAACAAAACCACAAGAGAGAAAAATACAGACCAAAACAACAGGATGTGTCTCTGTTTCCCCATGCTTCCATCATGCATCGGTAACCGTGCGCATAGCTTTCAGCGACGCATCTCGTCAGCAGAAATCGGCGTCTCTTTCTGCAGTTCCCTATCTAGCCATGCCGCATCCGGTTCTTCCTTCCGGTGACAGGGCGAGCTCGCAGCGTTTTGCGGCAAGGCATAGGTGTTTGCCTACATAGCGGTGTGGTGTCGAACATACTGTGGCTACCCGTGAGCACCAGAGGAATTGTGGCACCGTGACTCTGCATTTCTGCGAAAGAAACCAACGTAATATTGGGGGTTGAAACTGGATTTGTGGTAACGCCCCCTATGCTGGTTTATGGTCTCGATTTTTGACGACCAACCACATGTACGATGCTGTATATATGTGGTCATACCAAGTGTCAAAAGTATTCTGATGCCGAGGTAAGTGATATTCAGTTGTGGTGGATGAGATGGGAGTCAGTTGTACTCAGCCATATCGATCAGTGAATCTTGGTCCACAAATTCTGTTCAACGGCCGTATCGATCTCCCTTTCATTTATGAGCATGTCGGTAGGACGAACTCAAAAAAAAATGCAACACTGAAATCGTGCCGAGACATTAACACTATTATGACTTTATGAGTCATAGTCACTTAGTACAATAGAAATACAAACATCTTTCAATATAAGTAAAATCTAAAAACATACCAATGACAAATCTCTATTTTTTCTGAAAACCTTCCATAATTTTCTTGATAAAGAATTTTGAATATCTCACGCTCGATTTAACACATCATCAAATTACCAAATCTCTATCAGACGAGCAAGATTATTCACATCGAATCAGTGCATAATCGACCTTACTAATGGCCGGCTTTGTGGCACCTGATGTTCCTTCGAGCTGTATGTGTGCTGGTGTTTCTCCACAGGGACTTGGTATTTGGATGAGGAATCGTCAGTGCATAATCGACCTTATTACTAATCGAGATGGAATATTGAACAGGTGGAGTATTGGATCGTGTGACTTGCTCTGTCAGATAAATTGCATTCCATGGTTTCAGATAGGTGGCCACAGAGGCCAACACAATCCACTGAAACTGAGCTCAGTACCGTACTTTGCTTGAACTACGATCCAGCAATAATTATGTGCTCGACTCTGCAGGCTGATAGCATATGGTCTAGATCGAGGAGGTAAACGGTGCTTTGATTTTACCCCCAATTTTCCGCTCACAATAGAGTATTTTATTTTGAAATGAATTTGTTTGGATCAGGAATGGACACTTGTTGAGAGAAGATCATGCTGCTCCCACGGGCGACCTCTATTTCGACGAATACAGTGTTGTGAACTTAGGTTTGTTCTTTTCTGTGATATTCGATTTCTCGATACTATTTTGGTAATATTCTCTGATGTTACTAACCATCCTAATACTCAACAGACCAAAGATACTTAAGCACGTGACCCCGTATGCTTGGTAATATGTAGACATGACGCGGAACTTCTTCCGGTAAAAAATCAGTAGCGGGACATGGATGTCCATATTTATTACTCCAGTTACACGAATTGATTTGAGAGAACATGTTGTTCCCTTAAACAGTTCCTTTTACTTTGTGGTACACAAAAAAATCCGGAGGCAAGACATATCGGTATCCATGTTAAGCAACACATGATCACAATAACTTGTTATCCTCGTCACCGGTTTGTTATTATTTCTTGTTTTTGTATTATCCCCGTGATCACATCACGCCGTGGCTAGACATGATGTAATGCCGAGTGGGCTTTGATAGTATCTCTCCATCACCGGAGAAGCAAATCTCGACTCGAACTAATCAAGTCTTATAAATGCTTTTCCGATATACCTAAAAATTGCCTTATGATCACCCCATGAGCTAGTCTTAGAGGAAAGATTAGGGCACAATTTGCGTTTATGTTTCCACACATGCATATGAGTTCTACTCTGAATCTCACATTTAAGAACTATAGCAATTATGAGCATGGAGATAAATAATAACATTTATTTTGCCTCTAGGGCATATCTCTAACACAAGGCATATGACGAGAGATTACGCGGTCACCATTTCGGTCGCTGTGGTCAAGACCCCGAAATCTGACGATATGGTCGTCTTGCTTCGGTGGAAATGGAATGACGTTATCTGCTGGTGTTTCCTATGTGGAGGCCTGTTGTAGGCTTTTTTACGCATGAACCATTTTTTACCTGGCGCTGGCAAGTGTTGTAGGTTTGCTCAGAAACATGGGCAGATCTAATGTCGAACAAAAGAGTAAGGGACATATACTCCTCTTTATAATATTAGGTACATATTTATACTAAACATCTATACCTTTCGTTTCAATATATACTCTAAAAAATGTATGTTCTTTCTAAATACAATATTAGATGGTAACTTTTCTATTATTTGTATCAAAACTAGTTATGTAACTATGCTACTAGATATCAGGATAAAACATGGTTTCTCATACATAGAAATACTTGTTTTATTAAACGAAACTATTATTTCACATACCAAACACTAGCTCATCGGTTAGCTATTTATCACACACATAAGATCCAATTATTTCTAACTCGCATATAAGACCATATGATCTAAACATGAGACTCGTGTGAGTATAAAATGAGTTGCAAAGATCCTGACAAGAAACTACCAATGTTAACCGGGATTAGAGTATTTCTAAGTCACCGCTAAGACTAGACAAGAGACTCGTGCACGTACAAAATAAGTTGGGAAGGCCTTGATACGACTATAAATATTGACTTCCCCGCAAAAAAAAGACTATCAATATCGAGTAAGAAATAACTATTTTAAGTTGCCTAATCTATACTCAGTTTGTTCAGTTATTATTATAGATGTGTGTATATTATACAATCTCCTATTAAACTGACATTCCTGAATACCGATACTAAAAAAAACAAAATGGTACTCTTCCACAAAGATTTGAAGTGTATTTATAAGTGTTCGTGTCTACCTTTATATTTAAATACCTTGGCAAAAGAATTAAAATTTAAGATTCTTAACAAATATCTTGATAGAAATTTCTGGCTTGACATCAACAAGTGGTCTGTCTTCGAAACAATGCGCCCAGACATTCTCGTTGTCACTTATTTCTTGTCAAATAGGGTTTTAATGTCCTTCCCGTTTCGGTACTAATTCTAGCAAGTGTGCTTTAAGTGTATCTTTCCATTCTAAGATTATTTTGATGATCAGTGACATAGGATTGAGCGACAAATACATAAATCAAGTACTTACGAAGGAAGATAAACCCTCTTTCGCGAAAGGTTAAAAAAAGAGGACAATTCGACGAAAGTTGCTGAGTCATATGTAGTGATTTTCTAGGGAGGGAAGATTTTTGGCTCCCGAGATCCAATGCTTCTTTGATTTAAAGGAAAAACATATTTACAAGTTTCTTAAAATCTGAAGAAAAAACCCTCATGTTGTTAATAACGTATCTCACGAACGTGTGAAATCTTAATTTGAAATACTTTATATTCTGAGGTACACAAAAAAAATACAAATATGTGGATATGAGTATATACATTTTTAAATATCCAACACAGATTTTGGCATTTGTGTGTAGCCCATATTACAAAGAATTTTGCATATTTGTGGAATGCATCATTGGCTACATCTAGTTTTTATTGAAACATATAAATATGACTTTTGAATTTTTAAATAAAAGGGCGCACGTGGGTTACCGGTAGGCTACATGACTTTTTGTTTGCTAGGCTATATATGCTGGACTGCTTTGTTTTTTTTTCTTTTGAGATATTTCTAAAAGATATAACTCCTTTCCACTTTACTAATTTAATATGTAGATTTGACTGCAATAAAAGAAAACAAAGTTGCAAAGACCTTAAATAACCCATGAACTGATATCATGATTTCATACATGGCACAACAGCAAGCAATAAACTGCTTTAACAACAAAAAAGAAGAAGATACATTTGCTTCTACAACCTGAAGTTTTGCTTCTTCGGTATTATATATTTTTCTCTGATTGCTTAATGTCTCGTATTTTCGGGTATCATCTTTTGGATAATGGCCGTTTACTTTTTTTTGCCGAGCGCTCGGATTTGACACATGGCAAAGACTTTTCCGAGCACCCCGACGAACGACACTCGGCAAAGAACCCTTTGCGGTCGGTCCTATGCCGACCTGGTTTGCCAATAGGGGCTTTTGGCTTTTAACTCGACATTGTTATATGATGATATAAACCAAAAGCCAAAAGCCGAAAACACCTACTAAAATAGGTGCTTTTGTAGTTTTGTGGCTTATACGGCAAAAGCCAAAGGTCAAATTTAAACCCAAACAAACATGGCCATAGCCTAATCATTTGATGCCATGGCTTTGTGCTCGTGTTGAAACATGTACTTATTCATCAATGAGCTACTTCAACGCACGGTGCTATTGAAAAATAACATAGCTGCGTGCTACACAAGTTGACAACGTAAAACACACGAATAAAGAATGAACATGCAATTGAACTCGACATTCTCCAGCTCGTTCATTCATTCTATGTAAATAGATCTGCTAGATTTTTTAGGGGAGCACTGTCAACATCCATGCTAATATTGCCCCGTCGTCATAACACACATACGTACCACAAATACTCCCTCCGTTCTAAATTAGATGATTTTTTTGTCTAAATGTAGATGTATCTATAGTTGTAACATGTCTAAATACATTCACATATGGGCAAATGTGAGTCATCTAATTTGAAACGGAGGAAGTATAAAACACTCTGAAAATTGTCCCTATCACGATTGCAAACAGTGACAACAACTATTAAAACAACTTAATTAGGCCTAGTTTCCCCGTGCTCCTTCACGCATCGGCATCAAGAATTGGAAGCGAAGTGCTCTTACTTGTCAGTGTTCTCCTGGAAGGCACCCTAATCTGTATCGAACCAATGATTTCTCTTCGTCCAAGCTATCTGCGCCAGACAACGAGTGGCAGACTGGCAGCTCCCCGGTTGCGGATGCTCGCCGTCGCCGATGTGAGCCAAAAACTAGTCCTCTCGTCGTGACGTGGGCGAGTAGTACGACCGCTCACGTATTATTCTACGGCGAGAGAGACTTGTACGAGTTCCATTCAGTACTGTACTGTAGCGGTGTGTCTGACGCTGGTAAGTGAAAACCTGCGTGCGTTCATAGGTGTGAGTGCATGCACGCTGTGTGCGTCTGCGTTGTTGTAATGTGTTTGGCAGAAAAAAAAAGATACGGTGGCAAGCAGAAGCAGGAAATAATCAATCGAGAACCTGCCTGTGATAAGATGGTTAGGAGTGTGGTTGTACCCCAGCCTAACAGAGTTCAAATCCCCGTGTAAGATTGAATAGAACTATTGTTTCATTGATTCAATTGTTGCTGCGTACAAGGTCTTATATAGGTGGATTACAAACCGACTATACTAAGAGATACAAACCGACTAGGCTACGTAAACTTGAGGTGTAAGTAATACTCTAACATCCCCCGCAGTATCAACGGGAGGCTCGACGACGTTGAGACTGAATCGAATATCAGTAAATGGTGTAGGTGCAAGCCCCTTAGTGAAATGTCGGCGAACTGTGCTGTTGTAGGAACATGAAGAACTCGTACTTGGCCCAAAGCAACTTTCTCCCGAACAAAATGAATGTCGATCTCAATGTGCTTGGTGCGTCGATGCTGCACTGGATTGCCTGACATATATACTGCAGAAATATTATCGCAATAAACCACTGTTGATTGATGAATAGGTCGATGAAGCTCCTCAAGTAATTGGCGCAACCAAACTGTTCAGCAACTGCATGGGCAACAGCCCGGTACTCCGCCTCAGCAGACGAGCGAGAGACCGTAAACTGTCGCTTCGAAGACCAAGAAATAAGATTGTTACCAAGATAAACACAGTATCCTGAAGTGGATCGACGAGTGTCTGGACAACCAGCCCAGTCAGCATCCGAATACGCTGTCAAGGATGCAGGTGATGATAAATTGATGTGGAGACCGTGATCAATTGTGCCTTTGACATAACGAAGAATGCGTTTGACATGATTATAGTGTGGGACACGAGGATCATGCATAAAAAGACAGGCTTGTTGCACAGCATAGGATAGTTCAGGACGAGTAAGAGTGAGATATTGAAGAGCGCCGGTTAGACTACGATATAGAGTGGGATCAGAATAGACTTCACCATCAGAGGAGAGTTTCGAGGTGGTATCTACAGGAGTGCGAGAAGGTTGACAATCTAACATACCTGCCTTGTTTAGGAGATCAACAGAATACTGACGCTGAGAAAGAAAGAGACCGTTATTATCACGTGTGACGGCGATTCCCAAAAAATGATGAAGAGAACCAAGATCAGTCATATAAAATTCGTGTTGGAGAAGAGAGATAATGTGTTGAAGAAAATCAGAAGAGGAAGCTGTAAGAACAATGTCATCTACATAGAGAAGAAGATAGGCAACTTGATGATTAGAGTGATAAACAAAGAGAGAATAATCTGAACGAGAGGGAGAAAAACCTATTGTTTGAATGAAGGTAGAGAATCGTTGAAACCATGCACGAGGAGCTTGTTTGAGGCCATAGAGAGATTTTTGGAGGAGACAAACATGATTGGGAGATGTAGAATCTTCAAACCCTAATGGTTGTTGACAATACACAGTTTCACTAAGAGAGCCGTGAAGAAAAGCATTTTTAACGTCTAGTTGATGAATTGGCCAGTTAGAGGACACCGCAATGCTAAGAATAGTACGAATAGTGCTAGGTTTAACTACAGGAGAGAAAGTTTCATCATAGTCTATACCTTGTTGTTGAGAGAAACCACGACATACCCAACGAGCTTTATACCTAGAGAGACTACCATCGGAGTGAAACTTTTGTCGGAAGACCCATTTACCAGAAACAACATTCGCATTGGGAGGACGTGGAACTAGCTGCCAGGTGTTGTTAGAGAGAAGAGCAAGATGCTCCTCACGCATTGCAGCAGCCCAGTTAGGATCTAGAAGAGCAGACTTGTAAGATTTAGGGAGAGGAGAGAGATTAGCGGTGACATGCAAATTAAGCTTTTGAATTGGTTGAGAAAAACCAGATTTTGCGCGTGTGCGCATAGTATGCTTATTACTTGGTGGAGGAACAAGGACAGCACGTGGTGGGGGAGCAAGTGGGGATGGCGAGGATGAGGTGTCCGGCGCAGCGGAGGGTGCGGACACGGGTGTGTGCTGCCGCGAGTCTGCCGTGGCAGAGAATTCTTGTGTTTGTTCTGCCGTGGCAGAGAATTCTGGTGTTTGTTCTGCCGTGGCAGGGTGAGCGGGTGGAACGTCTGAAGATGGAGGTGCAGTGGTGTGTGAAAAACGGAAATTTGTTTTGGGAAGGAGATGATTGGGATGCTAAGGTGGGACGGCTGTCTGGGATCGAGCGAGTAGAGAAGGGAAACACCGTTTCATCGAAAGTGACATGACGAGAAATATGCACACGACCGGAGAGAATATCAAAACACCTATAGCCTTTATGTTCATCGGAATATCCTAAGAAGACACATGGAATAGATCTTGGGGAAAGTTTATTAATCGATGTAGCATAAACATTGGGAAAACAAAGACAACCAAAAACTCGGAGCTCAGAGTAGTTAGGATGAGAAAGAAAAAGAGAGAAAAAGGGTGTTGTTTTAGGATTGACACTTGATGGGCGTATATTCAGTAAATAAGTGGCAGTGCGTAGTGCTTCGGCCCAAAATTTGGATGGCATGGATGATTGAATAAGAAGTGTTCGAATAATATCATTGATTGTGCGGAGAGAGCGTTCAGCTTTGCCATTTTGTGGTGATGTGTATGGGCAGGAAAAACGGAGTAGAATGCCATGTTGGAGAAAAAAGTTTCGATTTGCAAGATTGTTAAATTCTGTACCATTATCACATTGTATAAATCTGATGGGAAGAAAAAAATGAGTTGCAACATAGCGTTGAAAGTTAATAAAAATGGTGTGCACATCAGATTTGTTTCTTAGTGGAAAAGTCCATATAAAATGTGTGAAATCATCCAATATAACGAGATAATATTTGAAACCAGAAACACTTAAAGTTGGAGAGGTCCACAAATCACAATGTAGAAGTTCAAAAGGGAACGTACTAAAGGAGCTAGAAGAGCTAAAGGGTAGCCTAACATGTTTTCCTTGTTGACATGACTCACAAAGTGATGAATTATGAGGATCTTTAGTACAAGGGATGGAGAAATCACTAAGCAAAGATGACAACGTGGCACTATTGGGATGACCTAAACGCCGATGCCAAAGATCCACCGTGGCGAGCATGGAAGATGGAGGCGCAGCAGCGGGAGCACCGTGGATGGAGTAGAGGTCGCCGGAACTATCGAATCGTGCGATCTCCGTCTTGGTTTGGAAATCCTTCACAGACAAGCCAAAAGGGTCAAACTCGACAGAAACATGATTGTCAGTGGTAAAACGACGAACGGAGATTAAATTTTTGATAAGGGCGGGTGCAACTAAGACATCACGAAGGAGGAGTGGTTTGGTGGTGGATGAAATTTGAGTGTGACCAACACATGAAATTGGAGTGGAGGAACCATCACCAAGTGTAATTGAGGAAAAATAAGATGGAGTGCATTTTGACAGCATATTATTGGATGAAGACATATGACTAGATGCACCAGAATCAAAGATCCAAGCAGTACCTGTATTACCTTGTGCAGCAAAATTATTCATGGCCTGAAGAAACGCAGCTTGATCCCAACTCGGAGCGGGGGCGGGTGACGGTGCTGTTGGCGGTGCAGGCGCTGGCGCAGATGGTGTTGCCGCATACGTGGGGTACTGCATCGGTGGGTAGTAGGCTCCTGGATCAGCATGGTAGAGTGGCATCGACATCGGGGCACCGTATTGGATCGGCGAGGCAGCAGCAAAAGGAACGGGACTTGGAGCTGCGTAGTAGGCTTGAGCGGGTGGACGAACGCCGAGGAATCCAGGAGTGCCTGTGTGTGGCCGCATCCCTGGTTGCCACGCGCCGGAGTAGGCAGGAGGGGCGCCGGCGGGAGAGGGTGCAGTCCACGGCATAGACCAGGCCTGGACGAGGCCCGTCCACGGATCATGAGGAGGACGCCACGCTGGAGGAGCCGGTGTTGATGTCGAGGCACCAGTAGGAGGAGCTGGAGGCGGTGCTGCAGGCCGAGGCGGCGGACCGGGCCGCGGGGGAAAGTACATGGGGTTCTTCCCGCGGTAGTTGGGACTCGGGCGCCACCCAGGAGGAGGTTGCACAGGGGGCGTTGGCGCTGCCGCGGCAGGAGGTGGTGGCGGCCGTGGTGAGGCGGTGAAGACGTGGGGCCGCGCCTCTTTGCGTGCGAGCGCATCGGCGGCGCATTGAAGGAGGGAGCGCACCTCGGCGAAGGAGGGATGGGGCCACATGAGAGGGATGAAGGCAGCTTGCGTCTTGAACTCATCACCGAGCCCTTGGAGAAGGATATTGATGAGCTGGCGATCTCCCACGGGATCACCCAGCTCACGGAGCTCGTCGGCCATCATCTGGAGCCGTTGGCAGTAGACGCTGAGGGAGGAGGCCCCCTGGACAGTGTTGCGAATCTCGGTGTTGAGGTTGTTGATTCGAGCATCGACGTTGTCCTGGAAAAGACGGCGAAGGGCAGCCCATAGCGTGGTGCAGTGGAGGCCTCCCGGAAGACGAGGTTGAAGATCTCGGTGGACACCCGCGAGTAGATCCATTGGATGATGGCGAGATCGTCTTTGACCCAGCGGGGATCATCGGGGCGCGGAGTCGGCGGCGACGTGGGCGCGCAAGTTGCAGCGGCCAAGGTGGACGTCGAAAAGATGACACCAATGGTAGTAGTTGTGGGCTGCTAGGTCTAAGGTGATTGGGATAAGAGATGTAACATCTGAAATTGTGTCGCAAAGGAGATTGGAGTGGCCATTGTAGGGTTTAGGGCTAGAGAGGAGGAAGATGATGTGTTGAGGGCGGCTTTGGAGGCGGCCAGAGCGGCGCGCCACTCGAAGTAGCCGGGCGGCGGCGGCGGCGGTGTTGGGGTAGTCATGCCCTAGGATCGTAAGTCTGATACCATGTAAGATTGAATAGAACTATTGTTTTATTGATTCAATTGTTGCTGCGTACAAGGCCTTATATCGGTGGATTACAAACCGACTATACTAAGAGATACAAACCGACTAGGCTAAGTAAACTTGAGGTGCAAGTAATACTCTAACACCCCGATTAGACATTGGTGTTTCTCGTTTAGACGGAATATTCTTCAGTGAGAGGCGACGTTCCCGTCGACAGCGAGGCACCTGCGGTGACTTCGTCAATCTCAAAATCCGACCGTCGGCTCAGTCTTTCGAAGGTTCTCATAGGGGTAGGGTGTGCGTGCGTGCGTCCATAGGATGAATGTGTGCACGTGTAGCGTTGTACCGTGTTTGAAAAAGGGAAATGATCAAATCAGTGTACTTCCGTGAATTAACTCGCACGGTGGATGACTGATGCTTTTTAAGGTGGGCGTGGATTCATACTTTCTGCTGGTGCTCGAGGAAAGCATCAAGGAAGGAATCCCTCTTTCTACCACGCCACGCCGTGCTTATCCTATGGTGATAAAATGGTCTATCTGAGACGTGACCAACTCCGTCGCCGTTTTCTTTGGAGAGATATATACCAGCTCATGCTGGGCGTTCGGGTTTACCCGAAAATTCTGGTCGGGTAATTTGAACTTCGGGTTTTGGAAACTGACACCCGAATTTTGCCCAAAAATAATGAAACCCGATAATTCGGGTGCCCGAAATTTCGGGTTCGGGCTCAGGTTTCCCCGAATTGCCCGAACAAAAATGTGCTGGACTAGCCCTCGTCAACTCAGATGCAAGAAATTGACCTCCTGGCGGCTTGTGCTCCTCCTGCGAGAGCGTCTTGGTCGAGCGCAGACATGCGGAAGATGCTGAGTAGTGCAGCCGGTGAGGCGGCCGACGGACGCAGGTGAGGGTGAGCACTGGAGGCGGGAGAAAACACGGGGATGAGCCGAAGAAGATGGAGAACTGGGCGATTAGGGAGAGGGAATGAAGATCAAAGAGAGGAGCAGCCGGAAAAGATGGATCCAAACCACCGGGCACGATGGACTACGGAGGAGCAGGCGTCCTTGGCGGCGGCCTGGGAGTCGTTCTGGGAGCCAGAGAAAAGAAGCATCGTAGAGATGCAGTGTACGTATACTTGGGCTATTGGGCCTGGACGTGGAGTTTGTTTTACTGGGCTGTTCGCTTTCCTACTCAAGATGTTGGGCTGCATGTATACTTCGGGCTTTTCGGGACATTCGGGTGCCGTGACTAGATACTCGATTTTATCAAATAAAATTCAGGTTTTCCAAACTGCTACCGATGGAGTGACCAGGTTTTTCGGGTTCGGGATATACGGGTTCGGGTCCGGGTTTTTCGGGTTCGGGGTTCAGGTATCGGGTTTTATGCCCAGCGTGAATACCAGCACTTGACTCCGTCACGCGAGGATGTTCCTTTACGCCTGTGTGTAGGGATGGAGTATCGGATCCTGTGACTTGCTCTGTAAGATCAAAACTGCATACGATGGTTTCAAAGAGGCCAACAGAATCCCGGCGTTCGACCGTGTTACGCGTACTTTCCTTCAAGTACGATTCAGCAATACCCATGGTCTAGATAAACCTAAAGTTCTGTTTAACCGAGGTTGTCATTTACGGAGCATGTCTTCAACTTTGCATTTTGTTGTTTCTAGAGCAATACCCATGGCTCGGGTTGGATAGCTTTGACATCTCCCAATGGAGCACTCACACCACGGTGAAGGAGTGGTGGTGTGCCACCACCGGAGCCCACGGCTATCGACGCAAGGGTGTTGCTTCCTTAGTCCTTTTCGGCGCTTGGGAAATTTGGAATGAGCGTGATGCTCGTGTTTTTCGGAATGTCACGTCTTTGTCTCTTTCGGTTCTATCTTGTATTAAGCGTAACGCCGCACTTTGGGGTTTTGCCGGGACAAAACATTTGAGCTCTCTCATACCGCGAGAGTAGACTTTTTATCCAAGCCTTTGACTTCTAACCAAAACTTCTCCCTTAATTAATGAAACAGGCAAAGCTTTTGCCACGTTAAAAAAAAAATCTTCATACTTTCGACGAAGAAGCTGCACCAACTAGATAAGTGGCGGAGCTTGGCAAAAACTCCATGTGTAGGCCAGGTTACAAGAAAATAGACACAAAAAATTTCCGATCCATGCTACTTCACTAGAAATTAGTCATTACTTAAATCAATTCTTCAACTTCACTTATGTCATCTATTTTTCTTTTTAAGACAAACTCAATTCATCTCTGAGTAAACTTCCCCATGGCTATTGCCATTTGCAAAATTGAAGAACAAAATCGGTAAACCTTCATGGCATCAAATTGCTTCCAAGAATGGGGAAAGAAACAAAAGTACCTAAGAAATTGGAGAAGACCGTCACCTAAAAAAAACCCTTCATCGCTGGGTCGCTCCCGCGAGCGGCCAGGCGACGCGCTTGTAGCCCTCGCGTCCGGCCCTCCTCCTCCTCCTCCTCCTGTAACACCCCGAAAATTCAAACCTAATTTTAGTTGTGTTTTCCGACACCTGAAAAACTTTTTCCTCTTATTCTAAATATTTCTCCAAAACTTTTGAAGATGAATTGACTTGGAAATTGCTTTCTCGAAATTTCCCATAAGTCCACGAACCACTCCAACAACCGTGATAATTTTGGTGCTTAGGTTTTCCCTCAAAAACCCTAGCCCTAATTATCGAACCCTTTAATCCTTTTCCCCCCTTATAAAAGGAAAGCCCATTTCCATAGCTCTAAAAATTCCACCAAAAATACCAGAGGACCCCATGTCCATATAAAGACCATCCATGCAAAAATATTGCATACTCCAATGCAATATTTCCAAGTTAGGCAATATTTTCAAAACTGCCACTTCTGATCCAGATATGTTTTAAGCAAGCTAGGCACCTCCAATAATTCTAATAAATTCAGGGGATGAATATTTTGGCATTTCCTGCATTTCATCTTTTGGAGGCAAACCCATTTGAACAATATTTAGACCACTTCCTTTGTAAGCCCAAATAGATGCCATTTTGGGTTCTTCAAACAAACATACACCTAGAAAATTCCAATGACCTTGATACTTGGTAATGTTGATCACATAGCCCAAAAACACACCATGCCAGGAGATCACCCCAAGGAGAAGCAAGGAACCCCACTTTTCCTTGATCATCCCCTCTAGGTCATTTTTGGCCATCTTATGGAAAACCCTTTTCCCTTCACCCAAATGAGCTCAAACTCCACAGACATGCTCCCTACACCTAACTTAGCCAGTGGTAATTTTTGGGAAATTTTGTGTAGTGTGAAAGACCATGAACATTTCATCGAACACCTTCGGTGTTTTTAGTTTTCCAAAAATCTTATTCTATAAAGTTTCGATTCTTTGGTTGACTCTTGTTTGTTTGCGTTGGCCGTGATCTGGTGAACCCCGTAGTACCTTTGCTTTTGTGTTTGGAGCATCGTGTTGTCGGGAACGCGGCGGCGACGCCGTATCGCGTTCTGGGCGTCCTGGACGCGCACAGCGACATGGCCAGCGCGTGTCCGCACCACAGCCCGACCCAGCGCCGCTCGGGAGGACCCCCCCCTCTCCCGCTCGACCTCCTCGTGCTCCCCCGCTTCCCCAGCTCGCCCTCCCCGCTGCCCGCCAGCAGCTAGCGGCCGCACCGACGCAACAGCGCCGCCGAGCGCAAGCCGACGCGCCGCACGACAGTGCTGCCACAGGACCCGACCCGTCCCCATCTCGCCACTGTGGACGAGTACGCCGCACGCTCGGCGACGCGCCACAGCTACACCATCAGTGAGATGCTCCCCGTGTCGCCACGGCAGCCCGGACCCCTCACCCCGCTCCCTCGCCGTGCCTATCATGGTGCCTGCCACTCCAGCCCTATAAAAGCCCCCCCGGCAGCCCCAAGCACGCCACACCTTCCCTCTCCCTCTTCTGGACCTCCCTGCTAGTTTAATCAAGGGATGCACCTCGGGTCTGGTCGAATCGACCGAAATCCTCACCGCCGTTCCTCGGAACCTCGCGAGCGACTCCGAGCACCATCGTCCGATTAAACTATCACAGAGACTCCTACCACTCTCCTTCACCACCTAGTGCAACCAGCGGAGCAAGGGGAAGCGCGGTGTGCTCGCGTTCTTCCTCGACCACCATGGCCGAGCCGCCGAGCTTCTGGAGCTCGCGGGCGACGCGTCCCCGGCCGCTCCCCGTGCTCAGGACCCCTTCTTTGGGTGTGGTGAAGCTCGCCGAGCATGTCTCCGCCGCCTCCTAGCATCCCCACGTGCCCAGCGTCCAACGCCGGCGACCACCGTGCTCCTCCAGTGCGGTTTCGACCGAAGAAAGAAGAAGAACGAGGGGAGGGAAGAAAAAAAAGGGGAGTCAACGTTTGAACCAGCGGTGGGTCCCACCTGTCGGGTTAAGTGGAGACGGATTCCGTTGTTTACGCCTTCTGTGCAGCGAAGGCGTATTTCCAGCAAATGCGCGACCAGCCCAGCCCAGCTCAGTTTCGGCCCGCTCTGTTTTTTTTCAGGGTGAGCAGCGGATAGCTAGTTTTCGCACGTCATTATCTTTTTAACCGTAGCTCCGATTGAGACGATTCAAATTCCTAAATTCATGGTTTGAGGAGAGTTATCCAGTGGAGCTGTCCTTTTCCATTTTTGGAATTATTTATTTTGTGGCCTATGTTGATGTGTTGTTTGACCCCCCGGGGTTCAAGCGTTCGTCAAGACCCCGACCCCCGACGAGTACGAGACCTCCCCGAACCATCTGGAGCCGTGTTTTCAGGCAAGCTAAACCCTTGCTATGAACCGTCCCGCAATGTTGTTTGTATTTACTTGTTGCCATGCTGAGTATTTATAATTGTCTGCGTTCGGTATATGATGTCGATCTGCTATTGTTGTGTTCAATATGTTACTTCGAATATTGCTCCTGCCATGTCATGTTCATCATCCATGTATGCATTAGAATGACGTGTGAATTATTTGTGCGCCTCGCACTTGCGTGGCTTTGTCGAACCCTCTAAATAAACAACTATAAAACCTGCGTTCCTATGATTGTTTGCTTCTTCTTCTTCGCCGAGGTGAGGAGCGGACGAATGTCGTCTTATGATCCTCGAAGTTGGGGGCATTTGCCAAAAGAGTTATTTGCTTCTTGTCCCTCCGTCAAACGTGGTTGGCGTAAGCCACCTAGACTGCGACGCTTGGGAGCTGACTTTCTATTTGGTTCTTTTTGCCAAGATTGCTGACACCACGTCAGGTTAATCCTCGAGTGGAATGGATGCTTTCTTTCTTATGATTGCTTTTCGGTTCATTGTTTGGAGGCTACATGCCTCACCAACTTTGTAATTAATCTGCGAGGGCGCTGGCTGGAGGAACCGCCACAGTCGTCCGATTGACCCACTGTGTTATCTTTTGTAGTCGATCTATGAAGGCGCTTGCCTGCGGAAGACCGCTGCCACAGTCTTCCGGTTGACGTTTCTTTTTCCTTGTCAAACGAGAAGGCGCTTGCCAGCGGAAGACCGCTGCCACAGTCATCCGGTTGACGTTTATTTTATTTTGTCAAACGAGAAGGCACTTGCCAGCGGAAGACCGCTGCCACAGTCATCCGGTTGACGTTCTTTTTATTTTGCTAAGTTTGGACATGGATACTACTATTGCTTGATTTATTGTGTTGCTAATATTTTGTCGTGTGATGATATATTATGATATTGTGATTGTTGTGTTGGACTAATCCTCTTGGTTTGGACTTGTGAATGATGGAACTTGATTAAATGAAACACCCCTCCAAACAACGATAGGGTCAGTCCACGGTGCCACTAATCTGAACATCGAAAGCACTGCCACTGTCGCTCACATGGGCGGGCCTTGACCTACGTAATCCTATCGAGTCTCCTTTGATGCCACCCTTTTAGCAAGTCTAGTCGGTTACCATAGTTGGTCGGGGCTAGTCTTGCGAAGGTTCCGGAGCTAGGCGTCGCTCATGGGTTGGGGACGTGCCGGATTCACTTCTGCATAAGGCATAGAGTTATGTCGGTGGCTATACAGGGAGTGTCTTGGTAGCGTGAACGGTCAGATGAGTGTATCTTGCTGAGTTCGCCTAAAGGATGATATCCTAAAGTACCGGCTGAGTGTGGTGCACTTAGATGGGTGGTATCTGCAACCTCTCGAGAGTGTCAAATCTGGATGTCTAGCCTCGTTCCAAGGTTATGGAACAACAGTTCAGTGTCGGTCACACTGTGTGTCTTTGTCGTGTCAGGAGGTTAAACCTAAGGCTTGTTTGAAAGAAAGATGAACAACCTGATTTCACTAAATGAACAATAAGATGATGCAGGGAATGTTACTTGTGAGGTGATTGGGATGGCGGTGTGATGCGTTGAAAGCCTATAGTTAGGCCAGAGCCAACATCAACCGTGCATGCCCGGGAGATAGCCAGAGTTGGCTGGAGTGATAGCCAGAGTTGGCTGGATTGATAGCCAGAGTTGGCTGGAGTGATAGCCAGAGTTGGCTAGAGGCTTGGAAGCCTGATTGTGTTGACATGAGTAATGGTAAGATTTGGTACCGACTGGTACACTCGTCTACTTGTCACAGGTAATCTCTTTGTGTGATTGCCGGTGCACGATCCAACCCCACCTGGCTTGGACTCTGTACTGGTGATACTCTTGTTGTTTGCTTACGCCATGTTTTGCTGTGATGCCATGCTACCTTTATGTCACCATATTGGTCTATCTTGAGTAGACTCTTGCCATGTTGTAGGATTTTATTTCCAATGTATACCTTGTTGCATGATTGTTGGATTGTTTGTGGTGAGTGGCGATTCTTGCTGAGTGCATATTAATGTACTCACGGGGCTTGTGATTGTGGCCAGGTTTTGTCGAGGATTCACCTTCTTCCTTAGCAAGGATTTGAAGCAAGGGCGTGCTAGGATCAGTAGCCCAGCCAGAACCTGTGGAGTGGAGCCGCTCCAAGCCGTAGCCTCTCATATGTCTTCCGCTGCCAGTTAAAAACTCTGTATCGTGCCATGCTGGGATTGATATTTTGTCATTCCTTGATGGCCTTGTAAACCATTTGTAGCACTGATGTGCCTGATTGTGTAATGATTTCCATTATGTTACACTGTTGTGACGTGCGGCCAGTTATCTTGGGATGGCGCACGGGACGACTGCCTCTCTGGCAAGATGTGCCAGGGAGGGGTGTCACACCTCCTCTCCTCCCCCGCCGGTGCCGGCGGGCGCCGTCGGGTGGCTGGCAGCGTGGGCCGGCGTGGCCATGCGGTGGTGCGTTGTTGTGAGCGGCTCTCTTCCCGGTGGTCGGCGTGAGGTCACGACGGAGGCGTCCCCGGATGGCTCTGGCGGCGGCGTGGCGCGGTGGAAGGCGCAGGGAAGGGGATTAGTGGCGGCGCACCATGGCGGCCGGATCTTGCGGCCCAGATCTGGGCCCATCTGGGCCTGATCTGGTGCGGCCGGGCCTTGGCCGCTGCGTGTGGTCGGCTCTTGGCAGCAGGGCAGAAGGTGCCCATCCCTGGCTACTGTTGGCTAGGGGCGTCGGATTCGGGCCAGGCGGGTCCAGATCCGGCGGCCGCCGTGCGGACCTGCACTGCTCGTCCCCCGAGTGTCGGATGGTTCAAGACCAGGCGGGTCTAGACTGGCGCCGGCCTCCCCTGTCCGTGTAGAGTGGGTTCGTCATGGTGGTGTCTTTCGCCTCGCCGGCGAGAGGCCGTGGATGCCGGAGCGGCGGCTCTGGAAGGTGGACCGCGCGGTTGGCTCTTCGGCGGGCGGCGTTGCGGTGGTGGTGGCGTGTCTCTTTGGCCATGTGGATGGTGAAGAGCGGGTAGCGGGAAATCCTGCTGTTGTCGTTGCTTCGGCAGTGAGGACACCCAGATCGCGGCTTGGGGGTCTGGCTTGTTGGCAACATGCGGTTTGTGGTGTGCGTGGAGGTTCGGGCGAAAGCCTAGCATTTTGGCGCCAGCGGTGACGATGCCTGAGGGCGTCGTGACCCTCCTGAGGGCGTCGTTGTGTTCCCTCCTCCGTACCAGAGCTCTCGGTGAAAACCTCTGACCGTTTGGTCTCGGCGACGGCGGCGCGTAGTGTCGTCACCCTCTTGAGGGCGTCGTTGTGGAGCTTCGGATCTTTTCGGTCCCACCGCGTTGCCATCGGCAGACATGTTCGGGTCCTACCTCCATGCTCTTCAGCCTCGACGGGGGCGTTCTCTACGGCCTCCTATCTTATACACGTGACTTAGTTGTCTCTGGTCCCGGTCCTCGGTGTTGCTGGCAGGATCGGCGCTCCACGGCCCGGAGCGAGAGGGTAGGCGGCCCTTTCCGGCGATACCTTGGTGGACTCCGGGCGACGATGTCCGGCGGTTTCTCATGGAGGCGTAGGTTCTCTTCTAGTCGGTGGTCTTGGGTGTGTTGTGGAGGGTGCGTCTTCTCCAGTGTTTATATTTTTTATCTTTGATCTGCTATGTAAGAGGTATCACATTGTATTGGTTTGGCCGTGTGGATTTATTTATAAAACGGGGCGAAAGGCTATTTCGAGAAATTGGAGAAGAGTAGGGGCTCGATTTGGTCGCACCGCCACTTGCCGGTTGCTGGACCTTCAGCCGATGCGCAGTGCCCATGCAAAATGCAGTGCTTGACAGAAATTGAGCTCAATACCGAGGTGGGCAATGTCCACAGCACGCCCAGGAGGCCAGGACGTCCCGACGCAGCAGCTGCTACGCCACGCCGATGTGCCGCACACATTCCAAGATCGAGTTGTACCAGATGTCGCCGGCGCCGTCAGCGATGACGGATACGAGCGGGCTAGAGTGGCCGGTACAAAGACTTCTCCTTCGGCAGCTAGTGCCGGCGCCCATGGACAATGTCACACAGGGAGACAAGATTCCGTTTGGGTGCAAGTAACTTTTATCCACGGATCCTTTTGCAGAAGGATTGTACTTGTACCGGTCAACATCTTGCCACATGGACACTACGATGCGACCAGTGACCGTAGATGAGATTTCACGTGTATTGTGTCGTCGTAAATAAGTATTTCCAAAGTACAGTGACTAAAGTGCGCCTTGTTGACGAGTACTAGTACCAACGATTCGCACCCACGGTGGGGTGAGTGTGTGCGCGTGTATATGAGCGCCTGCGTTGTACTGTGTTTCATAAAAAAAAAAAATTTAATGCCGGGAGGTTAGAGCGGTTGTAATATATTTTTTACATTTCTTGTCAAACTCGTATCTTATTTAATACAATGAGGCAAAAAATTTACCTCCGTTTAAAGAGAAAAAACTAGTACCAATGATGCATTTTAATCTTGGTTGAACAATTCTGTGCTCGACTCTGCATGCTGATAGTATCGTTTTTCTAACTAATCTGTTCGGATTTGGAATGGACACACGTTGACAAAACATCATACTGCTCCATGGGCGGCCTCTATTTTGACGAATACATTGGTGTGGAATTAGTTTTTTATTCACTCCAAACTCGTTACAATGAGAGAGATCCACTCCACCTATTGTAGAGCACACAACACCCCACCTTTCCAATCTAGTGCCGGTCTCATCTTTTAGTAGGTTCAAAGCCGCACACAGTACACTCGCATCCCCTGGAGGTACAGTCACCGGTCCAAGTGCACTTAGGGCAAAAATGAAGAGTCTGGCGACAAACGTGCAAGCAACTTGGACGATCACACGGTCCGGGCGTTGGTTGAACTGCGCCTGCGCAAAGCTTAGTGCCAAACACCGGCGACGCCTCCACCATAGTCTCTGCAAAACAATTGGCATGAATAAACTAAACGAGTCACTCATCATGGCCATAGCTTGTTGGTCGAGCTGATGAAACTATGTCTCGTAGGATCAATACCTGATGCTATCACGAGGAAGGCAAGAGTCAAGAGGAGCGTATGCGTAGCCTTCATCGGTAGGATGTTTTGTTTGATTTGTGTGACTCTCCAAGTTGCAAAGTACAAGTCAAATGGTAGGGCTTTTATACTGTTTATGATAGATGTCAATGCTTGCTATTTTTAAGCTGGAATCATATCAATACCAAATTAATAACTATTAAGAGGATTGATTTGCGAATCTATAATCGTAAATGAGTTCTCAAAAATGACAATAGATAACATTGCTATATAAAAATGTTGTTCATCTGCCCCGTTTGTTTTGTTTGTTATCTATTTATTTATTTTGACTTTGTTAATTCAATATTTATAGGACATTTGATTTGAGAAGCTGAAACAAAGAGGTCTAGAGAAATCTGAAGTTCTATTTATCCGATGTTGAAATCTATGCCTTCAACTTTGAATTTTGATGTTCCTTTATGGTTTCGAGTGTTGAATAGAACCACCGCATTCAGGTTCCGTGACCGCCACATACTCAACCTTACCCACCAGTTCCTTAGAAACGACCAAATGCAAGGTTGCACGTAACATTGTAGAAATAAATATTTACCATTTATTTATTTATACTAAACATTTTTACCTTCTTCTTCGGTATATATTGTCACTAAATATGTGTTATTTCTTAATACAACATTAGCTAGTACTTAATTTATTTGTTATTTATATGAAAACTAACTCCATAAATATGTTGCTCAATATTATGGCAAATTGTGTTGTTAATCAAATCTAAAAGCTGTTTTTTACTAAACAATATATTTGTTCCGCAGACATAGAATTAGCATACCAATTTAGTCACGTGAGAAATAACTATTTTCGTGTAAGGCCTAAGAACCATATGATCTAAATAAGACTCGTGTAAGTACAAAAAGATTCACAAAGATCTTGACAAGACGACTATCAATGTGGAGGAAGAAATGATTATTTGTTAGTCACCGTGAAGACTAAACAGGAGACGTGCAAGTACAAAAGAAGCTGTGAGATCTTGAGCCCACTATCAATGTCAACAAGAAAAACCTAGTACTACGTCATCTACTCTATAATAACTCCGATATTATAAAGCTTCCATTAAAGTTTCTTTTCATGAAAACATCTCTACTAAAAACACAAAACACTATTCTTCCACAAATGCTTTGTGCTCGTGAATATATTAAAGTATATTTATCAATGGTCATGTCTATTAATTTATTTAAAATATCTTAGTGCTAAAAAATATCTGAATAGAAGTGTGTAGCTGAACGTCAACAAGTGGGTTGTCTTGGAAACAATGCTCCTACACTTTCTTGTCTGTAGTTTATTTCTTTTATGGCTTTTACATTCTTGGTGTTTGGGTAATAATTAATTGCTACCACGTGTTAGAGTGTACCTTAGCCACATAAGTTTATTTTGATGATTAGGAACATATCATTATGCAAAAATAAATAAATATGTGGATCAATTATTTAACCAATAGTCACTACAATATAAGGGTAACCGTTTATGGCGAAAAGTGAATAAAACACACAGTTTTGTCCAAAGTTGCTGAGAAATATGAGTGTTGTACGGTTTTTTGTTTAGTTGACTCAGATCTGAAAAGATATAACTCATTTGCACTTCACTTTAATTTATTATGTGAACTTGGAAATGCGATAAAGGAACAAATAAAGTTGTAAAGAGCCTTAAACAACACGTGAAGCCATAACCTGATCTCATACATAATGAATTAGGCTGTTCTAATCGAAAATTTTCATACACGTTTTTTCCTACCACCTGAATTTTTGTTGCTTCTTCAATATTATATATTTTGCTTTGATTGATTAAAGTCTCATGTTATTTCAAACTCAGACCACTTTCTGGGATCAACTTCAAGGAATAAGATATATAGTCCTGATCATTTGATGCCATTACCTTTTTTGTTCGTGTTTAAACTGATTCATCAACGAGCTAATTCGATGTATAGAGCAATAATAGGAAAATAGCATAGCTTTGTGCTACACAAGTTGACAAGAATGAAGAATAAACATGCAATCGAGCTCAACGTTCTCCAGCTCGTTCATTCGCTTCATATAAATAGGTTTGTCAGATTTCTTAAGAGTGACACTGTCAACATCTATGCTCGTAATTGCCGCCACCGTCATAATGCACGCACCGCATAAACAATCTGGAAATCGTCGCTATCACACATTGTACTCACATCCACGTGCGGTGCACTCTGCTGACCAAGTGCACTCAGGAGTCAGGACGATCACATTACCCGGGCGTCGGTTCAATTGCTCCTGCGCATGACTTAGTGCCAAACACCGGCGATGCCTCCACTATAGCCAGCATATTGGTTGGTTCTTCACAATGATAAATTATTCAAACCACATGACCAAGAAAGGTGAAATATATTTCTTGAGAAGAAAAAAAGAGGAAACTACCAAGCAGTATGATTTGTTTCGTTCAGTACGTAACTGTTCAGTGCTACCAATTCCTAACCGCTCGCTCTGAAGAAATGCCGTGTGGTTTCTTAATTATGTGTAGTACAGCGTTGATAATATCTTTATGCATGTTAGATGATGTAACAAATCTCCTTTCCAAAAGAGAGAAAAAAGAAGGATTATATGTGTGATCCGGCAAATAACCTCATAGCCTTCTAGCTGCACCATTTGTAGTGCTTCCGAAGGAGCTTCATTTCTAGTGTCTTCGCAGGTCCCCGAAAGTATAACATGGTGCTCCGAGCAGGTCCCCGAAATAGTTAAATGGACGAGGTTTTGTAGACAGCAAACACTACGAGCGCTGGTATGAAGTAGAAATATACTGGAGCATGGAGCAGAGGGTTCATTGCATAAGCCTTCACAAGAGATCTGCAATGCTGCACAATGAAAATATGTATGTAAGCAATTTGTTCAAAGCAGCAACACAGCAGGCACATAAGACTTGCATGGATTTAAAGTTGTACCTTCCAGTGTTTATACATAACCACCAGACAAAGAACAATTAGAACTTTCCTTAACCAACGACCACTCCATAAACTATCACGTTCTACTTGTCTCCTGCTCTTTTGGAAGTGATCATCTTTCTTTTTTCCTGATTGAGAAAGATAATGTTCTCGGAATGTGGTTCTCTCAGCAGCCATCGCAGCTAAAATCGCAATGGTCGGTAGTACCACAAAACAAAGGTGAGGCAGAACAATGACCATGACGTCTGGAGTGCCAGCATGGAAAGCTTCGTTGGACCTTTTAAGAGTCCAGCCTCTGTATGTCATGTATGCGAGGCCACTGTCCTCAGTTATAGGGTGACCAAACAACCAAGGGAAGACCAACAAATAGATTATATACACCAGTAGCAAAGACCACACAAGAACCGTCCTGGACAGCTCAACAAAAAGCCAGATGAAGCCACCAACCAGATACTTCAGCACTGTCCACTGACCCTCGTTCACTCGTTGGTATGTGTACGCAGATTGAACTTTAAATAGCACAACTGAAGCTCGTGGTACAAGAATCAATACGAAGATCAGGGCAAGAGCGCATCGCAGGACGAGATGATATACTGAAGCCCACTGAATTCCCATCACAAAAAATTCCTTCCATGTCCAGCTGACTTTGGCAAACAACCCATTTACTGAGAATGGCCTCAACTGACTGACAGTAGTGTCACCTGTTATATCCATCACTTCAATTTGGAGCCAATATCGGTTTGGTGAAGGATCTGCAAATGCCCTCCAGTTCCATGGAACTAAATACATATCTCCTCTAGATTCATTGGCACTCACTCTTTTCATTTCAGTGTCGAATACCACTTCAAGATTTCCTGGCCTTGAGTCATATATCTTCACGGACACAGATACTATCTCTTGTCGAGAGAATACAAGAGCCCTCACTGTATCAAAAGTTGAAGCTCCCATGACGTGGCATTTGAAATCACGAGAAGCAGAGCGTCTCTGCATGAATCTCGAATCTAGAGGAAAGGTAGGTAATATAATTATACTCTTTGAGCCTAACCTGAAATCTATGTCAGTAAACGAGACATAACCATCATCAATTGCTAATATCCTCATAGTTCTTCTCCTTCTCCAATCACCCATCTCCCACTCCCAGAACTCTTCAATACGTGCTGCTTCTTCTGAACAGTTCTCCTTAGCACTCTGGATTCCGTATCCTTGGTGCAGGTTAAATTGGTAGTATTGTTCATATAATGAAGGTTCCTGAGTAGTCCGGTGATAGTAGCGCTTCAAATTCTTGCCAAACCTGGAGTGAAGATGCCCACACAAGTATGCAGCTAATGAGTGCTTCAGAAATACATCCTTGATACTTTTTCCTGATTCGGTTAATGCTGAGAAAGACAGCGGGAAGTGTCCAACTGTAATTTTAGTCACTGGAGCCTTGTCAAATTCAGTGTCCCACTGCGACAGTGACTGATCCAATTCTATAAGTTGTTTGTCAGTCGGATGCCCAAATAAATTGGTCGGGCCTCTAAGACCGGTCTCCATTGCGCTATCAAAGCCAACAAAGAGGTGCTTCCGACCATTATTCTGCAGATCAATCCACATATCTACCATACGTTATGTCAAGGTGTATTCAGCAAATGATCGTAATCAGATCTACTCCCTCCGTTCGGAAAAGGATGTCACAAAAATGGTCTATCTATAGTTCATTTTTGTGACATCCTTTTCCGAACAGAGGAATATTGACAATAAAATGAACTACAAGATGCTAAAGAGATAAGAGGAAATATAGTGTTTACTCTCTAGATGGCAAGTTGCAGATGTGCAAGCATGCAAAGAAGAAGCACAAGCACTAACCTCCAAAGTGACACTTTGCACACGCCCCTGTCGTCCTAATTTAGTATTGATGCTATACTTCTGATAGAAGTCATAGTCCCCACCAGATGTGGGTACACCAAAACTATCATGGTTTCCTCTTAGATCATAGAAAATTCTGCTTGGAAGTTTGCTTCTTTCAATGACATCTTTCAGTGTACTTCTATATTCTATCCACTCGACCTCGTTTTGCTTCATTGTCAGTAGATCTTTGCTTTTTCCATCTAATAACAAAGTAAATATACATACTTGAGAGAAATCATCATATGCAATCATGTATATCCTATTTGGAGTCTCCTATTTTGCATCTGGACGCCTTTCAAAATGAATCCAACTAGGTTTCACGTCTTCTGAACATGGAAGTGGTTAATTAGTTGAGGTTTTGACTTTTGAGGGAGGTCCAAATCAACTTGGAGTTGTAGTGTTGGTTGTTGCTACCAAGTTACAACTGACCAGGTTACCAGTACCCTGTGCTGGAACAAGAAGCATAAAAGCAGCTGCCTACTGAAAAAAAAAATCATTCAAATGTTGCCATTTCATGTTCATCTGTCAGGTCTCGTGAAAAAAGTTCATCAGTAGTCCGTGCCTTCAAAGCTGCTGGCGCGAGTCGTGGATGAAGTTTTCAGAGGAGAAAAAGGATGGGCGACCTGGAGACCAAGGCTTGGTGGCGGATAAAAACTCTTCTGGTGTAGTTAGCGTGAGTTTGGTTCTTTGTCTGTTCTGGTTTGGTTGTAAGGTTTCATAGAGCAGTTGGTTAGCTACAAAAATTCGCTGGGTGGAGTTTCTCATTTGGTGGTTGCTTGCGTTGTGGTGGACCTTGTAGCGAATGATTTCTATTAATGGAAATCGGGGAGAAATCCGTTTAATTCAAAAAAAAAAGTAGTGCGTGCCTTAACACTGTGATATTAAGAGAGTCCGTGACAACTTCATATTATTAGTATGTTGGTTCCGTGTCTGATTTGTTGCAACTTCGAACTTTAAGCCTTTAGTCAGTGGCCTTGGTTATTGTTGGTGTTGAGCAACCACACAGTTTTTGGCCACTTGGCACCAGAGGTTGCAAATTGTAACAGGTTCGATACTGAATTCTCTACTTGAATTGTAATATCATTAATGAATTTGCCAAAATCTAGTTTTCGCATGGATGGAGAAGCACATAAAGCAGCTGCGAATTCAGCAATTTCATCTCCCACAGTCCCACTTCACTGGCAATACTTCATATCACCTTAAAGGCAGCAGGCCTGATACTGTATGCTACTTAAAATTGAGGTTGAAATACTGAATTCAGTTCAATACTGATATCGTAGACACACTAGAATTTGTAGCACTCCAAAATTATGTTCCTAGGCGTTCTCCAATACAATGTCTCAACGAAATGTCCACCCATTTACCACATTTGCTCAAACAGGGGCCCATTTTACCTAGACCAAAGACTAAATCACGCATTGACCCGAACGCGGCGAAGAACCAACCAAAAGAAGAGAACAAAGGCGAGGTCACGCACCAGTGAGGTCACCGGTGATGAAGACGAGGTCGGGGTTGACCATGGCGAGCGCGGGGCCGACGTACCGCCGGAAGTCGTAGGCGCGCTCCGGGTGGTGCACGCTGAAGTGGAGATCCGAGAGCTGGGCCACCCACACGACCCCCTTCGGCGCGCCGCATACCTCCACCACAGCCCGCTCGTCAGCTGCGACGGAGAGCGCCGCGGCGAGGAGGGCTAGGAGAAGGGCGAGGAGCGGGAGCCGGTTCCCGTGCGGACCCATGGCGAAGGCGCAGAGGAGACCCGCGGGCGGAGGGGAGCAGAACGAAGAAGAGTTCGTTATACGAGCAGTTTACGCTTTCAACAGAGAGGAAACCGTTTCCGTCGTAGGAATGTGCCCTCAATCCAGAACTGATAAAAATACGCCTACTCACGATTATACGTAAGCAAGACACACACACCCCCCCTACGCACAACGTACCCAACCAAACATAGATCGATCATGTTCAGGTTCAGTCATGCTCTGGGTCTAGCCATATGCGTCGAATTGGCCATGGTTGCAAATCACACCTCTGATTCTCTCTATCGTTGCAGGGTTTTGTGGTTGCCCTCCTGCTCCTTTTCCTCACCGGCCTTTCCCTTAGCATGTTTCTGCAGAATTTCCGCATCCTCTCTTGGAGCTAAACTGATAATATGTTTGCCCTTCTACCCTGTATTCTTCATCTTCGGTGGTCGGTAGAGCCATCCTGCTGCTCGCCTACTGTGATACGCCAGAATTAGACATTCAGGTTGACTAGGCTAACCCCACAAAAACATTGGCGAGGTTAAGGCGATGAAAGCCGCTACTAGTTAAAACATCATATTTCTATTTCTTTATTTTATTCTTCTTTTGCAGGAAGTGTTGTGAAAGGATTTTTTGAACTGTTATTCAAAATTTTCTTTATACATAGGTTGTTCGATTTATTGGATGCAAACATGTTATGAGAATAAAAATTCTTACCGCGGAGCCTACCAAATCCTTTATGGCAACCAACTGGCAAATTTATAATGTCATCAATACAAGTCAAGGCAAGTCAAATAGATCTAAACAACAAGCTGTTATCAACATGTCAAAAAGAAAACGAAACATTAAGAAGGAAGTCTAAGACATGAATGACTGAGCAAATAAGGCCCCTAGGTCTAGCAGTTTCTAGACTAATCCTCTCTGGACCATGCACCACATACTCTCGCTAGTCCACCATGGACTCATGGAATCATGTACAAAAGATTTTCTCAACTGCCCCTCCGACCTAACACTAAGTCAAAATCCTCTAGCCGCTACTAGGTTAAAACATCATATTGAAAAATACTAAGTTGTATTTTGTTGCAAAGTTAGTTTAGAACTACCTTTTGTATGATGCATAATCCATATAATTTATAAATGATAAAGATCTGTTAGAGTACGGTTTCAAAAATGTCTCAATAGCAGCTTCTAGTATATGATTAAGTAACCATCTTTATAAAAACTTATAGAGTATAAACTGAACAAATGACACTTCTTTTTTATGGTCAAATTTGTCTAACAAGTCAAAAATTTGAAAATAGTGCATACTTTATAAACAAAATTGTTAAGAGGAATCACCAATGAAAAAGTGTGGATTCAAATATGTTTGTGTACTAAATTTACTATTGGATTTTTTTTTTTGAGATGGGATTACAGATCTAATAAAACCGAACTAGCAGTACAAACCTCAGGAAACAAGGAAATTACAAACCCGTCCTTGAGGATCCAGCCCCACCGACGCCGCCGCACCACGGTGACCGCCAACCGCGCGCTGCCGCCGAGCTCCACCCGAGCCGGCAAACCGCAGCGAACCGCGGCCAGGAAGCCGCCGACAAAGCCGTCGTCTTCAGTCAACCGCCTGGGTCTTGGCGGAGAAGAGGAAGCTGGAAGACCACCAGAGCGAAGCCATCGCCTTGACCAGCGCCGCCGCACGACGCCGAAGACGACCAAGATGATCTGGAACCCCGGTCTCCTGCACCCCCCCCCCCCCCCCCACAAGCTCCGACCGGCGCCGGAGAGAGCACCGGTAGAGCAGGGATGCACCTGCAGCCCGCCGGCACCGTCGAAGACGACGCCGAGGAGGGGAAGCCACAGAGCACCAGACCGCGACGGCGCCGCCCTTCCCGCCACGGAACGCCGCCCACAGCCCCCGAGCCACTCACCGGAGCGCAGATCTGGGGATTCCCCATCCTCACGTCGCCGGAGCGACCGCCGGAGGGTGAGAAATCCCCAGATACGCCGGCGACTGCTGGCCGACGCGGAGTCGCCTCTGAGCACTGTAGCAGGGGGGGGGGGGTGTTCCAGAAATAGAGGGGATATATATGTTCCTATGCCATGGACTTTGTTATCATCTACCTCACCATTTTATGAAAAACATTGTTGCATGAAATTAATTAAACTTGAAAATCTAGTTATTGATAGATTCCCCTAAAATCTGTAGTACTCACCAGAAAAATCTGGAGCCGGTTCCCATGCGGACCGATGGCGAAGGCGCAGAGGAGACCCCCGGAAGGGAGCAGAACCAGGGCCGGCTCTGGGACTAGTTAGGAGGTGCGGTGGCCTAGGGCCCAGGTTATAGGGGCCCAATATTATATATTCCTTCATATTTCTATTACTACACATCTAAAAAAAATTGTTGGGCTGGGCCTTTGCAGCCATCGCTGGGAGACGAGAAGTTTAGGAAACGTCGTGACTTCTTCGATCGATCGATCGATCTCATCGTCTTCGTCTGTTCCTCTTCGAGGAAACGTCCTGCGCCCTGACGAGGAGACGAGGTTTCGCCTGTTCCTCTTCATCTTCCTTCCGATATTCGCCTCTTCTTCGATCTCATCGAGTCGCCTCACTGCAGGCCTGCCTCGCCGCCGTCGGATCGCCCTGCTCTGCGCCTCTGATCGGCTGCTCCATCTTGGTCGCCCCTGCCCAAGTTTGAGGTATGTCCTCCATGAATTCCGAACATGGCCCTGATTCCGAATCCATGATGTCCTCCATGTCCTCAATTGCTCCTCTCTTTAGCCAATCATTTATGCCCTAGTTAGATTAGGGATTCTAATTATTACATATATTCAACTCTCAATTATAGGTGTTGCACTAATTTTGCAGAAACTTATACTCATAAAAAGAAATCTGATGTTGATCTTGATGATTTTTTCTCTGAGTTAAAAGTGTTGCAAGTAACTTTGCCAGACAATTTGATGTCAGCTGTTGAGATTCTTCAGTTTGTTACAGCTGCAGATTGCTATCCAAATGTTTTTGTTGCCTATCAGATCCTCTTGACAATACGTGTCACTGTAGACTCAGCTGAAAGAAGTTTCTCTAAACTGAAACTACTGAAAAATTATTTGAGGTCAACTATGTTACAAGACAGATTGAATGGCTTGGCTACATGTTGTATTGAGAAGGATGTCTTGGACAACATTGATCTTGAAATTGTGCTCAATGATTTTGCATCCAGAAATGCCCGAAGAAGGTTTTTTGTGAAGAATTGAAGCATTATTTGAGGTAATCAAATTAGAAGGGAATATTATTTGTTATATTTTGCAACTTATTTAGACTTTTTATCGTAATATGACATTGCTTAATTGCTTATATCAATTGTTTATGGATGTCTTGGAAAAAGAATATGTGGTTAGATGTAAAATTTTGATATTTTACATCATGTGCGTATATACATAGTTAATATAGGGGCCCATTTTTCAACCTTGCACTAGGCCCTGAAATATATAGAGCCGGCCCTGAGCAGAACTGCAGAACGAAGAAAGATCGTTATGCTCGCAGTTTAAGCTTTCAACGAGCCAAGAAGACGTTTTCCTCGTCGAAATGTGCACCCACGAGCGGGTTGAGAAAATACGCATCATCACTATTATACGAAAGCAAGATACACACGCGGCACGTCTACTACGCAGGGCGTATGCAAATTGCAAACAGAGATCGATCATACCACGTGATCATCAGATCTTTTTCACCGCCGCCTCCTCCCTGCATCTCACGTACGTATACGCGTGCCCCCAGCTAGCCGCGCTCCGGTGACCACGTAGGATGGCTGGCGCGGCGGAGGACATCATCGTGCGCGTCCACGGGCCGGAGGATGTCGACGTGGCCCTCGGCTACCCGCTGATCGACGACGGTGGCCGGAGGAAGCCGCCGGCCGCCGTCGGGTACCCGCTGCCGCCGGAGAAGGAAGAGCCACGACCGTCGACAAGACGACCTGCCCCTGACAAGTGCGCCTCCTGCACGATGTTCACCCAGGTCGATTAATCACGTCAATCGATCTTCGCTTCACGTTCAGTAATGCTCGCCATATGGGTCGAATTGGCCATGGTTGCACTCACACCTCTGCTTCTCTATCGTTGCAGGGTTTTCTGGTAACCCTCGGGTTCCTGTTCCTCACCGGCATTTCCCTGGGCATGTTTCTGAATAAATTTCCGCATCCTCTCTTGGTGCTAATATGTTTGCCCTTATATCCAGTACTCAGCGGTGGACTCGTCCTGCTGCTTGCCTGGTGTGATACGCATTACAGTCAGGTCGACTAGGCTAACCCCGCAATGAAATCGAGGGTAGGATCCATGGTCAATTCAGAAGCATTGTCTAGGTTAATTAAGGTGATGAGAGCTGCTAGTAGTTAAAACATTCTACCATTTATTTCTTTATTTTATTCTACTTTCGCTGCAAGTTTATGAGAGGATTTCTTAGAATTGATATTTCAGAATCTTCTTTATAAACGAGTTGTTTGATTTACATGATGTACTACAATTGAGAAAATAAATAATCCTACCGATAGTCATACCAAATCGTATGAGGCAACCAAGTGGCAAATTTATAAAGTCAATAAAATTTGAGCCAAGTCAAACAGATCCAAGCAACAAGCCACGGCCACCATGCCCGCCAAAGGAGAAATAAACATAGAATAAAAATTCGAAGACATGAATGACTGAGCAAATAAGGCGACTAGGTTTAGAGATTTATGTGCTAATCCATCATGGACTCATACAAGGGCAGTGTAGACATTTGTCAAGTACCACTAGTTTAGCCCCCCATGGCGGCTTTGCTTACTCTCGCTCGTGCGAGCGCTCGCACGATCCGCGTCGTCGCTGGTCTCCCGTGTCGCGGCGTCTATTCCCTTTTCGGCAAGTGAACGTTTTCCTTTTCCGTCACGGTCCCGTCGCGTCTCGCGTGCTATTCCCTTTTCTCGTTTCAAATTATTTTGAAAACGCTCCTCTGACCCCCGCTCGCCTCTATTCCCTTTTCTCATCTCGCCGAGCGGCGACGAGCGGCCGCCGGCGGCGCAAATCCGCCTCATCTCTCGGCACCCAGTTGCAGAGGAGACGGTGGCGCTTCATCTCCGTTCCATCCCGTGGAGTTTCCCCCAGTTCTAGCTCTCCCGCGTCGTGAGATTTCCCTCTCGTCGGCTCTCTCTCGACCGGTCGCCGGCGTCTAAAATCCGTCCTTATTCCCTGCATCTATCGGCACCCAGTGGCATAGGAAACGCCGACGCTTCATCTCCGTCTCTTTGGTTGGAGTTTTTCTCTTGTTCTAGCCGCACCCGCACTGTGAGATTTCTAGATCTAGGGGTTTTCTCCACCGGCGGCGGCAGTCGTCTCCTGTATTCATCTGTTCCGGTGAGTTTTCGGTTCCGATATTCATCTAATTTTTTTAGGGTTTTTGCTGTTATTGTGTCGTATATACCTCCTGTTTGATTTAGGTGCCTATTCCCTTTTCTGATGCATCGTTATCTTGTGTTTTCGCAGCTGATTGCATGCGCGGGAGTAGTATTGTTCATCATTTAGCGGCCGTTTCCAAATAGTTTCAGTTAACCAGGTGAGTTTTCAGAGGCTATCTGCATTCCCACGTTTTGCATTTGTCTATCTCACGCTTTAGTTAGTCACAGGGATCGGTAACTTGCTTTTGATTTGTAGTGGGTATTTACTTCAGATGGTTGGTAACACTTTAGATGGTTGGCCATCATAATGCATTTTTTGGGTATCATGATGTACTAGTTGATATGATGATGTACTAGTAGTTTGGGATGGTAATATGTGTTCTGTATACTTGGTAACATTTTTCTAGTTATCTGAATTTTTTCGATGGTAGTACTTTGTCTAGTTTTTCTAAGTTGTAAATTGCGCTCTAGATGTTTTTTTATAGTGTGCTTATATGAAGTCTGTATGAATCCATTAGGATTTTTGTAGTAGTACCGCACTCATGTATCCCAGCTAATGGTCTGTGTTTTTTTTTGAATTATGTATGAATCCTGTAGAATGATGCAGTAGAATCCCACTCATGTGTCTCTGCTAATGGTTTTGTGTTTTTGATGAAGTATGTATGAATCTAGTATAACTAGTAGCAGGACTTGTTTTCCAATTGTTGAATTTTTTTTCTCAAGGTGTAATTGATGTTTTTTTATTTTTGCAGGTGTTGTGCCATGGCTGGGAAACGAAAGGCTGATACTCCTGCTGGTAAACGTAAACTTGAGAATGCCCGGAGGGAGGGTCGACTACCTGTGGCGTCCGAGCGCGCACGGAACAGGGCTTCTCCGAGCGGGCTAGTGAAACTTTATCCAGACATCAATGATGCGCAGAAAGCTGCTGTTGTTACTATGGGCTTGGGTCCTATGCTCAACATCAAGTGTACTAATCTGGACAATAAATTGATCAGCTGGCTAGTTCCTACGTATGATAGGTTCTCTCGTGCTTTTGTTATACCAGGGCGTGGTAGGATAGATTTAAATGCTGAAGCTGTGTACCGAGCCATGGGTCTTCCTCGGGGCGAGATCACAGTTGTCTATCGAGTCGACAAAGACATTGAATCTCGTCTGGGACCTATTCTTTTTCCTGGTCTGCCTAGCACTCCTGAAACCACAAGTTTATTCACGATGTTGAAAAATATGAAGGAGGCTGATTTAAAGTTCAAGCAATTGTTTAGCATGTATCTTGTGGCTACTATTCTTGCTCCAACAACTAGAAATAGAGTCAGCAACAGCTGCTACCCCATCATGGTAATATTTTGTTTGTATCATATTATTCACTGCTGTAGATTTTGTTATTTTTTAGTCTGATTTTCTTTGTTGGGTATAGGTAGGATTTTAACCAGTTTTTTGTGGTTGCCCTTTTTTTATTTTTGCAGGATAAAGTTGATGATGTCCGCGATATGAACCTGTGTCAGTTTGTGTGTGACAAACTACATGAGCAGTTGTCAGTTGGTAAACTATCAGCTGCCTGCCTGTTATGCATACAGGTACATTTTTTTTTGAACTTCGATATGTACATCATTAAGTTTTGTTTTTAGCTGATTTCCCTTAAATTAGTGCATCTCAAAATCCATTTTTGTGTGGCTGCCTGCTTGAACTAAAGTTTTCCCTTTTGACGCTGCAGCTATTATATGTTGATTCAGTCGACATCAGTGCACTCAACATTGTACTGCCTGAAGGTGCTTTCCTTGTCAATGTGTGGTCAACTGAACTCATCAAAATTGTCTTAGATGCGGACATGAAAAGGGATTTTTCGGGATATGGAAATTTGGAGGCAAGTACGCTATATATTTTTTTCATTTATGCATAGAGCAGCTACGTTGTCATGGCTAATTTGATTATACACAGAATTAAAAATGTTGGCTATCCTTTTTCTGTTTGCCAGTATGATCTGAATTTTATAGTATTGTTTTTTGGCAGTTTTTTTACAAATCTCATATGTGTTTTGTTCGGTCTTCCTTTTGTCTGATATGCAGCTGAAGCCGCACCTTTCTATTGATCATAAGTTTTTTGGCGGTCCAGATGGGTTTGAAACCTGGATTGACGCCAATACTTCACAGCACTGTCCGAAACCGGTAATGACATTCTAGTCTTTAACATATTTTTCTCAAAAAATTTATCTTTTTTTTATACCCCCATTTGTTACTTTTGCCTATGGTTTCCCATTTGCTCATTTTCATTTTTTGTTAATTCCAGCGTAAAGAGAAGGTAAAAAGATTGATTGGTGAGTTTGCATCTGGCATGACTCGTCTATTGAGCAAGTTGGTCCAGGAGTGGACAGATCTTGATGAATGCGATGCTGCTGCCGCTGAACAATCGTTTGGTAAATTCTCAAGGGACTTTGTTGTGGATGGACAACCTCCGGCTACCTCTACTCATACTCATGCTGAAGATGGGCTTTCTCCATCAAAGGTTTCTGCCAGTCCTCACCCGTCTGTCCCAATTGATCCCAACGTGGCCTCATCAAGGAGTTTGCGTGCCAGGAAGACAGTACGGAAGATACCTGTGAGTCTTACAGCTAAGGATGACATGATGAAAACTCCTACAGTCAACCGGCCTGTCGCCGCTGGCACTTGTGATGTGCCTATCATTAGCCCTCGGGTAACCCGTTCTGTGTCATCTAAAGCTGGAGTCTCGTCTGTTGGCAAAAACGGTGATGACATTGCTGAAAGTCAAGCGGAAAAATCTGACACCCCTGTGGATGATAGTGATGACGATGGAGCAGATGATGTTGATCAATTCATCATAAGAACCAGAGACCGTCAGGTTGAAGAAACATCTGATGTAGTTGGTTGCAGTACTTCAGTGCAGCAAGCTGATCCTACCAGATTTTCCATGCCAACACAAGGTTACAACGCTGCTGCACATAATGATTTGCCTTCCCCTTATCCCACTGATCAAACAACTGTGCATGAGCTTGCTCCTGATGCAGATCCAGCTCCGAAACCTATTGTTATTGTTTGTCCTGATGAACACCTAGATGTCAGAACTTCCAAAAATGAAGGGAATGAGCATGATGGTGACAAACGCGCTGAAGTTTTGGATGGATCAGCAGCTGAAAATGATGCGGGGAAGGAGCCAGAAGCAAATATCAGCGATGGTATTACTGGACGTGTGACTAAAGTGAGTGATTCAGCTACAGTTGATGTTCACGCAGCTCTGAGAGATGGTATGAAACATTATGTTGCTAAGAATAAGAAGAGGAAACTAGAATGTGCTCTCAAGAAAGACAAATCAAGCACGGCAAGCGATAACCCAAAAGCTGTTGAAACACTAGAGAGCGTGGATGCTACCAAGGTGGATAAAAAGAAGAAAACTGCTCGGAAAAGGTATAATCGATACTTTCTTTAGACATTCAGTATCATTTTTATATTTTTGTCTTCTTTTTGATCATTTAGTTATGATGATTTTATTTTTTCTTTCTATCATGTAAATTACCACTGCCCTAAACGTATGTACATGTTTTTCCTGTTGCTGCTTGTACGCAGAGTGGTCCCAGGAGTTCCAAGATCATCGCCACGTCTTCATGGTAAACACAGCGACGGTGGTGTTGTTAACACAGCCGTTAACCTGCCAGCGATATGCACCGGTGTCGAAGAAGAAGCAGCAAACAATGTGGTAATTTTTTTTTTCAAATTTGTTTATCTTTTTTCCTTTGTCTCATTGTCATTGTTTTTTCCATATGGGATCGGGGGGCTTTTCGACTGAAACCCTTTATTCTTTTTTGTTTTCACAGATTAAAGGGATTGTTTCAGACATGCTGTCTATCCCATACACAACTGCGCGCGCAGAGGGGGACAATACTGATGTAACAACGGTTGTTCATGCTGAAGGTATTCTGTCATTTTAAAAGAGCACATTGTTTTTTATGAAAGTTTGCTGAACTTGAATATCAGGGGTTATGCTTTTTTTTTGACGTGCACATTGTTTAAACTGCAGCTGGGTCCGTTGACAATGCAGACAATGTTTCGGTGAAAACCAAAGCTACAATGGCTCCTCCTAATAGCAGTGGTAAGTTTTTTAGGTTTTGATTTTTTGATTATTTTTTTATGCTGGTAATGATTGGTAGCATTTGTAACATATTGGTAACATGCTTCATAGGTTCTTTTTCTTGTAATGCAGAAAGTAAATTTCTAGTATTTATATTTTTTGATCTTCTATACTATTTGTTAAATTTCTAATCTGCCGGACCTTAAAGATTTGAAGGTCACTGTATATGATTCGGTCAGCAGTGCAAACGATTGTAATATTACCAAAATTAGAATAGAACTCTGCACTTCAGTTTCTATTAGTATTTTTTTAGGTTGGTAATTCGCGCTTTTGATGCTTGGTAGCACTTTAGCTAGTTATAGGGATCGGTAATTGGTTTGCTAGATAAATGGTATTGTCATTAAGTTTTTTTTAGGTTGGTAATTCAGGGTATATATGATTGGTAACAATTCAGATAGTCCTAGGATTTGGTAACTTGCTTGATATGTTTTTGGTAATTTGTGCGATAGATGGATGGTAACTTGTTTTGATATGTCTTCGATGGTATCATCGTGTACTAGTTTTTAAGGTTGGTAATTAGTGGTATAGATGCTTGGTAACCCCATATACTAGCTTTCAGATTTTTGGTAATTCGTGTGCTAGCTGGTTTTGTAACACTTCAGTTAATCTTGGGATCGATAACTCGCTTGCTAGGTACTTGGTATCATCATATACTAGTTTTCAGCTTTGGTAATTCGTGTGCTAGATTGTTTGTAACACTTCAGTTAATCTTGGGATCGATAACTCGCTTGCTAGGTACTTGGTAGCATCATATACTATTTTTTTCAGGTTGGTAAGTCGTGCTGCTAGATGTTTGGTAACAATTCAGTTAGTCATAGGATCGGTAACTTGCTTCATATGTATCATGCACTAGTTTTTTAGTTTGGTAAATCGTGCTCTAGATGATTGGTAATACTTTAGTTTTGTTCTACGGATCGATAAGCTATCTACTATGTGCTTGGCAGCACCATATACTATTTTTTTTTAGGTTGGTAATTCATGCGCTAGACGCTTGGTAACACTCTAGGTTTTTCTAGGATCGGTAACTTGCTTGCTATGTGCTTGGTAGCATCATATACTAGGTTTCAGGGCTGGTAATTCGTGCGCTAGATGCTTGGTGATACTTCAGTTTAGTTCTACGGATCGATAACTAAACTTTGCTATGTGCTTGGTAGCATGATATACTATTTTTTTTCAGGTTGGTAATTCGTGTGATAGATGCTTGGTAACCTTCAGTTAGTACTAGGATCGGTAACTTGCTTATTAGGTACTTGGTATCAGCAAATACTAGGGTTCAGGTTGGTAATTTGTTCGTTAGATGCTTGGTAATATTTTCACTTCAGTTAATCTTGGGATCGATAACTCGCTTGCTAGGTACTTGGTAGCATCATATACTTTTTTTTCAGGTTGGTAAGTCGTGCTGCTAGATGTTTGGTAACAATTCAGTTAGTCATAGGATCGGTAACTTGCTTCATATGTATCATGCACTAGTTTTTTAGTTTGGTAAATCGTGCTCTAGATGATTGGTAATACTTCAGTTTTGTTCTACGGATCGATAAGCTATCTACTATGTGCTTGGCAGCACCATATACTATTTTTTTTTAGGTTGGTAATTCATGCGCTAGACGCTTGGTAACACTCTAGGTTTTTCTAGGATTGGTAACTTGCTTGCTATGTGCTTGGTAGCATCATATACTAGGTTTCAGGGCTGGTAATTCGTGCGCTAGATGCTTGGTGATACTTCAGTTTAGTTCTACGGATCGATAACTAAACTTTGCTATGTGCTTGGTAGCATGATATACTATTTTTTTTCAGGTTGGTAATTCGTTTGATAGATGCTTGGTAACCTTCAGTTAGTACTAGGATCGGTAACTTGCTTATTAGGTACTTGGTATCAGCAAATACTAGGGTTCAGGTTGGTAATTTGTTCGTTAGATGCTTGGTAATATTTTCAGTTTAGTTGTACGGATTGATAACTTATCTGTTATGTGCTTGGTAGCATCATAAATTAGTTTTTAGGTTGGTAATTCATGCGCTAGACGCTTGGTAACACTTTTTAGTTTTGGTATATAGATGATTTGGTAAATAATCTGCTACCTAGTTTTTAGTTGGGCCCCTACATGTTTTTTCGCTGGTAACTAATTCAAATAATTGGTTAATTTTTGTGTAATATAGATTCATGACAACATTTTGTACTAGTTGTTATTTGTGTTCTTCTTTTTGTAGATTTGATATGTTTTTATTTATTATCATAATATGGTATGACTGATCAATTTTTTGTTTATTTTGTTTGTCATTTTTTCTCTCTCTTTTTCTCTCTACATCTCTCTCCCTGGTATCACTTGCCTCTTTTCCATCGCCCGCGCGCCCACTCCAAAATCGCATGCACACGCCCGCTTTTTGTTTTTTGAATTTTTTCATGCAGATGAGCAGTAAGGAGAATGTTATATTGCCACGATATATCTTCATATATTTATCCACTGGAGTTTTCTGGAGAAGGTCGGCTGAAGAGAATGAAGTTGTATATTGTCTGATCAGACATCTTTATCTGGAGGCCATGTCTGTGCAATACAGCTTTATCATTTTATGCCGTATTTTGCTGGTTTGCGTATGAAGACTTGAAGATATTTTGAGGACTGGAGTTTGTCAAACTATGAAGTTGTTTTCCCGCTCTCGTTCTCATGCTATATGCATGTGTAAAAACTTATGTATTTTATTAGGGGACCACTACATTTTTGTTATAAATTTTGAATTTTTTTTTCTTCATTGTCCTGTGATGTAATATATTTTTTATTCAAGTACTTTTTTCATCATTTGTTTGATGTTTGATCTTTTTTTGTGTGATCCTTTATATATTTTATGTTCTTCTTTTTTTTGGTTGGTTTTAGTTTCCATGTATTTTGTCTTTATAACCTATTCTGCTTCCTGCGTAGTCAACAAGGACGAGACTCATGTTTTGCGTGGAGAAAGAGTTGTACAGAATCTCAAAGTGAAAGGATCAGCCCCTGATGTATTGGAGAGGGATTTGCAAGATGGTATGGAACTCTTATGTTTTTCATGATCTTTATTATTATAAGGTTAATTCTACCAAATTATCTCACACAATTTTTAGCTAATTGCTTCTTCTTTTTTTGGTTAAATGTAACAGATGATATACAGTTTTTATATACTACACCAGCTTTGCCAGCACAGCATTGTTTCGCTGTTCCTTCTATCACTCCAAGGACCAGGTTGAAGATGGGAAGGGTTACTAAGCCTTCTAGGTCGCTTTTACCTCCTTACAGCCAGATCGTTAGCACTCCTGAGGAAGATGAATTGTACCAGCAAGTTATCAAACACACTAGATCATGCAAGGAGTCAAAAATCAAAGGGTAAAGACAGTTCCATTTGCCTTTTTGTTATATAACGTTTTGTGTTCTCAATTTTCTCACCCATTTTTACATTTCATTTTTTGGTTTTTTAAAAAAAAATTGTAGGTCAATAATACTTGACATTGCTCGTATGTGGATTTATCTTGGTGATCTGGCCAGTAGTGTAATGCCAACCGGTCGGATGTCAGGAACTGTTGCTGAAATTGGGATTGTTGCGCTTCAAGGGAAGTGCCCGAGTAACAAAGTAATATTCCCTTGGATTGTGACCGTTTATCTTCTTGAGAACAAATTGGACAGTAGAATTATTCAACAGCACTTCAGGAGAGATGCTAACTACAAGCTAAGTCACAAGGACATTGTAAGAGGGACTCTTCTTTTGCTTTTTTAAAACCATTTCACTTTGTTTTAAGTTTTTGTTTATCTTTTTTGATATATGCAGTAGTAACAACTCTTTTTTTCTCTTGCATCCCTATAACTTATATTTTTTTTCAGCTCATGTTCCCTGTTCTGCAAGAACTGGGTACTGCTGACAAACCAAATGGTCATTGGTATGCTGTGTCGTTGAACCTGCCAGCAAAAAGGTTCGAAGTCCTTGACTCTGTACGTGGCAACTCTGACGAGTCACTCATCAACCATGCATGCTCCGTAGTAGATGCAATAAAAGCTGCTTACAAGATGAACTACTCAACGTCTTCTAAACAAATTGACGACTACGAGCTGGTATACATCGATGCCATGAAGCAGAATAATGAGTGAGTTGTTTTCCCCATGCAGTTCATCCACGTTACTTAATACATGATCTTTTTGTTTCATTTTTTTGGGTTTTTTAGCGGCACTGTTATATGATGTTCACACCATTCTCACGCCTTATATATTTTTTTGGTTGAATTTTTTGGCAGACTTGATTGTGGATTTTTCATGTTAAAGTTCCTTGAACTATGGGATGGCCGTAATATCCCTGCGATAACATATGATCAGATCCCAGCACTCAGGAAAGTGTTAACATGGGAATGGCTACATCATGTGGATAACAAGCTCAAAGATTGGGATTATTTGCTGGAAAAAAACAGACTGTAAAGGTAATTTTACAAATCTTTTCTCTTTTTCTTGGAGCCCCGTTACAGTTATAGAGAATTTCAATACACCCGCGGATATTTTTCTTTGTTATCATATCTACTAGTGGTAGTGCTCACATAGTGTCTAATCTGCCGTGTGCCGTCTTCTATTCTAGTTCACTTGTTCAGCATTTTTTGTTGTTTGTGTTGATGGACCTCCCTCGGCTGTGCTTTGTTGCGCACGTTGTTCTTGTTCCTGCATAACAGTGTTATACATGTGTTAGCACACATTTTTTTTCTTCCCATGAGAACAACACACGTCTTTTTTTCTCTCTTTGAAAAAAAATACTTTTTTGTAGTATGATTTATACCTTTTTGGTCTCGGGGCAATCGGGTCTAAAGTGACCTACCATCCTGCATCGTCCACATTTTTTTTGCTTCTTCTTCTTGTCAGCTGCTTTTTCGTACTTACTTTTTGCTCTGCCCCCTGTGGTGCCCCCTTGCTTTTTTGACCTGGGTGGATCCTTGTAGATCACATGGTCCTCACTCTCGACGGGGTCATCTATAATCGCCCCTGTTTCTGGAGGAGGTTGTTCATTCAAGTTTGCACCAAATTGACTAGTTGTGTTATCGTCTTGATTGACAACATCCTTTTTTGGCAGTGGATCATCGATACCCCTTCTCTTTTTATAGGTCTTTTGTTCATTGTCCCGCTGCTTCTTGTCATCAATGATTGCTCTTTTCAACTGTACCATACCTTCGCTAAACATGTCAAAGGACCTGTCATCTGTGCATGTTGTAGATAGCATATGAGACACTTTGCTCATTTCAATTGCATGGCGCACAGCCAGATGTGTTCTTTGACTGGTTGTTTTGTTGTTGTCCGCAGTCATGTTCAGTACCTCAATCCCAGCTGACATGGTCCACCTAGGATTTATGAAACTGACTGGTAACTGTGTTAACCCTTGGTAGATTACAACTTTTAGTACATGGCAGCACTGTATGCCGTCTCGAGACATTTTAGAGCATTCACAGCTGTATACACTGCCATCAGCAGACACTTCGACTGTGTATGTAGTTCTGGGGAACTCAGCATTCCAGTATGCCACTAACCTTACCGCGTGGTACATTCTATCTTGCTCAACAACCTCAATGTTGTAAGCAGTAGTCTTCTTCATCTCCTCAGCAAATTTTGCGTATATAGGATCTGTGTATACTCTAGCTGCTTCCTTCTCAAGCGGATTGTATCCCCAATTCGACGACTCCTTCAATTCTGTCTTCTCCCTTAGCTTGTCTAGATCAGACTGTTTTTTTTCTTGTATTATCAAATACTGTTTGAAGAATGTTGTGATAGAGTCTTTACGCTTCACGTAACTCTTGAAGAGCGAGTTGGTGCTCTCACTCCTAGCTGTAGATGAAGTGAACGGGAAGAACTTGTCCATGAAGTATGCTGGCACCCACTGTGCTCTTATTTCAAATATGCGGTCAAGGTGGGCCTCTCCTTCTGCATTGTACAACTGAAGCAGTTCAAGCCAGCCAGACTCAAACTCTGCCGGGGTGAACGAGTTTCTGATCACCGCCTTGAGGTGTTCGTGAAACTGACCTCGTGCAGCGAAAAAAGTGACGAGATTTTGTTTCATCTTTCTCCCTATGTGGAAATTACAATAGCGGTGTATTGTGAATGGAAGCGCTTCACTAATGGCAATCCCCATTGCCACGTCCTGATCTGTTATTATTGTTTCAGGATGGTTGTTCCCCATGACTGAAAGAAATTCAGTAAACAACCACTTAAAGGTGTCTACTCTTTCATCTTTTAGCAACGCGGCTCCAAAAAGGACTGTTGTACCATAGTTATCCACTCCCACAATAGGTGCAAACGGCAGATCATACTGGTTTGTACAAAAGGTTGTGTCAAAAGATACAAATTGACCAAACTGTTTGTAGTTTGCTTTTCCAATCTGATCAGTCCAGAACACGCTTCTAACAGTGTCTTCGTCTTTTTCCATCCTGTATGAAAACCCTGGAATGCTGTGACGTATCTCCTTAAAGCACTTGAGCAGTTCCTCCACGTCTTGATTCTTCATCTTCTGTTTTTCCTTCGTCATCTGGTTGTTCAGATATTTTGTGTCAAAGGGTATACCCCTGAAACTTCCTCTGGTCTTCCTGAATATTGTCATGATATTCCGAGGCGGGACCCTTGTTTCTTGAAGCAAGCTTATTAGCGTCTTGTCTGAATCTGACATCTGTCTGTGGCATCGCATGAACCTCACAATCCAGTCTGATGGCGCAAGTTGATGGTTATGCTCAAGGTGTACAGATGTGATGGTCCATTTGCCGCGTTCTTCCTTCACAGTCATCTTGACTCTGCATTTAGTCTGCACAATCCTGTTTGTTCTTCTCTGCCTCAGCGCGTCATCTTTGTTCTTGTCAGACCTACTCCTGTTGCATGTGTATAGTTGCTTGTTGATTACGTTGCTGATCCTGGACTCATAGCTGGTGTCCTTTCTTATTGCAAACCCCATCCTTCTTGCATATACAGCGAAAAAGAAGAAAGCTTCATCCCTAGAATCAAACTCCATGCCAACATGCGGCGCTGGGGCCCATGAAATTTCATCCAGGGTGGGGTACTTGCTATCTGAGAACATCTTATCCATTTCTTTCTCTTCTGCGGTTGGCGGGTCTAGGTTCATTGCTTCGTTCAACTCAGCATCGTTTAGGTCAATTTGTCCGGATGCCTGATCATCACCTCTGTATGCTGTGTTGCTTTGTTGTCCATGTCCTTCACTGTTTTGGAATGCTGCTTCATGTGTTTGCATATGTGGTATGTTGCTGGCATCATCTCCTTCCAAAGGTTCATCAGAGAGGGGCAATTCCTTCAAAACAAAAAAATACACAGTTGGCATTCATATCAGCAGTTTCTAAAAATAAGCGAAATTGTATATATCTTTTTGAATGATAGTGTTATAGGTTATTCATTTTTCTGGTTTTACCTTATTGAGATCTATTGGCATGCTTCTTGATTGATGTCGCACGGACTGTGTATATGATTTTGACAGCTTGGTCGCACAAGTTGCAGATGCATTCATGTTAGCTTCAACCTGTCTTAGCTGTTCATTCTGGACATGCTCTGCCTGACACCTTTGCCTTTGCATGAAAGCCTGCAATTAAATAGAGTTAAAAATAACAGTAGTAAATGTTTCTTTTATAGCCTTCGGAATATTTTTTTGACCGTGGCAACATCCTTTTTTCACGCATTATATAGATATTTTTGAGGATTTTTTTTCGTACCTGTGTAAATCTTTCCAAAAATCTCTTTGTATCAACTGGCTTCGTCAAGTTCAGAGAGTCAATAATCTCGCGTGCAACCGGAGATTCAATCCCTGCTTTTGTGTTGTCACTTGATAGATTCTCACCAGTAACCATTCTGAAAAAGTATAAGTTAGTTATGTGTCTTTTTTCTTGTTGCTACTGTATTTTTTGCTTACGTACTAATAGTGCATTCTCTCCTAAATCTAAATGCAGGTCTTGATGATTATATCAAGAAAAATTTGCCTACAACAATTTTATTCACATTCTCATGCGAAGATAGTTCAGAGAAGATACAATACCAACTAGAAGATCAGCATTTTAGAGATTCACATACTCCTGAATTTTTGGCAGATTTTAATATGAAGAACACATGTTGTCAGTTCACAGTTTGAGTCAGATCACACATGCCATGCAGTCAGATTTTTTTCGCAACCTTCGATTGCAGCAGTACCAAGTTTTAGATTCTTTGTTTCGTTTTTCAACTATAGTATTAATGTTCAGACTGGAAGAACCATGTACTTTTATATGAAATAAGCACACCAATAGTATGTTTTTTTTACTGAACTATATGTGTGCAGTATCTCTTTTTTATACTTCTATGTTTACTCAGAGTAGTTACCTTTGTGTAATTGCTGCCTGGCCAAACTTGGACGTGGTGCTGTCTTTGGTTCTAATGGTTGCTTCGTTCTCCTGTGTTCCCCACTCCCATTCTGATCCACCAGCTGTATTACCCATGCCTTCTGCATCTTCTGCTGCTGATCTCACCAGGGAATCCCTTTGATCTCTTTGTGACTCTTGATATTGCACAGATTCTCTTTGTGCATCCATCTTATCCTCTCTATTTGTTTTTGCTTGTTGATCTCTGTGTGTCTGTTTTTGCAGGCAGACACGATTGTGGAGGCTATATGGGCATGATCTCCATCTGAAGCGCAGATGAGATTTCGGAGGGGATGGCTGGATCGAGGCAGGTTTTCCTTGGTGCGTGGGGTGGGGAGCTCTGCTTGCGACGGGGGAAGAAGACGGCGGCTAAGGGTTTTATCGGGACGGGCTCCCTCGCGTGGGGATTGGTGGAAACGCTGCGGAGGATGCGGAGCCAGGTGGATTATTGTAAGTTGTCCTACATTTTTCACGAATTGGTTCTTCTGTTTCCTTGCATTCACGGATTTTCTCCAGCACTACCCTTCTCCTGAGGGTTCTTTTTTAATTTTTGGTTTTGTTCCCGTTTTCTCTTTTTGACTCTGAGAATATTGTTTTTACGTCAGGGGTTCTTTGTAAAACGTGGAAAGACATGTAACGCATCCATCGTCTTCTTTTCTCCTTCTTATCCAGACGCCTCCATTTCTGCTTTTTCAACCTCTCCCCCCACCACCACACCTCCCTCTCCCCCAAATCGTGATCTGCTGGTTCGTTTCTTCTCCACCAGAGGCCGTAACCCAAGGAGTTTCGCGACGCAAGGATCCAATTCGTGCAGGTCGAATCACAACCGTACCATCTCTTTTCGTTTTTGGGGGTGGTGGTTTTGATTTCTGGATTTGGGGGGCTCAAGTCAATCTAACGCCCTGTCGTAAGTATCTCCAGTCTCTCAAATCCCCAACTCGTTTCATTTTTTTTGTATCCTGTGTGCTTTTATTTCTTGTTTGACTACCGATTTCATTCTGGGAACCCAGCAGATCTCGACATGCTGCTGTACCGTGAATGGCTTCCAGTATATATTTTTTGATCTACTTGGAGAGAGAGGGAGTTTGATTTCCATTGTGGAGTAGACTTTTTACAAAAAGCGCTATGGAAGAACAAAACATATCAAAGGTTGTAAGCTTATTATCTTTTACTAAGTGCAATTTTTTAATTAGTTTTTTGAGGGACATACTTTATTTTGTTTTTTGGTAGCTGTAGGGAATATACTATTTTCTCTCTATATGTAATATCATGTTCTCTAGTGTCTGCCTAACACAATATGCACAAAAGCAATGCCCACTGCATTAATTTTTGTTTTCAACATGGGGTTGCCTGATTACAAACACATAGAAATCGTTAACCCTATGACATGTGATTACTTTTTGGTTGGTAATTCAAGCTCTTTGATGCTTGGTAACGCTTTAGCTAGCTATAGGAATCGGTAACTGGTTTTGCTAGGTAGTTGGTATTGTCATCAACTTTTGTTAGGTAGGTAATTCAGAATATAGATGATTGGTAACACTTTAGATACTCCTAGGTTTTTTGTAACTTGCTTGCATGTATTTTGGTATCATCTAATAGGTTTTCAGGTTGGTAATTTGCGCGATAGATGGTTCGTAACACATTGAAGTAGTTTCTAAGATCGGAGGGGTGGGGGGGCGGGGTGTAATTTGCTTGCTATGTTTTTATTTGGTATTATCGTGTACTTGTTTTTTAAGGTTGGTAATTTAGTGGTATAGAGGCTTGGTAACCCTTTAGCTAGCTATAGGGGAATCAGTAACGTGCTTGCTAGGTAGTTGGTCTCTTCATCTATTATTTTTTTAGGTTGGTAATTCATGGTATAGATGATTGTTAACACTTCAGATAGTCCTGGGGGATATGTAACCTTTTTTGCTAGGTACTTTTGGTATTATCATGCACTAGGTTTTTTTTAGGTGGGGTAAACTCGTCATGATAGATGCTTTTTGGTAACAATTTAGTGTGTTCGAGGATCGGTAATTTGCTTGGCAGGCACTCGGTATAATCATGCACTAGTTTTGTATGTGGTAATTCATTTGCTAGATGCTTGGCAACACCTCTCACCAATGCATAATATTTACTGAATTGTTTTGTCTATAATTTTCCCTTTGTAGGGTTTTACGACCAAGTTTTCTCTCCCAAAATTCTTATCACTGATCCGTAGGCTAACCTCGAAACAGAAGGCCTTAGTATGGAGCATGGGTCTTGGGCACTTACTCCACATCGCATGCGAAGTTCTGCCACGCAACTTAATCTGCTTTATCATATCAAAGTTCAACCATCAGACAAGAACTCTTATCCTCCCCAATGGACTTTCAGTTGTAATTACTCCTTTCATGATTCATCAAGCCATTGGTACCCCAGTTGGTGGCATGCAGATTGGTGAGAGACCTGATGAGCAGCTAAGGGAGTTGATTGCTGATATGATTAAATGTAAGGGCAGGTTCCCAACGATCACTGAGATAGATAACTTCATTACTACGCAGCTGGAAGGTGTCTCATTCAAAATAGCTTTTGGCATGTACGCCATCACAGCTTTCCTATGCCCCTCTAGCAATGGTGCAGTTTGTCCCGAGTACATTCATATATTCAGAGAGCCGGAGAAGATAGGCTTGTTCGATATGTCAGCCGCTGTCCTGGATAAATTGGTCAGTTCCATTGGGGCGTACAACAGTGGCACAACACGTGTTCTAGGTGGCAATTTGCTGTCAATGGTGGTAAGATGCTAATCACGTTTTGTATTTTTTTATTTAAATTTCATGTTCACTTTTAATTTTTTCCCCATCATAGTCCATTGAAAGTAGTTCATGTCTTTTGTCTTTTAAGTAATGAATTCATTCGTAATACATTCTCACTAATGATTTCTGAGTATACACTTGGGTTCTTCTGTTAATTTACAGATTGTATATCTGGAGCTCCTCCAAGCGGATGTAATGCCTTCTCACTTGAAGTTTAAGTTGCCTAGAGTTTCAGTTTGGACAACCCAGATGGTCACTGACATTGAATCCATGGATTGTGTATCTTTTGACTCAGTTCAGTATGGGAAGCTGCCGGTACAGTCATTGAACCCAGATTGTTCTATTCCTTTTGTACATTATTTCTATCACCATCGGAAGAAGGCACTTGCATCTCTTCTTTTTGTTTAATAGAACACATGCTGAGTCTATTTTTTCATGTGTGCAGGTTAAACCATTGTCAGACACCATTTTCAGTCCAGCTGGTATGGTATCAGTTATTGGAGCAAGTAAATCATATGGTGACCTTCTCCAGTTCGTGCTATCAATTTCTCCAGAGCAGCAACACAAAAGGGTATGAGAAATAGTTCTTATTACATAAATGTTAATTCCAATTTATTTTAAATTATGGCTGTGCAATCAAACACACTTGTTTGTCATTTTTTGAGCTTGATTCCTTTGTTTTTTTTTACAATTTTTTGTAGGTAATTGATGAGCTCCCTATAATCATTGAGAACATGCAGAGGGATATTGTTCATACAGTCCAGCCTATACTTTTTCAGAACATCATAAATGTACTGAATTTGCTGCCGTCTTATGATTCGGTAGCTCAGAATACCAATTGTCGCAGATTTGAGATTGATGAAGCACACTTCAAGGCACCATTGTCTGAATTGGAGCTTCAAAAAGAAGATGCACAGCAGAAGCTCGATGTGTCTGATGATGGAATTCTAAATATCCACTGCATGGACCCCAAGTTCTCTGGTATGGTTTCAGTAGGTCAGTGTAATGCTGAACATGCGGCAGGTGACGTGACTATGCTGGAAGCTAAATTGAATGAGCCTTGCAAAGTGTCTGAATTGCAGCTTCAAAAAGAAGACGCACAGCAGAAGATCGATGTGTCTGATGATGGTATTCTAAATCCCCAGTGCATGGACCCCAAGTTCTCTGGTATGGATGCGGTAGGTCAGTGTAGTGCTGAACATGCGGCAGGTGACGTGACTATGATGGAAGCTTATCCGAATGAGCCTTGCACAGATGCAGTGAAAGAGCACTCAAGGAATGAGTCTGATGGTAAGGGCAAACGGATAGATTTTTGCTTCCTCCGTGTACCTGTTTTCGATGAAGAACAATGCAGCTTCCTCAACATGAGGAGCATGAGTAAAGCTATTGAGTCAATGCCCTTACCAGACTTGTTTGATATACCAAATCCGCAGCATCTTTTAGAAGAAATGCTCCCACAGAAGGATGAGATTACCAGTGAATATCTATCCACACCACCAGTTCTGGACTTGCTTTCGTATATGTTAGAAGAGGCACTAGCCGAGTCAAAACTATGGAAGCTAATGACAGAAAAGGTCTGCACTGTCGACGAAAAGGTTGAAGTATACAATGAACTGTTCACCTCAACTACTGCTGGCTCCAGTTTCAACGAGAACAAGAGGGTTTTTTCTACATCGACAAATGATGTTACAGTAAGCTGTGTTGCACTCAAGAAAAGAGCTAGGATGCTAGAATTTAACAGTGAACTACACCTGTCACCACCCACCACTGAAATTGCTGTGGTCTCTACTGATGAAGTTGGGCAGCAACAACGGTACATAACATATAAAACATCTCTAGGAAGCAATGACAAACATGTCAGCAAAGGGTTTAGTGACTGCGACAGATCTGATTTCCAAGCATCACCACCCTGCGCAGGGGATGGTTCAGCTTATCAACATAATGATGTACCTCCTACAGGATATGTTTCTGTTGGAGGAACTCAATATAGGCTCGCAGATTGTAATGAACCTTCTTTCAATTGGGATGATGAATCAGTGGACAAGGATTTGTATGAATTAACTATTCAAGCTGAGGAGGAGTACAAGGAAAGGAAACAACGCAACTATCAGCCTGCGCCACCAGCTCAAAACAACATCTGCCTATCTGAAGTCAGCACATCTCTTAACTATCATCCTGCACCACCAGCTCAAAACAATGCCTGTGTATCTGAAATCAGCCCAGCTCTTAAATATCAGCTTGCGCCACTAGCTCAAAACAACGTCCATCTATCTCAAATCAGCCCATCTCTTAACTATCAGCCTGCGCCACCAGCTCAAAACAACGTCCGTCTATCTGAAATCAGCCCATCAACTATTGCTTCGTCATACGTGTCAAGCTTGGTGGAGAAAGAAGTGTTCAGCGACATAGTTTCCAGGATCCCCAAAACTGCAAGGGGTAAAACGTAAGTACAATATGTCGATGTTCTTTTCACTTTTTTCATGTCAAAGCTCATGCAGTTTAATCCCATGTCTTCTTTTCCTCGGCCATTGTATGTTTCTAACAATGGATTCCATTTTTCCTTCTGTGGTCTTTATCTGCAGCGCACAGGTGGTAAGTATTGGCAGCACTTGGGCTGAGCATAGAGTCTTTGGGCTTAGTATGATGGTTTACGGGAAAGTTAACCCATATGTCATGAACACGCTGGGCAAAGCAGTCATGGCTGAAGACTCAGAAAGGAAGAAGTTTAATTTGCTAAAAGATGGTCATTGGAAAAGATTTTACATCGAGTTTAATGTTGCTGTAAGTCATCGACCTATCTAACATCATTTTTTCTTTTTTCATCCCTGTCTTGTTAATATGTAGGACACCACCACAAGTTTTGTTTTCTGTTTTGTTGAACTGATTTTTCCCAATTTTTTTATTTTTTATAAGGCCTTATTCCAGATGGACCATGAGAACCCAGGGAAGTTATCTACATATCTATCAAATCGCAACATTGGATTCATGCTCGACACCATGGATTTGGTAAGTGTTTTAACATATGGGACAGTCTGTTTAGTAGGTTTTTCAGCTTGGTGATCCCTGCCCCTTTTTGGTTTGGTAACATCATGTAGTAGTTAAGGGGTAGTGAGGACGTGGTTGGCAATTCCTGATATATGTAATAGTTTAGGGGGGGCGGTAATCCTTCATACATGTGCTTGGTAACTACTCTAATTTTTATGTTAATTTAGCTACTTTCACTAGTTTCTTAGGTTGGTAATCCACCATCTAAATGGTTGGTAACATATGTATTTTTATTTTGCTTGGTATTTTACTAGTTTTTAATGATTGGTAAGATGTTATGTAAATGGTTGGTATCTGATCTGTTAGGTTTGATAATCCCTGATGTTTTTTGGTTGGTAACAATCATGCGATAGTATAGTGTTACGGCTAATTCTTGAATATATGTGCTTGGTATTTCACTATTTTTAAGGATTGGTAACATATCATGTACATGCTTTGGTAACTAATCTGTTAGGTTGTTAGCTTGGTAATCCCTGCTGTTTTTGGTTGGCAACATCGTGTAATAGTTGTGGTTGGTAATTCTTTTGTTATATATGCTTGGTAACACTCCATCTAAATGGTTGGTGACTAATGTGTTATGTTTTTAGCTTGGCAATCCCTGCTGTTTTTGGTTGGTAACATCATGTAGGGACTGTTTAGGGTTTTAGCTTGGTAATCCTTAATGTTTTTTTTTGTTGGGGATTGGTAATTCTTTGGTGTATGTTTTTGGTACCTCACTAGTTTTGTAGGATTGGTAACATGTCATCTAAATTGTTGGTAATCTGTCAACTAACTTGTTGGTATCTGATCTGTTAGGTTTTTAGCTTTGGTAATCCCTGCTATTGTTTGGTTGGTAACTTGATGTAATAGTTTAGGGGGTTGGTAATTCTGGATACATGCTCTTGGTAACTACTGTAATTTTTACGTTACCTTTTTTGCAATGTAAATTCTTGGTAATCTGTCATCTAAATTGTTGGTAACTGATGTCGTATTTTTTTAGCTTGGTAATCCCTGCTATTTTTTGGTTGGTAACTTCATGTAATAGTTTTGGTTGGTAACTTCATCTAGACGCCTCACGATGTTTTTTAGTTCTGGTAACATGTCTTGTTATGAGTTTGATAATGTTTTCTAGTCATGTCTTCTTATAAATGTACTTTTATTTGATTTTCCAAAGGTACACCTGCCATTGTTCACTTCTGGTTTCTACTATCTTGTTGTTGCCAACTTTAAGAAACATGTTTTCCAAGTCCTGCACCCAAACCGGAAGATTCACCTTATCAAGGATGAAGCTGACATTGCTGTCAAGAAGTTTAAAATGGCATTCAAAATAGCGTATAAGCATTCTGGCACCAACATAGATGATATGCAGACAGTTTTCCAGAGTGTTTGCTCTACTGAGAGGGAGTAAGACAAATAAGCACAGTTGCATGTATTTTTTGTCTGTTATGCACTGCCCACACATATATTTCTTTCTTTTATGTAACTGTCCTTTCCAATAACTACATGCAGCGGTGATAGCGGCGTGTTCGTGATGAAAATGATATGCGACTACAATGCTGAAAAGACTTTCTGGTTTGAACCTGTAAGCAATACAGTTTGTTTGGTTTGACATTTTTGTTATGCTACCATCTTAAAATACAGCCATGCATCAAGCCAGCTATGTATCAACTGATATGATATTTTTTATTTTTTCTACTTACTTGTTGGGGTTTTTGTAGGAACACGCGAAGCCAATCCGTGAAATGCTCACGTACTACATGCTTGCTCATCCATCAAATGAAAAAATGCCATTTGAAACAAAGAAAATTCTTGATAGATATGTAAGTTCATAAACTGTTTTTTTTCGATGATAGTATATCCATAACAGCATTAGCAAGCTTTTTTTAATTTAATGTGTTTTATTATTTTGGTTCATTGACTATTTTTTCCACTCGTTTTTGTTCTTTCACATGGATCGACACATGTAGGGAATAGCATATGACTACAAGGTATATACTGGATTTTCCTGTACTTTAATTTTTGATGCACCTTTGTCTGATAGTAACACTTGTCTATAAATCTTCGTCTCTTTTCCCTTTACATTTTTTGGCGACTATATCTAAATGCACAGTTGGTAACATCTTCTATGTTTTGTTTTTTGTAGTCTCCTGGGTACACACCTTGGAAGAGCCAAGAAAATGAAGATAGTAGCCTAGATTCCATCGAGAGAATGCTCATTTTATGAAGTTTTCTACATTGTCTGTGTGTCTTTATTCAGTGGTAGACATGTGATGTGATGTAAGAAGTTTGTTTCGGTGGTTTACCACGATTTTCTGTACCGATCAAGAAGTATGTTTAGATATATTGTGTCATTCCACAGATAATCCCCAAGAAATTTGTGGATAAAATGAATTTTCTTGAATGAAGGTTGGAGTTTGCCTGAGGAGGAAACGAAATGTTACAGTGGAAGGAAACTTCAGTACTTGCTCTGATGGAAGGTGGAAGATCAGTGAAGAGGAATGGGCATCATTTGTTGAAAACAGCGGTTTAAAGCTAAACCAGGTTGTGATGATGCTATTACATCTTTTTATGAAGGAGACCTTGCATTGGTTTTTTAAAGGGAATTGATAAGTAACACCAGATGAAAGTCATAGGTCATTTTATTGATCATTTTTTGTACTAGTATGAAGTGCCTCCCACCCTTTTTTTTAACCCTGAAATATCCCTGCCCAAAAAGGGAATTAATTAATTTTTCTCTATCTTCTACCGCGAACGTGAATATTCAAATCACGGTTGCGCGCGAAAAAAGGGAATAGACGAAGCCACGGGAAGGAAAGCGACGTCCGCGTCGTCGTTGGACGACCTGCGCGAAGAAAGGGAATAGGGGAGCGAAGCGACGTGTGCTCGTCCTCGCTGGACCACGGGGGACCACGTACGCACAAACAGGGAAAGGGAATAGTGACCGCAACACGTACGTGCTCCAACACTTTCCTAATTTGGGCTGTCGGAAAATCGTGCGATCGCTAAGATTTGGTCGCACGTGCGAAAGCTAGCCCCCCCCCCCCCCCCCCCCCATGGTATATGGTATGTACTCAACTCACTCTCACTTGAATGAAATCAAGGGGCCGGAGTGCCAGTCTAGCCCTATGGGCATGTACTCAACTCACACCTCTTTGAATGAAATCATGGGGAGTGCACTAGAGGTTCTTTGAGAAGGCATTTTTGAATCTAGAAAGACTTGCTTCAGCCAAGATCAATGTTGAGTAAGAGTGATTCAGAGGTGGTCCAAAAATGACTGATTTTGCTAGAGTCTCCTACCAAGGTTCCCTCGATGTTCCATAATATAGGATTAAGTTGGGTTCCAACGACGCAACCGAGCATATAAAAACAGGGTCGCCTCCAAAAATTCGGAGCCTTGCGCAAAACCTGATATGAGACCCTAAATTTGAATACCAAGCATATATAAACACATAGTAATTTTTTATAATGATTTCACTTCATGAAATAACCGAAGCTTTCTATTTTATATACCAAACAAACAAATGTAAGGATTCAAACAGTGTATCGATTCATTAATTCTAGACTTTTCAATGTAATAAAATAAAAATCAGACACTGAACTAAATCATTGCTAGCTTGCTGCAAGCAATATCGTGCAAGCCTTCAACATTGGAGGTTCGCAGTTGCAGTCAGAGGCGATCAAGCAAGGATCACAACAATTGTGTGGATGACGAGAAAAAGACTAAAAAGATGGAGATTAGTTGTATCATGATGCCTTCGGTAAACTGGCACAACGCGTCGGCCGTTAGCAGCACGACTGCAGGCCGGCAGGGTGCGGCCGCAGGACAGAGACGCAGTTACAAACGTGTGGGAGTTCTAGGTTAGTGTATCCGGGAGATGAGCATGCAGACTAACAAAGTTTTTTGTTTTGACATGCAGACTAACGATCAGCCGATCACAGACCACGATCAAATGTTCAAAATGGAGGAGCTCGTAGCATACGTATGTGGGCTCAGCCCATTTATGTTAAAAAAAACTATTGTTTTATGATTGTTTGGCTCTTTCCCGTACACTAGTAACCGTGCACGTGCAACGCACGTCTCATAAATCAACTAATGCATTTGAAATTTGGATCAGCTTTCCATCGGAACTGAAAGAAATTGACGATGTCCTCTCTCTATCTTATGAGTTTTTTTCATGCATGGATTCTACCCAAGTATTCTCCTTGAAAAGAGTACTATCAGCATATATGGTATGATTAGCATCTGAAGTATTTCCACCGTTTGGGACCCTTGTTATTACTCATCTGGGAGTATAGATGGGTTTCATCACCTCAAGATTTCTGACTATGAGCTGACAATTAAGTAAACTTTAAGTGATTAAAGAAAATAATATTACAAACAAATAATGGTTTATGCAGGGTGCGACGATGGACCTTTGTTTCCCTTCGTTATAGTAGATACACAATTTGTTGTAGAGGGATTCCCAGGTAGGTCTACTGAACATGTTGTTTTGTTTTGTTTTGATTGTGGCACATAATTGGTGACATCAGCAAAAGGGTCTTGCTTATGTGGATATTTGTTCTGGTATTCCAAAATTGATGTACATGGAGTAAAAGTCATTATTTATACGGATATACTTGTTCAGGCTGTGTAATGAGTCCTAACCAGGATCTATGCATGTAGAATATATCCTGCATGGAGTAAAGTTCTAAGAATACTTCCGAGCTAGGCAGTTCTTTGACGAAAAAACCCTGTTAAAAAGCCAAAGTGGACTCCTTTTTAATTAATCAAACAATTCTCATTTTCATTAACTAAAATCCTGTCAATGTTTTATGGGACAATTCTTTCTCAATCTTTTAAGAAGTACACGAAGATTACTCCATCTACCCTCCAATCTTTTAAAATCGAAAGTGAAGCAACATTTAACTGACCTGAAGCATTAACGACTTACCTCCAATATACTTGCATGATTGCAATCATTGCATAATGAGAAGGAAAAAAGTCCGATCATGGATACTCGGGAGAACATGCAAGTTAATTAACCTAGGGTGTCTAAGCATCTTGGCTAATAGGATAAACAACTTATAAGTTCCATGAAAATGCATAGTCAAAAAGACTATCCTTCATCAATGGATATTCCCCAAAACAAACTTCACATGGACATCAAATTAATCAGCTAGCACATATCGGTATTGCAAACTGCAGACCAAATTTTGACATTGCAAATCGACAAAAAAAAATTAGCTAGCACACATCGGCATTCATCTACCACATATCAGCACTCAGCTAGCAGTACCAATCTGCTGTGCGTGTACACTGCACAGGACATTAGCTAGCAGCACACCACGGATCAAAATCAACCAGCAGTTTAACGCGGTTACAACAACGCGGACACGGGGCCTCCAGATGGTCCAGGTGGTTGAGGACGTGGCTGCAGACCGCGGGGGCAGCGACGGACCTGGCCGGCGCGCCTCCTACTCGCCACCAGCACGCGCTGCTCCATGCCTCGAGCGGACGCGGGGCTGCAGGAGGTCACGACGCGGACGTGCACTCGCGTCTGCCCGTGGTCAACTTGGTTGCTTCTCCGGACGCTGACCGGCGAGGAAATCGGCCACCCAAAATACCGAACACCTTGCGCGCCGCCATGGGCGCGCCATGACACAGACCACAAGTCCACAACACCACCCCGTTCCGTAGCTTCCGCTACCGCTACCTCACACACACCCACTCCGCTGCAGCCAGAGCACCTCTTCCCCCATGCTCACGCGCCGCGGCTTCGCCAGTTGGCCAGGGCAGCCGATCCGGCCGCAGGATCTCGACGCGCTCCATGTTCCGCACGTCGATGTGCATGCGCGCGCGGGACTGGCCGGACAGGGCAGACCCCAGCGCCGCCTGGGCGGGCGTCGTCTGTCCCGCCGGCCGCGCCGCGGGAAGTACCTGCCGTTCTTCACACCGCTGCTCCTCCGTAATTACCGGCCGAGCCGGCGACAGCAGTTCAACACGCTCAAACGGGCAACCGCGTTGACAGTCTCACCTCAAGGATCTCCCTTGCTCTGTCCATGCACCGGCGGAGCGGCTCGACGACCCTCACCGCGGCGAGCTCCTGGCCGCACGCCCACTCCCTCCGCAAATCCTCCAGCACCTCGTCCGTCACCCCGACCTTCTTGGCCCGCGCCCACCTTGTCGTTGCCAAACCTGAAACCTAGCTCGAGATGAACACGAACAGAGAGAGTTGGACACTGAATTTTGGTGCTGCGTGCAAATGTGCAGCTTTTCTGTTTTTCCTTTATTCCTTATATACTGACCAAGCAGTATCCTAACTGAAAACGGGAAAAGGAGCGAGCAAAGCGGAGTACACGACCGTGCCATCCCACGGTCCTCTACTTGCCCACTAGCGCCGCTATGATCGTGGAGATCATGCCATCCCATGACCCGGCCATAGCGGCGAGCTAAACTAGCTAACAACCTAACAGAAACTTGACCCGGCGATGGACAGAATCCCATGCTCGGAGCCGTTACTTATTTGCTGAAAACGAACACTGAAAGTGTTCTCTGAACCTAGACTACGACAGCAGGATTAACTGAAGTTTGTGACTTCAATTCACCCCCTAATCCTGATGTGATGATTTTACCTCGATGATGCCGAGACGTTGACGCATCTCGACGAACTTGGTGCGCCCCAGCGCCTTGGTGAGGATGTCGCCCATCTGATCATTTGTCCCCACATGAACCACATCGATCTTGCCTTCCTCCACACACTCGCGTATGTAGTGATAGCGAGTGTCGATATGCTTGCTCCGATCGTGAAACACCGGATTCTTGCACAAGGCTATTGCTGACTTGTTGTCGACGCATAGCCGCACCTTGTCAGGCTCCTTTCTGAACACCTCTGCCATCAGTCTGCTTAGCCAGACAGCCTGACTGGCTGCCGTTGCAGCAGCGATGTACTCAGCTTCACACGATGACTGGGCAATGATCTTTTGCTTCTGTGACGACCAAGTGACCACGTTCTGCCCGAGGAAGAAGATGACACCTGAAGTGCTTTTCCGATCGTCGATGTCCCCGGCATAGTCACTGTCGCTGTACCCCACAAGCTTCAGACTTGATGCACCTGCAGAGTAGCTGCACCCGTAGCCAATTGTCCCTCTGACATATCTGACGATTTGCTTGACTAATGCCCAATGATGCACACCAGGAGCCTCCATGAACCTACTAGCAAAACCTACGGCATAAGCTATGTCAGGCCGTGAGTTTACCAAGTAGCGTAGGCTGCCAATGATGCTGCGGTACTTGGTGGCATCGGCAGGATCACCACCATTGTTCTTGCCGATCTTCAGGCGTGTCTCCATCGGTGTGTGGCATGGGTTGCAGCCTGACAACCCCGCTGCCTCCACAATCTTCTCCGCATAGCTTGCTTGACAGAGGGTGATCACCCCCTTCTTCTGCTCCACCTCAATTCCCAAGTAGTAACTTAGGAGACCGAGGTCACTCATCTTGAAGAGTTGGTGCATCTGCTGTTTGAATGCGGAGATGGCGTTGATGTCCGTCCCGGTGATCACTAGGTCGTCCACGTACACGCCGACAAGGAGGAAGGAGTCGTCGTTGCCGCGCCTGTACAGTGCATGCTCCTGGGGGCAGCGCTCGAACCCCAACGACTGCAGCGAGTCGTCGAGTTTGGCGTTCCACGCTCGCGGAGCCTGTCGCAGGCCGTACAGCGCCTTGCGGAGTCGTAGGACTTGCCCACCGTGCTTGTCGTCGATGAACCCGGGTGGCTGCTGCACGTAGACCTCCTCTACCAGGTCGCCGTTGAGGAAAGCGGATTTTACATCCATGTGATGAACTTCCCACCCAGATTGGGCGGCCACGGCCAGCAATAGACGCACCGTCTCCATGCGTGCAACAGGGGCAAAGACTTCATCGAAATCGATCCCCTGGCGCTGCGCGTAGCCTTTCGCCACTAGCCGCGCTTTGTGCTTGATGATCTTGCCGCTGGGGTCCTTTTTCACTTTAAACACCCATTTGAGCCCAATGGCTCGGTGACCTGCAGGCAGCGAGGTTAGCTCCCAGGTCTTGTTGTCGAGGATGGAGTTCATCTCCTCCTGCATTGCTTCACGCCACGCCTTGTCCTCGAGAGCATGCTCGACCGACGCCGGTTCCTCGGCTGCGGCAAGGCACAGACCGCTGGTCACCCACTCGTCGCTGGTGTACTTGGGGTTTGGCTTGATGATCCCGTGGCTTGCACGGGTCTGTACCTGCTGCACAGGTGGCGGTGGCGCGGGATCAGCTGGAGACGCCGCGACGGACTCGTCATCAGCGTGAACAGAGCTCGTCGTGGGCGCGCAAGGCGTGCTTGCTCCGATGTCGGGGTGCGGCGAGGGCGTGCACGGCGCGGGCGTGCCCGGTGTGGCTGCCTCCTTCGAAGCAGCGCCACCGTGATCCACGGCTGTCTCGATGTCGTAGACGACCGTGAACTGCTCCTGCGGATCGACGCCGGCCTCCGCGTTCCATGCCCACGGCCGCTCTTCCTCGAAGACGACGTCGCGTGTGACGCGCAGCTTGCGGGCGGCTGGATCATATACGCGATAGGCCTTGGAGCCCTCCTCATACCCGATGAACACCATTGGGGTCGAGCGATCTGACAGCTTGGTGATCCCGGGCCCGACGTTCTTCACGTGGACAACACACCCGAACGTGCGGAGGTACTGCACGTTCGGCTTGCGTTTCTTCCAGGCTTCATACGGCGTGCGTCCTTGGAGGCTTCTTGTGGGCGCGCGGTTGAGGATGTGCACGGCAGTGCGCACAGCCTCACCCCAGAACACGGCTGGCATGCCCATGCTCTTCAACAGGCTACGAGCCATCTCGACGACCGTCTGGTTCCTCCTCTCCACCACCCCGTTTTGCTGCGGTGAGTACGGGGCAGTGGTGAAGTGCTTGATGCCGTGCTCGTCACAGAACGCCGCGAACTCGTTGGAGTTGAATTCACCGCCACGATCTGTCCGGAGCGCGCCCAGACGCAAGCCACTGTCGTTCTCGGCGAGTGCCTTGATCCGCTTGATGAAGCGGAGTGCATCATCCTTCACACGGATCGTCTCGACCCACATATACCTGCTATGATCATCAACGATCAATAGAAAATATTTGTTACCGCCGAGTGTCGCCGGAGAGATGGGGCCGCAGAGGTCTCCGTGCAGCAACTCCAGTCCCCGTTGTGCGCGGTACGTCGTTGCATGCGGGAACGGAGAGCGGTGCTGCTTGCCGATGACGCAGCCCTCGCAGAACTGCTCCACGCGCTCGATAGCCGGCATGCCCTCCACCATGTTCTTGGCGCCGAGCTCGTACAGTGCACGAAAGTGGAGATGCCCATAGCGTGCATGCCACTTCCACGCCATGTCTCCCGCCTTTGCCAGCATGCAGACAGGCTCCGCCTTCTGCAGAGAGATGGAGTAGAGGCGGTTGCGCATCCGCGGAGCTCTCGCAAGGAGCTGACGGCGCTGGTCATAGACGCACATCGCGCCGTCCTCAATCACCGTCTTGTACTCGACCTCGTCCAACTGACCGAGACTGATGATGTTGGTGCGGAGGCGCGGTATCAGGTACACGTCGCTCAGCACGCGGTGCTCGCCGTTCTTGCAGGTGAACATGACCACGCCTCTTCCGGTGATCTCGACGCGTGAGCCGTCACCGAAGCGGACAACACCTCGCACGGAGCGATCGATCGATGTCAGCAGCTTCTCTGAACCTGTCATGTGGTTGCTTGCACCGGAGTCGAGGTACCAGCGCTCATCGTCCGTTGGCGTTGGGACGACGTGTTCCTCATTGAGAAACACTGACTGCACCCCCGTGTGATCCACGGTCTGTAGGGGCGTGGGCTCGATCACGATCGCGGACGCCAGCATCAGCTTCGGATTAGCGTCCTCTTCAGGCTCGATCTCGGACAGGTTCAGGCTATGCAGCTTCTCCCTGTCGCGTTTGGCCTTGCGACACTCCTTTGCAAAGTGCCCGTCGATGCCGCAGTAGTGGCAGCCGCCCTTCTTGCGCTCGCCGGATCCACTGCCGCCGCCGCCGCTGCCGGACGGCGCCTTGTCCCCGTTCTGGGGTTTCTTCTTCCCGCGCGAGTTGCCCTTCTTCTCGCCCGAGGTTTTCCCGCCGCTGCGATCTCGATCTCGATCACGTTGGCGCTGGCGATCGGCCCACTCCTCCTCTGTAAGGAGCAAGCGCCCGCTGCTAGGCGCAGGATCCTCCACCTCCTCCCGTTCCTCGACGACGACGAGGCGCCCGATGAGTTCCTCGAGCGGCATGGTCTTCAGGTCGAGCAGGGACTCGATCGACGCCGCCATCTGCTTGTACACGCGGGGTACGACGCGCAGCAGCTTCGTCACCTGCTTGTACTCCGAGACGGGGTCGCCCAGCAGCTCCAGATCGTTGGTGATGGTCATGAGACGCATCCCGAACGCCTCGACGCCCTCGCCGGGCTTGAACGCGAGTTGCTCGAACTCGCCACGGCGCGTCTGCGCCTTCGCCTCCCGGACGCGCTCGACGCCCAGGCGCATGGTCTTCAGCGTGTCCCACGCGTCTTTCGCCGTCTCCTTGGCGGCGAGTGTACGCAGGAGCTCCGGGGGCACTCTGCGCAAGATGGCAGAGAGCGCGCGCCGGTCGTCGCGGTGGCTGCCGGTGCCGGTGTCCACCACATCCCAGAGATCTGCAACCTGCAGTTGTACCTTCATCAGCAGAGCCCACTCGACGTAGTTCGTGTGCGTCAGGGCCGGGACATGCCCGCCGCCGTCGCTCTCGCGGATGATGCGCTCGATGATCTGCCCGTCTCCCCCGTCCGCCGTGAGCCTGGCCACCGGCGGGGAGGAGAGCTTGGCTGAACCGGAGCCCTGGGCTCCCTTCATCTTCTTGGCATCTTCATCAGTTTCAGATCCTGACAGAGACATGGCCGGTTCCTACCAGCCACCAGAGAACAGATCGAACGCCTGGTTGCTCTGATACCACTTGTCGTTGCCAAACCTGAAACCTAGCTCGAGATGAACACGAACAGAGAGAGTTGGACACTGAATTTTGGTGCTGCGTGCAAATGTGCAGCTTTTCTGTTTTTCCTTTATTCCTTATATACTGACCAAGCAGTATCCTAACTGAAAACGGGAAAAGGAGCGAGCAAAGCGGAGTACACGACCGTGCCATCCCACGGTCCTCTACTTGCCCACTAGCGCCGCTATGATCGTGGAGATCATGCCATCCCATGACCCGGCCATAGCGGCGAGCTAAACTAGCTAACAACCTAACAGAAACTTGACCCGGCGATGGACAGAATCCCATGCTCGGAGCCGTTACTTATTTGCTGAAAACGAACACTGAAAGTGTTCTCTGAACCTAGACTACGACAGCAGGATTAACTGAAGTTTGTGACTTCACACCTGTCCACCCCCGCGCCACCCGCCGCAGCCGCTCTAGCTCGGCCGGCTCCAGCAGCCGCTCAGCGGCCGTGGCGCCTTCTTCTCCCGCCGCAGCGCAGCCTGGAGGTCCTCGTCCCGCGCCGCGGACCACGGAGCCGCCCGCCGCCTCTCCTGCTCGACATTCATCGGCGTCTCCTCCTCTTCTTGGTCGATGGGAGGGAGGTTGAAGGGGATGACGGTGGTGCTGGGCGGTGCTGGGCCTGGGATGAGTTTTTGGAGGAGGGTCGGAGAGCTCAAGGGAGCGGACGCGGCGGACGATTCCGAGCACGGCGCGGCGGGTGCGGCCGTCGGGGACGCCAGCGGTGAGGGGGTTCTTGGTGGGACGCCGGCGGTGAGGGGGTTCTTGGTGGAGGAGCGCGTAAATCGGTGTCCAGATGCGGCGAGAGGTGGAGGGTCGGAGAGCTCTAGGGAGCAGATGCGGTGGACGATTCCGACCAGGCGAAGGCAGGGCGCGGCAGGCTCGACATGTGTTTGAGTGGGTGGAGGGATTGTTCCGGGAGAGCAGAAAGAAATAAAAGAACGAAGGGTACCGTGGCAATTTAGTAGTATTATGTGATTTGGTGGGAGGGTAAAACGGTCCAAAACGGACAATGTTGAGTTGTCAAACATTGGGACGATTTGGGCCGTTTGATCGAATATTCAACGGCTCAGATTTAAAGTATCCCAGCAAGACAAGTTTGCTCTTTTAAGAGTAGTATAGATCAATTAAAAAAATGTTCAAAAGTGTCGAGATTTGAAAAATATGTTCAAATACTTTCAAATTAGTGAACATTTTACAATTCATGTACAGTTTTTGAAATTTGAAAATTGCTCACTTTTTATTTTTTTTAGAATTTTTCAATTTTGAACGATTTTTCAAATATCGAAAAATTTAATTGACATATTTTATCTGGAAATTTTCAAAATATAAACGTTTTCAATTTTGAAAAGTTTCTAATTTGAATATTTTCAAAATTTAACTTTCCAAATTTGAACATTTTAGAATTTAAACTTTAAATCTGAACATTTTCAAAATCATAAAAATGTGACAAAAACAAAAAACAGAAAAAATCAAACAAGAAACAAAAAAAAACAACAGAAAACAAAGAAAAACGACATAAATAGGAAAATAAAACAGTAAAACGAAAAACAACGAGGGAAGAAAGTTCTAGAAAGTTCCCAAAAACTAGGAGAAAACAATTAAGCTGGGAGCCTACTAGGCGAGCCCGTTTGCGAGAATGTAGCGTTGGATGGGTACGCGTTGCGTGCAACAAGCGTCAAATATGATTCGCCTCAAAAATTGGTCCACGTAAGAATAGCAATGGGTAGAGTATGGGTCGCAGGTAGAACAAAACCATACCCATACCCGTATATTCAATGGGTACAAAAATGGACAGTTGGGCCTTGCGGGGTTGTACTTTTTTATGATGAAATATATGCCTAAATTAACTGAGATGATTGGGATTTGGGGCCTCTCACTTTGTGTCCAAAGAACAAGCCATATTGCCCGAGATGTCCACGCCCTAGCTTTTCTCCCAGAGATGAGATCATTCACGGTCGACCGCTGCCGACCACTCCGCACCATGGCTGTCGCCGCTCGTCTCAAATAACCTCCTCTCCTCCACGAGTATCTTCTCTCCCTTCGGAATGATCCAATGGGCAGTGGATGAGCGGTCACTTGGAGGAGGGGTACCTTAACGAGTGACCGCAAATTAAATTTTCTAACTACAATTACCGTTCTAAATACGTCACAAGTTCAGTGATCGTAGATGTATTTTACTCTCCGGATAATGTGGGGGTGGTGGAAAAATTACCACGTGTCCCAAGAAACACCCAATGTACAATTCAATCAAAGATGCAGTTGTTGCGTATTTTAAATGTATTTGAAATGTCGAAAGAAAATCCACGAGTTGTCTATTTGTTTCCAAAACCGTTTCACAAAAAAAGGATACTTTTTGCGCCGTCCGTAAAAGACAAAATCTGGTGCTAAACAAAGTTTATGGGCCATTTCTTCATGATTTTACACAAAACGCAAAAAAAGTCGATTTCCCGCGAAACTTGGCATGCGCACATATAACGTCATCGAGACGCACACGCGAAATTCTCTCCAGGATTTTTGACATTTCAAAAATAATTTTTCGGGTGGAAGTAGTAATGCTCTCATGTGGCAAAACGAATTTCTCATTATTATTCTGGCCAAGTGATGTATTGTAGCAGCTTGCTCTAAGAAGGATTAATTATCCTGCATATTAAATCTCACAGAAGATGAACTCTCATTATAACCGCATCTGACGAAGCTCCAGCAAAGAAATTGTTAATCAAGGAAAAAAAAGAATCTACGTATCAGGCAGTATGTACCAGTACCACTACACTATGTGGTCAAGCTGTGTACAAAATCACACCATCCATTTTCAGAATAGATGTATCACGTGCTTTGTGCAACCGTTCAAACCACGGATATTGCTTTCCACGAAATTCCGCCGCCACTAGTACCTACCTACTAGAAACTGCACGAACTACAAATCTGGGATGGTATTTTCCTCTCCCCATTGAAGTAGGTGCTGGAAACTCTGCCGGCTGCAAAACTTCAGGCCCGAGTGCGCCTACTGCTCTGCATCAGCTGGAGCGGCGTCCACGATCCTGTCCTCGCCCACTACGCAGCTCTGCAATTACCAAACACATCGATGTTTAGAGAAACAGCTAGACTACCTGTGCAATTGTGCTGAATAGATACAAGAATCGCTTACCGCTGCCCAACAAACGACGTGAAGTAGGACGGCCACGGACAACAAAGTGTAGAAAACTGAATCGTAGCCGGTGCCGGCGGGGAAAGCCCACCGGGCATGGAGTACGACGAGCACAGCTAACCCCAGCATGCCGAGCCGGCCGGTGTGCCTGCACACTGCCTGCTCAAAATCGCTCTTGCCGTGCAGTCCACAGAGGACACCGACGCTGGATACGACCCAGATGATCCCGAAGATGAGCATGACCGTGATCTTCCATCCCTCGCTCAGCTGCTGGACCCGATCCATGGTTGAAGGCAGAAGCGAGATGGACCCAAACAGTGAGAAGCCAAAAATCCCAATCACCTTCTCGACCCCAACAGAGTCTAGCTGCAGGCCAGATTAACCATGTCATTGCAATTCGTGTTTCACGCCACGCAATAGTAACTTGTGTAACGAAAATGTTTTACCATGAGATGAACTGCTATTTCCAAGAAACACTCGTTGATTCTAGTGCCGACATTTGCATGACCATGTAATTTTGACGAGACCCATGAGATGAACTGCTATTTCCAAGAAAATCTTGTGCAACCACCAGATATTTCCAAGAAACACATCTAGTACTGAGTCCCGACGGGGAGTAACTGTGATTCTGCAACGAAAATGTACAAAAACAAGGTTACCATGGATGCAGAAGTGGAGAGGCGTACCCGTGGGGCCCTGGGCCTGTTGGTCTCTCTCCACGAGTGGAACCAGTTGAACGGACGACCCGGCGGCGGAGCTGGGGCGTAGACCGGAAGTTGCGATGGCCTTTGCCCCCAATTCCACCAGCGTCGGGCAGCAGGCGATGTCGGGAGAGGGCTTCTTGGATCTCCTTGCGTCCCGCGAGAGGTCGAGGGGGCATTGGAGCCGAGGACATCAAGCGGCGATGTCGAAGTTGAAGGAGGCTTCGTCCAGTCGCCATCGGACGCGGCAGGCGGGGAGGAGAAGGAGGCGGCCGGGTGCTTGGCGTTGTCCACGGCAGGCGAGTAGGAGGGGCCGGTCCCGTCCCCGGACCGCGACGGCGAAGGAGGAGGAAGACGAGGCGGGGTCATGTCCGTGTCGGTGGAGATCTCGTCGCCATCGGACGCGGCAGCCCGCGACGGCGAGGAGGCGTCCAGGTTCTTGACGGCCTTGCCGTTGTCCATGGGAGGCGGCGGAGGCGAGTAGGAGCCGGGCCCGTCCACGCCCCGCGACGGCGAAGTAGGATCGCTGGAGCCGTCGTCGCCATTGGACGCTGCTGCCCGCGACGGCGAGGAGGGGGGCAGCTTCTTGACGGCCTTGCCGTTGTCCACGGGAGGCGGGCCCCGGTTCATCTTGTCGTCGGAGCCGGACGCGGCAGCCTGCGACGGCGAGGAAGGGGCGGGAGGGCTGATGAGGGGCTTGAGCAGATTGGTGCCGTCCATCATCCCGAGAGCTAGCGGCGGGATGGATGGATTGGGGGAGGGGGCAGCCGGGCAGGGGGGAGGGGGGATTGAATTGGGATTTGGGAGGGAGGTTTATAAGAGGAGGAGCACGGGGCGATTCTCTCGGGCGGCGGTGTTCGGCAATCTCTACTACATTTTCTTTCCTACGCGCACCCTGCCCAGCTTATACAGAGTTAAATCGACCATTTTCAGCCTCAGATCTAGGCCAACGATTTGGATCTAACCATCCAGATAACAGCTCGGCCCCACCTTGTGTGCATCTAGCAAATACATATAGCGGACGAAAACTCTGCCATTCCCACGATAGCTCAATCAACGGGAAAAAAAAAAACTGCTATCCTACGTTCACAGCCTACGTTGAAAGGAAATCCCACAATTAACGCCAATCAACTCAATCTGTCTCCTACGCTCACAACCTACCATCGCTGTTGCCGAGCGCCCTGCTCACCCTACGCCCTCCAAGCCGTCGAGCTCCTCGCGAACACATGTGTATGCCCATGCCCATCCTGCGAGATCGCCGTTGAACCCCTCGGCAACGCCCAGGTATTGCCGCTGCTTCGTCGCCGTCCTCATCCCCTCTTGGCATGTCCTCATCTCCTCTCAATTTCAGCCAATGCCCTGGCGTGGCCTAGAATGGGGAGATGATTTGCATTAGTTCTACACAACGATGCCACATGCTATTAGCACACCACATAGAAGGTTCAAAATTTAGTTTTAATTAAAATCACATCTGTATGGTTTAGTTTGCTGGAACATAGGCATAGATATACCTGTATGTTCCTGTCGCTAGGGACGCCGTTGAACCCCTCGGCAACGCCCAGGTATTGCCGCTGCTTCGTCGCCGTCCTCATCCCCTCTTGGCATGTCCTCATCTCCTCTCAATTTCAGCCAATGCCCTGGCGTGGCCTAGAATGGGGAGATGATTTGCATTAGTTCTACACAACGATGCCACATGCTATTAGCACACCACATAGAAGGTTCAAAATTTAGGTTTAATAAAAATCACATCTGTATGGTTTAGTTTGCTGGAACATAGGCATAGATATACCTGTATGTTCCTGTCGCTAGGGACCGTCCATGTACCAGGAAAGATATTTCAACGCTATTATCCGATTTCATCCGGAAGTGCAGTAGCCAACCTATGTTCCTGCAACATGAAAAACACAATTTAAACTTTGTGTTGGTTGATCTTCTATGTCATTCACAGGGAATTCGTATGGCCCCTACTACTCCAAACGGACGCGCACCCCATTCCAGGATATCAACAACAGCAAATCATTGGGTGAGCTCATAACCAGAACACTATATTTCAATTTTGCTTATATTGTTAAACTGCTTCACTTTGATGTATTGTAGATCCTAAAGAACTGAAAAGGCAGAGGGATAGAGAGCGGTATGCAGAAAATAGGGATGAAATTAATAAGAAACGGCGTGAAGCCTACAGACAAAAAAAGGATGCCGCAGCCAATGCTACACACACCGCTGGGTGCATCACCAGGTCTTAATGCTCATATTCGTCAGTATATTGCCCACTTCTATTGCAGCATAATGACTTTTTCTTCCTCTACTATTGTAGACGCTAACGAGATTAAGAAACTGAGGGAAAGGGAGCGGTATGCACAAAATAGAGAGGGAATATTACTGCGACAACGAGAAACCCGCGAGCAAAATAAAAATAGTACTATCCTCCCTAATGGCAGTAACCCGATAATGGAGACGCCACCTACTGGACAGTCGGCGGTCACCCAACTGCAGAACATAAGATGTGCAAATGGTGTAGTACCAAACTCAGAGATGGCTCATGACGACGGTTCTGATTGGTTGCACAGGAATGATGAGTATCAAATGCCACGATTTCAAAGGCGAATGACACTCACACCACTGTCAGGTGTTGAGAACCCCCAACTCAGTACAATCACCAACAACCGTGTCCTAGATTACCATTTTGAAAATCAAGGTTACTTTTTTTGGTTTATTCCTATATATATCACTGGTGTTTTTTGCACCTAATTTATTCCCTCTTTTCATCATTCAGGTACAGAGCATGACGGTGCCATCACTAATCCTCTACACAGCCAATACAATGACGGAGAGAGACCAATGGAACTTACCCCAATTGTGAACCAGACCAGCCAGAATCTTATAAGTACTATTGGTACAGATGTGAATCATTTATTCACTGTTGCTGCCTCTGTTATTAGTACAACTTATATATGTCACTGGTGTTTGTTTGCCACTAATTTATTCCTTCTTTTGATCATTCAGGTACAGAGCAGTATGGTGTCATGACTAATCCTCTACGCAGCCAACACAATGACAGAGATAGAGCAATGGAACTTTCCCCAATTGTGAACCAGACCAGACATAATCTAATGGGTAGTATTGGTATAGCTATTCATCATTTTATTCACTGTTGATGCCTTTGTTATTACTAAAACTTCAATTCTGAGCTAGGTTTTGATACTTGTGAACAGGCAACGACCACGGTGAAGATGCATATGGAATTTTGGAGCCTGATGGCAGCGCGATAAACATTGATGGTATGCACAAGGTCCTGTTATGTTTTCTCTTAGCCGTGTATTATACCTATTACGTACTAAGCTAAAATAACTGGCAACTAGATGGCTTGGGAGACGGGAACCTTGGAGAAGCTGGAGACATTGACCTTGATGAAGAAGCCATGTTGTTTGCCCAACAAGGTATATCATTTTATTCATGAATTCTAGACAAAGCTTATACTTTGTGCTGACTTGTTTGTGCGTAAAATATAATTAATGAAAATGTCAAATCTACTGCAGATGTTGAGTTTGAAACGTACCAAGTGGAACAGCAACATGTAAACGGAACTCGCACCAATGATACTCACGACAGGGTTTACATGAACCTGCCCAAAAAACACCATGTCCTTATAAAAGTTCCAAACTGCCGTCACTGTGATGCATTGCGGTTTCAATTCGAGGGGCCGGCATTTTGTTGCAGAAAGGGGAGAGTTGATCTAGCTACTCCAGAGGTTCCTGCGGACTTGAAACGGTTGTTTACGAGTCAAGTTGATGAGGATGCCAAATATTTTAGAGATAATATTCGGTATTTCAACTCCCACTTCTCATTCACAAGTCTTGGAGTTACACTTGATCGTCGAGTCAGCACACAGACTACATGGTTTCTTCAGAAGGTACAAAACTAATCCTGCTATTCATGTGTTTGCTACATTTTTCTTCATTAAAAATGCATTTTATTAATTCCATTGTGACAGACTATGCCTGCACCGGCGATGATTGGACCGTGATTGAAAATATCAAATCTGAACCAAACAACAAAAGATATTTAGTGAGCATCAATGACTCACATCTAAAAAGAGACCACTTACTAAGGCTTTTAACTCCCGGAGTATTTCTTGGCGATGAAGTAAGTATATGAAGATTTATGTCAACAAGATGCTATATGGATATGGGTACCTATTATCTCATATACCAATTGTCTATACTTTAAATTGTAGATCATAGATGCATACATACATTGCGTAAGTGCTATGGAGCATCTACAGGTGAGGGCAGGTGGAAGTGTGTTCTTATAGAATGCATGCATCTCTAAGATGATAAAGACCAAGGAATTCTATATGCACATAGATGACGTTGATACACAATCATGGGTATTAAAGAGAGTCAAAACTTATTTGGAGCATGATATGGTCAGCCTCAGTTTCTTACATGTTATTAAAAAATACCGAGGAAGAATGTTTGCCTATATTGGACTAAAACTAACAAGAATCACATTTCAGATAATTGTCCCAGTAAACATTGAAGAAACTCATTGGTACGTAGCTGATATAAATCCCAGAAAACAATGTATACACGTGCTCGACTCGCTAGGCACAAGAATGCACCGCAAGGACCTCGACAGAATGGTTTGTAATTATGTTCACTGCCCCATTTTTTGATTTTTTTTCCCTATTATTTGCTTCTGCTGTTCTGCAACTAATTTTTTTTCATTTATTCGTGCAACAGTTGAAAGGACTGGAAAACTTATTCAACTTTGCATCGCAACATATGGAGCTGAAATCTGATAAGTGGAAAGACTTCAACGTCACAACATGGCCAAGGGAAGAGTGTATTAAAAGCAGTCTGCAGACAGATGGGTACAACTCCTAACTCAACGCAATCTATTTTATGTGTTTTTTTGTATGTCCCCCTTAATAATCAAATTAAAAATGAAATCTCTCCGGAAAATAATAAAGTATGCAAATGCACCTACCAAATGAGAATAGATGACCACAAGTAAAGGTGTCCATTACAAGCAGATTAATTTTCCCTCATGTTTAACCTACAGCAATAGCAAACCATCACAAATTAACACCATGCTTACATATAAGATGGAAGCAGCTCTATCAATATAATTCCAACGTGCATGTTTATTTCTTGCTTGTGTGAGTTCAGATAACAACAAATATATAAGTGCTTCGGGACTCGCCAAACTTCTTGCCTTCTACTGTGGGCACAAGGAACAGAAATATCACAAGAACCTGAAAGGACAAAAAACATGTTGTCTTAAGCATATCATTGTGCTCTGCATATATACTATTAACAATAGTACGATGCCAATGTAAGATCAGTGCAAGTAAACTGTAGGTACAAGTAACATAATTATCACAATTACAGAATGTAAACAACCGAACCACACAGCCATGAAAGAAATGAACATGCATTACCCAGGAAGGAATTTCCTATTATCTAGAACCATGAGACATTTTCATGCTTAAATTTGACAGTACAACATCAACCCAACATATCTCCCAGAAGGAAACTTGATTCTAAATGTACGACCATAAAAAGGAAACTTGGATTATAAATTTGTAAAGCAATAATCAACCAAAAAGGAAACTTGATTCCTAAATTTTCAACCAAAATTCCTCAAATAGATCAGAATTTCCTAGAAGAGCATTTTGCACCTTGCCAGCAGATCCGTTGGAGTCTTGGAGATGAGGTCTCATCTTGCCCCTGTCATTCGCTCCTAGTTGTTCGTCCTTTTTTCCTTCCACGAACATCTCCTATTGCCTGGTATCCGATGTCGCCTCGGCCTCTTCGGCGAACAAAATCCCGACGAAAAGTGCATGCCGCCGGCTTATCCCCCAGTAAAAGTCCTGATCCCTCACCTCCTCAGTGGCCAAGCTCTGGTTCCCGCCGAAGAAGCCATGATCCGACACCAGTCCCGTGTTGCTCCCAGCAACAACGAGGCTCTGGTTCACCGTTCACGGCGCCGAGGAACACGTTTGCGCCTCTTCCCGAGAGGTCGCTGAAGGGATCGAGCCCGCCGTCGTCGGCCCCGAAGGCGGAGGCCCACTGCACCTGCTTGACCCCAGTGTGGAAGCCGCTGGCGCTCCTCCCCGACCCCGGCGACCCGCCGTCCGGAGCAGAAATTGCTGCGGGCCGCGGCGCCACGACAGCGGACGGCCCGGGCTCGGCGGCGTCCGCGAGGCCAGCTCCTCCTCCGGAGCCGCCCCGTATGGGGGCCGCAGCGCCACGACCGCCGAAGGCACGGGCTCGGCGGCGTCCATGAGGCCGAGGCTGGAGACGCCCCGGACCAGCTCCTCTTCATCCATCGCCCCGGGCTACAGAGCGAGCCGCCGGCGTGAGGTAACTTCCAACGGAGCCTGGGACTGGGAGGTGGTTGAGGCCAGCGGCCGGGAGGCAGGGGCTGAGTAGGTCGCCGGCGATGAGGAAAAAGAGGAATTTTTTCACGAGGAGAAGATACGATGTGGAGTGAGGAGAGAGAGAGTGGGGGAGAAGAAACATTTTTTTTCTTGTCCAGCTTTTATTTATTCATATGTGCGCCCCACAACCTCAAAAAGAAAATGGTGCGCCCCATGGTTTGGCATTTTATTAAGTTTTTCTGATTATTTTTTACTTAATATACTAACAAATGTAATCTGGGATTGAGCAGGTCATCATGTGGTTTATGGATGTTAAACTTCATGGAGTATTGGACAGGATATTTTTATCTGATATTCCTACGCAGGTATATTTCGCTTGAGTTTACGTGTTATATATCGTTTTGTTAATTTTTTAAAAATAACTTGGACTATTATTTGGCAGGTTCACATGACAAATTTTCGGACAAAATTAGCTGTAATATTAGTCGACTCGGAACTGAACGATGACGCCGTAAGAAACCGAGTCTTCGAAGTTGAGGAAAGCAACATAGATCCCACGGATTGTGAGATTTTGGATCGGCCCCCCAAAAAAACAAAAATATCAAACTCATCGTCGAATGTTGAGCTCTTGTCGCAATCATCTATCATTTCACCATCCTTCAATCGTAGAAACACTGACTTAACAGAATCATCAGAAGATGAGTATCTATCGCAATCATCAATACTTTCACCATATGTCAAACCAACAAACGACGACCTAATAGATGCGCTTTGCTTATACATAAGGATGGTTGATGATGCCGCTTCGTTGGAGTAAGTCATCTTTTCTTATCAGTTCATTTCGTGTTATACATGTGTAATTGTACTCACCAATTCCTCATTTTCACAGGACCAACTGGGTGATAAGCTCTAAGCCTTATCCTATTAGTTTAAATCTAAGACAAATAAAAAACATATTGAATACGGAAGAATATATGGATGCAGATTGCTTCAATATGGCTGTGCGGGTACTTGCGTGCCACGATATCAATTTTTTCTGTGACATTCCAGCTCATTATATGGATCTAAAGTTTTCTGTAAGTTACTATAGTTACTATAGTTACTTATCACATTTTTTTCTCATATCACTAATATTTATTTTATTTAGACGACGTCTAACAGTGCACGGGACCCGAATGGTCGTGGAAGGATTGATTTTGAACGATTAGCACAGTTATTTCAGAGTTGGCCTAATAGTAGGGAGTATCTTATATCAGAGTGTGACACGGTGAGTGTTTATTCGTTGGTCATGATAGTCGTTCATTTTGCATTAATGTGATTTATTTATTTTTAGACCTTTCATTACAGATTTTCTTGCCTTACGACATTCATGGCCTATTCATATTATTCGTGCTGGATCACAAGAAGAAACTTATCCATATTTTGGACCCGCTTTCGAGGCCGACTTGGGGGATACACATACTAAAACATATGGAAATTTGCAATAAGATTAACCTCGCGCTTCGACTGGCAAACCCCAAATGGAAAGACGACGTTTCTAAATGGGGACGCAAAGTCCCTATTGTTCCAACTAACTCGCATGGGTACGAAGATGATCAATTAAATATTACTTGATTTGTTCAATGCTTACTTTTGACATTTTGTATGTATATGCAGTGCTTTGTCTGGCTATTTGGTTTTCAATCTAATGCACTCATGGTATGATGAAGCGTCATATTCTCCGGTACCCATGGTGAATATTCTGAACTATTCTTCTTTCTACACTCTGTACATGATCTTTCTATGACAATGCTGTATAATGAATATGTAGGATGGTGAGGAGTTAAGAAGGCGATTTTTAGTACTTATTCTGAAGTACCAACACAATGAGGCGATAAACAATATTCCTGACTTGGAACGAGAAACTATTGGCCGCATCAAGGATTGGATCTTCATGAATTAATAAATAAAAAAATTTAAGTACCACTCCAGATATATGTTGAATTGTAATATATATGCAAGCAGATAACTATTAGGTTGTGCTTTGTGGTTTTTAAATGATGTAACATATGTGAACTGTGAGTTATCCGCACATATTTGAATGGTTTAGTTATGATATTCGTTGCTTTCGTAGCTGAAAATTATATTTGTTTCAAAAACGTGCATTGCACGTGCACGGCTACTAGTTGCAGTTAGTTATTGAATAACTCCTGCTGCATCTCCCTCGATCGGAAATCCGGCTTGGGCGAGCTTCGCCGGGCCGCCGAGTCCCGCGGCAATGCTAACTGCCGTCCTGCCTCATGGCTGCCTCATGCCTCTGAGTCGCGCCTATGCTTTCCCTGAGGACCTTCAGCTCTAGTCAATCGGCGCCTGGGCATCATCGACGGCAACGAGGAGGTCATGGAGCAAGCGATCGCAAAATTCGTGAAGCTATTACAGCAAGAAGTTCCATCAACAGCCATTGCAGCTCTGACTGCGATCAGGAATGCAGTGGAGGATGCACTGCTAAACCAGATGAGATCAACGCCTCAGATGTTTAAACGCTCCATGTTCAGTAGCCAGGAGCCATTTAGTCCCAGATGTTATGCAAACCATTTCTTTTTGTCTTAGGCGTGTACAAGTGTTCGCTGTTGTAGCTCTAGTTCTGGCTGCTGTTGTTCCGAGCAGCGGTGGATCGCCCTAATGCTGCACACAAACAACACTAGAATCTTGGTTAATGGAGTGCCAGTTCAGAAGATCACACATGCCCGGGGCTTGCGGCAAGGGGACCCAATATCGCCTACTCTGTTTGCGACTGGAATGCAGGTTTTTTCTGTTGAGTATCGTGATTAGTTAGGAAAGATAGGATAGCGTAGGATTTGATTCTACCTTGACTTGTACTCCAAACAGATCATGTACTCCTTTATATACGTCCACAGGGATCAAGCAATACAACCAACGATTCCATCAATCCCTCTCTACCCTTCTACATGGTATCAGCCTAAACTCGATCCAAAACCCTAGCCGCCGCTTCCGCACCGCGCCGCCCCCGGGGAGGTCGATCTCCATGATCTCCGCCGGGGCCGCGTCACCCGTACCTAGGGTTCGTCCGCCAGTCCGGTTGATCGGCTGCCCTAGAGTCTTTTTTCCCGATCCTTTGATCCGGGTTTTCTCTCTCTCGCCGGTCGTTTTGATCGGTATTTCTTTTTGGTTTTTCCGATCTAAGATCGGTTTGCGTCGCCCGCCGCCACCGTCGATCCTCGTGCGCCTCTACTCCGACATGGCGGCCTCTCGCGCTACGCTGCGGCCCTCGCGGAGCCGTCCGCGTGTGCTCTTCACCGACTAGGCGGCCTCACGCGCCGTGGCGGCCCGAAACGGCCGCCCTCCGCGCGTCTGGCCGCCGTCGTTTTGCGCCGGCCGCCGTCGTCTACCTCTGAACGGGACACCTCCATCAGCACCCCGCCTCCACCGTGGCGGCCCGTCACGGCCGTCCTCCGCGCGTCTGCCGCTCGGCGCTTCCGCCGTGCGCCTGGCTTCCTCATGCCGGTGCTGCATTGGCCGCCTGGGCGCCGAGGCTACGTTGGCCGCTCGGCTTCTTCGCCGCCCCGCCTCCCGCCGAGCGGCACCTCCTCCACCTCGCGAGCGATCGGATTGATCACCCGCTCGCCCGTGATACACTCCATCCGCGCCGCGCGGTCGACCCGTATGTAGAAGAATAGAGAGGGATTGGTGGAATCGTTGGTTGTATTGCTTGAACCTCGTAGGCGTATATAAAGAAGTACATGATCTGCTTGGAGTACAAGTCAAGGTAGAATCAAATCCTACGCTATCCTATCTTTCCTAACTAATCACGATACTCAACATCCCCCCACAGTCACAGCGGTAGCGACGCAGACGGTGAGACTGGAGAAGAATCCGAAGGTGGAGCCGACGGACATCCCCACCACAGTCGTAACGATCGACGCGTCGCGGAAGTTGTGGCTGGAGCAAAAACTGACGAGGTTCTCAAGCAAGGCGGTAGCCCTTTGTGCCGATGTCGATGTAGCCGAGAGCATAGGGTGGTGTAGCCATAGTCGAAGTAGCCGTGCGTGGGGCACCGTGGTCGATGTCGAGTCGGGGTTGCCGGTGTAGAGGGAGCCGTCAGGAGCCGCGGGCGCAAGGTAGCGCCAGGTAGTCAGGGCGCAGTGGTGCGCCGAGTGGAAGATGGCGTGGACGAGGCGTCGCGCCGGGTTTGCCAATCCCGGGGACACGTCGTGGACGAAGGCACGCATCGGTGTTGCCAGCACCGAGCATGCGTAGACATAAGGTCAGTCGGTGTTGACGAGGCGCCGCTCCAGGTTTGCCAAGCCCGGGGACACGTCGTGGATGAAGGCACGCGTCGGTGTTGCTTGCACCGGGCATGCGTAGACGGGGACCAGTACAAGCTGTACACCATGTCGAAGGGGCCAGCAGAGGAGGACTCGACGACGGTTGCGGTGCCAAACGGCGTGGGGTAGAAGGTGCCGATGTCGCCCGCGGTTGTCGGAGTAGATGAAGTGGTCGGGGAAGATGACGGTGACGCTGGCGATGAGCTGGTACTGGACGGAGACAAAGTTGTGGTTGGCGACGACGACGGTAGCCCATAAAGGGCCACGACGGTCGCATGTAGAAGCGCGATGACGGCGGCGATAGCCTGCAAAAGGCCACGGCGGTCGCGTGTAGAGGCGCAACGACGGCGGCGATAGCCTGCAAAAGCTCTGATCTCCTTTTCAATTCGCGAGCAAGTTATATCCCTACTCCCCGGGATCACAGCTCTGCAGCGAGTCTCGGTGTTCGCGAATGATGTCGTGCTCTTTGTCAAAGCTTTGAGGCCTGAACTTCATGCAATCCGACAGGTTCTAAAGGTGTTTGGAGAAGCCACGGGGCTAAAGATCAACTACAATAATCTGACTGCAACTGTGATATGGGGCTCCCAGCATGAGGAAAGACTAGTGTGAAGGGTTTTAAGAGCATCTCCAATCCAACCGGAGCCCAAAGCCAGCCCAAACGTCCGGGCGGACAGCCCGGACGTCTTTTGGGCCAAAAACCTCCACCCAAGCGCGGCCCCTAAACCGGACCCAAACGACCGGGCGGTCCGGCACACACCAAACCCAGCCCAAGCGCGGCCCCTAAGTGGGAGACTGACCGGTGCCGGCAGCGTGGGGTGGAGTCGGCGGCGCGTATTCCCAGGCGGCCCACCGCCGGATTAAATAGCTGCCGTCGCCGAGTCCATGCGGTCGGCGGAGGCGAATACCGCGGCGGCGCGCCTCGCCTCCGAGCAGGCGCGCCATGTCCGCCTCATGGCGGCGTGGTCTAGGAGCGGCGGTGGCACCTCCGGCTCCAGCAGCGACCCCTGCGCCGTCTTCGAGCGCGTCTGTCGCCCCAGCGCAGACGAGAAGGGGAAGGGGAAGGCGCCGGAGTGAAGCTCCACCACCTACAGCCGCCGCTAGCCTATGTAGTATCCGAACTATGTCTATGTAGTATTTTGCTAGTTTGTCTATGTAGTATTTTGCGTCTATGTAGTATCCGAACTTGATCCAATATGATCGACGTTGAACGCCTACGTGCATGGATTGTATGGTTTCAGGGGTTTGTTTTGGGGGACACGGCTGTAGGAGGCTAATTTTGGGGCTTGTCCGGTCACTGTCGTGTCCGCGGACAGTTTGGAGGGCCAATTTTGGACATTCGGGTTGGAGATGCTCTAAGTTGCACAATTGCTGAGTTCCCAATCAGATACTTAGACCTGCAGCTTTGCTTTGCTCCCCTTAACTAAAGCTGAATGCTACAGTACCCGCGATTTTCTTCCAACCGCGTGGCACCACGCGTCCCGGTCACCGGCAGATTGTGCCGGTTTCAGCCGGTGACTGCGACATTTTCCAAAAAATGACACGCGAGCCCAGAAATTGCTCCGCAAACCCCCACTTTTCTGAAGAGAGGGACTTAAACGTAATTTCAAAAAAAATAGGGATCCCGCTGAAAAATAACACGCGCAGAATCCTCTCTCTCCTCTTTTCCCGCGCGGCGCCGAGTTGGCCGCCGGCCGCCACGCTCGATGCCGCCGCCACGCTGCTCCCCGCTCAAATCGGAGCTCACGGGACGCTCCGCCGCCGCGTTCTCCACCTCCTCGCCGCAGATCGCGTCCCGACACGCCGCACGCGCGCCAGAAACGTCGACGCCGTGCTTGTCGTCCGCGGCCGCGTTCGCGTGTCGCCGGCGACGCTCCGGCGACCCAGGAGAGGCGGCGCCGCTGCTCCCGGGCAGCCCGCGTCCAAGCGCGTCCAGCGCGCCCCCGTGCGCGTCCTGGCTCGTCGTCGTTCGACGCCGGCGTCGTCGCCACTGCCCCGGCAGTGCCAGGGCACTGCTGACGTCATCACGACGTCAGCGTGGGCCCAGGCTGTCAGAATTTTTCATTTTTTCCGCAGAAAAATCCAGAAAAAGCAAAATTGCTTACATGTGGGACCCACTGCTTTATACAAAATCCAGAAAATAGAATATATTACAAATTCAATAACTTCAAATTTACACACCGCAAAAATATGAAAAATATAGCAAAATGGTCACAAAAATAAATGTCACCTATTTATGCCATACGATCAACTTTCAAAATTGTAATATTTTAAATTTTTGAATGCATTTCAAATATGAGCATTTAATAAACGCAAACAGAATTTAAACATGACAAATATATCAACAAGAGCACACAAAAAAACGCTGGCTACTTATGACATTTGACCAAATTCCAGATTTGAATATTTCAAAATTTCAGATTCCTTTAAAATCTGAGCATTTGATAAACATAAACACAATTCAAACATTAATAACTTCCCAATTTTACCAATTTTTGAAATTTGAACATCTTAAAAATGTTAACTTTTCTTGAATTTGAACATATTAAAATCTAAAAAAAATTGACTGTGCACATTTCCAAATTTCAGTCTTTACACCACGGTATTCACAAACATGACAAAAAAAAGCTGCCTACCTATGGCATGTGATCAACATTCAAATTTGAATATTTTAAAAAAAATGCCTTCCAAATCTGAACATTCAATAAGCGTAAAAAAAATAAAATATGATTAACTTCCCGATTATAACAATTTTTGAAATTTGAACAGCTTGCAAGTACATTTTTTTTAAAGTTTCAACATATTTAAATTTAAACAACTTTTGAATACGGTCATTTACAATTCCAATTTTTTACACCGCACTCTTTCTTCTTCTAACAATTTTAAAGCATAAACTTTCTCCGGATTTCAATAATTTCCAAAAGTTCACAACTTCTAAATGCCAACATTTTCAGATCTGAATTTCACTAAACAGGCAACTTCTAAATGTCAACATTTTCAAATCTGAATTTCACCAAACACTCCATTTAAATTGATCTTATGTTTTAGGGTGCACTTCAATATCTTTTCCCACTTTGTACAATTTTTAAAATCTATTTGGCCATTTCAAGTTAAATTTTTGAATACATTCCAACACAGATAATTTTTAAATTCACAACATTCTTTAAGTGCACATTTTTTGAGTTCCAATAGTTTTCGGGTTTGAAAAAACTTCTGAATATAGACATTTTCCAGATTTGAAATTTACCAAACCAGCTCCAAATCAATCCAGACCAATTTCAAAAAAAATTGTGAAAATCAAAATAGCCATTTTGCATACTTTGGGACCTTTTCCAAACTATTTCAAACCTTAATATTTTAAAATAATACATACAAGCTCATTTGATACCTTTACGTCATTTCGTAAAATATAGATTTCATTATTTCCTTTCGAACTCAAATAAAATTCAGAAACATAATATCAGTAATAACATTCAATATGACAAACCCAATGAAATAATTTGGTACGCAACATCTTATTTAAATAGAGTTTGGTAAAACTTTTGAACACAACTACCCATTTATATCATGGGCTTCAAAACATCAAAATAAGAATACCACAAATGTAAATATCAATAAATAGTTGGTTTACACGTATTCTCCAAATAAATATAATTGAATCAAAAACCAAAATTTAAAACAAAACATGCTTCAAGTAATTTAAAACACTTTACAGATATTGTTTTAGGGTATTTGAACAATTTCCAAAAATTACTAAATGCTGCAAAATCAGTAACTTCAAAATAATACATTAAGACTCATTTGATACCTTTACGTCATTTTGTAAAATATGTATTTCATAATTTTCTTACAAACTCAAATAAAATCTGGAAACATAATATCAGTAATAGCATTCAATATGACAAACCCAATAAAATAATTTGGTACGAAATATCTTATTTAAATAGAGTTTGGTAAATCTTTTAAACACAACTACCCATTTATATCATGGGATTCAAAATATCAAAATAAGAATACCACAAATGTAAATATCAATAAATAGTTGGTTTACACTTATTCTCCAAATAAATATAATTGAATCAAAAACCAAAATTTAAAACAGAACATGCTTCAAGTAATTTAAAACACTTTACATATATTGTTCTAGGGTATTTGAATAATTTCCAAAAATTACTAAATGCTGCAAAACCAGTAACTTTAACTACACCCATCATAAATAATACGAAGAATATATCACAACGATCAAAAAAACAAATGCTGATTATTTACGTCGTACGATCAAACTTTAAATTTGGATATTTTAAACTTTTAACCGTCTCCCAAATCTGATCATTTGACAAGCGTGAAAAGAAATCGAATATGAAAGACTTCCCTATTTGAACAAATTTCAAAACCTAAACAATTTTTAGCCGGAAAACTTTCTCTGCATTTTAACAAGTTTCAAATCTGCGCACTTTCAGAATTTGGACATTTTCCAAGTTTGAATTTTACCACAATAACGCGGCATATAAATTTGAATACTTCGAAATTTTAGATGTCTTTCAAATCTAACCATTTTACAAACGTGAAAAGAATTCAGATCTAAGTAACTTTCCAACTTGAAATTTTTTCAAACTCTAAACAATTTTAAAACGTACGCTCTCTTTGCATCCCAACGATTCTCAAATTTGCACAACTTTTAAGTGTAGACATTTCCAAATTTGAATTTACCACACGAGTACGGCGTGTCGCCGCACCCAGATGTCTAGTTCTGGCTTATGCTTGGTTGCTTGGGACACAATCTGCCGACCTGTATGCTATGGCGGGCTTGAGGTAAAAAACCTGCAATTACAAGGTCTTGCGCTACGAACCAGGTGGGAGTGGCTTAGAAGAACTGATCCAGACCGTCCCTGGCAGGGGCTGTCGGTGTTTAAAGACGAGGAGGCCAAGAAGGCGTTTCAAAGCCTAGCCCGTATCACTGTGGGTAATGGAACTCGAGTGCTGTTCTGGTCCGACAGGTGGGTTCATGGACAAGCTGTGATGGATGTGGCGCCTCTAGTTGGGAAAGCTGTTAACACTTAATCAGGAACAAATGCACGGTGGCAGAGGGCCTGTTGGAAAACAATTGGGTGAGAGTCATTAGAGGGGCGCTGTCAGAGTCTTCGACAGTGTGTGTGTGCATCTCTGGGTTCAGATTTCTGCTGTGCAAAGGGACGTCCAGGCTGAGGACTCCTTCTCCTGGCCTTGGGAACGAGCGGGAGTATACTCAGCCATTTACACATATACGATGCTCTGTCATGGTGTCGAGAGATTTAAAGTCGCCCAATGCATCTGGAGTACATTAGCACCTTTGAAGTGTAATTTTTTTGAATGGCTTGCTTGGAGATACAGACTTTGGACGTCGGATAGAAGGGTGAGACATGGTATTCAAGCAAACACTGCTGCGTGCTACACTTGCTTACAGGAGGACACCTGGACCACATTTTACTGCAGTGCGTCTATGCCGGAGAGACTTGCTACATATCTACATGTAGGAATATTTTCAGAATTGTCTGAAACTTGAAAGTATCGTTTTCAAATTTTTCAAAATTAGCTCGTCCTACAAAACTACTCTCTCACGGTACAAGCCTTGGTAACCCACATTCTGGATGAACTCAAGACATGGATTTGGGTTAGGAGGGGAGGGAGTCAAAATCTATTGCGAGAGTAGTCCTCTTTTTCTTTCTTGGGTGGGTATGGGTCTCTGCTAATCTTGTTATCAAGGTTTTAGTAGACAAATCTTGTAACACCCTTTTCTAGCTTCCATAAATCAAAGGTACGCCGCGTACTCTCGAGAAAAAAAAAGCAACGGCTGTACATGGGAAGAAATCTTCCTTCCAGATGCTTGTCTCTCTGGTCCTACTGTTTGGACTTAGCTTGATTTGGTACTGGACTTTTTCCAAATTTTTCCAAACACTTGAAATTTTACATACGAATCTAAGTTAATCTGGTACGTTGGATCTGAGATCAAGGGTTAGAATGGTGACTACTGAGTCCCTTCCGGCAACCGCTGCATTCGATCCCCGCCGTGGCCGCCTTCATCCCCGTAGCCGTTTACGTCCTCCGCCGCCTACCATCTCGACCTCGTTTCCCCGGCTCGCCGCTGTCCAGATCGTCTTCGATCTCCAGCTCTCCTCCGCCCAGGTCGACCTCGCCCCCTCCGGCTCGCCGCTGTCCAGATTGTCTTCGGTCTCCAGCTCACCTCCGCCCAGGTCGACCTTCCGGATAAACTCGGGAAACATATCGCTCGATCGACATGCTGGACGAGAAGCCCGTCATGCATGGTCCACTGGGCGATGATGTAGATGAAACGGACATGGCGTGGACGGGGGAGAAGAGGCGCCGCAAGTACCTACCCCAATCGTCATCTTCCGATGCCCAGGACCCGATTTCTCATGCGCTTTTCGACGCCGGCGAGGCTGCCAAGGATCACCGGGGCCCGATTTCAGACATGGCCATCGTCCAAGACCAAGATCACGCGCTGCATCCGAGAACGGACTGGGGATAAGAAGAAGAGGAAACCCAGGAGCTTTTCGGGCCGCAAGTAATTCTCAGCGAGGAGGACCAGGCAAATGATGCTGCAAAATTGGCTCCCGATGTTGATCCTCTTGACAGCATGACGCCTTCGATGAGTTGGACAGAGAATTTTGAGTTACTAGCGCACCATGCACGCTATCGTATCGCTTATTACAAGGTATAGGTACTCACTGTGTCAATCAGTCGCACTCGTTTTAATTAAACTGTGCGGTAAAGGTTGCATCTATGTGCCGTATCAGCTAATTCAGTCCTCTGGCTTGGCATGTGTGAACAATTTTGTCTTGTGCTTTGATCATCTATGTGTAGAATGTAAAGCCGGAGTCGGAACTCAAGCTTAAGGATCCTTGTGAATACTCACCGGCTGAACTTTGCGAGCAGCAGTACTTTAAATATTTAGAGGAGGATGAAGGTTTTGAGTGGTTCTTCCGTACTGACGATATCTGGAACCCTGATCTGGATGACTATCAAAGGATTGCCCTTGGCGTTCGGTAGGAGGGCCGAGGAAAAAACCGCTTCGTGCCTGCCTCCCGGGTCGCTCCTCGGGGCGACTCTGGAGGCGACCAAACCCTAGCCCAGCGCCTCACCTCCTGCCTCCCCCTCCCTCGCCGCCGCCGGCGGTCACCGGCGGGCCTTGCCCGTGCGGTTGACGGCGGCGGCGAGGCCCCCTCCTCGCGCAGCGGCTGGTGGAGCACGGGCTCTGCTCGGGTGCGGGCGGCCTCGATCTAGTGGCGGCGGATCTGAACGGCGACGGCGGCGTGCTGCTCTTGCCGGGAAGCTTGAAGACGAGGTCGGGCGGCGCTGCGGCCTTGCGGGCATGTGCTCTGGCCTCCTCTCGGCCACGGGCCGGGGCAGGGGCCCCGGGCCCGAGCGAGCCCATCCGCCCACCTCCGGTGCAGCCGTCACTTGCAGCCATGGTGGCTGCTGGAGGCTGCTCTCCTTCACTGTGTCGTCGCCGGCCACCTCACACCCTGCAGATCTGCCGCCGGCAGCAACCAAGGGGGTTGTTGTTGGGTCAATCTTCCGGGACGGGCCCGAGGGTCCTGCGTGGTGGTGCGGCGGCGTTTGGCGGTGAAGCCGTTTGTCGCGGTCAGTAGGGCTGGCCGCCGCGGTGGTGTTCGTCTATCCTCTCAGTTGGGTGGTGCGAGGAGTTTGGACGCTGGGGCGGCGGCCCCGGACGGTGGAGTCGGTGTTGGCTGTGATCTATGGTCGTTCGGATGACATGGATTCCGGCGTGTGGAGTGCCTGGTGAGGTCCGACGAGGGCGTCGTTCCTTGCCCAGATTCCGATCTGGAGGCTCTGTTGCTGCCATGGTATCCCCCGCCCTTCGTGGTGGGGGTTGGAGTTGGTGATCCTTGACGATGGGTAGGAGGGGATCGGACCGAGCGAAAGCTCAAGCCGTCGTTGACGCCGGTGTCGGTGACGCCCGTGGGCGCTGCTTTCCCTCCTGGGGGCGACATCGTGGCTCCACCCCACCTCCCTCGTGTTTACTCCGGGTGAAAACTTAGGTCAGCTGACCCGACGGTGGCAGCGCTTCTACGTCGTGACCTCCTTGGAGGCACCGTCTTGGAGTAGGGATCGCCTTGCCCCGCCATGGTTGTTTGAGTGCAAAGTTGGTGCCTTTCCGTAGCTTGCGATCTGAAGTGATGTTGCCCTATTCCAGTACTTTGGTGGAGAGATGACCTGCGGACACGGTGGTCCGATCCCGTCCCTCTGGTGGCTGGCTGTTTTACGCAAGGGTTTGGAGCTCGCCGTCTTCGGTGTTGTCCGATCCCGCCCCTCTGGCGGCTGGCTGTTCTACGCAAGGGTTTGGCGCTCGCCGCTGCATTGGTGCGATCTCCGCTCGGCGCTGTGTTCCTCAGCTCCCTCTCCTTCGTGCTCGTCGAATGCTCGAGGCTCCGATCTTTCGTCTCCTGTTTCCCTAGCCGATGTCAAGCTCTGTGCTAGTATTGGTGGTTTCTTCGCTGGTGGCCCGATCCTGCCCTCTGGCTGGCCGTTTTACGCAAGGATATGGTGGCCGGCGTAGTGTAGCCCCTTATGTTTTAGCTTGTCCTTGTTCTACTCTGTGAGAGGCTCTCCTCAACACCTTGTATTCGACATTGTAAAACCTGAGCTTTGTTAATTCAAAGTTGGGCATTTATGCCTTTTATCTAAAAAAAGGATTGCCCTTAAAACTATCGTAAGTGCACTGTCTATATCTATATTTGAGTCATCCGGTTGACTAGTTTGGTTATAATGATCATGAGTATTCAGAAATGGCTTAAACACACACAAATTAAAAGCGGAAATCACAGCTTCATCAACTCCAACCACAGTTGCAATGTTGGTAAAGAAAATTGAGCCACAGGTTTGATGGTATGCGTTTAAACTGTTATTGAACAGTCTATCCTTAATACATCTCGTAGATGATGATTGTTTGACTTGCATCACAATATTCTCTGATGTGCTTGTATCTGTTGCCCCATTATTGTTAGATTTGTGGGTGCTAGATGGATGGTAGTGCTTGCTGGGTTTGATTTGAAAAAGTTTTGTCAGTGTTTTGCGTTTATTCTAGCTTTGGATAAGTCTAGCTGGCGCATTGCTTAGTAAACCCTTAAAATTGGTTGGTTCTTAAGCCATTTCATATTTGACCTTAACTTGGTGAAATACTAGGAAGTGTATCCCACTTTGGTTCTTGGGCCTCTTTCCTTGCCTTAGTTTTAAGGCTGAGGGTCAGCATTAGAGGTCATTTTACTTGAAACATGCAAGTGTTGCTTAGCTTTCAGATAGTTTCCATCCATCTCCTTAGTTTCCTATGTGCATTTTCAGATAGCCATCATTCTTGTCCTTTTTATAGTTGCCATATAGCATTGAACAGGAGTACATCGACGTCCAAGAGTACCATAGTCGTCGTCATACATATGAAACTGATGCTGCTTATGTCAAGTACTATGAAGAAATATCAAAGGAAATCAAGGTATACATCATGTGATCAAGCTATTCGAATTTGAAATAGTACCAGTGGCTGTATTATTTTAACATTGATAGACTTCTATCTTGCGACAGTGGATTGAAGCTTTTTTACATCTAGATATAAGGTCTGTGGAGGTAAGTATGTGCTACAGAAAATCATGAACTATAGGTGTATGGTGAAGCACCAGATTATTAACTTCCTTGCATTTCAGTGGAGTGATATGGATATTAGAGGATGGAGGCAAGCATTGAGGATTGCAACAAAGTTACCCCATATGACTCTTCGTGCAGCTTCTTTGGCATATAATGTAAGATATCCTCTCGTCTGCTAATTTAGGTGTTCATCACTGAAGTTACTCATAATCTGCGTCCATTTGATTCAGGAGTACATTTCTGAGCTGCGCGAGGATGCGGCCCTCAAGGGACTAGATCTTGTCTATTTTGAGATCTTGAGGCTTGTCGTTAAGGATAATGTTAGCATCCTGCTTTATCAAACATTTTGTGTACTAAACCACTACGGACATATGTTTGTGATTGTGCATAGTTCTTACTATCTCGGTACATATTTCAGAAAAGTTACACGGATGCCGTGAAGTTAGTACATGCAATGGAGAAGTACAACGTGCACAAACGTACAATGGAGGCTGAACTGACGGGGGCTCCTGTCTTTTGGACAATGAAACAAAGGGCAAGTTGCTCTCTTAATTAATTTGGAGCTGTTTTGCAAATTATAGCCATTTCATGCGAGTTTATTATGGGGTCAAACATGCATGCAACATATTGCCAATGTCTAATTTCCTCTGATTACTTTTCTAGATTTATGGCATTATTCACAAGGGTGGCCTTAATGAGAATGTAAGTAGGATACTGTATGTTTGACATGATGATGCATATGTAACTGGAATATATTGTATGTCTGTTTCACCTTTTTGTGTGATTTTAGACTGAAAATAGTAAAGCTCGGGATTTGTTCCGAAAGGGAGTTGCTCAGCTTAAAACTAAGAACATGGTGAAGTATGCTGAGAAAAGGATGGAGATCGCCGAGCGGTTGAATTTGCACAAGAGGTAAATCTCCAGCATGTTAACTATATAACCCTTAACCAAGGTAGGGTGCTGCCCCAATAAATAAAAAACTTATGCGTGTGTTTATAATCCGCCTTGCAGGATTGATGTTCCAGGACAGATTGAGGTTCCATGACATTAATTGAAGAAAACACTAGATTCGTTTCTCCTGAAGTCAGGCTATATATCTGTCCAGCATTTCAACCATTTCTCAACGCATTTGGCCTCCATTTTAAAACATTCAGCAGGTAGTTTTGCGATATCCCCAAGCAATTTTGTGTTCATTCCACCTTTTTTTCCTGAGCTTCGGCAAAACTTTGAGCTAGGATAATATCCCCTTCCACAGCTTTCTTCCTGGTGATGATATCCAGTACAACTCTAAAACTATACACGTTATAAGTGTTAACCCTGTTAGTGTTGTTGTGTTATGTTCCGTTCAGTTTTCAGCTCATTCAGTATTTCAGTATCCAGTTAGGGATAAAAGTGCAGGTGTGTGTTAGCTAACAGAACTACCAGAGACGTGCTGCGTTCATGGCGTGGTCAGTTTTTTTTTTCTTGTTCCGGTTTTTCCCATTGTAGGCGTTGAGTAAGTCATCACGTTCTGGTCTTGTGGGATGGCACAAGAATTGAGGATCGTGGTGGCTTTGTAGACCAGTTGGTTGGCGTCACAAATCAAAGAAGAAAGAAACAGAAAATAAGCAGGTAGCGCGCGTCACAAATCCGCTGTGTCCTGTGGTCGCGCGTGTCTCTTGTTCCTCCTCTGTCCTGTGTTTACCCCTGCTCGTTACAGATTAGGGTTGAACTTGACATTTGGTATTAGAGCCGCCAGGTTCGAAATCCAGGAGGTGTAGCAGCGGAGGCGGTCAGCGATGGGAGATCAATTTATCGCATTTTAGTTCTCTTTCGGTTGAGATGCTTGAGTCGGTGTACCCATCTACTATATGTACTACATACACATTCTAATATGTGATAGAAGTAAATCATGCTTCGATAGTGGTACCATTGCATGGTCCACAAGCAGTAATCCACACAAATTACCGTAGCTAAAGGCCACGGGCAGCCTCTCTTGAGCACCACAATCTATGGCGCTAGTAGAGTGAGAATTCACGAGCAAAAGATAGATCGACAGTATTTTGAAGAGTACTTATTACATTAGGATGTTTGGGACTTCACTAATTTAAAGTCCAAGAAGACGTAACAGAATTAGAACAAGATTTTATAATTCAAGATTGCGTATCCATCCACAGAAAATCACTTCACGTATGCCAGTCACTGATAGAGATGACGACGTCTCACATCCCAGATGCTTCAGCAGCGCTGGAAAGATTGCTTGAGGTGCCTATAATAGGCCTCACCAGCAACCTTAGAGCCTTGACGATGTCGCTCATGTTTGGCCGTAAGTCCGCCTTGTACTGAACACAGAGCGCAGCGATTGAACTCATCTGCTTGCACGTGTGCGGCAATATACACGAAAGCAATAATGGTTATTCTTTTGTGAATAGTACCGTGAATTTAGAAGAATTTAGACTATGTTGATGATGATCTACAAAGAAAATATCGGGAATACGTCTCTCTCTCATTGCAACGAAACATGAGCACGGCTGGACAACTTCCTCCTGTCTGCAGCATCGCGACACTGAGGGACTACCTTGTCAACCACCCAGGGACGGAATTGCTCCCAGCTTCTCAGAGTCCGGCGATTTCTACAGAACGTGTTGAACACATACTTCCTCCTTACCATAACAGGGTACAAGCTTGGATGAGAGATCACGTTGGGAAAATGGTAGGTTTTCTTATTTTTGCCACTTGTAGATTCTCGACTCACTGGTCCAAGTTGAGCATACAACCACACAAGTATATATGGACCCCCTGAAAAAACCTACGGTTGATGCTCTAGTACAATTAGGTTTGAGTGAGGAAACTATCAACTCTTAAAATAGGTGCTCCAGACTCTCCGAGAGAGTATGTCCTGCTGCGAGATGCAGTTTGATAGAGCTAGCGAAAAAATTGGCGTACCGATGATCATCCATCCAAATTTTCATATCTCTAATCCCGTGTTCTGACAAGTCGGTCTTTTGAAATAAAAACATATTTATACTGTGCATTGCATAAGATCATATTAATTTTAATTGTGTTCAGTTTACTTCTATATTTAGCTTGTTTATCTTGTTTAGAGTAACTATAGTCCCATGATAGATATGTACGTGCCCAATTGCATAGGTTCCTGTTTGCTATTGTAGAGCATCGAGAATGCAGACTGAAATTTCAAGTATATACCTTGGCGACATCCCCGGGAGGGTAATCTCCTTCAAGCCTCCTATCGACGCATAGATGCACATCAGATTCACTAAGTCTTGGTGTAGCCTGCATGTCGACGTGATTAGAGTATTGTTGTTACTCCCACCGTTTCATATTAGTTGGCTCACATATATTTAGATACAGATGTATCTACCACTAAAAATGTTTAGATGTATCCGTATCTGCATATATGTGAGTCAACTAATATGAAACAGATGGAGTACATTTGTGGAGGAATTATATTCGTAAATGTGCATACATACCCATGTCACGAGGTTTTGCTGGCCACGGGGTAATGTAAGATCAAATATCTACCGACCTGTTAAAAGTTCCAGCAACACAACTCCAAAGCTGTAGACATCGCTTTTGTGCTTAATTCCCCGGTAATCATGTACCTAACAGAGGCAAAGACTAGATAAGTAGGAGAGTACACATATGATTTTCCAAACTCTCATGGAAGAATCTGACAACATTGAACGTTTGGTCTCATACTCAGGCGCATCATAACTATAAGCTCCAATCTCAAAAAAAAAAAAACTATAAGCTCCAGGCCGAATGTAATCCGAAAAGTCATCTATGTCTTTAGAAGCCTCTGAAACACCAAGGCCGCCAATCTTTGCAACGTCGTTGTCAAAGAGAAGTATTTTGCTGGACTTGATGCAGCGGTGGATAATACAAGGTTGTGCCTTGTTGTGGAGGAACTCAAGCCCAGTTGCGGCAATTAGGGCAATCTTCACGCGTTGCGCCCATGATAGAACCGGTCCTGGTTCGGCTCCAGAGGCATTCTTTTTACCTACAATCAAAAACCACTACCCATAAGAAGACGGAAAATATTTGGGCATTGGAGTGAGCATAGTGGGCCTATTTGATCCAGGTGCTTCTGCACGAACAGGATGTCGAAATCATTATAAAAAGGGTTTTCTTTACAAAGGGAAACTCACAGTCAATCTCATCGTGACAAGTGTCGCCTTCTGTTTGCTCGGTCTCCCGCATGTCCGATAAGTGTTGCTACCAGATTGAAAGTATGGAGAATGAGAGAGAAAGGGATACGGGAGGTGGGAAGGTAGTTTTTCTCTTTTATTTTTCTAAACCGAAATTTCAAAACGAAATATCTCGAGAACCATTTATCCAAATTATGAACTGTTTTCACTTTTAAACTCCCGTGTCGAGATCTTCAAAACTAGATCCTATGTCGATAGGTTTTGACTAACTTTTTTTACACTCCCGGTTATGTATAGTTTGTATATCCTGTTCTGTGTAGTTTGTACCCCCACTTCTGTGTAAAGTACTTCCTGTTCTGTATTCTTTTGTATGATGAGAGGGAAGGGATAGTAAGGTAGGAGAGCAACTTTTCCCTTTTATTTTTCTAAACCGAATTTTCAAAACGAAATATCTCAATAACCATTTATCCAAATTACGAACCGTTTTCACTTTTGAGCTCCTCACGCCGAGATCTTTAAAAATAGATCTCATGTTGATAGCTTTTGACGAATTTTATTTTTATACTCCCGGTTATGTATAGTTTGTACATCCTGTTATGTGTACTTTATACTCCCACTTCTGTGTACTTTTGTACTTCCTGTACTGTGTACTTTTGTATTTCGTTTTCTATGTAGTTGTACTAGTAGTGTCTATGTACTCTTGTACTTTTCTTTATGTCTAGTTTGTACTCCCTGTTCTGTGTAGTTTGTACACCGTCTTTTGTACTCGCAACCGAGATGATGCACCGTAGACGCCTAGAGCTCTGCGAAGTAGAGCCATCGAGGCGAAGCCGAGCCGTAGCACGCAGAACGACCAATGCGCGCAACGACAAATGCGCACAACCACCAATGTTATTATTAACATTTATCAAGGCGAAGCCGAGCCGTAATATTTAAAAAATATACCGTATTTACTGGGTAGGTTGTACTGATATCCTGTGTAGTTGTACATGGTTCTCTGCGTAGTTCGTCCAATTTTTTTTAATTTTTTCGTGCGTACTAATTTTTTTGGGTACTCGTTTAGCAGATGGTTCGCACGCTGGGGGCTTCGTAGCCAACTGATTCATTCCAAAGTGCACACGTAGCACAGGGCTGCGTACGATCGCTCTTGGGCGCTTCATAAATCCCGGCCGGATGTACAACCTCACGCATGAGCGCGGGAGGAAGGTCCGTGGGGGGTCAAGCGTGACCGACGGACGCGGGTTTCGCCGGTGGGGGCCGGGCCGGTGGCGTGTTCCAGTTTTTATTTCGCTGGTATTGCAACATGTGGCGCGCTGGTATCGTCTGTTTTTTCCCTTTGCAAAGAGAACCCTGTAGCTAGATAGACCTAAAGGATGGGCGCACGCCACCGGAAGCAGCCCATCCACCACGAAGACTACCCGAGCACGATCAAGCGGGTAGGTCATGGCCACAATAAAGGGCATGTACAATAGGGTCGTCAGCCGTCTGTGATAGGAGCCAGCTAGGATATTTGTACATGTGGAAGAGAGAACCACAAGGAAGAGGTAGTCTGCAAAATTCCATATCGTCGAATCTAGTAAGAATCGTGGCCTTCATCGCTACTCCGCTATCCTACGTAATTGCCTCCAGACATCGCACAGGTTAATAGGAGATGGCTCCCATCGGGTCGTTCAATACAAGTCAAATGAAGACACCCTTAATAGGCACATGATCACCTCATACGCATAGACATACCCTGAGCATGTGTTTAGATGTAAATCAAACACCACCACCAAACATGAGTAGGGTTGTCGCCCGAGTTCATTCGGCGGGGGTGGGTGGGTGGGGGGGGGGGTAGTTGGGAGCTACAACATATAGTAGCAGGGTGCCTACCGACTTCATGTCAGTACCTATATACGATGTCTGATCATTCGCTCGTCATGGAAAACTGCCCTCGTCAGGACTTCCATCAGCTGGTCGAAGGTTTTGGATCTTCATAGCTAATGGATGCGGAGAAAGCTGGATTGCGGACACCATTAATTCGTAAAGTCGATGATAATGTCTCGATTAGTGAGGTCCGGAGTGGTGTTAACCATGATGCGGAATCATTTAATGAACTTTCGAAGCCTCTCAGTTGGGAGTTGTCAGATGTTCTTGAACTCCTCTTGCAGGGTATGTGGGTCAACTTGTGTGGCAAAGGCTTGGGGTGAGATGACCACGAGTAAAGTCACTTCAGGTCTTGATTGATCCAGGAGCCTTGTCTCTTAACCACTTCGAAGTGTTCCCTTTCAGGCAGGTGGGGGAGGAGGTTTGCCATGTGACCTGGTCCACCTCCCATGATTGACACCGCTTGTGCAAATTTCTCTAGATACGCGATTGGGTCTTCCGATCCGTCATACTCCTTGTAATTCTTGGCACGAACTGTCCTGGGGAACTGTCTCATCATAGCTGGATTTGGAGCTAGTTTCTCATGTATGATAGCTGCGGTGCCGCTTTCTCTTGTTGGCATGTGGAATCTTGGATGTGGTGCCCTCTTTAACTCTCTTTTCGAGCTATGTCGCTGTGTTAACCAGGGCATCGATCGAAGTTCTCCCACAACTTGGTGGTGATTTGCGCTTTTCGTGTGTCGTGGCCAATTCCCCTTTGACTGTGGCTATCATAGTTCGGCAGTGAGCTGATTCGCTAACATGTTGTTTGGGGCCGCCTGCTGGGATGTCGGCGAAACATTGGTAAGTGTAGTGTCCTCAAGAGGTCTGTGGGTTGTATGGAGAGGTTTCTGCCCAGCATCCCTTGGAGGACGTCGAGTCTCCGCTAGACATAAAATGCGCCTCATAGACTTGATATCTTGCATGATAAGTGGAAACTGGACTGGTTATGTAATAGTCCTGTGAAGATGTGGGGATGTAACCTGAGTATTATGCGGACATCGGCCTGACCGTGATGTCCGGGTAGATCCGTAGAAGGTTCCCGGCTACGCATAGCCATAGTAGGGAACCATGTAACCCGGAGGCCCGACCCCCGGGGAGTTGGAGGGTTGCCAGCGGAGTGGTTGGTGACCCATGGAGCGTAGAGGTCTTCTGACGGCTAGATCGAGAGCGCTTGCTGACCCATGGCGCATTGGCAACGCTTGGTGGTTGGGGACTCCGAGTTGTATTCTTCAATCGTTGCAATCATGGCTTAAACGGCCGCTGGAGGTCAGGCTTGGGCTAGTAGCACTCGATTGGCTTATTCCACGGCCTCGACCATGTAGGTCTCGTCATCGACTTTCTTTGAGGCCAAACTTCCATCGGGGAAGGTGGTGGAGATTCGATCCGCATGGGTGTTGTTGTCGTGTATGAAGGTATGATGGCGGGCCCGATCTGTATGGCGTGCACACCCCCTACCTGACGCGCCAACTATCGAAGGATAGTTTTCACGATACCATGGCAATCTCACCTTTGAGAATCAGAAGGGAGTTTATTTGTTCAGCAGTCGATGTGGGCCAACAAGTATGAGTAGTAGACGATGTAGATGAAAATTTTCAGACTTTCATGAAATGGCTACAAGATCAGTACAAGGCTTGACCCTGGTGAGCTTATAGATGTTCTTGACCGTAGGGTTTTGATGTATCTAACATTAAGACTATGGCAACAAGGGGATGTTGATGACGAATCTTCGGCGTGAATTGAACGTGGACGTCTTGATGGGGTTCTTCAGTATACATATCCCTTGGTAGATGTCTGAGTCCTGTACGCCTAGGGTTTCCTTCTACCTTGTATGTGAAGTATTGATCTCGTAGCTTTCCTTCAATGTAGTTCGTGGAAAGGTAATCTTCTAGAAGTCTTGGTGCAGCATGGCAGGTCTAGGTTGGTGGAAGAGCTTCTATAAGTGGGTCACCGGTTGGGGGAGTCTTTGAACGTCGTGGGCTCATGAGATGTGCAGGTCCATAGGATTACGACCTAAACCCACTTATCTCTGACACTGCTCCATGCCGCCGCCGTCTTTTGACTGTGTTGTGCTCCTCCAGCTCAAGAACCGACCATCGATGGCGCCGCCTAGTGCGGTGGATATCTAACTTCCCATCACCGTCGTCGCCTACCTCTGGCTCCCATGCCCTTGACTCCGCAATGGGGCGGCATTGATGTCTACACACGCTTCTATTCTTGTAGACAGTGTTGGGCCTCCAAGAGCAGAGGTTTGTAGAACAGCAGCAAGTTTCCCTTAAGTGAATCACCCAAGGTTTATCGAACTCAGGGAGGTAGAGGTCAAAGATATCCCTCTCAAGCAACCCTGCAATTAGTATACAAGAAGTCTCTTGTGTCCCCAACACACCCAATACACTTGTCAGATGTATAGGTGCACTAGTTCGGCGAAGAGATAGTGAAATACAAGTAATATGGATGATTATAAGTGGTAATTGCAATCTGGAATAAAATGGCAGCAAGCAAACATGTAGCAGAACTTGTTGTAAACGGTGTTTCAATGCTTAGAAACAAGGCCTAGGGATCATACTTTCACTAGTGGTACCTCTCAACATGTTAGCACAACTGAATGCAAGTAAATGATACTCGGGATTATTCTCCTTCTTGATAACACAAGAGTACTATGTGTAGGGCTGCAAAAGCACTCCTCAAAGTCTGAGTAAACAAACACCACAATTCCCAAGAACAAGCCATGATAAATATCTAAATTATTCATAGAGTCACACACAAGTACCCACACTGTCACCTTGATACCGTGTTGTCACAATGACTCCGGAAACTAGATACAATCACTTGAGTAGCATAAACATTACATATGAATTCAGCGATACTAGCAATACTCATGATCACATAAAGATCACACCATGGGAGAGAGAGATAAACCACATAGCTACCGGTAGAGCCCTCAGCCTCGGGGGAGACTACTCACACATGGTCATGGTGAGCACACTTGATGGAGAGGTTGATGAAGAGGTGCAGCCCGGAGAGGAGACGGCGGCCCGCTGCAGCCACGGCGCGGCGGCGGCGCTGGAGATGGCGATGGAGTCGATGGAGATGGCTCCGGGGGCACTTCCCCGTCCCGACGGCGTGCCGGAACAGAGATTCTGTCCCCCGAAACTTGTCGTCGATGGCGGCGGCGCTGCGGAACTCTTCGTGGAAATTGGCTTCGTATTTTAGGGTTTTCGCGTCGGGAGGAATATAGGCGAAGGGGCGGCGTCGGTGGAGTCCGAGGGGCCCACACCATAGGCGGCGCGGCCAGGGGGCCACCGCGCCGGGTGTGGTTTGGCCACCTCGCGCCCTCTTCGTCTCTCCTTCGGACTCCGTGACGGTGCTGGAAAAATAGGGACGTGGCCTTTTGTTTCGTGCAATTCCGAGAATATTCGCAGAAGTACTTTTCTGGAACCAAAAACAGCAGAAAACAGGGAACTGGCACTTCGGCATCTTGTTAATAGGTTAGTCCCAGAAAATGCATAAAAGTGATATGAAGTGTATATAAAACATGTAGCAATGGTATAATATAAGCATGGAACATCAGAAATTATGGATACGTTGGAGACGTATCAAGCATCCCCAAGCTTAGTTCTACTCGTCCTCGAGTAGGTAAAACGATAACAACAAATAATTTCTGAGGAGACATGCTTTCACACAATCTTGATCAATATATTGCAAGGCTCATGTCATGAATGAAGTGACTCAAAGCAATGGTCTATAGTTTGCTAACAATAGATAAAGAGTAAACAATGAATCATATAAGCAAAAACTTTTCATGAATAGTACTTTCAAGACAAGCATCAAAAAGTTTTGCATAAGAGGTAACTCATAAAGCAATAGATTCAAAGTAAAAGGCATTGAAGCAACACAAAGGATGATTAAGTTTCAGCAATTGCTTTCAACTTGTAACATGTATATCTCATGGATAGTTGTCAACATAAAGCAATATAACAAGTGCAATAAGTAAACATGTAAGAATCAATGCACACAAAGTTGACACAAGTGTTTGCTTCTAAGATAGAAAGGAGTAGGTAAACTGACTCAACATAAAGTAAAAGATAGGCCCTTCGCAGAGGGAAGCAGGGATTAAATCATGTGCTAGAGCTTTTTAAGTTTTCGAAAGCATATAGAGAGCACAAAATAAGTATTTGAGAGGTGTTTGTTGTTGTCAACGAATGGTAGTGGGCACTCTAACCCCCTTGTCAACCAGACTTTCAAGAGCGGCTCCCATGAAGGACGTTATCTCTACCAGCAAGGTAGATCATCCCTCTTCTCTTTTGTTTACACATGTATTTTAGTTTCTTTATAGTTGACACTCCTCCCAACCTTTTGCTTACACAAGCCATGGCTAACCGAATCCTCGGGTGCCTTCCAACATTCACATACCATGGAGGAGTGTCTATTTGCAAATTAAGTTGCTTACTGATAAATCAGGGCAAAACATGTGAAGAGAATTATTAATGAAAGTTGTAATTAATTGGGGCTGGGCACCCCGTTGCCAGCTCTTTTTGCAAATTATTGGATAAGCGGATGTATATGCCACTAGTCCATTGGTGAAAGTCTGTCAGAAGTAAATGACAAGATTGAAAGATAAAACACCACATACTTCCTCATGAGCTATAAAACATTGACACAAATAAGGAGTAATAAAGTTTTGAATAGTTTAAAGGTAGCACATGAAGTATTTACTTGGAATGGCAGGAAATACCACATAGTAGGTAGGTATGGTGGACACAAATGGCATGGGTTTTGGCTCAAGTTTGGATGCACGAGAAGCATTCCCTCTCAGTACAGAGTTTAGGCTAGCAAGGTTGTTTGAAGCAAACACAAGTATAAACCGGTACAGCAAGAATCACATAAAAACATATTGCAAGTATTATAAGACTCTACACTGTCTTCCTTGTTGCTCAAACATTTTACCAGAAAATATCTAGACCTTAGAGAGAACAAATATGCATCCCAAGTCTCAACAAGCTCTACGGTAGTTCTCCACTACTAGGCTTTAACTACATGATGCAAGAGCTTAAACATGATCTACTTGAGAGCTCAAAACAATTGCAAAGTGTCAAATCAAAACAAGACAATGATCTACAAGAATGCATATGTCTTTTCCAATACCAACTACCACATGTAGCATTTTCTTTTTCCAAACAAACACCAATCAATTTATTTAAACATAAACTCTCCAAATGATAATATAATGCAGCAAGAGAGTATTTATAAACAAGTGCTAACAGCTCGAAGAGATGCATGAAAAACAGGAGCTAAAAGCACTGCAGTAGCTAGTTAAGAATACTCAACAAATATAAGTGAAGAACATGAGTATTCACATGAAAAAGCGGAGCGTGTCTCTCTCCCACACAAGGATTGCTAGGATCCGAATTTATTCAAACAAAAACAAACAAAAAAATAAAAGCACACAGACGCTCCAAGTAAAGCGCATAAGATGTGAAAGAATTAAAATATAGTTTCACTAGAGATGACCTGATAAGTTGTTGATGAAGAAGGGGATGCCTTGGGCATCCCCAAGCTTAGACGCTTGAGTCTCTCTGAATATGGTTGGGATGAACCACGGGGGCATCCCCAAGCTTAGGCTTTTCACTCTTCTTGATCATATAATATCATCCTTCTCGCTTGATCCTTGAAAACTTCCTTCACACCAAACTCAAGACAGTTCTCATTAGAGGGTTAGTGCATAAAAAAATTCTCATATTCTGTGATGACACAATCATTATTAAAGCTTCTGGACATTAGCTACAGCCACCAATGCTTTGTGGAGCAAAGAAATCCACAAAACATCGTAAAAGAGCGAATGCAAAACAAAAGGCAGAATCTGTCAAAAACAGAACAGTCGTGAAGACGAATTTTTTCGAGGCACTTAAGTTGCTCAGATGGAACAGGTCCAGTTTAATGAAAGTTGCGTACATATCTGAGGAAGATGCGTGATTTTTACAGAATTTTTCGATTTTTCTCAGGGAGAAAAGCTCAAATCGTGACAGCTAAAAATCTGTGCGCAGAAATCCAAATCTTGCATCAACTTTCAATAAAAGCTTTACTTGGCACAACAATGCAATAAAATAAAGATACAAAGGAGTTGCTACAGAAGTAACAAGCACCTTGACTCAAAACAAAAAGAAAAGAAAAATAACAGAAAATAAAAACAATGGGTTGTCTCCCATAAGCGCTTTTCTTTAAAGCCTTTTAGCTAGGCATGATTTTGATGATGCTCTCATATGTATAGAGTTGAATATAAAAGAGCATCAAGAAGCATATATAAAACATGTTTAAATCTAACACTCTTTCTATGCATAGGAGTCTTGTAAGAAAACAAGTCAATGAAGAACAAAGTGACTAGCATAGAAAGGCAAAACAAGTGTAACTTCAAAAATTTCAACATAAAGAGAGAAGACTTAATATTATTGTGATATATGAAATCGTGTCTCCCTCTCTCATAAGGACCAGTAGGTCTTAAAGTACCCAGCAAATAAAAGCAAATCAAGAGAAAGCTCAAAACCTTCATCATAAAGAGAAGAAATTTAGTAACATGAAGATTTCTATAACCATACTTTCCTCTCTCAAAATAATTTTCAGTGGCATCATGAATAAACTCAACAATATAGCTATCACATAAAGCATTCTTATCATGATCCACATGCATAAATGTATCATTACTCTCCACATAAGTATAATCAATTTTATTAGTAATAGTGGGAGTAAAACTATCACATCCATCATTGTAATCATCATAAATTGCAGGCATAGTACAATCATAATAAAATTTATCCTCCATAGTAGGATAAATTGGAGGCAAAGTATCATCAAAGAAAATTTTCTCCTCAAAACTTAGGGGACTAAAAATATCATATTCATCCAAACCAGCTTCGCCAAGCTTAGACTTTTCCATAGCATTAGCAATAATGGTGTTCAAAGAATTCATGCTAATAACATTGCTATCACTATTATGCAAACAAGTTTCCATAGGTTTTTTAATTTTCTCTTCAAATGCATCATGTCCTAATTCAATATAAAGTTCATAAAAATCTCTAATTTTGTTGTTGTTTTCCATTAAGCCTAACCAGTGAAAATAAAAACAAGAAACAAAAAGAAATAATTGCAAAATCTAAAAGAGATACCTTCCAACGCTTACCTCCCCGGCAACGGCGACAGAAAATAGCTTGATGTCTACGCACGCTTCTATTCTTGTAGACAGTGTTGGGCCTCCAAGAGCAGAGCTTTGTAGAACAGCAGCAAGTTTCCCTTAAGTGAATCACCAAAGGTTTATCGAACTCAGGGAGGTAAAGGTCAAAGATATCCCTCTCAAGCAACCCTGCAATTAGTATACAAGAAGTCTCGTGTATCCCCAACACACCCAATACACTTGTCAGATGTATAGGTACACTAGTTCGATGAAGCGATAGTGAAATACAAGTAATATGGATGATTATAAGTGGTAATTGCAATCTGGAATAAAAATGGCAGCAAGCAAACATGTAGCAGAACTTGTTGTAAACGGTGTTTCAATGCTTAGAAACAAGGCCTAGGGATCATACTTTCACTAGTGGTACCTCTCAACATGTTAGCACAACTGAATGCAAGTAAATGATACTCGGGATTATTCTCGTTCTTGATAACACAAGAGTACTATGTGTAGGGCTGCAAAAGCACTCCTCAAAGTCTGAGTAAACAAACACCACAATTCCCAAGAACAAGGCATGATAAATATCTAAATTATTCATAGAGTCACACACAAGTACCCACACTGTCACCTTGATACCGTGTTGTCACAATGACTCCGGAAACTAGATACAATCACTTGAGTAGCATAAACATTACATATTAATTCAGCGATACTAGCAATACTCATGATCACATAAAGATCACACCATGTGAGAGAGAGATAAACCACATAGCTACCGGTAGAGCCCTCAGCCTCGGGGGAGACTACTCACACATGGTCATGGTGAGCACACTTGATGGAGAGGTTGATGAAGAGGTGCAGCCCGGAGAGGAGACGGCGGCCCGCTGCAGCCACGGCGCGGCGGCGGCGCTGGAGATGGCGCTGGAGTCGATCAGGGACGGAGCCAGGGGGTGCGAGCTGGGGCCATGGCCCCCCTGTGCTGCAAATTTTTGCTGTAAAACCCCTATATAATATGCAGATTCATTCATAACTTTGACAGAATTTTACTATATGGCCCCCTCCAAACAATTAAGTGTGTAGTTGGCCCCCTCCTCTTACAGTTCCTGGCTCCGTCCCTGGAGTCGATGGAGATGGCTCCGGGGGCACTTCCCCGTCCCGACGGCGTGCCGGAACAGAGATTTTGTCCCCCGAAACTTGTCGTCGATGGCGGCGGCGCTGCGGAACTCTTCGTGGAAATTGGCTTCGTATTTTAGGGTTTTCGCGTCGGGAGGAATATATAGGCGAAGGGGCGGCGTCGGTGGAGTCCGGAGGGGCCCACACCATAGGGCGGCGCGGCCAGGGGGCCCACCGCGCCGGGGTGTGGTTTGGCCACCTCGGCGCCCTCCTTCGTCTCTCCTTCGGACTTCGTGACGGTGCTGGAAAAATAGGGACGTGGCCTTTTGTTTCGTACAATTCCGAGAATATTCGCAGAAGTACTTTTCTGGAACCAAAAACAGCAGAAAACAGGGAACTGGCACTTCGGCATCTTGTTAATAGGTTAGTCCCAGAAAATACATAAAAGTGATATGAAGTGTATATAAAACATGTAGCAAATGGTATAATATAAGCATGGAACAGCAGAAATTATGGATACGTTGGAGACGTATCAGGCATCCCCAAAGCTCTTGCAGATCCTCCGCCGCCACCTCCAGCTCCCAGTCGCCCGCCTCTGATTTTTTTCTCTCTGGTGTGGTGTTCTTCTTTGCCGAGCCCCACTCCAAGCACATCTGCCTACACCGTGAGGTCCTAAGCTGCATCGTCTTTGATGATACAGCATGGGGCACTCCGGTTGCAGACAAGGATCCACTCCTTGTGCTTGATTCCAAGCTGCAGATCACAACGAGAGCTCTCAAAAATTGTGTTCCAACTCGATGCAGCTCAAGACTCAAGGCCGCTCACGACTACAGAAAGCTGGCTTAGGAAGGAGCTGAAGAAGAAGATACTGGGGTACACCTCTCTCCAGCGCACGATAGCTCGGCAACGTTCCCGCATCCTTTGGCTGCAAGAAGGTGAAGCCAACACCTCGTACTTCCATGCCCATGCGAGTAACCGACGCCGCCGGAACCATCTGTTCAAGCTGCGACACGGTGACCGTGAAGAAACAACTCAGGAGGGTATGAACGAGATCAGCATGATCTTTTTTGAGAATTTGTTGGGCACCCCGCAGCCACGACTGAGCTCTCTAAATCTTGACGCCCTAGATTTTTCTGAAGTTGACCTCACTTCCCTCGAGGCGTATTTCTCTGAAGCAGAGATTTGGGAGGCGATCAAGGCGCTCCCTGCGGACAAGGCCCCCGGCCCGGACGGTTTTTTGCTGCGGTTTTTCCAATCTTGCTGGTCGGTAATTAAAGTGGAGGTTATGGCAGCGATCCAGCACCTGACAACCCGAGACAGCCGCAGTTTTCAGGCTCTTAACAAAGCGTTCATCACTCTTCTGCCCAAGAAACCTGCAGCAGTGGACCTTTCCGACTTCAGGCCGATCAGCTTGCTTCACATCATTGCGAAAATTTTCTCTAAGGCACTCTCACTACGCATCGCCCCCAAAATGAACTCGCTTATTGCAACCAACCAGAGCGCATTCATCAAAGGACGAACGATCCAAGACAATTTAATGCTGGTTAGTCAATCCTTGAAAACCTTTCATCGCTGACAAGTGCCAGCCCTCTTCCTTAAGCTGGATATCGCTCGCGCTTTCGATTCGATTTCTTGGCCGTTCCTTCTTGAGGTTCTTCGTCGCCGAGGCTTCGGCCCGAATTTCTGCTACTGGATCTCGGTTTGCCTGTCGACAGCCATCACTCGTATCTTGGTGAACGGCTTCCCAAGAGAACAGATCTTCCACGCAAGGGGCCTGAGGCAGGGGGATTCGATCTCCCCACAATTGTTCATCTTGGTGATGGAGGTCCTCACGGCAGTGTTCGCCAAAGCAGAGGCTGCAGGTATTTTTGAGCCTTTGAGTTGTTGGGGAGTGCGACATAGGCTTTCAGTTTACGCAGACGACGTGGCAATGTTCATCAGACCACAGGAAGAGGAACTTCTGGCGGCTAAACAGCTCTTGGACTGTTTCGGTGCGGCTTCAGGACTCATAGCCAACCTCAACAAGAGCATCATTGTACCTGTACGATGCAATGCAGAAGAGGTGGAGCAGATTCAGCCGGCCTTTCCGTGTCAGATTTTCGAGTTCCCCTGCAAATACCTCGGCCTGCCTTTATCACCTAGAGCACTGCAGAAATTGGACTAGCAGCCATTGCTTGACGAATTGGCAAAACGATTGGCGACATGGAGGACTGCAATGCTCACCGAGGGAGGACGACTGGTGCTCATCACCTCTGTCCTCATGACAATGTCGATTTACCACATGCTCTCGCTGGATCTTCCACCGTGGGTAATCAAGCAAATCAATAAGATCTGCCGCTGTTTCTTTTGGCGGGGCACCGACGATGTCAACGGTGGACACTGCAAGGTGGCTTGGGACCAAGTCTGCAGACCGAAAGCTCTCGGTGGGCTGGGGATTCACAACCTGCGCATGCTGAATGACGCTCTTTGCATCAGATGGCGTTGGATGGAAAAGAATGGGCCGCTTAGATCCTGGAACGGCTTACAATTCTCTCTTTCACCCACTGTAGAATCCATGTTCTATGCCGCTACGGCTTGCACAGTCGGAAATGGGGAATTAACGCTATTCTGGTACGATGGCTGGTTAGGAGGTGGTCGCGCCCATTCGATTGCTCCGGACTTATTGGAGTTTGTCAAACCTGCCAGCGCTCTCCAGATGACCGTAGCACAAGCACTTCAGAACGACTGCTGGATCTCCAAGATCACCGGATCATTATCCGTGCCTGCTATTGTTCAGTTTATCAACCTATGGCAAGCTGTCAGGTTAGCAGCGCCTTTGTCGGCAGAAGCAGATAGCTTCAGATGGAAACTCACCACCGGCGGCGGCGGCTACATGTCACGATATGCATATCTGTCGTACTTTCAAGGATCGATAGAGGCTGACTACGCTAGCAACCTTTGGAGCAGTTGGGCGCCCCTGAAAGAAAAGCTCTTCATGTGGCTTGCATTACGCAACAGATGCTGGTCGGGCGACAGGCTGCGCAGGAAGGGCTTACCTGGCCCGTCGGTTTGCTTGTTGTGCGATCAGCTACCGGAAACTATGGAGCACTTGCTGGTACAATGCCCTACAGCGAGGTCCATTTGGATCGACGTCCTTTCGGCTAAGGGGCTAGGTCGGTTCACACCAACTTCCTCAAGCAGTTTGAGGGACTGGTGGTGTTCTCTGGGTAGCTGCCATCCGAAACAGAGAAGGTTGCAGCTCACCACGCTCGCCATTGCTTGCTGCCGGCGCCTTTGGCTCGAAAGAAATGATAGGAACTTCGAGAGGAGGCAGGCTAGCAACAGTGTAATAGTTAGGTTGATCATTCATGAGTTCGACTTGTGGGTGCAGGCGAGAACAGGTGCGGGTAGTGGCGAGGAGTAGGCTTTGTAGAAGCTGGCTGGCTGCTTGCCAGCGTGGTGTGTGTGTTACTGTGTACCAAAACATTGTAACACTCTTTCTCTCTTAATGTCATGACATGCAGGCTCTGCATGTTCTTGAAAAAAAAGAGTTATAAACATAGTGTTGATGTAGTTACCAATGTGTCGAGTGAAAAGTTATCAATAGATTTCTATTTGTGTTACCCAGGTGTCAAGTGAATAGTTACCAACATGGTGATGGAGTAGTTAGCAGGGATCGAGTAAAACTTATCATATGGTGATGGTGTACTTATCAGTGTGTTGAGAGAAAAATTACCACCATGATGACGATCGTAATACAGAGTGTCAAGTTAAAGTTATCAATGTGGTGGTGATGTATATGACATGTCTTGAGTAAATAATTATGACCAACATGGTAACAGGTGATAAATTACGAGTTTGAAAAATGTCGTTAAACATTTCAAATGGCATATGCCTTTTAAGCTAGTAACTATTTATGATTAACTTGGTAACTCACATGTTGTAGATTGATAACTTCTAATCAGATCGACGATTTGAGGTACAAAATATTTTGAATTTAGGAATAGGAAGAATCTATAATAACGTTAACCTTTTTGTCCTCTATTGAATACACACATATGTATGTGGGGAGTAGATTGGGAACCGTTTTTACACCCGACAGCTAAGTGTAATTAGCATCGTAACTTACGTACCATAGGTTAGATAACTTCTATGTCACGTAGTGGTAACTTTTACCCAAAAATGTTGTCGAAACATACCAACATGAGGTATAGTTTCGAACGTGCTGAATTTTATTGGTGAAAACAGAACTTTAATCAAACCAACGGTTTGAGATTCAAAACATTTTGAATTTTAAAAATGTGAAAATTTTAGGTGACATCAGATTTATACTCTAATGAATGTACACATGTGGAGGTGATAGATGGTTGAGGGAACAGTTTTTGCGCCAGATAACTTACGTGTAAATACTGTATAGCCTGCTAACGAACTTACATGGGCTTGTAAATTATGTGTCACGGCCCGGTAACTTTTGTCTCCAAAAAATTCATCGAAACATATCAACATGTAATCTAGTTTTGAAAACCACGTTGTGCTGAATTTAATGGTGAAAACGGATTTTTAATCGGACCGACAGTTTGACCTCCAAAACATTTTGAAATTTTGAAATTTGGGAGAATATAGGATGATTTCAGCTTTTTGTTCTCTAATGCATGTATGCATATGCGGTACCTACCCGAAATATGCATCAACGGGGGGCAAAACACCCACCTGAAGTAACAACTCACCGCGAAGGAGTTGAAAAAACTCACCGTGAAGAATATCGTGCAATGATCCCATGGATGTGTACTCGTAAGCAAGAACATGGTTGTCTCCTTCAACACAGTATCCGAGAAGCTGGATGACGTTTGTATGTTTGAATCTTGAAACCACCGGTACCTGCAGCTGATGGGTGGTAGTTAGAAGGCAAGCCTTCTTGTACTAATACATTAAGTGAAGGGAATTAACTGGACTTGCGAAAAAGGAAAGCGTGTGGTCATGACCTCCAGCATATTTGTTTTAGTAGGAATAAACTTCTTGATTGCGGATATCTTCCCATCTTTCAGCACTCCAAAGAAAACTGTACTGTATGATCCCTCTCCTATAACAGAACTAAAGTTGCGGGTTATTTCCTTCAGTTCATTCATGGAAATTGTCGGTACCACAACACTTGCCTTTCCACTTCTAATAAGTCCAGAGTTGCTATCTGCATTAGTAGAGAACTGGGAAGTGGTCGGTACCAAAGTTGGTAGAGTTTTGTCATTGTTATTCACAGTAGCAGAGGTAGCAGGGGTACGGGAAATCACATCATGTGCCTTTCCACTTCTAGTGAGTCCAGAGTTGCTACCTGCATTAGGAGAAAATTGAAATAAAATCTAATATGAGAAGCTGCCATGAAACATTTGATTATTAGTCGTGGTATTTAGATTAATGAATATTTATCGACCAGTTATGAAGTGACAAATCTGAATGAAATTGTGCTCTACGTGGTTTACCCCAAGGTTTTGGTTACCGGTAGGAAAAATTTCCCGGGGGGGGGGGGGGGGGGGGGGGGGGGTTGGGGGTTGGGATTTCCGGTTACCGGAAAACCCTAACCGGTTAACGGACGAATCTGAAATTCGAAAATTCAATTTTTCCCAGTTTGACCATTTACCGAAGCTTTCATTAAAATTCGAAAGGTTCAAAAATTTCAGGATTTTTTACTCGATATGACCATTTTCCGGGTGTTCTCGGGATATCCGGTTACCAACCGGTAACTTGACCCTATGGACGTAAACCACCAGTAAGTTACCTTGTAGCACAGGAGAAATGAGAATCACAAAACACGTTTATGGCAACCAAAGAATTGTCACAATATCTATATAAAAATACTGTAAGTTAATTTAATCGTTTACGATTTTCACTTTTATTGAGTTAATCATTATATGTGAATTCTAATTATGACAGTAGCGATATTTTCAGCAAGAGCGCAGAATAAGCAAGCCCTCCGCCCAGAGTAGCACACTAGCATGCACTGTGTCAGAGCAACAACTAAGATCGTATGGGGTTGATAGTAAAATGCTAATATGTAGTAAAAAGTCAGTGGGAAATTACTGCAACAGAACTACTGCAAGTTTAATATCAAAATGCTCTCAATATGGCGCAAATATGGAGAGGCAAATTGTTTGAATCTATCTAACTACTAGGATGAAATTTACACAAATGTCGTATTTGATCGTGAAATGCTCCAAACTCATCGTAAATGGTGAGTAGAAAATTACTACTACTACAATCTCTTGTTGATCAAGAGTAAAATATTCTGAATCAATCGTAAGTACTTAGAGAAAATTACTATGACCTAGGAGCAAGTGTAAATTGTCCAAGCTTCATTTAAAAATTACTATCATCAATGTATGGTGGTAAGTTGGGCTTGCAGCAGGGTGAGGCAGGTTCGGTCAGAGGGTTCGAGGGCAGAGTAACTTATTCTGTGCTCAGCGACAAAATAGAGGAACTACTATAATTTTCATGACAACTAGTGAGATAGACTTGACATTTACTGAAGGAGAGATGAACTAGTATAATTTCCATGCTAATTGGAGAGCAACACAAATCGTTATTACCTGTAGTATTTCTGCCCTTGTGCTGTTGGAAATATTTTCTAACTGTCCTAAGTCTGTCAGCTACTTCAACCATTTCTGGACGCATTTTTTCCTCCATTTTCAAGCATTCAGCTGCTAGTTTTGCGATATCGTCAAGCAATTTCATGTTCTTTCTATCATTCGCAATTTCCTCATCAAACATTTGTCTCACCCTTTTCCCTTTCCTCAGGGCTTCGGCGAAACTTTGAGCTAGGATAATATTCGCATCCACAGCTTTCTTTCGCGTGATGATTTCCAGTAAAACAACTCCGAAACTGTATACATCACTCTTTGGAGTTAGGATCCCACTCTGACAGAATAAAGGGTCCACGTAACCTATGGAGCCAATGATAGATCTGGTATACTGATTTTCTTCAGCAGCAAGCAATCTTGCTATCCCAAAGTCCGATATCTTTGGCCGTAGATTTTCGTCCAAAAGTATATTAGCTGGTTTGATATCACCGTGAAGAACAGGACTATACATTGAATGCATGCATGATAATACTTCAGCGGACTCAATGGCGATGTCCAAACGTTGGTCCAAAGGGAAGGGGACAGGACCATTAGCATTGCTGCAGTGAAGGATGTTTTCGAGGTTGCCATTGCACACAAACTCCATAACAATCATAAGAGCATTTTCCTCCGTGCAGCAACCTAACAGTCTGACAACATTCTTGTGATTTATCTGGGAATGCACTATCACTTCCTTGGCAAACTCTTCTTTCTTAGTTCCATTTTTGTATGTCTTTACTGCGACTGGACGGAGATCATCTAATTTTCCTTTGTAAACCTTACCAAATGCCCCCTCTCCCAGCACGGTGTAATACCCATTGGTGATGTTTTCTATCTCTTTTTGAGTGAAAGATCTTAGATTATTGTTGTTGTCCACTCTTTCGAGCACCATATTTCCATTAGAATGAAGGAAATCCCTGACATTGCTCCGTTGGTAATCCATTACAAACTACAAACCAAGATCAAATTCGTAAAACAGGGAGAGGCGTGACTTGCCTGCGTCAGAATGTAACTAATACCAGTGTGCTTACTTGAAACTAATAGTTATGTTTTCTGAGGGGGATTTTACCTCTCCAACAAAACACATCACAAATTTATTTTTTGAAGTTTACATCACAAAATTGGTTTAACTTTGAATCAAGTATTTTCATTTTACGAAGAATAATGTGAATTAGTGTCCATACAGAAAAGGTTAATGTCAAAGACGACCTATGTGTTTAGGATGCATATCCTTACAATTAGGACACGGTAGGAGCGCTCAGTTTGATGCAAGAATAGAAAAAAATGTAAGCACCACGAGAAAATATAACATTTAGACTAGCAATTTTATGGTAGAGAAACAATTTTCCCCTGTTGCTGAGATGGTGCCAACGCGACATGAATTGGGAGGAAGGGGAACACCTATTTTGGTGTCATGCCCTTCATTTCAACCCGCAAAATCTAAGGAGTAACCCCTGTCCTGACGTGCCTCCTCCGAGAAGCTGGTCATTTGGGTGTCTTCTGAGTTCTACTCCGTCCCCAAACAAACCCTTGGAATGATCCTGGAGCCAAACCTCTCAAAGTATACTTATTATTCTAGTCTAAGGAAAGATTTATTCTGAACATCCCCGAAATATTTGTGCTGAACCATGGTGAAAAATAGCGATGGACAACAGAGAAAACATAATCCCATGAACTTAATAGGTGATGATGATGAGTCAAGCTATTGGTACCTGTTTCCGGGTAGTAGGAGTGATTCTTAACGCCTGCTGTCGAGCTAGCTTCCTGATCTGAGAGCTTCTTCAGCAGCAGCAACACAAGTATGCCATAGCACTCATTTGTTTGCAGTGCAGGACACGACCTGCAATTTCAGAAGCATAGAAAAAAGTCAACGGAATTAGGCACAATGGGGATCATGACTTATTCAGCAGCTGACGATTCCAGAGCCCGGTCGCCCTCACCTTCCCCACAAGAATACATCAAAGTTTATTTGAAAATTTGAGCCCGTCCCCTAGATAGACTTTCCCTCTCGCTCGCCGGTCATACAACGCGACAATCTCTCTGCTTTTATCTAAAACAATCGCTCTGCTGGCGAGCACCGAGCATTGAAGTAAAAAGCATCGGATTTGTCTTGGAAGCATCCGACTCAGTGCAAGATTGCAAATGTGAGGAGCTATGGCCAGCGCCGGCGACGGGCCTCGTGGCCGCGCACTGGGCGGCGCGCGTACAATGCAGCCTGGAAGTAAATAGGGTTTGCTTGTGCAGCACATGCCGTGTCGCGTGCGTGGGTCAGATGAGGAATAGTAATCGATATACTTGGAGTGGTTTGAATCGCCGGCGGTGAGTTCGCTCCCGCCAGGCCGAGGCGGCGGGCTTCGGCGGCGGGGGTGAGTCAGGGAGACGCGAACGCCTCAACCGGCTGGAAGTGGGTGGAAACTCTTTTTTTTTAGGGCAGTGCTAAGCGTCCTCCGGAGGATTTGGGGCAAAATCCTCCCCCTCCCCCGGTTGACACGTGTCCGTGTCAGTCTCACCCTTTGGAGCGGGGCCACACGTACGGTTCAGTTACGAACGCGCCTCCCACCCCAAAATGCTGGAAATATTTCCCCACCTCTACGACGCTCCACGGCAAGTTGCTCGAAGCAGAGCTTGGCCGTCGGGTGCAGCCCCTCACCGGAGCCACAGCCCGTAGCCGCAAAGACCCACTGGTCGTAGCGCCGGCGAGCCGCCTCCAACCACGCCCTCGCCGGAGAAACCCGTTGCTCGTAGCACCGACGAGCCGCCTCCGACCAAGCAGTTGCCGAAGAAACCCACCGGTCGTAGCGCCGGCGAGCCGCCTCAGACCACGCCGTCGCCGGAAAAACCCGCTGGTCGTAGCGCCAGCGAGCCGCCTCCGACCACGCCTAGCAGCAGAACCACCAACCACTTGTAGCAGCGCCCCTCGAGGCTGGTAGCAACGCCACATGTCGACGATAGCATCACCGATTGCCCTTGGCAGCAGCGTCGACCAACGTTTGTAGCACCGCCGGTAGCACTACGGCATCAGCGCCGCCCCGGAAGGTTGGTAGCACCACCACAGTTCCCTGGGAGCACCACCACTAACGATTGCAGCAACGCCGCCAAGGATTGATAGCAACGACGATGGTCGCCGGTAGCACCTGCAGCAGCGCCGCCCCCACAAGGTTGATAGCACCACCACAGACCCTTGGGAGCACCACCGTTGGCCGCTGGCAGCAACGCCGCCCAAGGTTGGTAGCAACGCGGCCAGCCGCTGATAGCACAACCGCTTGCCACCGGTAGCACTGCCACTGGGAGCACAACCGCTTGCCGCCGGTAGCACTGCCACTGGCCGCTGGGAGCACCACGGCCAGCTGCTCGCAGCAACCCTGGACACCTTCCTCGCATCTTCCTGTTGCAGCACGCTGGTGCGCCGGTCGCCACCGTCCGAACTCGTAGTGATCATTGGTGTAACAGTACGGAGGCGGCAGGTGATTGTAGCAGAGGCGACTGGCCCTAACAACGGGGATTTGGGAGCGGTGATGCGTGGTCACGACCACGGCGGTGGTAGATGGTGAAGACGGCGGCGGCGTTGGAAGGTCTGGAAGGCGGCGGCGCTAAATTTGCTAGCTCTGCCATGGAAATACGATGGGGAGAAAGTAGACGAAAAGGGACGCGAGGGGATAAGGCATGGGTCGTGAGGTGAGAGAGAACGTGCGGCCGGGAGGGGATAGGGACGTCCGGACGTGGTGTGTGAGGCCCACCAACCTGGTGTCGCCACGAGTTGAGATCGTGAGCGCCAACTTGTCGACCCGGAGGATCGATCCTCGGGGGAAGACAAGCGTTTTCCTTTTTTTAACGGCCTAAGGTCGTCCGCTCTGTTGAGAAACTGTGCCGGTCATGGCCGGCGCAGCCCACTTAGATAGTGTTGTCTAAGTCCAGGTTAGCCCACTTAACTGGTTTTTTATCCTTTTCTAATCCTTGCCTTCTACATGGCTCGTTTGATTCGAAGGATAGGAAAGATGTAGTAATAGGAAAAGCCTAAAATTGCCATGTCATATACACTTCAATCTTATAGGATTTGGTTTGTATCAAAATTTGTTTGATTCCACCAAAAGAATTGTAAATAGCTTGGAGTGAATGTTAAAATTCGTATGGGAAATAGTACTCCCTCCGTTTTTATATACAAGGTCACAATCAAATTTACATTTTTTTCTATACAAGGCCACAAACACTAACCGAGGCAAATTAATGGTGTTTTGCTCATATAATTCCCTGCTAGAGAACATCAATTGATAGCATTTATTGGCCAACCCAATCACCCTTGCATGCATGTGCATGCGGCTGTGTGATCCATTTGTGCTCCGGGAGGACTTGCATGCACCCATTAATTAATCCTTCAAATAATTTGCTTTGCCTAGGGATTAAGCAGACATTAATTAGTTTCAGTTTTTATCTTGTTATCTGGAATATGAGTTTGTGGCCTTGTATACAAAAACGGGGGAGTATAAAAGATTTCTTAAGAAAAGTTATTGTAGGATCCAATCCTACAAATCAAACAAAAAAAGCAAAATTTGCTATAGGATTGAATCCTTCAAAAATCCTATTCAGTTCCTTTAAATCAAGCATGCCCATAGATTGATCTGCCGGCGTAGTGTATGCATAAACCGGCAACCACGTATGGCCCGTGCGACCGACAATGACATCATCGTGCGCGTGCGCGCGCCACGGCGGGGCTGGACGATGGCACCGTGACCCTCGGCTACCCGCTGATCAACGACGGCGGCGGGAGAAACCCGCCGGCGGTCGTCGGTTACCCGCTGCCGCCGGGGAAAAAGAGCCACGACCGTCGACGTCGGCGACAAGATCACCTCCTCGCGACAAGTGCGCCTCCTGCAAGATGTTCGGCCAGGTAGGTCGTAGGACAAGATCGAGAGTGCACGTGCGTACCTCAGTTATATTCTGTCCAAATTTGGCCATGGTTTTCCGGATATTCAATACGGGTAGTGTACCCACTACCCAAAAAACTTTTTTCGAAATGTCAAAAAATTCCAAATAAATTTTTTGCATGCAGTTCATGATATTTCATGTTGACACAAAAAGTTACGTGAAGAAAAAAGTTTTTTTTGCAACATGTGCAAAAAAGACAAATCCGGACACACCGAAACGTATATATACGCGTCAGTTTTTTCTCTTTTTTTACAGGTCACAAAAAAAGTTTTTCACCCTGCCTTTTTTTTATACTAACACATCATATTGTAATATACACCTGGATTTTTTTCAGAATTTTTTTACATTCTAAAAAAACTAAAAAAATTACATAATGGGTGCAGATGCACCCATGAGCCAAATCGCCGTGTCCATGGTTCTCACAGCTCTGCTCTCTATCTCGTTGCAGGGTTTTCTGATTGCCATCATGCTCGTGTTGGCCACCGACCTTTTCGTTGGCACGATTCTGCAGAGACATCCGCATCCCCTCTTGGTGCTCATATGTTTGCCCTTCTTCCCTGTAGTTTGCGGTGGCCTCTTCCTGTTGATTTTGTGCTGTGAAGCGTCAAAATTAGACAGTAAGGAAGCTGCCAATATATCCTTAGTTTTGTGTTTACTTAAAATATAAATGTCCGTGTGTCGCTACTGTTCAATCAGAAAATACATGCGGCCTAGCATTCCTTGTGCATCATAACTATGGCGAACAATTGAGGATATAACTCTATTGAATTACTGTACCTGTTCGGTTTTTTAGTCCGTTTGGGTCAGTGACAGGCGTCCTGTACCTGTTCGGCTTTTCCTGGCCACTAAACACAAGGCGACACATTTGGTCCGCCCTTTTCAATCTTTTTTCCGCAATCCAACCATTAAATTAGTTTGTATAGATCTAAACTTCATATATTACATAATATTTGGCTAAACTACTAGATAGATTACACATAATATTTGGCTAAACTATTCGGTCATCGTCGTCCTCTGGTGTTGGCAGTGGAGATCCTGACAATTTAAATAAAATTGGCCATGTGTGGTTGGCACTTGGGCTTGCCAGGACGGACTTCCTGGCTCTTCCTCCGGCACAACTGGCCTCGAAGGCGGACTTGCTGACTCCTCTGCATGCCACCGCGGCCTGGCGCACGTCTTCAATTCGTGGGCCGCCTGCGCCATGTTCGTAGTTTCATTGGCCTTGTGCTCGCGGGCGAGCGCGATACGGCGGGCTCTGTTGGGCGTCGACCGTTTTGAACAAGACACAGTACAGAACGACACATCAGAAACGGGCCAAAAAGCCCATCGGAAACGGAAAAAGGGTCCGTGTGCCCGACCCTGTCACTGATGTGAAGGCTCTCATCGGCAACGGACAAAAAAAACCCGTCACCGATGAGGCTTGATTTTGGCTACGGTTGCCATCCAGTCTCCGTTGCCGATGTATCTGAACATCAGAAACGGAGATTCTGTTTTACTTGTTTGCATTGAGCTTTTTCATAAGCCTACAACAGCAATACAGTTGCCAATTGACATTCAAAATATCACAGCAGAAGCACAAAGTTGCTAGCAAAACCGTTCATAACGTATATAACAATTGTCACCATTACATAGTATCAAAAAATGAGTTACACATGCTTCGCTAATCCTATCATTCTCATGCCTCCCTAAGCTGCAGCTAAGGCTTGCTCCCTAAACACACATCCACAAAATAGCCGGAGAAACTGAAAAGAAAAAAAACTACACCAAGCCAAATAGCCAAATTCTTCGTACTGAGTCTTGCTCCATCTTGGACGGTGTCGCCGAAATATAATAACATCACCGCTGTGACATTTCGACCACACTGTCCAAGACACTCTTAATTAAAAAGTGTTTTGAATAGTGCAGCGAAACGTCACAACAGCGACGGTTCACGGATATGATCCCACTTTATAAGTAGCACATTTAAAGTTTGTTTGGATCAGCTTTGTGTTTCTGGATAAAAATACATGGATTGATAGTTAGAGAAGAGCCAAAATATGATGCTACATGACATAAATATAATTTAATGTGAAAATAGTTCACACCTTTAAGCGCCTATATCTGTGTGCTTGCAGTCCGATGATACATATCAAACGTATCTATAATTTTTGATGTTCCATGCTAATATTATACCAATTGCTACATGTTTTGTATCTACTTTATGTCACTTTTATACATTTTTTTGGACTAACCTATTAACAAGATGTCGAAGTGTCAGTTCCTGTTTTCTGCTGTTTTTGTATTCCAGAAAAGCTAGTCACGAAATATTCTCGGAATTGGACGAAACTTCACGGAGGGACCTATTTTATCAGAACACACCAGGAAGTCTAAAGGAGCAACGAAGAGGAGCCACATGGGCCACACATGCACCCAGGGCACGGGTCCCCCTGGCACGCCCTGGGGTGGTGTCGGCCCCACGGGGGTCGTCAGTCGCCGCCCTTTCGCCTACTTATTCCCCCGATGCGAAAACCCTAAACACCCGAGCCATTATCCACGAAAAGTTTCAGAGGCGCCGCTGTCGTCAGCCCTAGCTCGGGAGGGTCCAGAACCTCTTCCCGGCACCCTGCCGGAGAGGGGAATCATCACCGGAGGGCTCTACATCACCATGCCTGCCTCCGGAGTGATGCGTGAGTAGTTCATCCTTGGACTACGGGTCCATAGAAGTAACTAGATGGTTGTCCCTCCACTTTGTGCCATCATGTTTAGATCTTGTGAGCTGCCTATCATGATCAAGATCATCTTATTGTAATGATACATGTTGTGTTTACTGGGATCCAATGAATATTGAATATTATGTCAAGTTGATTATCAATCTATGCCCTATGTTATTTATGATCTTGCATGCTTTCCGTTACTAGTGGATGATTTGGCCAAGTAGATGCTTGTAACTCCAAGAGGGAGTATTTATGCTAGATAGTGGGTTCATGCCTCCAGTAATCTGGGAGAGTGACAGCAACTTCTAAGATTGCGGATGTGCTGTTGCTACTAGGGGTAACCTAACAATGCTATGTCCACGGTCATATGTACTTGTTTACATTACGCACTTTACTTAATGTGATTATCCGTTCCTTGCAACTTAATACCAACGGGGAACTCGGATGACAACCTGGCGGTGGATTATTAGTCATAGATGCTGTTGGATAACGGTCTATGTATTTTGTCGTAATGCCCAATTAAATATCATAGTAATCATCATGTCATATATATGCATTGTCATGCGCTCAATATTTGTCAATTGCCCAGCTGTAATTTGTTCACCCAACATGTTAGTTATCTTTTATGGAGGGACACCACTAGTGAACTGTGGACCTCGGTCCATTCTTTTACACTGATTAAACAACCACAAACTGCAAACAGATTCTTTTCATTCTCTGCAATTTAATACTATTTTTCCACACCATACGTTTAATCCTTTGTTTTCAGCAAGCCGGTGAGATTGACAACCTCACTGTTTCGTTGGGGCAAAATAGTTTGGTTGTGTTGTGTGCAGGTTCCACGTCAGCGCCGGAATCCCTGGTGTTGCGCCGCATCATATTTCGTCGTTGACAACCTTCTGAAGTGCTACTACTCCTACTGGTTCGATTAAATCTTGCTTTCATACTGAGGGAAAACTTGCCGCTTGAGGGCCCTCAAAAGGGTTAGGTTGAGACCCCAATAGCAGAGTGTGTAGTACGGGCAAGACTATTTTCCCCACGAGGGATGACTCGAGGGTTTATATCGAACTCTCGGGGAATCAGTAGTGAAGGCTTTACCTCCTTATCCTTCCCTTGGAAACCTGCAAACAAAAATAAATTGTTTTGTGCCCTCAGCCTCACCAAGTGATTGTCAACACAAGGTGTGAGTAAGTTATGAATACAAAACAATAAATAAAAATGCAATGATGATAAATAAATATGCAAGGATGGTGGAAACAATGATGGATGATATTTTGGGTTTTATATGATGAATGCAAGATGCAAAAGTATTTTTGTATTTTCGGATTTATAAATGGATGAAAATAAAAAGTGGATGAAAGTTGTTGGAAAGGTGTTTCTTATGATTAAAAATGGACCGGGGTTCATGGTTTCACAAATGCACTCTCTCTTTAATAATGTGGTAGACAATGGACCACAAAAGTTAACATATGAGATTGCAACAAAGTTTCAAGACAAGTTATTAATCATATGGGCATCACGTCCTAACATAGAGATCTTTTGGTTATTAATCTCTCTTATACTCCACTAAGATGCGAACTAAATCATAACACCTTAGTATTAAGATAAATCAGAGCATAGCAATAAGTTTCATGACATGAAGTTGAAATAAGAACATGCTAGATCTAGTCATGGACTAGTGGCATGGTCACACCCACATCTCCAGTAGCAAGGTATTTCTTTTTATCCCTAGTGAGACAACAAAGTAAGGTAAAACACCCAAGTGGATCGCGGAACCTTCTCTCACGTTCACCGCACTAGCCACCCCCCGTTACTCCATCTAATGCACACGTTCCACCACACACGCTCTCATAAACATGCTTGATGGAAACAAGTAAACAAGAACGGAGTACATAATATGCATCTACTTTCATAACTGAAACAAAACAATTGCAATCTCACACATATATTAACTCATAAAGATCCACCACAAAGGTATTACATAGATGACCGTAATCATATTCAGCAGCTCATATGGTACTAATTAGTGAAGCTCAAGAGAGAGAGATACATAAGTTACTTCCACATACCCATAGTCCAGGGGTGGACTACTCCCTCTTCATCATGGATACGGTGGAGATGTCGTTGGAGGAGGTGGAGACCTCTCCGGCAGCGCCCGCCGGAGTTTCCCCCTCCAATCTGCAGCTCCTGATCTCTGTTTCGTGGTTTCTATGTTTCTGCGGCGCTCCTTTCTGAAGAGCCTCGGGGACTATTTTTATAGTCGGTTTTAGGTCAAAACGAAGTCGGTGGAGAAAAGATCGACGGCAACGGAGCATCGAGGCTCCAGAAGGTGGGCCCACGCGACCTAGGGTTTTGGCCGCGTGGGCCACCCCTTTTTGGGCCTCGAGCCTCCGTTTGTTCGCTTCCTTCGCTCCCAGGTCTTCTTCCTTACAAATATTGATGATCCTAAATTTTCAGGTCATTTGGACGTCGTTTGGGTCCCTCAAACATCAAAATATAGAAAATAGGGTTTTCTGCCTGCGCAGGGTTAATTCCAAAAAAATAGGGGAACTTGTGAATTATTCCCAAGATCATTATAAAACATTGATATAACCCTTATATGATGCAAATATGATTGGAATATGAATAAAATAATGCAAAGTTCATGTATGCATTTTACATGCATCACCGCTGAACTGCATCATACCTTTCTCTTGGGGTCTCCCAACGAACGTGTGCTGCACGCCAAACAAGCATCAACTTTTCTGGCGCCTTTGCCGGGGAGCAAGAGTATTTCTGCAAGGGGAGTTTCACGCTTCCAATTAGCCACAGATACAATTCGAAAGACAAAAGGGAAAGATGTAAGAAGAACGAGAGCGAAATAAAATGCAAGTGAAAGAGAGAGAATTGTAGGCTTATTTCCTAAAAGCGGTGGAGTGGATACGTATTTGTTGTTCTGGTCAATTAGGAGCAGCCACAATTGCTTCAGCCGGAGCACTTTGTTTTTGTCTTGCTTAGTTTATTTTATTTTATCTTGTTTGCTTTCACTTATCAAAAACACAAAAAAATTAGTTACTTGCATTTAGTTTATTTCGGTTTGTTATTATGTCTAGTTGTTTATTTGCTATCAATGGATTTTCTTTTTGAAACAAAATCTTATTGTCTAAGTGGGTTCACAGAGGAACAACAAAATAATTATAAGGAATACCGCTTGTCTCGAAAAGGAAACACTTATGGGTACAAATATATAAATTGAATTGTTTTGCTAGAAACTTGTGATCTACTTATGATGAATCATACTGTTTTAATGAATCTTTTTGTTGTAGAAGGCATAAACACCTCCCTTTTCAATGTGATTATAATGATAATGAAATCTTTGCTGCTTATGCTAAAGGAAACTATGACTTTGATAATCTTGAACAAATTGAAGCATTTGTTGTTTTTAAGTGTGCCTATGAAATTGCTGGTTATATTCAAAATGATGATGCTCCTTGTAAAACTGAGAATTATGCTATACTTGGTTATTGCCTTGAATATTACAATGATAATCCTTATATCACTGAATTTCTTGGGAAAACTTATCGCCGAAATATAATAACATCACCGCTGTGACATTTTGACCACACTGTTCAAGACACTCTTAATTAAAAAAGTGTTTTGTACAGTGCCGCGAAACGTCACAACAGCGACGGTTCACGGATATGATCCCACTTTATAAGTAGCACATTTAAAATTTGTTTGGATCAGCTTGGTGTTTCTGGATAAAAATATATGGATTGATAGTTAGAGAAGAGCCAAAATATGATGCCACATGACATAAATATAATTTAATGTGAAAACAGTTCACACCTTTAAGCGCCTATATCCGTGTGCTTGGAGTTCGATGATACGTATCAAACGTATCTATAATTTTTGATGTTCCATGCTAATATTATACCAATTGCTACATGTTTTGTATCTACTTTATGTCACTTTTATACATTTTTGGGACTAACCTATTAACAAGATGTCGAAGTGTCAGTTCCTGTTTTCTGCTGTTTTTGTATTCCAGAAAAGCTAGTCAGGAAATATTCTCGGAATTGAACGAAACTTCACGGAGGGACCTATTTTATCAGAACACACCAGGAAGTCCAAAGGAGCAACGAAGAGGAGCCACGTGGGCCCCACACGCACCCAGGGCGCGGGTCCCCCTGGAGCGCCCTGGGGTGGTGTGGGCCCCACGGGGGTCGTCAGCCGCCGCCCTTTCGCCTACTTATTCCCCCCGATGTGAAAATCCTAAACACCCGAGCCATTATCCACGAAAAGTTCCAGAGGCGCCGCCGTCGTCAACCCTAACTCGGAGGGTCCAGAACCTCTTCTCGGCACCCTGCCGGAGAGGGGAATCATCACCGAAGGGCTCTACATCACCATGCCTGCCTCCGGAGTGATGCGTGAGTAGTTCATCCTTGGACTACGGGTCTATAGCAGTAGCTAGATGGTTGTCTCTCCACTTTGTGCCATCATGTTTAGATCTTATGAGCTGCCTATCATGATCAAGATCATCTTATTGTAATGCTACATGTTGTGTTTACTGGGATCCGATGAATATTGAATATTATGTCAAGTTGATTATCAATCTATGCCCTATATTATTTATGATCTTGCATGCTTTCCGTTACTAGTAGATGCTTTGGCCAAGTAGATGCTTGTAACTCCAAGAGGGAGTATTTATGCTAGATAGTGTGTTCATGCCTCCGGTAATCTGGAGAGTGACAGCAACTTCTAAGATTGCGGATGTACTGTTGCTACTAGGGGTAACCTAACAATGCTATGTCCACGGTCATATGTACTTGTTTACATTACGCACTTTATTTAATGCGATTATCTGTTGCTTGCAACTTAATACCAACGGGGAACTCGGATGACAACCTGGCAGTGGATTATTAGTCATAGATGCTGTTGGCTAACGGTCTATGTATTTTGTCGTAATACCCAATTAAATATCATAGTAATCATCATGTCATATATATGCATTGTCATGCGCTCAATATTTGTCAATTGCCAGCTGTAATTTGTTCACCCAAATGTTAGTTATCTTTTATGGAGAGACACCACTAGTGAACTGTGGACCCCGGTCCATTCTTTTACACTGATTAAACAACCACAAACTGCAAACAGTTCATTTTCATTCTCTGCAATTTAATACTGTTATTCCATACCATACGTTTAATCCTTTGTTTTCAGCAAGACGGTGAGATTGACAACCTCACTGTTTCGTTGGGGCAAAGTAGTTTGAATGTGTTGTGTGCAGGTTCCACGTCAGCGCAGAATCCCTGGTGTTGCGTGATACGTCTCCAACGTATCCATAATTTCTGCTGTTCCATGCTTATATTATACCATTTGCTACATGTTTTATATACACTTCATATCACTTTTATGCATTTTCTGGGACTAACCTAATAACAAGATGCCACAGTGCCAGTTCCCTGTTTTCTGCTGTTTTTGGTTTCAGAAAGTTACTTCTGGAAATATTCTCGGAATTGCACGAAACAAAAGGCCAAGTCCCTATTTTTCCAACGTAGACGGAGTCCGAAGGAGAGACGAAGACTCGCCACGAGGTGGCCAAACCATAGGCCGGCGCGGCAATGGGCCCCACCACGCCGCCTGGTGGTTTGGGCCCCTCGGGAGTGATGAGTGAGTAGTTCATCCTTGGACTATGGGTCCATAGCAGTAGCTAGATGGTTGTCTTCTCCACTTGTGCCATCATGTTTAGATCTTGTGAGCTGCCTATCATGATCAAGATCATCTTATTGTAATGCTACATGTTGTGTTTGCTGGGATCTGACTTATATTGATACCTATGTGGAGCTGAATATTATATTATCATGTCTATGTCATTTGTGATCTTGCATGCTCTCCGTTACTTGTTGAAGCCTTGGCCAAGTGAATACTTGTGACTCCAAGAGGGGTATTTATGCATGATAGTTGGGTTCAACCTCTATTTAACCTGGGATAGTGACAGCAAGTTCTAAGGTTGTAGATGTGTTGTTGCCACTAGGGGTAAAACAGCAATGCTTTATTCAAGGATGAATGTATTGTTTACATTACGCACATTACTTAATGCAATTGTCTGTTGCTTGCAACTTAATACTGGAAGGGGTACGGATGTTAACCGGAAAGTGGACTATTTAGGCATAGATGCATGCTGGATAGCGGTCTATGTACTTTGTCGTAATGCCCAAATGAATCTCATAGTAGACACCACAACTCACACATGCATGTTATATGCACTTATCAATTGTCAATTGCCCAGCTGTAATTTGTTTACCCAGCATGTTAGTTATCTTATTGGAGAGACACCACTAGTGAACTGTGGACCCCGGTCCATTCTTTTACATCTGAAATACAATCTACTGCAATCATTGTTCTCTACTGTTTTATGCAAACAAACATCATCTTCCATTCGATACGTTTAACCCTTTGTTTTCAGCAAGCCGGTGAGATTGACAACCTCACTGTTAAGTTGGGGCAAAGTAATTTGATTGTGTTGTGCAGGTTCCACGTTGGCACCGGAATCCCTGGTGTTGCGCCGCACTACACTCCTTCACCAACACCTTCGAAGCAACCTCGTTTTCCTACTGGTTCGATTAAACCTTGGTTTCATACTGAGGGAAAACTTGCTGCTGCACTCATCATACCTTCCTCTTGGGGTTCCCAACTGACGTGTGACGTACAAGCATTGTTTCTGGCTGTTGCCGGGGAGATATTCCCTCGTCAACTTAGCGCTAGCAACACGTTTTCTGGCGCCGTTGCCGGGGAAAACCGAATTGCTTCTGCAAGGGGAGTCTCTCACACCCAATCTCTTTACTTTGTTATTTGTCTTGCTTAGTTTATTTTTATTTAGTCTTGTTTGCTCTCTTTATCAAAAACACAAAAAAATTAGTTACTTGTTTAATTCGGTTTGATTTTGTTTTTCAAAATGAATGCTCCTGAAGTTGAAGTTCGTTCTTTTAGGCAACTAGGAGGTGAAAATTTGAAAGATGCTTGGTATAGAATTAGTGATGCTCATCATAGATGTACTAAGAAACACTCTACCACTATCCTCCTTAGGAACTTTTATGTTGGTATCTCTAGTTGGTATAGGTATGTTCTAGACACTCTTACAGGTGGAAATTTCTTGGGTACTCCTGCTTTAGAAGCCTGTAATATTATTGAAAGTTTGGTAGGAACACCACCCACTAAAGATATTAAAATTGAGATCACCTTGGAGGATGTTATAAATAAGTTAGACTCTATGGAGAATTTTTTTCCAAATTTTCTTGATTGTATTGGTAAGACTAATGAATCAATAGCCACCATCAATGAAAGAATCACTGTTCTTGAGGATAATAATATCCATGACACCCAAAATCATAGAATTGATGAGTTAGAGGAAGCTATTGAAACCTTAAGTTCAACCTTTACTTCTCTTAAGTCTAAAAAGGAGAAAGTTTATGTGGGTAGAGAGCAAAAGTTTATGTATGTTCCTAAAGTGCCAAAACCAAAGACTCATTATGAGCTTAAAATTGATAAAACTTTTAGTACGGTTAAAGGTAATGAAACACCTCCAGGAACATCTAAGATACCCATTGTTACAAGCTGTGTGTTGGAAGAAGCTTTTGATGATTTGAATGATTTGCCACTTGACAACACTTGATTTTCACTTTCTGCGCCTAGCTGAAAGGCGTTAAAGAAAAGCGCTTATGGGAGACAACCCATCGTTTTTATTTGCTGTTATTTTTGTTTTCTTTGAGTCAAGGAGTTTTGTTACTTCTGTAGCAACTCCTTTGTATCTTTATTTTATCGCAATGTTGTGCCAAGTAAAGTTCTATATTGAAAGTTGATGCAAGATTTGGATTTCTGCGCAGTGACAGATTTTTAGCTGTCACGGATTTGAGCTTATCTCCCTGTAGAAAATTCAAAAAATTCTGAAAAAATCACGCATATTCCTGAGATATGTACGCAACTTTCATTATTTTAGGCCAGATCCATCTGAGCAACTTAAGTGCCTCGAAAAAATTCGTCATTCCAGACTGTTCTGTTTTTGACAGATTCTGCCTTTTGTTTTGCATTCGCTCTTTTACTGTGTTTGTGTGGATTTCTTTGCTCCACAAAGCATTGGTGGCTGTAGCTAATGTCCAGAAGCTTTGGGATTGATTGTATCATTACAGAATATGAGAATTTTTGATTATGCACTAACCCTCTAATGAGAACTGTCTTGAGTTTGGTGTGAAGGAAGTTTTCAAGGATCAAGCGAGAAGGGTGATATTATGTGATCAAGAAGAGTGAAAAGCCTAAGCTTGGGGATGCCCCCGTGGTTCATCCCAACCATATTCAGAGAGACTCAAGCGTCTAAGCTTGGGGATGCCCAAGGCATCCCCTTCTTCATCAACAAACTTATCAGGTCATCTCTAGTGAAACTATATTTTAATTCTTTCACATCTTATGCGCTTTACTTGGAGCGTCTGTGTGTTTTTATTTTTGTTTTTGTTTGAATAAATTCGGATCCTAGCAATCCTTGTGTGGGAGAGAGACACGCTCCGCTTTTTCATGTGAATACTCATGTTCTTCACTTATATTTGTTGAGTATTCTTAACTAGCTACTGCAGTGCTTTTAGCTCCTGTTTTTCATGCATCTCTTCGAGCTGTTAGCACTTGTTTATAAATACTCTCTTGCTGCATTATATTATCATTTGGAGAGTTTATGTTTAAATAAATTGATTGGTGTTTGTTTGGAAGAAAGAAAATGCTACATGTAGTAGTTGGTATTGGAAAAGACATATGCATTCTTGTAGATCATTGTCTTGTTTCGATTTGATGCTTTGCAATTGTTTTGAGCTCTCAAGTAGATCATGTTTAAGCTCTTGCATCATGTAGTTAAAGCCTAGTAGTGGAGAACTACCGTAGAGCTTGTTGAGACTTGGGATGCATATTTGTTCTCTCTAAGGTCTAGATATTTTCTGGTAAAATGTTTGAGCAACAAGGAAGACAGTGTAGAGTCTTATAATACTTGCAATATGTTTTTATGTGATTCTTGCTGTACCGGTTTATACTTGTGTTTGCTTCAAACAACCTTGCTAGCCTAAACTCTGTACTGAGAGGGAATGCTTCTCGTGCATCCAAAACTTGAGCCAAAACCCATGCCATTTGTGTCCACCATACCTACCTACTATGTGGTATTTCCTGCCATTCCAAGTAAATATTTCATGTGCTACCTTTAAACTATTCAAAACTTTATTACTCCTTATTTGTGTCAATGTTTTATAGCTCATGAGGAAGTATGTGGTGTTTTATCTTTCAATCTTGTCATTTACTTCTGACAGACTTTCACCAATGGACTAGTGGCATATACATCCGCTTATCCAATAATTTGCAAAAAGAGCTGGCAACGGGGTGCCCAGCCCCAATTAATTACAACTTTCATTAATAATTCTCTTCACATGTTTTGCCCTGATTTATCAGTAAGCAACTTAATTTGCAAATAGACACTCCTCCATGGTATGTGAATGTTGGAAGGCACCCGAGGATTCGGTTAGCCATGGCTTGTGTAAGCAAAAGGTTGGGAGGAGTGTCATCTATAAAGAAACTAAAATACATGTGTAAACAAAAGAGAAGAGGGATGATCTACCTTGCTGGTAGAGATAACGTCCTTCATGGGAGCCGCTCTTGAAAGTCTGGTTGACAAGGGGGTTAGAGTGCCCACTACCATTCGTTGACAACAACAAACACCTCTCAAATACTTATTTTGTGCTCTCTATATGCTTTCGAAAACTTAAAAAGCTCTAGCACATGATTTAATCCCTGCTTCCCTCTGCGAAGGGCCTATCTTTTACTTTATGTTGAGTCAGTTTACCTACTCCTTTCTATCTTAGAAGCAAACACTTGTGTCAACTTTGTGTGCATTGATTCTTACATGTTTACTTATTGCACTTGTTATATTGCTTTATGTTGACAACTATCCATGAGATATACATGTTACAAGTTGAAAGCAATTGCTGAAACTTAATCATCCTTTGTGTTGCTTCAATGCCTTTTACTTTGAATCTATTGCTTTATGAGTTACCTCTTATGCAAAACTTTTTGATGCTTGTCTTGAAAGTACTATTCATGAAAAGTTTTTGCTTATATGATTCATTGTTTACTCTTTATCTATTTGTTAGCAAACTATAGATCATTGCTTTGAGTCACTTCATTCATGACATGAGCCTTGCAATATATTGATCAAGATTGTGTGAAAGCATGTCTCCTCAGAAATTATTTGTTGTTATCGTTTTACCTACTCGAGGACGAGTAGAACTAAGCTTGGGGATGCTTGATACGTCTCCAACGTATCCATAATTTCTGCTGTTCCATGCTTATATTATACCATTTGCTACATGTTTTATATACACTTCATATCACTTTTATGCATTTTCTGGGACTAACCTATTAACAAGATGCCACAGTGCCAGTTCCCTGTTTTCTGCTGTTTTTGGTTTCAGAAAGTTACTTCTGGAAATATTCTCGGAATTGCACGAAACAAAAGGCCAAGTCCCTATTTTTCCAGCACGTACACGGAGTCCGAAGGAGAGACGAAGAGCCACGAGGTGGCCAAACCAAGGCGGCGCGGCAGTGGGCCCACGCGCCGCCTGGTGGTTTGGGCCCCTCGGGGGTCCGCCGACATCGCCCCTTCGCCTATTTATTCCCCGAGACGTGAAAACCCTAAAACACCGAGCCTTTCATCCAGAACATATTCGCTGCCGCCGCCGTCGTCAACCCTAACTCGGGGGGTTCTGAAGCTCTTCCCGGCACCCTGCCGGAGAGGGGAATCATCACCGGAGGGCTCTACATCGCCATGCCCGCCTCCGGAGTGATGCGTGAGTAGTTCATCCTTGGACTATGGGTCCATAGCAGTAGCTAGATGGTTGTCTTCTCCACTTGTGCCATCATGTTTAGATCTTGTGAGCTGCCTATCATGATCAAGATCATCTTATTGTAATGCTACATGTTGTGTTTGCTGGGATCTGACTTATATTGATACCTATGTGGAGCTGAATATTATATTATCATGTCTATGTCATTTGTGATCTTGCATGCTCTCCGTTACTTGTTGAAGCCTTGGCCAAGTGAATACTTGTGACTCCAAGAGGGGGTATTTATGCATGATAGTTGGGTTCAACCTCTATTTAACCTGGGATAGTGACAGCAAGTTCTAAGGTTGTAGATGTGTTGTTGCCACTAGGGGTAAAACACAATGCTTTATTACATAGATGACCGTAATCATATTCAGCAGCTCATATGGTACTAATTAGTGAAGCTCAAGAGAGAGAGATACATAAGTTACTTCCACAAACCCATAGTCCAGGGGTGGACTACTCCCTCTTCATCATGGATACGGTGGAGATGTCGTTGGAGGAGGTGGAGACCTCTCCGGCAGCGCCCGCCGGAGTTTCCCCCTCCAATCTGCAGCTCCTGATCTCTGTTTCGTGGTTTCTATGTTTCTGCGGCGCTCCTTTCTGAAGAGCCTCGGGGACTATTTTTATAGTCGGTTTTAGGTCAAAACGAAGTCGGTGGAGAAAAGATCGACGGCAACGGAGCATCGAGGCTCCAGAAGGTGGGCCCCACGCGACCTAGGGTTTTGGTCGCGTGGGCCACCCCCTTTTGGGCCTCGAGCCTCCGTTTGTTCGCTTCCTTCGCTCCCAGGTCTTCTTCCTTACAAATATTGATGATCCTAAATTTTCAGGTCATTTGGACGTCGTTTGGGTCCCTCAAACATCAAAATATAGAAAATAGGGTTTTCTGCCTGCGCAGGGTTAATTCCAAAAAAATAGGGGAACTTGTGAATTATTCCAAGATCATTATAAACATTGATATAACCCTTATATGATGCAAATATGATTGGAATATGAATAAAATAATGCAAAGTTCATGTATGCATTTTACATGCATCACCGCTGAACTGCATCATACCTTTCTCTTGGGGTCTCCCAACGAACGTGTGCTGCACGCCAAACAAGCATCAACTTTTCTGGCGCCTTTGCCGGGGAGCAAGAGTATTTCTGCAAGGGGAGTTTCACGCTTCCAATTAGCCACAGATACAATTCGAAAGACAAAAGGGAAAGATGTAAGAAGAACGAGAGCGAAATAAAATGCAAGTGAAAGAGAGAGAATTGTAGGCTTATTTCCTAAAAGCGGTGGAGTGGATACGTATTTGTTGTTCTGGTCAATTAGGAGCAGCCACAATTGCTTCAGCCGGAGCACTTTGTTTTTGTCTTGCTTAGTTTATTTTATTTTATCTTGTTTGCTTTCACTTATCAAAAACACAAAAAAATTAGTTACTTGCATTTAGTTTATTTCGGTTTGTTATTATGTCTAGTTGTTTATTTGCTATCAATGGATTTTCTTTTTGAAACAAAATCTTATTGTGTAAGTGGGTTCACAGAGGAACAACAAAATAATTATAAGGAATTCCGCTTGTCTCAAAAAGGGAAACACTTATGGGTACAAATATATAAATTGAATTGTTTTGCTAGAAACTTGTGCTCTACTTATGATGAATCCTAATGTTTTAATGAATCTTTTTGTTGTAGAAGGCATACACACCTGCCTTTTCAATGTGATTATAATGATAATGAAACCTTGACTGCTTATGCTAAAGGAAACTATGACTTTGATAATCTTGAACAAATTGAAGAATTTGTTGTTTTTAAGTGTGCCTATGAAATTGCTGGTTATATTCAAAATGATGATGCTCCTTGTAAAACTGAGAATTATGCTATACTTGGTTATTGCCTTGATCGGGCCAGACGCCATTGTTTGTGGGCTAAAGAGGAGGGCTCGAGATCATCCAACTCTCTGGCTGCATGGCCCTTGGTTTGCAGACCCAAGAAGCATGGCGGGCTAGGGATCACTAATCTTGAGATTCAGAACAAGGCGTTGCTGATGAAATATTTGCACAAATTTTTTAGTCATGCTGACATACCATGGGTTCATCTAGTATGGTCACTCTATGGACCAGGTCCCCCCCATGCACAATCCCGTAGAGGATCTTTTTGGTGGAAGGATGTTTTCAGCCTGATAGATATCTATAGAAGCATTACTCGTTCAACTATCCATAATGGCGGCAGCACTCTTGTATGGAAGGATTTTTGGCACCGTGATATCCTTCTTTGTGATGAGTTTCCCCAACTCTATTCCTTTGTACTGAATGAAGATGATTCTGTAGAGGATATGCTGCACATCACCCAGTTAGGAGACATTTTTGCACTACCTCTGTCTGTCCAAGCCTTCGATCAGTATGAACAGGTTACTGTGATGCTGCAAAATTTCAATCGTGATGATTTAGCACCGGATGTACGGACATATGCTTGGGGGAACGATGCCTACTCGACTGCAAGATTCTATAAATTTATTTTCGCACATGTGCACTGTGAGCCACTCTTGGGTGTCATTTGGAAGTCCAAGTGCTTTCCTAAACTTAAGGTATTCCTCTGGCTGATGATGTACGACAGACTGAACACAAAGGATCTTATGATCCGAAAACACTGGAACATCGAGGGAGGCCCACATGCATTCTCTGTGGGCAGGGCACACTGGAGACACGCGATCACTTGTTTTTTGACTGCCATTTCGCCACTCGCTATTGGGACTTGCTGGATATTCGATGGAATGCCAATGATCTAATCTCAGGTAAACTCGAGCTGCAAGGGCCAGCTTCACAGGGCCATGTTTCATGGAGTCATTTGCTTGCGCTGCATGGAATATATGGAAAGTTCGAAATGAATTCATCTTTCAGGAGGTGCAGCCATCATTTGGTCGATGGAAGGTTAAATTTCAATATGATATTTTTCTCCATCAACATCGTGTTAAGGGGGATAAGATACAACCCTTGCTCTCGCGGCTCAGTTCTCTAGTTTCATAATCATGTATACTTTATTTTCTTTTCAACCTCCCTGAGGGAATTTTTGAGCACCACTGTAAACTGTTCTGGATTTTGTCCAGTTTATATATATAAAATTTAACCGTAGGGATTTTTCCCTACGGCAATGGTGTTCAAAAAAAATATCACTGAATTTCTTTAGAAAACTTATTCTCCAGAACAACTTGCTACCTTTCAGGAACCTGTGGGAGAAGAAATTGCAGAAACTGAAACCTCATTGGATGAAAAGGAGGAGGAGAGTGAAGAACAAAAGGAGGATCTACCTTCTAATGATAGTAACTTTTTAACTCTTACATTATATGATTACCCTCCATGCCTACCTAAGGAGGAAGAATGCTATATTGTTGAATGTCATGATTCTATTGAAATATCTCTTTTTGATAAATTTGAAGTAACAAGCTCCTTGACTCAAGTAAAAGAGGAAATTGCAGAAAGTAAAAAATGTGCTCCCTAATGTTATATATGATAATGCTCTTGATGATGGTCCTATATTATACTACTATTGCCAAAAGTGGGTTTAATGACCCTACTGTTTTTGAGTTTAATAAAAAATTATGTGTTTGTAGATCATGAAAAGCATGCTTTATGTGATAGTTATATTGTTGAGTTTGTTCATGATGCTACTGAAAGTTATTATGAGAGAGGAAAATATGGTTGTAAAAGTTTTCAAGTTACTAAAACACCTCTCTTTATGTTGAAAGTTTTGAAGTTGCATTTGTTTCGTCTTTCTATGCTAGTTGCTTTATGTTTCAACAATTTATTTTATTACAATATTTATAGAAGCATTACTTGTTCAACTATCCATAATGGCGGCAGCACTCTTGTATGGAAGGATTTTGGCACCGTGATATCCTTCTTTGTGATTAGTTTCCCCAACTCTATTCCTTTGTACTGAATGAAGATGATTCTGTAGAGGATATGCTGCACATCACCCAGTTAGGAGATGTTTTTACACTACCTCTGTCTGTCCAAGCCTTCGATCAGTATGAACAGGTTACTGTGATGCTGCAAAATTTCAATCGTGATGATTTAGCACCGGATGTACGGACATATGCTTGGGGGAACGATGCCTACTCGGCTGCAAGATTCTATAAATTTATTTTCGCACATGTGCACTGTGAGCCACTCTTGGGTGTCATTTGGAAGTCCAAGTGCTTTCCTAAACTTAAGGTATTCCTCTGGCTGATGATGTATGACAGACTGAACACAAAGGATCTTATGATCCGAAAACACTGGAACATCGAGGGAGGCCCACACTGCATTCTCTGTGGGCAGGGCACACTGGAGACACGCGATCACTTGTTTTTTGACTTCCATTTCGCCACTCGCTGTTGGGACTTGCTGGATATTCGATGGAATGCCAATGATCCAATCTCAGGTAAACTCCGAGCTGCAAGGGCCAGCTTCACAGGGCCATGTTTCATGGAGTCATTTGCTTGCGCTGCATGGAATATATGGAAAGTTCGAAATGCATTCATCTTTCAGGAGGTGCAGCCATCATTTGGTCGATGGAAGGTTAAATTTCAATCTGATATTTTTCTCCATCAACATCGTGTTAAGGGGGATAAGATACAACCCTTGCTCTCGCGGCTTAGTTCTCTAGTTTCATAATCATGCATACTTTATTTTCTTTTCAACCTCCCTGAGGGAATTTTTGAGCACCACTGTAACTGTTCTGGATTTTGTCCAGTTTCATATAATATAATTTAACCGTAGGGATTTTTCCCTACGGCAATGGTGTTCAAAAAAAATATCACTGAATTTCTTGAGAAAACTTATTCTCCAGAACAACTTGCTACCTTTCAGGAACCTGTGGGAGAAGAAATTGCAGAAACTGAAACTCATTGGATGAAAAGGAGGAGGAGAGTGAAGAACAAAAGGAGGATCTACCTTCTAATGATAGTAATTTTTTAACTCTTACATTATATGATTACCCTCCATGCCTACCTAAGGAGGAAGAATGCTATATTGTTGAATGTCATGATTCTATTGAAATATCTCTTTTTGATAAATTTGAAGTAACAAGCTCCTTGACTCAAGTAAAAGAGGAAATTGCAGAAAGTAAAAAATGTGCTCCCTAATGTTATATATGATAATGCTCTTGATGATGGTCCTATATTATACTACTATTGCCAAAAGTGGGTTTAATGACCCTACTGTCTTTGAGTTTAATAAAAATTATGTGTTTGTAGATCATGAAAAGCATGCTTTATGTGATAGTTATATTGTTGAGTTTGTTCATGATGCTACTGAAAGTTATTATGAGAGAGGAAAATATGGTTGTAAATGTTTTCAAGTTACTAAAACACCTCTCTTTATGTTGAAAGTTTTGAAGTTGCATTTGTTTCGTCTTTCTATGCTAGTTGCTTTATGTTTCAACAATTTATTTTATTACAATATTCCCTTGCATAGGAAGTGGGTTAGACTTAAATGTGTTTGATATTTGCCTCTTGATGCTCTCTTTTGTTGTTCAACTTTTATTCTTATGAGAGCATCATTAAAATCTGCTAGCCTATCTAAAAGACATTAAAGAAAGCGCTTTTAGAAGGCAACCCATTATCTTTTATTTTCAGTTTTTGTTAAGGAGTTCTGTAGCAACTCCTTTGTATCTTTATTTTCTCGCATTGTTGTGCCAAGAGTAGCCTCTAATGTTAAGATGATGCTAAATTTTGATTGCTGCGCAGAAACAGATTTTGCTGTTCACTGTACGAAATTCCTAAAATCACCAGATTCTTAATTAAATCTGAATTTTTTTGTACGTAATCTTTATGAATGTCTGAATGTTTCGTTAGTTTTAAAGTTTTTCGATCTGAGCGTGGTAAGTGTCTCGAAAAAATTCGTCTTTGCGGACTGTTCTGTTTTAGGCAGATTATGCCTTTTTATTTTGCATTGTCTCTTTTACTAGTGTTGAGTGAAATTCTTTTTTGGGTGGAAGAGCTTCACATAACATCAGTGGCCGTAGCTAATGTTTATTAACAAGTCATATTGCGTCTTTATAGAACTTGTGAATTTTTGATTATGCACTAACCCTCTAATGAGATTTATTTTGAGTTTGGTATGACGGAAGTTTTCAAGGGTCAAGAGAGAAGGATGATATAATAGGATCAAGAAGAGTGAAGAGCTTAAGCTTGGGGAAGCTCCCATGGAACTCCCCAGCATATTTCAAGAAGACTCAAGCGTCTAAGCTTGGGGATGCCCAAGGCATCCCCTTCTTCATCGCCAAAATTATCAGGTCATCTCTAGTGAAACTATATTTTTATTCTTTCACATCATATGTGCTTTTCTTGGAGCGTCTGTGTGCTTTTATTTTCAGTATTGTGCTTTTATTTTCAATAAAGCTTGACTGGACCCTAGCATTCTTGATTGGGAGAGAGACACGCTCCGCTTTTTCATGAGAATACTCCTATTCTTCACTTATATTTGTTGAGTATTCATATCTAGCGCTGTTCAGCTTTTAGCTCTTGTTTTCATGTATCCCTTGTCAGAGCTATTAGCTTTCTTTTAAAAAAAGTACTCTCTTGCTTCACTTATACCTGTTTGGAGAGTTATTGAAATAAATTGATTGGTGTTTGGTTGGTACAAAAAATGTTGCATGTGGTAATTGGTATAATGGAAAACACTTGCATAATCTTGTAGATTACTAATTTGGATAATTTGATGCTTGTCAATTGTTTTGAGTTAACAAGTAGATCATGATTAAACTTTTGCATCATGTAAGTTAAACCTATTAGTGAAGAACTACCGTAAAGCTTGTTGAAATTTGGTTTGCATGAGCGTTATCTCTAAGGTCTAGATATTTTCTAAAAAAAGGTTTGGTTAACAAGGAAGACGGTATGAGGTCTTATAATGTTTGCAATATGTTTGTCATATAAAACTTGGTGCACGGGTTGATATTCTTGTTTGCTTACATAACCTTGCTAGCATAAATTCTGTACTGAGAGGGAATGCTTCTCGTGCATCCAAATCGTTGAGCCAAAATCCATGCCATTTGTGTCCACCATAACTACCTATATGTGGTATTTCCTTGCCACTCACAGTAAATTTTTCATGTGCTACCTTTAAATTATTCAAAATGTTATTATTCCTTTTTGTGTCAATGTTTACTACCTCATGAGAAAGTAGTGGGTTATGCTTTATTCTACTTTTAAACAGACTTTTACACCTGGACTAGTGGCATATACATCCGCTTATCCAATAATTTGCAAAAGAGCTCGCAATGGGGTGCCCAGTCCCAATTAAATACAACTTTAACCAATTAATTCTCTTCACACTTTTGCCCTGATTCATCAGTAAGCAATGACAAACAGTGAAATACCTGCTTGTGTAAACCAAAGAGAAAGAGGGATGATCTGCCTTGCTGATAGAAATAACGTCCTTCATGGGAGCCGCTCTTAAAAGTCTGTTTGACAGGGAGAATACTGTTTTCATCCGCTACCATTCGTTGACAATTAACAAACACCTCTCAAAACTAGACACTCCTCCATGGTATGTGATTGATGGAAGGCACCCGAGGATTTGGTTAGCCATGGCTTGTGTTAGCAAGGTTGGGAGGAGTGTCAATTATTTTATGCAATCTCTATATGATTTCAAAAACTTAAAACCTCTAGCACATGATTTAATTCCTGCTTCCCTCTGCGAAGGGCCTTTCTTTTACTTTTATGTTGAGTTAGTTTTCCTATTCTTTCTGTCTTCCACAAGCAAACACTAGAGTCAACTTTGTTACAACATTTGTTAGAGAGGCGGTTTGCTACCCGCATGGGTAGGTACACACCATGCCATTATACGCCGATGTAAGCCGTATATACCTGTTTTGGATTGATATTGTAGTAGAGTATGGATTTTTGGTGTACAAAACGGGTTTCGGAATTTCAAAAAACAAAATTTGGTCCTCTTTTTTTAGTCAATGAAAAAAGTCGACGAAAAAGTCAACCCTAAAAAAAGAGGACCAAAAAATAATTTTTTTTGAAATTCCAAAACCAGTTTTGTACACCAAAAATACCTACTCTACTACAATATCAATCCAAAACAGGTATATATGGCTTACATCGGCGTATAATGGCATGGTGTGTAGCTACCCATGTGGGTAGCGGCTATTTTTCCCATTTGTTATATCTACATATTGGACTTATTATATTGCTTTGTGTTGACAATATCCATGAGATAAATATGTTGAAAGTTGAAGCAAATGCTAAAACTTAATTCTTCCTTTGTGTTGATTAAATACATTTTATTAGAATCTATTGCTTTATGAGTTAACTCTTATGCAAAATTCTTTGATGCTTGTCTCCAAATTACTATTCATGAAAAAGTTTAGCTTGTGTGATTCATTATTTACTCATTATCTATTTGGTAGCAAACTATAGACCATTGACTTGGATCACTTCATTCATTTACATGTGCCTTACAATATTATTTGATCAAGATTATGATGGTATCGAGGACGAGCAGGAACTAAGCTTGGGAATGCTTGATACGTATCAAATGTATCTATAATTTTTGATGTTCCATGCTAATATATACCAATTGCTACATGTTTTGCATCTACTTTATGTCACTTTTATACATTTTCTGGGACTAACATATTAACAAGATGCCGAAGTGCCAGTTCCTGTTTTCTGCTATTTTTGTATTCCAGAAAAGCTAGTCAGGAAATATTCTCGGAATTTGATGAAACTTCACGGAGGGACCTATTTTATCATAACACATTAGGAAGTCCAAAGGAGCAACGAAGAGGAGCCACGTGGGCCCCACATGTACCCAGGGCGCGGGTCCCCCTGGCGCGCCCTGGGGTGGTGTGGGCCCCACGGGGGTTGTCAGCCGCCGTCCTTTCGCCTACTTATTCCCCCTGATGCGAAAACCCTAAACACTCGAGACATTATCCACAAAAGTTTCAGAGGCGCCACCGTCGTCAACCCTAGCTCGGGAGGGTCCAGAACCTCTTCCCGGCACCCTGCCGGAGAGAGGGATCATCACCGGAGGGCTCTACATCACCATGCCTGCCTCCGGAGTGATGCGTGAGTAGTTCATCCTTGGACTACGAGTCCATAGCAGTAGCTAGATGGTTGTCTCTCCACTTTGTGCCATCATGTTTAGATCTTGTGAGCTGCTATCATGATCAAGATCATCTTATTGTAATGCTACATGTTGTGTTTGCTGGGATCCGATGAATATTGAATATTATGTCAAGTTGATTATCAATCTATGCCTATATTATTTATGATCTTGCATGCTTTCCGTTACTAGTAGATGCTTTGGCCAAGTAGATGCTTGTAACTCCAAGAGGGAGTATTTATGCTAGATAGTGGGTTCATGCCTCCGGTAATCTGGGAGAGTGACAGCAACTTCTAAGATTGCGGATGTGCTGTTGCTACTAGGGGTAACCTAACAAATGTTATGTCCACGGTCATATGTACTTGTTTACATTACGCATTTTACTTAATGCGATTATCCGTTGCTTGCAACTTAATATCAACGGGGAACTAGGATGACAACCTGGCGGTGGATTATTAGTCATAGATGCTGTTGGATAACGGTCTATGTATTTTGTCGTAATGCCCAATTAAATATCATAGTAATCATCATGTCATATATATGCATTGTCATGCGCTCAATATTTGTCAATTGCTCAGCTGTAATTTGTTCACTCATCATGTTAGTTATCTTTTATGGAGAGACACCACTAGTGAACTGTGGACCCCGGTCCATTCTTTTACACTGATTAAACAATCACAAACTTCAAACTGTTCCTTTTCATTCTCTGCAATTTAATACTGTTTTTCCACACCATACGTTTAATCCTTTGTTTTCAGCAAGCCGGTGAGATTGACAACCTCACTGTTTCGTTGGGGCAAAGTAGTTTGATTGTGTTGTGTGCAGGTTCCATGTCAGCGCCGGAATCCCTGGTGTTGCGCCACATCATATTCGCCGTTGACAACCTTCTGAAGTGCTACTGCTCCTACTGGTTCGATTAAACCTTGGTTTCATACTGAGGGAAAACTTGCCGCTGAACTGCATCATACCTTTCTCTTGGGGTCTCCCAACGAACGTGTGCTGCACGCCAAACAAGCATCATCCGATCAAACGATTTGGAGGCATAACTTGAAGGTGATGTTTCCTTCAAGAGCCTCACCATTTTTTATACAGTGTCGCCGAAATATTATTAGTTCATACACTAGCTACACAAAACAATAACGAGGATTAGCACATGGACAAAAAATTGTGACTGGATCTATTCATCATCGGTAGTACTATAAAGAGTTGAAATTAATTCACCCTCCTAGAATTTAAAATAGTGCATGATACTAGACAAGTTTTCTATATACTAGACAAGTTTTCTATGCTAGACTAGAAAACTAGACAGAAACAATAAAGTGCAAGATACTAGACGAGTTTTCTATATACTAGACAAGTTCTATATAAAACCAATTGATGAACTAGTTCATGAGCTGAGCGATTTAGACCTCATATTTTCTTCTCCATGGACGACGCCTCCAGATCGGCTACCTCCTCCTCCGTGGACGATGCCTCCACATCGGCCACCTTCTCCACCGTGGACGGCGCCTCCAGATCGGCCACCTCCTCCTCCGTGGACGGAGCCTCCACATCGGCCACCTCCACCGTGGACGTCGCCTCCAGATCGGCCACCTCCTCCTCCGTCGACTGCGGCCTCCAGATTGGCCTCCGTTGACGGCGGATCCGCCACAACTGCTGCATCACCACCCGGTGATGCCCCGCGTCCTCTGGGCCGTCTCCAGATCTGCCCTATCACGAACAGATGCAGCTAGATCGGTGCGGCCGCTAGAGCCGCGGCTGCGATGACGAGATCTAGAAGCGCCGGCAGAGGAAGCCATGAGAGAGTGAGGAGAGTAAAAAACTACAATGTGCGGCGGCTAGGGTTGAAAGATGGACAGTGAGGGAGTGAGAATGAGACTGGTGGCTTGCTTCGCTAGTACATTTATAAGCACCCAATTGGCAACGGACATTTTATATAACCGTTTTCATTGGATACAAGTTCACAACTACTATGTGCTACTGATTTCCGTAGCTGCATACGAACATAATACATTCTACTGATTTTCAAAGTGCATACGAACCTAATACATTGTACTGATTTGCATAGCTGCATACGAACCTAATACATTCTACTGATTTTCATTGCTGCATACAAGTTCACACCTAACAGCAGCACATAAACACACAAAATCATTCTAGCAATGCTCACAAGAACATTTAACTGAGCTATTTTTGTTCCTTTATGCCGCTCCTTGCTCTTGACTATCAAGGCTACATTTTCCAGCTCTGCAGCTTCCACTTCGACGCAATTAGCAAGCAGCATCTCAACATAATCTTCAATCCAAAAAAAATAATCACAGCTCCCAGAATACTCTTCGCCCCTCCCCTGCCAAATGGTAAATCGAATTCAGAGGCAAATCAGCATCACACATAGAATAGAATCAATCAAAACTGGTCGAAGCGTCGAACTAACCCTGTGATTTGGACACTTGAAGTAGATCCGGCCTGGGTTCAGATCCGAACGTGACACTCGACGAATCGTGTTCCCACAACGGCAGCAAACGCACTTCACAAGCGGCAGATCTGACCCGGCACCGACGGCGCAGGAGGAGGACGCATTCGATCTCCCCGACGAGCTCGTGCTCTTGGCCATGGAGGACACGATTGCGGAGTAAAAACAAGGTGGAGCGGAGGAACAAGGGCGAATCGACAGTCTTTAATAATATCCAAGATAGTGCTAAAAAAGGAATTTTATATACGCAACCTCGCCAACGGTTGTATACAAATGTCCGATGCCATTGAAGAACATATTGCACATGGAGTCGAAAGAAACTCCGTTATCAACATATCGGGAACGGTTAATAATTCGCGACCATTGCCTATGAAGGCGGGACGCGGGCCAGCTTGCCTGGCGGGGCGGGTTTTCTCACGCGGAAAGCGCGATTCTCCGTCGCCTAACTCGTGTCGTTTTCATAGAGTGGTATCGGATGTGTCGTTCTGTACTAGTGAGAGCTCCATGGCATCTTGTAGATCTGGTCCCCTGCGCTCTCCTCCTGCCCGACGTCCTCCTCGCTGGTCAAGGAGAACTCAGGATCCTCATCCTCCCCCTGTTTGGAGAAAGTGCGGCGACCGGGGCGGTTCCGGTGACTCCCGCGGCGTACGCCTCCTTCTCAGGGCCAGGGACGTCGGAGTACGCAGCCTCCATGGCCCTCCTCGCCTTCTTCGGGCAGTCGACACGGTGTCAGTGCGTTCGGCAACCATCCGGCCCAGGCGGCCTCGCGGGGGAGAGAGAGGCTGCCGGGATAGCGCCCGAGCATGCTCTGGCGCGCGCTCTCGATTTGGTCAAGAAGATGCTGAGGCGGTGGCAGATGAGCATATTAAATAATTAAATTGTATGCATACAAGAAAAATATAATACAATGCACATCACTTTATATACATTGCTTATTAGTAGAAGCGATGCTATTTAAATACCAAGTACAAACATAAACATGTTGTCAACTCATTGTTAAACTTACTACAACTTGTAAGACACATTTGACCGTGAAGAAAGAAGTAGAGATCATGCGAGTGAGTATTTGACCATGAAGAAATAGTACTTTTATGTTTAGAAAAATCACAAATAATAAATCCACGGTTGTCTACACATATGTTGTAAATCTCTGCGAAGGTTCAGTGACATATTCATTTTAATTTGGGCTATAGAAAAAACATTGTGGCCGCATATAGGAATAAAAAACTCTTATTTTTCGCCAAAATTTGTCTTTTTTATGTAGCCAAAAATACAACGTATTTCTTTTGCGAAAATTATAGCGTCCATAGTGGATGTGCATACTTGCTTGTATATTTTCCGTTGATTTTTGGAGAGCCTGAAATATAATTTTGAATTTTTGAAAAAAACTGAGAGCACGGGTGCTCACGTGCAACTAACACTTTCCGAGATCATGCCAACTATTCTAATTATATCTTAGAAGTTTCGATATATATATATACACACACTAGAAACCGCTATCAATATATTTCTTATGTAAAGTTCTAAAAAATAATATATTTCTTAGGTCGTACGTTGTAGAGATCTTTGTCGTCGATAGCGCATACACTATATAGTTTACGCAAATAAGTAAACTTTTTATAGAATACAATTTAAATTTAGTGAGTGTGAGCTTATTTCAAAATATTCGCTACAATTGTATAGCAAAAAAAACCTTACTCCTAACATTTAGCAAAAGATATGTGTGGTTAATTATGGAAATAAATAATATAAATTGTACACACTTATACTTATAGTTCAAAAAAAATTCTAGAAAGTATTAAAGTTCAATATAAAATATAATTATTTCAGTTCTCCTTGGTCCTGATTTTTTCTTAGTTCGCTCCTCCATGTAAACAACCAAAATCATGAAGGCGTAAATAGTTAGACACCGACCTCCCCCTTCAATGTAACCTGGTGCGACTTATTCACAGCAGCCTATGCCGAAGGGCGCTGCCACCGCTGATACTCTTTAATCTACGTGACAGTGACTATGTGGATGACTTTTGAAAGTCATCGAGAAGTTTGTCACAAGGATACAAGGCAATGTTCTCTCCAGATACTCCATTCTATGAAAGACAATTACATTATATTGTGACTTTTCATTGCGGTGATTGTCTCACTTTATTATTATGGGATTCATAATGATTTAAGTCACTTATGTACAAACAGAGGAAGTAGTGCATACCAAGTGCGGTGGTGGCGTCATGCATCTTCTAATTCTAAATCTAGTTTAACATTGGTCATTGTTCTTGATTTTATTTCGCGCTAAGCTGTTATATTTTTTTTCAAGTTTTCCTTTTTGGTATGTGGTGTAATGTTCTCACTAGCGGTCTCCATTTTCATGGCTCGACTCAACCATCACGGAGAAGTGATATTCGGCTTCTCTCTGTTCGGGTCACCATCCCTCTTACCCTACAGCGTGGACTGTGTCATGTACTTTGCCACCATCAACGACATCGAGCTTTGGTCTTATATGAGTGTTCGCCAGCGAAGTCATGTCTGGGTTTCAAGAAAAGAGCTACTTCAAGCAGGCATTTTACAGTTTCACTAGCCAGCCCAAGGTTGGAGGTCTAACGTTACTGGTCACCTTTCATGTGGGATGGACACTCCTTATCGATACCCTCCTTCTTCAATTTCTTTTTGGCAAACTCTCTAATTTATTTATGTTCTTCATAATATTTTCTATTTATAGGCAGGTACTTGTGAGCACCGGTTAAGCGCTTTTGAGTTGCTAGGATCTCAACAGTTTCTGCAACAATGGCAAAACTTTTGCTAAAGAACTTGTCATGATGATCTTCGCCAAAACAGTGTCTGCATTCAGCTGTCCTCAACTGGAAGCCGCTATAATTGTACAATTGTTCACAACATTACTTACTGTAGCCACCTTTTAGTTTGCTAAAAGAACAAGATTCACATGCTGAGATCGATAGATGACGGAACATATTTACTGTCAAACTGCAGGGCAACTACACAATTGTCTTGGCTGTTAACTTTCTCCTTGTTGGGATGGAACTGATTGTTCCTTTGCTCTCTAGCACCTTACACGCCAAAAGGTCCCATTTGATCTTTTCTTTCTTGCCTAGATGTTGCATTTTCATTTTAAAATGCCTGCAACGTGTAAAACATAAATGTTGATGAAGTACCGCAGTAAATTTCTGTTATGCTAAATATTCTTTTGTGGGGCATATGGTGGCGAGTGACCAAATGATGGAAGGCAATTAGAAATCTGTGGATCTGTATGTATGTAACATCTTCTTCCCCGGTATTTCAAAAATTTAATCGTTATATTTGTAACAGTTCCCCATATCTGGTTGTAAGTCCCCTAGCTTTAATTTTAGGAGATGAAGCTAGGAGGGCACCCCTTTTGGAAAAGAGGACCGAAAAGATTATGGGATGCTATGACAGCAAACTGTTGTATTAGCCTAAAAGAAAATGCTGATTCGTGTGTCTGAATTTAATGGACCTGCGCAACAAAGGTAAAACCTCACCTGCATAGAGGAACCCTGCAGGTGGCTTGCGTAGAACACATGCGAGAATGCAGCTCAAGAAGCTGCCACATGCGCTTGCAGTTGGCGCAGCCACCGGGCACCCGCATTTTGCATGCTGCGAAGTGGCGAACCAGCAGCTCGACACCCTTGCATGCAGTAAACTTGCAAACATCTTGACTACCCTTGAGTTTCTGATCCCAGGGGCCGATTGTCCTACATCCATCTCGGCATATATGCACAAGAGCTTCCATAGCTTCATGTAATTGGAGATAAACCTTCTTTTCCTCCATCCTTTTAGCTCTTTCTTGCCTTCTCTGCATCAATTCAGTTCTCAGGACGATGCTTATGTACCATGACAAATATGCAAATATGTGGATGAACATGCATTCTCAGTGTGCATTGTGTGCAATATCATGCAAATAACTTATGGCGAGACGAGCCTGAGATGTTGTGTTGTGGAGTTACTAATGTTTAAGCCATATTAGGATGGTCTGTTGCAGACAACTCACTGAATCCACTTCAACAAGAGACTCAAGAAGCTCCTGCTCCAGGCTTGGGTTGACCTGTCTCATCACTTTCCACCCTTCTGACAGAGAGATAGTCTTGAAGTCTCCAATGATCATACGAGTACATATGAGTGAGAGCCTTGGTGTGTCACACAGTCGAGCCAGTTGTAGTATGTCTATCACGTTATCAGGAGCAAGGAAAAATCTCTCGAGTTGGTCGGTGCAGACAATCTTCAGAGATGGTACCGAGAAAGCATGAGAGAGTACAAGCAAATGAAGAGCATGTTTCTTCATTTCATCCTGCTCAAAACTTCATCAGAGAAACAACATAAATGACAATCTTTTATCAAGCTATATCTTGCAGTCAAAGCTGGCCATACTCAAAACTCTGAAGAAACATGAACATCCAAGTATATACGAATACAATCTACATTAGGTTTAGTTTTAGTCACTAAGAAATGATAGACCAAAAAACAGATTGTGTGTACAACCACCACTTAACATGGAAATAAATACGTGATACATGGTGCGGCATGATAGCCATTGTACAGAAGTACACGCATTTGGTTCTCTCCTTACTTCAGAAATAAGCAGTTACAAAAAAAACTGGCTTGGCGTTGGAAATATTAAGTAAAATCGATTTTAAGGCATTTTTATTAACATGTGAAATAAACAATCAGACACTCCAACCTTTCAAACAACAATGAATTAATGAAGTATATGTCCTCTATAAACTATAGCATGTAGTCATACCATGAAGAATAAAAAAATCTGATGAAGGCATGGACTGCTTCTGACGCTACACCTGAAATCAGGATATGTCTGAAACCATGTTGCACTTTAGCTTCTTGCAGCATAGTCCTTAGAACAGGAGACCTAATGCCCTGTACAATACCAGATGAAGGTCTTACATAAGGTCAGAAACCTGCCGATGCTTTATGAATGAGCGAGACCATCATAGGAAACGAATCAGAAAGCTGTACTTACAAGAACGCATGAATGTGATAAAATCTCGGTTCCATCATCTGTCGAAACACGGACATCGGCTTGATACCCTTCTGAGAATACCCTGTTCCAGGAGTCCTGGACCTCTTCAGGGACATAAGTACAACAAGCCTTTGCATTCCTAGAAGTTCTCCGTTTGGCATAAGAAGTTCCCGGTAATGGAGGTGGATCAGGGCTATTAGTGCAAGTAGGCTGAGAATACCGGCTATCGTCTGGCACGGTTTTGGTGCCCACCATGCTACTGCACTCATAGATATCAAATGTGGTGTCGATCACATTGCCGTTGACAAAGAGTTGTGAAGAACCTGACTGCAGGGGCGCCATCAACATGTGCCTCGTACTTTGACTCTGGAAGCCAATATCAGACAGAAGAAAGCTCAAAACACCATAATCTCGAAGTTTTGTACTGTATAAATAACTCATTTCTCATACGTCAGCGCAAATAATACTTTGTTCAAGGCAGGTTCAGGAAGCTGGAGTAATAAATAGATAGAAGAAACGAAAGGCATAACGTAAGGTAAGGCAAGTGATCCATTACATTAGTGCTTCCTTTGAAGGAAAAAAATCAAGTACTACTTGATATCTTCTGGCTTCTTCCTTTATTTTGCTCCACCAAACACACGAGACTCTGAATCTTTTTAACACGGAAAATAAGTGCATCGCCGCTGCTCTAAGGGCAATTCTGAGCATTCTCTGTTCAACATAATAATATCCATGCTTTTTTCTTTCCTAAACTCAAAGGGCAATTCTAAGCATTTTCTGTTCAACAGAACATCTCATAAGGCCCATATATAAAGAAACAAATCAATAAGGCTATTTCTGAATTCTTGGAACTCCAGTGTTCAGTACCCAGAAACCAAGAATTGCTAAAGGATCTCAAATTCGAGCTGATCAAATGATTCTCAACAGCACACACAAGGAGCAGGAGCTGTTCAGCTCCTCGCACACGAGCTACGGCCTACGGCTCCTCTCCTCTGGACAATCAGAGAGACGAGATCAACGGGGAAGAAGAAAGACTAGGAAGGGGGGAACATGGATTAGAACAAAACCACAGCTTGCGTGCTGACCTGAGATCGGTGTCCAGTGATCCAGTCCCCGAGGTCTCTGCAGAAGCGAGGCGCGGAGGAAGAGAAGCCTGAAGCTCTACGCTGCTCCCTTCTTTCAGTCTCCGCTCACTCGAAATGAAAGCTTTTGAAGCCTGGCCTCCCTGTCTGTCCTACTTGTTGCTCCACGGCCACGCAGGCAGGCAGGGGAGAGGGCAACGAGTTGTGCGTGGCTGACACGAGTTCCCCACCAAAGCTGGGCCCCACGCGTCATTGCCACAAGGCCAAAAGCGGGCACGGTGCCTCTCATGGACGGATGGAGCCGAGGGGTAGCAGTCGGCAAGTAGGACGGAGCCGAGTCGACCCGACCGAGACGTCTTCACGTGGAAAGGGCTCGCCGTCCGGGCCAGTAAGAGCGCGCCACGTGCGCGGACGCCGGCACCGCCCGGCGAGCCGGTCCAGAACAAAGGACGCCCGCTTTCTCACTGCACGGCCGTCCCAGATTCCACAGGTGCACACGGAATAGGAATAGGGTTGAAAAGGGTAGGAAAATTTCAGGTAGCTTCCGAAGAAACAGAAAATGGAGACTAAAAAACGTAAACGATATATGGCGGAAACGAAGCGAAAATGACATACTCTAAATGAAACGGTAAAAGTGAACGAGAGGACATATTTCGGCGGAAACGGAAACGAAACGAAAATACCGGAAAAAAGAATAAGAAAAGTTTCCATATACACAGCACATCCAAACATGCAGATACAAAAAATGTTTTCTTCGGTATCGTATCTGTCCAATATCAGTTCCTGATGATTTCCACTCACGTATTTGTTTCTAGGGTTTTCGATTTAGTTCTCGATTCCCGTGAGACAAGCGAAAATGGAAATGATAAAACATGTTCCGCCGGTTCCAACCCTAAATACGAATAGTAGAGTCGGGAAGGTGGGCCTACCACCAGTGGAGTTTGCCCGTGTGGTGGTGAGGGCCAAGTTTTGGTTTACCGGTAGGAAACAACTTCTGAGGGAGGTCGGGATTTCTGGTTAGCATGGTTACCGGAAAATGCCGGCCTGTTACCGGAGGAATTTGAAAACCCAAATTCAAAAATTGTGGTTTCCAATATGACCACTTATCGAGAGTTCTCGTTAAAAATAAAAAATTAAAAAAATCGATTTTTTTGTCCGGTATTACCATTTCCCAGGGGTGCTCGGGATATGGTAACCATAACCAAAGCTCTAGTGGGGACCGTAGGAGATATGGTGCCTACTTGGTCAAGTGGGGGAGAGAAAGCAGTGGCCTACTTGGCCTGGCTGGCCACCCCTCTCTGCACGGCGGATGAACAGCTAACTATGAATAAACCGTCTTCGGATCTGCAGCAACACGAGTCAGTCACTACATTATCGTTAAGGGCAACAGAAAAGAATATAAATGTAGAGTTTCTGAATGGTGGATCGGGTTGCCCTCTCAGGACCCCTCACACATATATATCACTCATACTAGGGTTTCGGTTACATGGGCCACCTGGGCCTTACATGGGCCAAACATGGTCCAACACTCCCCCTCAAGATGATCATGGGTAATCTACCATGGTCATCTTGCTACAACACATGACACAAACTACAACTACCACTACTGAACACATACATAACACATAGGATACATGAGAGCGCCAACATCCCTTGCTCTCTCTCGGTCTTTGATCTCGAGCATCATTTGTGTCTCAACACTATGATATGATCCTACTGCCTCAACCATCTCTCCTCAGCCTCTCTCCATTTCCTCCTCAACCATCAACTCTGTGTCCTCAGCCTCTTCCATCCACACTCCAAGCCATTGACCTCCTCCATCCTTCCCACAAACCCCCGGCCAACTCCAGCCTCAACCATCTCCACCTCAGGCAACACATGCCTCTCCCCGGGTCACTACGGCCTCTACCATCTCCACCTCTGGCAACGCATGCCTCTTCCCCGGACACCTTCCAAACATCACCACAGAACCAACAACCTCATCAGCTCCATCATCAGCAACAGCAGTAGTCATCACACCTTCATCAACAACACCAGACATCATCCTCCTAAGCACTGCAGCAACCTCACGTAAGCACATTCTCCCCTTGCTGCAACTCCTCTCTTCTCCCTCCATCACCACTTCTCTCCCCCTAAAGGAAAATGCCACAAAGCTCCTTTCCTTCTTCCTTCCTCTGCCATCTTCTGGAACCTCCTGGCACCCACATCTCCTCCTACACGACCAAGAACCAAGCAGCACAAGCGCACACAGCCTTCTGCCGAACACATCAGCCTCCTCGAACTGCGCTGCTACTCAGCCGATCCTCTGCACACACAGCTCCTCCATGGACGCCCAGCCTCTGCACCTCTACCTTCCTTCTCTCCCCCTAAAAGAAAACCACCTTCTCCTCTCCAACAGCAACAACACTCAACCCCGGGTTATAGACAGGGCAGCAACGTCCCATGCTTCACCCCCTTGCGAGGAACACCTTCTTCTTCTCCCAGGTGGAGCAGCAACAGCGGGGCGGCTCGAAATCCTTCCGCAGCTACCCTTCACAGCAGCCACAGCTTGCCCTTCTTCTCCCTCTGCACGAGCACCCGCAAGCAGCCTTCTTCATTTTTCTCCCCCTCTGCTCCTTGCACCAAGCTGGGGCACAGGAGCAGCAACAGCAACGGCACACCTCCATTTCTTCCTCTGCCCATCTTCCTCCCAGGCAGCCACATACAGCAGCTAGAGCACCTTCTTCTCCCCTGCAGCTCAGGCTCCATCTCCCCCTGGCTCCGTCTCCCCTGCAGCTCAGGCTCCGTCTCACTCAGCTCCCTCTCTGCTTCTCTCCTGGCTAGCACACAGCAGCACCATCTTGTTCAACTGGACTTGTTCTCCCATTTGCAACCTGACTGCTGCCTCCCTTTTTTTCCAGCTCCGGCCGGCCGGCCGCCGGCGCGCCTCAGCTTGTCCGGTCGACACCTCTCAGCCCTGCTCACAGCACCTCAGCAAGGATGCCATCCACGCCTGTGTGGCTCTGTCCTTCCGCCTCTGAACTTTGCTGCAGCAGCACACGCGCAGTAGCAGCAGCTACCTAGTGCCACCTGACGCTCAGCCCTTCACACAGCAGTTTCACCACACACAGCCCAAGCTGCAGCCGAGTCCTTCGAGCCCTTCTTCTCCCCGTCTCGTTCTCCCGTGAGGCAGGCGCCGCCAGGGAGGGCCTCCTCTTCTCTCTCCTTTTCCACGCTCACGCACCATCAACTGCGGGGCAGCCAGCCCGCGCTCCGGCTGAGACCTGCACAGCCCAGATCGGGGCCGCCCCGTCGCGTGCCAGCGCCTCGGCTGCCCGACGCAGCCTCGCGCCGCCAGCCCAGACGGGCCCAGATGCGGCCCGCCGAGCCGCCGCCAGCACCTCCTGTTCCTCCGCGCGAGGAAGCAGCTCCTGCACGGCGCCGGAGAGCACGAGCTCTCCAACCGCGTGAACGCCTCCAGCTCCGAGCTCCCCTGGCTGAGCTCGAGCCTCTGCTTCTTCTCCACGCTCACGGCAGCAGGATGGAGCGGTCAGCCCACGAATCGGTCGTGGCCCGCGCGGCCCAGATCGGGCCCACCCAGTCTCGCACCAGCAGCAGCTCCAGCCTGATGCGCATCTGCATCTGCTGCAGCGCGGCGACCACCTGCCGGTGTCGGGGGCAACCGGACCTGCGCCGGCCGCTGCTGCCACCACCAGGACGCGTCTCCCCGGAGACGCCTGATGCGCCGCCAGAAAACCTCAGGGGCGCAGCTCCCCGCGTCCACCGCGAGCAACCCCTTCTTCTCCTGCTAGTTCTCCTCCACCTCTGAATCTACCCTATTCTATCACTCTCCCCTGCACAGAGCAGCAGCCAAGCTCACCTCGCCGTGTGAGATGGCCATAGCCCACGCAGAGCAACGGATGCGGCCTCCCGCCGCTTGGATGTCTACAACTCGCCTGGTTGTTGTGGCCGGCGAGGAACTAGTCCGCTGGTTGTTGTGGTGGGCTACGGACAGCAGGTGGCGGCTGCTAGTTAGGAAACCTAAGCTCTGATACCATGTAGAGTTTCTGAATGGTGGATCGGGTTGCCCTCTCAGGACCCCTCACACATATATATCACTCATACTAGGGTTTCGGTTACATGGGCCACCTGGGCCTTACATGGGCCAAACATGGTCCAACAATAAATGACTGTAAAATTATGGGTACCGGTGCTTTTTCTTGCTTTGATCTGTTGCTCTGGTCTCTTCTGGAGATCCTAGATCCCCGTTCCATTTTGTTTCTTCCGTGTAGAGGAGAGGGACCTCCTCCTCTTGTCTCGTTCCGGAAACGAGGCTTCCAGTTGTGGGCAACTTGGAGTTGAATTTACTTGCACAGGAGCGGCGCGGCGGCCGCTGCTGTCATCATCCATGACTCACACATCGACAGCGACAAGAGAATTATCTACAGCGCGTCGAGGCTGATTTGCCGGCGAGTGATGAAAAGCAGAGGATCGCAGAGCTTTCCCGGGTCAAATTTCAGAAAAATAAAAAGTTTACATATCTCTTTTGGCCGATGGGTCATACCGGCCGGTACAATGAAGGCGTTCCCATCACAGAAGAGAGCAGTTCTCTACTTGGATTCTTAACCCTAAGAGGCCTTGCTCATTTCTCGTCAGATTCTGCGGCCTCCTCAGCTAGTGTGCCAAGCTTAACAATGTCTTCAACGAGGATCTTCCCATCTGCACACCAAACATGGATACAGATCAGTATTTTATCAACATGAACAAGTATGCTCGAGTGTCAACGTGGATCTCTAGCAATCGTCAGGTCACCTTTATCTTTGGAAAGTCTCCCAATGAGCTCCTCTATGCCTGCATTGTCCAAGTTGTGCTTCAGGTACGTGGCTGCAGCTGCTACCTCCTCTGACGTGACTTTATTGTCATGGTCCCTTTGGAAAAATTGTTATGAGATACCACCAAATATAATGCAGGGTCATAGTCTGATGGAATTCGCTCCTGTCTTCATTTGCCACAATAGTAGCTATAGCAAAAGTTACCTGTCGAGAAGCTGCCAACCATCACCGATAGCAGCGTCCACATCATTGATTTCCTTTGTCAGTTCTTTAAGCATGGCATTTATCTGCAAGTAAAGCAGAAGAACATAACAGAGGTTACAGATTAGCGATGGGCAGGATGAAGAAACATATAGTTAAATTTATCAGGATAATAAAGGAAAGAACTGAACTCATGACATCCAAATCGGCTGAATTGTTTTTGTCAACACTACAGACCTACTGCACTTATCAGAGACTGGATACACTGATAGTTTGCATGAGCAATACCTTTTTCATGAGTACTGAGGATAATGAACTTTTAGCAGATTTACTCCCTTTCGCAGCTATGTATGCCTCATTAGCATTCTCTCTTGTAGAACCTTCACGCAAGGAGTACAACTCTATCTGCACAAAGGAAAAAGACAATATGTTGAGAGAAGCGAGCAGGTTCAGACTGTCGAATAAAATTCACCAGAACTTAGTGGACTGGATGCAAGTGCTTAATTCTATTGAGGATAAGATAATCGAATTGGGTTCACCTCTTTGTTCACAATGCTTAGGAATTCTTGACGTTCCTTGCTAACTGACTGCAAGGTAAATAAATCAACAAACAAAAAATTCAGTAGTTATCCACAAGTTAAGACAACCACAAACAAATAATCTATTGAAATTTTACCGATGCAGAAGACAAAAGAGCTAGTGCCTGACTAATTTTGCAAAGCTCTTTCTGTTTCTCCAACATTCTCTTTCATGCTAGATCACCAGATTCCTTGGCACTGAGTTTATTGAACGCCCCGTCCTCGCCTTCCAACTTCACCACACCCTCTTGTTCATTTTCCTCTTCCTGTAACATGTGTAAAGAAGCTTTTCACTTTTCAATCCAAAAGGCCGCCAGGCAAAGAGCACGAAATATAGTAGTTTAGCGGGCATAAATGGAAAATGGAAATATAGTAGTTTATCAATATACGTATTTTATCAACAAAAAGGTAAAATTAAAGTAAAAGTAGTGGCCTGGATTACCTTGATAAGTTTATCCTGCATTTTCAAGAACTCCAACTTCCTCTTCATAGCCGAAAGAGCATCTTCAGATGGCAGGCTAATACACACATTACCCAATATGTTGTCAGGTAGTGACGATAGTGTAGCTGCAACATTAGCAGGCTTCATCTTGCCAGAAAGTGTGAAGGCTCTACAGAAATTATATAAGATCAGCTAATGAATCAGGGCAACTGTGCCAGCTTTACAAAGTTAATACTCGCTTGGAACCAAATAAGTGTCGCAGTACTTACTATGGATCAGTGGGAGTATATTTGTTACATGGGAAATATTTGAGGGATAAATAAATAAATGAGAAGATTCCAGTCACCTAGATAGTAAAAGGAGAGAAGATGGAACTTCACAATATAATGACAAGTCCAACCAATCTTGCAGCTGAGCAAAGACAGAACAAGGTAAAAAAATACCTTAAAAGAAGTAAAAAAATAAATTTTGCTGAAGTGATATCGATCTGCCAAAAAAATACAGAGGCTGGACAAGTATTGCATTGAGTATTATTTCTCTCAGGTAATGAAAACCATCAATTTCTCGACTAAAAACCATTACTGAAGAAAAAAATGGCTACATAAATTGTGAGATTACCTCCTCCTGCATCTCCTCTACTGTGAGCAAAGCAAGGTGGCCTCGGTCCCTACAGGCCTGACGGAGTTCATGTTCTGAGAGGGAGGATACATCTTCTCTCTGTATTAACATATCGTCGTCTTTTATACTGGCCAGAAACAGGAGACAAATTAGCACCTAGTCAGCCTCCAATGGTTAATTAAAAAAATCATGATTACAAGAATTGAGTTATACAAAATTAACATACTCTAATGTTAGGATGAGAAGAGGAAAATATCTATATGAAATAGTGGCATAGGAGGTTAAGAAACGTGAAAGATAATATATCATGTTCGCAACAGGCTCCAGGGATCGTTTTCTGCGGTCAACTACTTCAACAGTTGACACAAAGTTTTAGTCCAACATCTTCTGTACAATAATAGTTTGTTCCAATTCAATATTTACTTATTTCTGATACCTACTACCAAATTTCCACATTACTATCCTGATGTTTTGGTATGCTTTCGTTGACTTCAAAATCTGTCATACCAAGTTGCATAAGTACTCAACAGATCACACATGAGCATGCTACTACAAACATGATCTGCAGTTCTGCACTATCCTTCTATTTTCTTGTTGTAGGCTTCTAGCTATAAAAGATACCACATGTCATGTGAAGTATAGAAACACTCACCATTTTAGTTTTCTTCTGAGCATAAAGCGCAAATAATTATTTGTCCCATATGGCTGGATGCCCATATACTTGCACATATTTACTAAACTTGACCTGCAAGGTTATGACATGAACCTAAACGTCAGTAAACATTAAGGGAACGGCACAAATGGAAAAGCATTAGTGTATAAATAACCTGCTCATATTCTCCAAGGTGAGTTCATCACTGAATAACTTTGCAAAATCCAATATTTCACCATTATCAACATAATCACCAGTCCTTACCTGACCATGGAACGCTCACATAAATACCGAGTGATCTAAGTCAAGCTGAATAATAATGCAGTAGACATGAATCGGTAAATAGATATATGAGAAACTTCATACTTTCTTAATAAACTGATCTATATCCTCTGCCTTCTGCTTAATCTCTCCACTACATGTATGTTTCACTTCTTTTGCCATTTCCTTTACAATGTCCTGAAGAAACTTGGCATATTCCATCCTTGCTTTATTTCCTTTTTAGTGTTTCCTACCATTGGTCATGTGAAAAACAGATATTAAAGTAGGACGATGTTTATCCAGAAAAGCATGACCTTAACTTAAGGAAAATATACAACATGATACATAGGATTTATAATTTGAACAAATGAAAGTAGCTATCATCTATCACATTGGTAAGTTTATACATCAAAATGATTAACGTTTCTTCCCAGATACTACAGACTAACTAACTACACTTCCATCAGGTCAGTTATTTCATATGTGCTACAATAGTTTCTATTTAAAAATGAGACGAGAACATCATCAGTTATAGGATAGAGGGCCAACTCCACATACATGCTCTTTCATTTTGTCCTTGAATGTGGACGGTTGCATGTTAGGGAATAGCCTTAGAAACACAGGCAAACACAATTCCATGAAAGGGACTACGACAAAAACCGAAAATGGGACCAGCTTTAATATGTCTGCATTGTGCGGGTTAGCTGGTTCCTCTCTCATCTCAAGAGTTTTTTCCCATTGGCTATCTTCAGCATTAATCTGGACGAAATCCTAACATCCAGCCCCAGCAGTCGCAAGCCAAGCCAATAGTGCTGCAAGGCTGATAAGAACTCGTCCTTCTTGTGGCTGAAATTAAGAGCCCAATCAGCCATAAGAACAACTAATGCTTCATATTTAACAATATTCAATAACTCAAAGTAGGGTGAATAAGAGAAGACCAGTTAGATGTTTGGTCACCTGATCATGGAAGGGACTACTTTCATCGCATGACTAATCCCGCAAGAACTTGCAAAAGACTTGTTTCATAGACGACTGTTCTTGGTTCTTCACTTCAGAGTTGGCATTGGCAAGACCCAGATCTGATGTAGAGTCCACACGGTCTTCGTGTCTATCCCGTTGTCTATATTGATCATCCTCATGTTCATTGCCACTGTCAAACTCAGGTCTTCTAGCTGTACTGGTACTTGCAAACCGAGTTTGACACGTATAACAAGATCCCAATGGTAAAATAGCTTTGGAACTTCCTTTTCTAGAACCACGGTCAATTAAGCCAGGTAACAGCCGAGTTTTAGCTAAAATTCCCAAGCCAGCTCCTTTGGTTGTGTGATCTGAAACCGATTTCCCTGAATGGACATCATCTGAAATGTTATTACCAAACAGTCCTTCATAACCAAGAATGTTAGGGCTGATAGTAACAGCTGTTTGGTTCTTGTGGCACCTCAATCTCCCAGTGATAGATTTTCTTCCTCGAATGATCGCTTTTGAGCCCATTTTCCAGGATCTAGAATGATCTACTAACTGCAAAAGAGCAAGGGAAAACTTCAGATGATTCAGACAATAATGTTCACACAGATCATCAGTCCGAACAGTTAACGTTATTCACATATGTACTGAAAAAATGTGCAAAATTATGGTAGGGGAATGTTGAGATAACTTAAACTAACAGAGACACTAAGGAGTGTGAGTGTTTTCGATGCATTTTTCAGATAAAAGGTACAGGACCTAGAAACTATATGACTGCAGGAACTTGCAGAAATACAACCAGTTTGAAATATGTTAGGATAAGCGACTCTGAAGTTTGAACTGCTTCCATTTAGCGAGTTTTCAAAATAGATGTACAACATTGAAATGACAGAACCTACACACGGAATCGCAAATGTCTTCAGCTTCTAGCTGCGTACAGTAACATTTTTCATTTTTATGGAGGAAATTCGAACGAATATCACTATATCCTTCCTTGGGATCCTACATCCTAGTTAGTGAACGATAATTCCAAACGTCTACAGGACAATCCCGCCTACAAGTCCCTGTACTGTATGATTCCAACAATTACACAGCCGTACTCACTACTCCTACTACGCAGTCCACCCCCAGCATACGCGAGTTGTACGACGCAAAAGTAGTACAACACGCCTGACGCCTCCGCACAACAACATATACACACCCGATTCTGCTCTCCGAATTTCAAATGTGGAAACAGCGAAGTCAGCTCACCTTGGTCGGCGGGTGGCGGGGATGGCGCCCGGAGGGGGTGGACGGATGGGCTCGCTGCGGCGGCGCAATCGGAGAAGCGGCTTGAAGACGAAGAGGAGGGAGGGAAGGGCGTGAGGTGCTAGGGTTTAAGAGTCCCCAGGGATAGGGATGAGAAGAGGCGGTGGCAGTGGGCGACGGCGTGGAGGCCGCAGAGAGAGCCAGAGGTGAAGAGCGGTGGCACAAATTTTTTTTTTTTGAGGAACTTTGGTGGCATGGGTTTTGTCCGATTTCGGCGTTGGTGACTGGTGGCATCGGGTCGGCCCAGAATAATGGGCCTCATTGTATGTCAGACCCACAGGCCCATATCCCACGTCCTGAATAATTCGTAAGCGGAAGTTCCACACATATTCTCCTTTTCTGTTTCAATGAACAGATTCTTCTTTTTTAAAAGTTTGGTATTCTCCCCTTTTACAGAAGGTGAGATTTTTACAGTGACCATCTTAAGATTGACAATCCAAAAATTCAAAAAAAAGATTGACAATCCACATGTCATTGATTCAAGCGGAAAAACTCTCGAGACGTCTTCCTTTGAGATGGACACGCCGGCAATGCTAATGGGTAGAAGCTTGATCAAATATTGTACTACCTCCGGTTCAGAAAAAGTATTGTAAGTCAAGATAGCTAGTTGCACTTCCGAGGTTCTTTCCTAACGACACAAATAACGGATCGGAGGGAGTACTTGATTGTAATGCGACTGAATTTTCTTTTTCGAAATTTACCCTGTGGCACATGATTATTTAAAAAACTTCGTCTACATGTGTGCAATTTTATACTCATTGCCGACTTTTCGATACCGACAGTTGCGATAATCGTGTGCAACGAGCGATTACATTCGTGTGTGATTGCCTGTTCTATACTAGTGTTTATACTTATCCAACATTCTCGTCCGGCCACAGCCACTGGCCCACGCTCGAACCTGGATCACGTATCGTGTCGACCACGCACTTCCATTCTACGAGATTCGTCCATATACACAGACATGCATGCGATGGACGGAAGACTCCCAAGAGTCAAAGTCGTCTCTTGAAGATGGAGAAAAGGACTCAAGTCATTTTCTTTTTTGAGAATAAAAAGACTCTCGAGACGTCTCCCTCTGAGATGGACGCTCTAGCTGTGCTAATGCGCAGAACCTTGATCAAATAGCTGTACTTGATTTGTAAGACTAACATAGTGGGGACTGGAGAGTATCATAGATTGATATCATGCATATGATACTACCCATATAATGCATAGTATTATATAATAGTATCATAGCCACATTTTATTTATTGATTTGTAAGATCTCAATACAAATATGTGTATAAGATTTACTTCTTATTAAAATTTCTTGTTTTACGTGTCATGATACCGGATACCGTTATCATCTCTTTCTTCATTAATTGTTGTGCCACATCAGATTTTTTTTCCAACATAGAATACATGATACTAACTATGATAACCCCACTATGTCTAGTCTAATGCAGTTGAACTTAATGTTTGCTAAGTTTACCTTAGCGCACACAATTATTTAAAGCCCCGTCTGCGAATTATACACAATCGCACACGGTTTTTATACCTCTCATAGCCATGGTTGTGATAATTGTGTGCGATTGACTGTTCCGTACTAGTGTTAATACTTCCAACATTCCTACCTGTCCATGACCACTGGCTCACGCTCGAACCTACCGTGTACGAGGGATCACGTATTTCAGTCGACCACACACTTCCATTCTACGAGTTCCATCCATATACACACGCGCGTGTGACGGAAGACTCCCAAGAGTCAAAGTCGTCTCATGAAGACGGATAAAAACACACTAGTCATTTTCCTTTGGGAATGGAAATACTCTCGAGACGTCTCTCTTTGAGATGGACGCTCCAGCTCTTGTTTCGCCTGGAACCTTGATCAAATAGCTTTAGTTGACAGTCGATTTGAGATGGATTCAAGTCATTTTCACAGTTATCACCATGGTCGAAGCAGATTTCTTCCCCTCGGTGGGTTCTATAATAAGTCCTCCTGAGTCCTGACTCCCGAGTTGCGATAGATACTTGTTGCATCCTTAGTTTTCGGCGAGGTAAGCTATAGTACTGTACCAGAGCAGAGCATTTCAGCCGTACCTATATCTATATACACATCGATCTGTCCGTCATGAGAAATAAACCGTGCATCCTAATTTTCTCTCATCTGAACAATAGCAGGGGGACGGATTAATTGTCGGAACGTAGTGGACGCATAACATACCGGTGGCGGCGGCGAGTCCAGTAATGGCCGAGATGGTTGCTTCTGCGGTGGTCGGCGAGACGGTTGGCCGGATCTCCAGCTTCCTCATAGATGAGAAATCAAGCGAGAGAGACCAGACGGAAAGGCTGGAGATGGCACACATCAAGATGGCGGCCGCGCTGCAGCTGTCCACCAGATGGCAGATCACCGACCTGCCGATGCTGCGGTGGCGCAGCAAGCTGAAGCGCGCCGCCCAGGAGTGCGACGACACACTGCGACGCCGCAAGCAGCGCGCCGTGGAAGACGAAGCGACAAGGCGGTCCTCCTCGATCCCTAAACGGGTCGCTCACGCGGCCAAGTCCTTCATGTCGTCATTTAGCAGCCTCGCCAAGGACGACGTCGACAAGCCAAGCAGCTCCGACGACGTCCGAAGATTCGAGAGATTCGCGGAGGGCACGAGCGAGTTCCTCAAGTTCGTCGAGTTCGGTGGAACACCGCGGCGGCCGCACATGTTCTTCAACCCTCTCATCGGCGACCTTCTCGCAGGGAAGACGCTGCGCTACCAAGCGCTGCTTGGAGGCAGCAAGTTCTACTACCTGGGTGTACGACCTACAACCTTTGCGGACCGGGGTGTGGAGGCCATCCTCGGGTTTGCGTATCACGATATCAAAGAACCTGCAAAGAGCTTCAATCTGAGGCTTGTCCTACGCCTCTCCGAGAGCACCGACATATTCGGGATCATCATGAAGTGCATGGAGTCAGCTATGCCTCGCTTCATGGCTGCTGCTGCTGAAGATGTGAGGAGGGAGCTCATTCAACTCCCCACTCAGGATTTTTTCTGTGTCACGCGATTTCTTTACCGCGAGAGGGAGTACTGGGTCGACGTTCACAATATGTTAACCCGCTTGGTTCGTCCAGATCCACTGTGTTGCAGCGACCATGACCATGACGATCATGCGGTCACTTCAAGCAACGGAAACTCATCAGGGCCTAGAAGGTTGGCTTGTATGTATCCAGAAGAGGTTATTGTGGTGTATTTGCAGAGCCACATCTCTCTGTCGGACCAGCAGAAAAGCCGGCAGAGTACAGCTACTCAACATGGAACAAGACGCTATCCAAACTCGGGTTCCGGCCCTCTGAAGCTGGGAATTCTTTTTAGTCCCCATACCTCCCCGCGGCGCATAGAGCCTTCAGCTGAGAGATATGCTTTCGAGGCGATTGATGGGAAGGAACAAGAAAAGGTGCACAGCAATGTATGGCTACAAGACGTAGACGAGAAGCTGCTTCCCGGGGCCATAGATCGCCTTTGCCAGAATTCCGAATCCAAGATGTATCAAATGTGCCTGACATCTAGCCATGGAAGCGTGCACCTCTGCATCGAGAAGACGACAACAATGGTTCAAAGTGCAGGTAGAACCGCTCGATTACAGTCACAGGCTAACAACAGAAAGGCTGTCGAGATCCTCTCGCCCACCATCGACGAAATCGTTTACACAGTGCTCCGATGAGCTTGTTAGTTGCCTGCATGCCACCGTTGCCACGACTTTCGTGTCGAATATATGTACATGTTGGGATACAACTGAACTTTGTAGCGAATAGGAAATATTCCCGTGCGGTTGCTACGGAGTGATTTTTACTGAATATTTTTTAGCCCACAAAGAATTTCAATACTGAAAAACAGTTTTTCGTGGACGGCACGAAGCATTTTTGCCTGTAAAGTTGCTAGAGTCAAACAATTAGGGTTACTTTGTCGGACGCATAGTAGTTTTTGGCATGCACGGTCTCATGTACCATTTGCCGCATGTGCATATGTGAGAACACTTGGCCCGTTTCTATAAGTGAGGGTGTTCGGTGTAACTCAATCGATGGTTCGGTTATTCGGTGTTTTTCAAATTTTGGTGTTCCAGAAATATCGACCGGTCAGTTCCTTTAAAAGTAAGAACCAAAAATCCCACAACCAAATGATTTTGGTTCGGTTTCGATTTTAACAGAACAGAATCGATACACAATGACATCATGACAGCAAATAAAATTTGAAAGAAAAATTCATCACCTATGTTGTTCTCCTTTAACAAAACAAAACTGATAATGAATATGTAATTTTGATTGTCAGCAACCATAAGCTTATTTGCAAGAATCAGATCATCACAATTAAGAGAATCCAGTTGCAAAATGTCATTAGTGTATTTACAAATGGACAATGCATGATTTACTAAGCACACACATGAATCGAAAAACTGTTGAGCGGATACAACCGTCCCAAAACCATGTAATGGAATGATCTGTCACCTGTGCGGTGTGCGCTATCCCAATCTTCCTCATTTTCGTCTTCTTCGGCATCATGCACCATCTCTTCCCCTGCAGAAAAACAACACTAACCAACATCTCAAAACGGGAGTTGGAGAAAAGGTGACTGCATTTAAAAAATCCGTATACAAAGCATCCACCTGAAAAGAAATGGATTCAACAGAACTATCATACAGGAAACTGAACATATCTATGTTACATTTAGTTTGGACAGTGACAAAACTGACACCAACAAATCGTGCTGCATTAGCACCTCAAGCAGTCATAGGCAGCATTCTCCTTACAGGATTATTCTGTTCTGTTCGCGCCCATAAGCCTCATCAAATTTGGGTATTCCTGGTGAGCCTGTGATTATGCCTCTGATGAACAATCACAAAGAGAACACGATAATTAGCACCTGACAAAGATAACTTCGGAAAATACAGTATGATTGATGAACTTGATGATTTATTTATTTTCCATGCAACACCCATTTATCTATCCCTTGCCTATGGTGTTCTCAATCCTGCTGCTCTCATTAATCATTTTTGCTGTCACTATTGCTCTCATTACTATTACTTTGTTACTACAATTGTTACCAATTTTCCACTATTGTCATATCACCGCTGCTACTAATAAATATGTCAAGCAAGATCACATTGTTGAACTGACAACTCAACTGTTAAGGTTTATAAATATTTTTTGTCTCCTCTTGTGTCAAATCAATAAATTTGGTTAAAATAGTTCCCTCGAGTACTGTTGTGATCCCCTACAATTGTGGGTTAAGACTATTTTCTGGCGTTATTGCCGGGGAGTATAGTTCTATTCACCGGGGAGTTATTTTGTTTGCTGCAATTTAATATCCATCATGGGAAAAACTAATGATTCGAAGCACGAGATATTGCCTTTCATGACAAGGCGAGGTACTGTTCTCAACGCTAGTGTTGCTCTCGATTCACCTACTATTTGAAGTAAATTTTCTACGCCACCACATCATTCTGCTACTATTGCTGCAGTTGTTGGTTCCGCTTTTGCTACTGATGAATATGATGATTCTTCTACTGCGCTTAGTGATTTGGTTTAACTAGGACCACTACTTGATGCTCGCATTGCTAAAGCTAAAGAAATTGAAAGTGCTGAAAATTTTATGATCTACCTTTTACTCATGCTAGCTATACCTACTGTTTCACTTGAAATAAAAGAATTTGTTGCGAATAATAACGATGGTCACATTGAAGTTGATGAAGATTTTTCTAAACAATTTAGGTCTTGTGATACTTATCAAGGTCCTGAAAAAATGATGGAATTATTTGACAAATATGCGATGAAAAAAAAATTGTTCCTGATTCTATAGTTGCTACTTCTCCTATACATGTTGAGGATGATGAGTATGAATTTTCTGTTGATCTTTCGCTAATATCTATGGTAGAAGCTGATCCTTCCCATGGTTATGAAAATGAAAGTGCTATTGATCATATAAACAAACTGGCTGCTTTGGGTGCTTTGTGTTCTCCGATGAAGGAAAATGCAACGCTACTATTTGCTCAAACCGTTTCCTTTCTCATTGAAAGCTGATGCTAAAATTTTTGTATAATAATTCAGAATATGGATCTATTAAAAGCCCTCAAGCTATGGTTCATGTTTTCGGTGAAAAATATTTTCCTGCTCATATGCAACAAGCTGCCTTGCAAAATATTTACAATTTTAAAGAACTTAAGGAATAGCATCTCCCCCAAGCTTGGGGGAGGTATTGAACATTACTCAGGGGTCAGCCTGCGCATGGAATTTCTAAAATGAGCTTATTGATGTATTCTATAATGGACTAGCTATTGCATCTAGGACATACCTGGATAGTTGTGCTGGTTGTGTTTTCAGGGAAAGAACTGCAGATCATGCTGAGAATTAATGTCTAATATAGCAAAGAATAATGATGATTATAATATTCCTGGACCTCCTCCAACACCAAAGAAGAGGGTTTTTCTTTTTCTTAATCCTGAAGATATGAAGAAGCTAAGAGATCTAATAAGGAAAAAGTTACTAAAACTGAAGATGTTAAAATTTTACCTGCTATTGAAAAATTATGTGAGCCTACAACTTACTGTCCAATGGTCAAGGTACATGGTCTCGTAGACTTTAGTGCAAGTGATGTTCCTTTTGGTTAACCTCCTTATCAATTTTTAGATGAAATTGATAATTTTATTCCTAAACAAACTTACATTGATGAGAAATTGCATGACCAATTGCAAGTGAATTCTAGTATCATTAAAAAATCATATGGTTGTGGAAAGAACTGTTAATGATGTTAAAGGTATTTTCAACATTTATTATGGTTCAAGTTCAACTTGAACAAGTCACTAAAGTACAAAAGATTTGCTAGCTGAGTTTTCTAAACAAAATGATAAACATGCTATTGAAATTACAACTAGAAGAGGCGGCATAAGCCTGTGCATTATGAGCCATGACAGTCACATTGTTTTGAAATTTATGCAAAATTGTATGAGTCACGGAATTGCTAGCTTCTTTCTGTTAGATTTCTTTCCAAAGATTGCAGATCATATTTATATAAGGTTCTTACAGTTTATATACACATGTATTTGCAGAACATGGGCTTCAGCTTGTTTGACTAAGTGGTTGCATCTTTTATCTAGTAGTGCTAATTTAGTTCCAATGTGTAAAATAATTGTGGTTAATTTGGTACTCTTGTGTCTTATCAGCCAAATGGTAAGGTACCTGCAGCTTATAGTTCATCTCTTGAATTGGGTACGCACAAGGCCACTATCTTAATTTTCACTGTCTGCCTACCTGCAGCTTATAGTATTTCCTCTCAAAAGGGAATACGTCTCCCAGTTTCGCAAGAGGAAGTGCCACACATATTCTCCTTTTCTGTTTCAATGAACAGATTCTTGTTTTTTTAAAGTTTGGTATTCTCCCCTTTTACAGAAGGTGAGATTTTTACAGTGACCATCTTAAGATTGACAATCCACATGTCATTGATTCAACGAAACATCGTAGCGGAAAATTCACGCAAACAACCTAACCATAGTTTGCCGTTAACAACTCTAGTTATACGATTAAGAAGCCATATATCTACCTATCGTCCCTGATGTAGCCGCCTACTCCACCGGAGAAGGGGCTGGTCCCCTCTCCCTCCGCTTGCTGCTCCGGCGGCAGGAGGGGGACCCCGTTTCCTCCGTTCCAAAATGGAAATTAGGGTTAGGATAAATTTGGCATTGTGCGTCATTGAGGTGGTGGGAGCGGCGTCCCGGCAAATAAATCTGCCTCAAATCCAATCGTACAACCGCGTTGTTCTTTATGGCGGCATCTCGGAGTTGGTGGCATCGTGTGCTTATCGATCCTACGGCGTTGTCTCCGGCCATAGTGGAGCAGAGAGGATTTGTCCAGGCGGTTGTCGATGCTGGTGACAGCTGGAAGATGGTGCATCTTCCAGCTAGGTTCATGGTTGGAGGCTGACGGTTCTGGTTCACTACTCCGACTTCATCATGCGGGGGTGTCTGTTCTGAAATTCGATGGCGTGTCCGGAGTCATGTTGCCCCGGTCTGATTCTTTCAACGACAATGGTTTGTATATGGCAAACTGTTTTGGCGGTCCAAAAAGTGCTGATGAGCGATGGAGCCGAGTCGAGTTCGGGTGAAGAGATGATCTGTCCCTCTTCTATTTGGTGGCTGCTACGATGGTGCCGAAGGAAAGTGATATGTGTTGGTTTGTCAAATAGTTTTATCCTATCTTTTCAGTTCTGTAATGTCAGTATTTACGTGCCTTATAATTTATAATTTGATCAATATTTTATCCATCTCAAAATAAAAAAGATAGCGACATCATTTCCTAGCTTCTGTAGAACAGGATCATCGTTGTATTCATCAGGCTCTCTGTTTTACAATGTAGAACAGGATCATCGTTCTGAAAAAAAAAACGTATACGTGTTTGTCTCATCTCATAAAATTTAACTCGACATCTTTTACAGTATGTATGTACTCGACATCCATGCATGGCTCGTGGACATGGCGATCCCTCCAGCTCGGTCAGTGCCCAGACGCCAGAGGAGCGACGCGTTCGCCTAACGTACACAGAGACGACCCGTGTCATTTCCTGCCGGAAAAATGCAGAGAAAAAAACTTTCAGTGATCGTTCATTTCTGGACAGTAATACCGTTCAGTACGTGTTCAAAGGTTCAGTAGTCAGTGGTGGCTATGGACTCTTTCTTTTCTTTTGATTTTGAGTCTGAAACGCTTAAGTCGCTGGGATACGGACCAGATCTTCAGCGACTCCTTCCAGTGCCCTTGCTTGGCGCAGTGGGCGTCGATCTTGTCCAGCCGGATGATGATCTCCGAGAACGTCGGCCTCGCCATCGGCTGCGTCTCCCAGCATTCCTCGATCAGCCTGCAGACAGTCACCGAGGAAGGAGAAGGTTACTTACTGTGCTTGATGATGAGACAGAACTGAACTAAGGACAGTGACACCCAGATTCAGAACTCACGCTTTGAAGTCTGAAGGATATCCCTTGAGCCTGTTCTTCAGCGACGGCCGCATCCCCTCGCACCGAGTTACATGGCTCGAATCCATATTCGGTAGTCCTTCAACCATCTGATGATTACATTACAACATAAAAGTCTTTTAGTTGATCATAGGTACGATTTGTCAAGTCTGAAACCCAGCCACCCAGGTAATGTTCGCTGCTTTGTGCGCACTGCACAGTAACTGCATGTGGAACAGAAAGTTACACTGACCTCGTAAAGGATGAAGCCGAACGCGTATGCGTCGACGCTCGTGTCGAAGACTTCGTTTCTGTACAGCTCAGGCGCAGTATAGTAACCTAAGGGTGACACAAGAGTATAATTAAGTTAGTCAGCAAAGTATTGTTGTCTGAGTGTTTTTCATTTTGATGTTAATGACTGACAGTGACTTACTGAAGCTGTCGACGAGGGCCTCGTGGTTCACCAGTTTCACCTTGTCGGGAGCGATCTTGGACAGCCTCATCAGGCCGAATCCGCCGACCTTCATTTGGCCTCCATTATCCAGCAAGATATTTCTGGCACCTTACCAAGATTCAAATAGTAAAGCAGGGCCCAACCATGTAAAAAATTGCATCCTAATATGCAAGCAAGTTTTTATATTCAAAGAAAATGCAGAAAGGATAACAGAAATTGCCAAGTTGCTTCATTTCCTCATCTTACTTTGGCTTTAGGTCGCAGTGGATGATGGGGTCTGGTTTGCACTGATGCAGATAAGTCATGCCCCTGAACATCAGAGGTAGCCGCGGCGAGAACAAAATATCGTTAGAGCCGATGCGAATTTTGACATGTTTCAGTTTTCAGTATTAATCTTCTGTTGTGATCAGGACTTAGATATACCTGGCAATATCAAGGGCATATCTTAGCACCTTCTGACCATGCAGCCTCCCTTTCCTCTGAATGTAGGTTGCTAAATCAGCCTATGTTTGAGAATACTGCATGAATTAGTCCATCTAAGGATATGGGAATGTAAGCTAGCGAGTTAATTTCTTAGTCAAGTTTTAATTTTGTCAGCATGATGGCCTTATTACATTTGGATGGTATTCTGAAACAATCATCATAGGTATGTTCTGTGTGACGGCTCCGATGAACTGAACAACGTTCGGGTGCCGGACCTTCTCGAACACTGTCAGCTCGTGCCTGAAAGAATTTCTGTAACAAACAAAAAGAGACAGGATTTGTTATGTTAGATAAATTGGTTGGTCACTTTGGAGTGAAGAATTGAGCATTGTAAGATCTTCATCTTACACGGCTTCCTGATCGCAGTAGCTTTCTCTGTCGACTATTTTGACGGATACCTTGGTGCCGTTCCATTTCGCAACTTGGTACGTGCCCTGTTCGACGTGCATACAATCAGTCCCCCTTATTCGATTTCCCTTTTTATTCTGTTCTTTAACCGAAAATGGAAAGAAAAATAGGTTGTACCTTGAGCACTTCATCCCCTTTCCGGAACTGGAGCTCGCCAGGGTTCAGCTCGTACTCCGGTATCTCCCCGGGGGTCGACGCCATCATCGGCGTCCTCCTGTTCCTCTGCAAATTACAGACGATGGGAGACCAGCACACTTGAAATTATTGGGAATCTTTGCAAATTACAGAGGATCGAAGACTGATCGAACAAATCAAAGAGACAGTTGATGTAATGGAAAGAAAGATACCGGGATCTTTGCACCATGAGATTTCAGAACATCGTAGATGTCCAAGTGGCCGTAACACTTGGCATCGGCCACAGCCTATGCATGATCAGAGAAACCAATGAGACGATCGATCATCTGACGACGTGGCAACATTCGAGGGAAATTTGGATGACTGACCGTGCTGCCCCAGCGGTCGCGGGCGTCGATGTTGGCCTGCCAGTCGAGCAGCACGTCGACGACGTCGCGTTGGCCCTCGCAGGCGGCGATGTGCAGCGCGGTGCGGTCGTCGAGGTTGATGCTATTGACGTCCACGCCGCTGCGGAGCAGCGCCTCGACGCCGCCCGCGTCTCCGTGGCAGGCGAGGAAGAGCAGCTGCATGGTGGCGTCGAGGTTGTCCGGCACGGTGAGCTCCTGCTGCTGCTGCTCCGCGGCGCCGACGGGGCTCTGGCTCCGGCCCCGCCGCCGGTTCGGGTCCATGGACGACTGCCGCCCGAACAGGAACCGGCTCGCTGCCCGGCCCGTGCGGGGGGAGGACTCCATCGACGACTGCCGCCGGAGCTCCCCCGCCGGGCCCTGCTTCAGCGACCCCGACGACACCTGCCGCTGCAGCGCCACCCTCATGCCGCTCTCCATTAACTTGATTTCTCTTGAAAATTAAGCGAGCTAGTAGATAGCTGCGCTGCCACCGTCAATTATTCAGGTACGAATTACAAGAGTGTCAATCCGGGGGGTGGATGTGATCGATCGGGGTCCCCGAGGCACAAGAGGGTGCGCCGGAGAGCCCCGTGGAGATCGAGAGATTTGGCGGTGGTGGTGGGCGGGGAAGAGGGGCTGGAATGAGGACAGAAGAATAGGAGGAGGAGAGAGGAGAGGAGATGCGATGAGAAGACGGGAGGGGAGAGTGGATGGAAGGCCTCGTTTCCCGGAGACGACGAAGGAAGTTATAGCGCGGGCAGGACGGGATGGGATGGAGCCATTTTTTGGCGCGTGTTTTTAAAATGCCGTTGGGAGTGGCAACCGTCGCTGTCGGGGAAATGGTAGTCAGAACCGAGTAGGAAAGCTACTAGTAATGTCTCTACAGGAGGAGTACGTGCTGTTGCCAGCTTGGATCTGTGACAAAATCAAGCGAAAACGATATTTAGTTTATCATTTAATCTTCTCCTTTTACTGTTGAAGTAATTCAAGGGTTAAAAATGCTACCCATTCGTTTTGCTTTTGGGTAGAACACTATAAATAGAAGAAGTCGCAATTCCCGCTTGCAACAAAGGATTTTCATAAAAATGAAATATTTCCATATGACGACTTTTGGATTGTAGGATCCTTTCCTCTAGTTTTTGAAGAATCCTAAACATTTTGCTCAAACCTTGTCTTTCACTCAAACAAACGTCTCTCTGTGAAATCGGTTGCAATTAATTTAGATTTGCAAAAGTAGATAGAGAACTAGAAAACTCAAATTATTTGCGTATTATCCATCTAATGGTCTACTTTGTGGTGAAAATTGGACATGTGCCATTTTGCACCATATTATTTGCACTTGCTTTACACAATTTTTTTTTGATATTTAGAAATTAAAAAACCATTTTTGTTGCCAAAAGGTTAGAAACTCCTTATGTCACCATTGCATAGCATGGCAAGATACAGATTTATATCATATATAGTTACATTAACATGATCTATGTCATGGCTATGCCCATGAACTTGGTCGTTTAATTTAAAATTCATGAATGGTTATACATGATAGTTCATTTGTGAAGATTTTTTTACAAAATATGTAAAAAAAATCCATGTTTATAGTTTTTCCTATCAACTAGTACATATAGAAGGATTCCATGCAAGAATTCCATGTCGAATTATTTTTCCTATCAACAAGTCATGAATATTTTTTCCTATCAACAAGTCCATATCTCCTTTTACTGTTGACGTAATTCCATATGTATTTTTTTCTCCAAAAATAGTCAAAATCGCAAGCAAAACTGTTCATATCAATTGCCTGAATCTTTCAACATCCTCTGTGGATATTTCAAAACATTGGGTACCCTAAAATGTTTTTTTTTGTCAATTTCTAGGTGCAAACTAGACCACACTTACATTTCAAATTTAAATTATTTTTGAGAAATTGGACGAAACATAATTAAATGGGCAAAAGTACATAGCGATAAAATCCTTAACAATTGAGAATTGGACATCCAATATGGTCTAAATTGTGTGAAAACTGGAGAGGTATCATTTTGCATAACATTATTTGCAATCGCTTAAACACCACATATATCACACTTAGAAAATGGAAAAAAAAATGTCTTTTTTGGTGACAAAAAGTTGAAAACTCTTGTTGGCACTATTCTTTACCATGTAAAGATTTACCTTTGTGCCAAATATTGTCATATTAGTAAGAAATATGTCGTCGATACGACTTTGATCATTTTTCATGACACTCATGAATGTCTATACATGATAGTCCATTTTATGAAGGTTTGTTTTTACTAATCATGTCAAAATACATGTTTATCATTTTTCCTAGCAATTATTACTCATACAAGAACTCCATGCTAGAGGCTTACATTTTCTAAACATTGCCTTTGCTTTTTGTTTCAAAATAGGGCAAAACATTGTTGGAGAAATTGTGCATATCAATGGATTGATTCTTTCAACACCATATGTGCCTATTACATAGAATCCTACTTGAGCCTCTTTAAAGATTTTGCATTTTTAGGAGCCAACTAGAACACACTTGTAGTTCAAATTTGAATTATTTTTTTACCAAAAGATCAAAATTCATTTAGATTGGCAAAAGTGGCTAGAGAGGGAGAAATTATTAATACTTGGGAATTGGCCACCGAATAAGGTATAATTCGTGTGAAAATGGATGTGTGACATCTTGGACCATAATATTTCCACTTTATTCACAAAATACCAATTTCCGAAACTTAGAAAATGGGAAATTATTGTTTGTGAGAAAAAGTTGGAAAGTCCTTGCCATTGTTGTTTGGCATAGTAAGATGCACCTTGTGACAAATATGGTCACATTATCATGAAATATGACATGGATATGCCACGAGTTTGGTTATTTGAGTTGAAGTCATTAATATTCATACATGGTAGTTCATTTTGTGATTTTTTACAAAATATGTCAAAATCCATGTTGAATTTTTTGTCAAATAATTCACATGAAAAGACTCCATGCCAAAGGCTTCCATTTTTTTTTCATTTTTTCAAAATGAGGTCAAAGGTATGAGCCAAACTATTCATAGGAATTGTCTGAATCTTTCAACACCCTATGTGGATATTGCATACAATATTGCTGGAGTACCTTAGAATGATTTTGTTAATTTTTAATAACAAACTAAAGCATATTCTTAATTCAAATTTGAATTACTTTTGAGAAATAAAAAACATTTAAATGCGCATAATTAGAAAGAAATCTAGAAAATTAAAACTATTTGAAAAATTGTCCATCCAATATGGCCTACTTTGTGTGATAATTGGAGAGATGACATTTTACACAAATTATTATTTTTGACACAAAAAGTTGAAAACTTCTTTTGTGGCAAGATGCACCTTTGTATCAAATATGGTCATAACATCAAAAACCATGCCATGGATATGCCCTTGACCTTTATCATTTGGCTTGACTTCATGATTTGGGCGAAAGCAGCTACAAGTTTTATGTACTATTTTTTCTTGTTACAATGCTCCATAGATGTTTAAATAATTGTTTTTATTGAAGAAAATAAACTAAAATTTCAAAAGTTTGCTCTTCAAAATCCAAATGTATATGTGCATACTATTTTGTTGTTGTTTTGCGAGTGTTTACACATAGCAAAGTCAATTCCCCCGTCCATCCATCCGCTATCAACCATGGTTAACCCGGATCTAGGATGTTGCCAAATTTTCTTTTTTTGTTGTCGAATGAATAGACAAAAAAATCGGATATATCAAGTGATTTTGTTTTTGGTGTGCCTAGCTAAACTACACACTTGCTATATTCGTGCATTGCCAAATGTTTTGCCGTGGCACTCGGCAAAGACGTTTGTTTGCCGAGTGCCCAATAAAATGCACTCCACAACCAGACGAGCGCTCGGTAAATCTTTCATTTTCCGTAGTGCCTGGAAATCTGTTTTTGTGGGAAGTTGACTTTTTTTCTATATGCGACAAATGGATATCCCGTCGTTGCAAGCTTCCCATAATCCCATTTAAAGACCACCCGCATTTTGTCGAAAGAGAGACAAAAATGTTCCCAAAGCTCTCGGTAAAAAATCGGAGACCTACTCATTGTTCACTCCACCAGTCGTGTATCTTACTGTTATCGCAGTTACCTTCAACACTGGAGCACATATCTTAAGGTAAAAATATTGTTGGATGAATGCTAAGGGCAACAGATCAGGCATGTCCGATTCTGTCCGAACGGACAGGGGAGGCGCTCCAACGAGGCCCCGCAAACGGACCGCTGTCCGCGTGGACAGCCATTTTGGAGCAAACCTGGCCCATTTTTGGTCCACGTTTAGGGGAGGCGCAGACACGGCGCGTGTTCGCTGGTGCTAGCCCGTGGCCCACCTGGCAGCGAGCGTGGACGCTTCGGCTACCTCGCTGGGTCGTTTTAAATGGGACCGACGACCAAATCCAGTCCTCACTCCACTCCCCACTCCCCACTCCAAACCCTAGCCACCGACACTCCACCGCCCCAAACCCTAGCTCCACTGCCCGCCCTCGCCGTCGCCGGCCACGATGAATAAGCCATCACGGTGGAAGCGCGGCCGGAATGACAAGGAGGCGTCCAACTCACGCGGGGCCTCCTCCGATGCGGCTCGCCGCGCCGCCGCATCGGCTGCTTGCGCCGCCCGGGCCCGCTTCTCCACCGACGTGGCCCAGATCTACTGGGAGGTCGCCGAGCCGCTGTCGTGGAGCGACGTCCACCTCCCGGGCGGCTGACACCTCAACCGTCGCCCGTCCCTCGCTCTGGCAGAGCGCGCATGGAGGAGATCATGCGCCGACGGTCGTTTCTGCCGGCCGACCTCCTCCACGACCCCGCTTACGCTGTGAACTCCCGGCTCTAGGACCGGTAGTTCGAGCTGGAGCATGACACGCGGCAGCGGGCCGCCGAGCGTGCACGCTGGCAGGTGCCGTGGTCACCGTGACCAGAGCGCGAGGCGGCCCAGGCCTGGGCGCTGGCACGAGCGTGGCCATAGGACCCCGAGGCGCCGCAAACGCCTCCGCCGGCGGGGCCACCGGCGCATCTGTGGGCGTCGCCGGCCTAAATCGTCCTCTCAGACGATGAGGACTAGGAGGCCACGGTGAGCACCTGGCTGCGGCGGCGTCGGCACCGGCACCTCCCAATCGACCCCCAAACCCAGTAGTTTAGGGTTTATATTTTTATGTATTCTGTGTCACTGGCCCGTGGGGCCCTGCTACTAATATATGTATAATTATTTTTAGTCTTTATCTTTATTTTTCTGTGTTTTAGTTTATGCGGTGGGCCGTTGGGGGCACCCCACCCCAAACGGACAGAGGCCCAAATTTTGTCTGTGGTCCGTCCCAAACGGATCAAATCGGACAGATTTGGATGTCCGTTTGCGGGATGCCGTTGGAGGTGTCCTAAGGTTAAGGTTAGTGCTCGTAGGTATTGCGGAGAAAAAAGCCCTGAAAAGTACTCTATGCTAAAGCATGGAAAACTTGAAGGAATATATGCTCGCTGGGGAAGCGATCTGGTCTTCGTCGGCGTCAACGCAGTGCAGAAGCTGGACTTGGGTGTAATTTCTTCTTTCGTGGAGGTCCTTTCTGTAATAGGCTTGTTTTAATGGTTGTCTGTTTCCTCGAAAAAAGAAAAAAAAAGGGGGGGGGGGGGGGGGGGGAAAGAGAGCTTGGAGATGCCATGACCACTGCCCTTTTCCGGTGTTTACGGGACGTACGGCTGAAGATATCTAAGCCCTCGTTCTACAGTACTGATATCGAAAGCAACAGCCGAATTGTACTTGACACATCACTGCGTCGCCGTTGCTTCACGTTTTGGAGCGCTACCGGTACCACGACGTCGGCAAGTCGATCGCCCTCCCTCGCGTGCGCACAGTTTCGCCATCAGAGATGGCCCTCTCCTTCCACAGTCCACACGCAGCGCAAGGACCAATCTTAATCTCTCTGACCAAGTCGATCTCTGTGTCACGAGTGATAGAACACCAAAGCGCGTCCGTCTTAATATACCCTCTACTTTGGTCAGCTCGAAGGTACCTCTCGTGCTACGCGACGCGTCAGTATGGTCACAAGGCACTAGCTACGTACTAGTGGCATTTTCGACGCTGCAGCCACGCACAACCTGAAGCAACAGCATGTGGAGGTTCTTATTTTATATCTGCCTGCTTCAACTAAGGCGCCTTCAACTGGTTTGCTTGTCCCTAATTACGGGCCGAGTGGTTGCATGATCGGCACGGAGTACGTTTGAAGCTAATATCTGCCTTTATGTAGGAGACACCAGGAGAAAAAAAAAGTACTCCTAGTAGTAAGACTGGATAGAGAAATGCCGTGACATCATGACGGACAGATTGAAGTTAGCTTTTCTACTGCATGCTGGAGAACATTGTTTCTGAATGTAACAGTTTTCTCTAAATTTGAGAAACAATATATGGTGATCGAAGTGACTCGTTTTTGTTCGACATCCGGACGGAGAATGAAGGGCATAAATGGACTAAGTAAGCGGGATCATACATATTGCTTCAGTTGACTTGTTTGACATCCAGTCGGAGAATCACAGACATACGCTCGTGGCCAACCTAGCAGCGACCCTTTTCTTCGGCGGTGTGTATCTCCTTTCGGGTAGGCAGGGTGGCTGGGTGTCCCCTCGTGACGGTCGTGTTTCATGGCAGTTGGCGAGGATGTTTGATCCGGTTTTAGGCCCGCTAATTAACAAGTAAATTCTCACTTCTTCTTAATTAATGAAAATGGCAACACTAGTACAAAACGACACATTGGAAACGGGCCAAAAAACTCATCGGCAACGGAAAAAGGGTTCGTGTCCCCGCCTATGTCACTGATGTGAAGGCCCTCATCGGTAACAGAGGCGAAAAAACGTTTCCGATGAGGTCTCCATTTGGCAACGGTTGCGCGCAGACCTCCGTTGTTTTAGTTTTCCTTCATCAGATACGGAGTTTTCCATCTACCCGTTTGTATTGAGCTTTTCTCTTATTTCGCTTATATGACATAATACATGAAAGTCTGATTGCACAATGCACTAAAACGTTATTCAATTCATAACATAGAACAAATACCATCATTACATTGGTATACAATAATATCACCGTTTTTTACAATTTGACTACAATCATATTTAGCACACATTGGCATAATGTAATATCACCTATTACACTTTGATTACAATCATGAATTCTAAACCTGTAAGCAACTTTAAGCCAGCCTTCCATCTTTGACTTGGAGCTCACCTACAATGAGCTCTCGGTTGTCGATGTACCCGCTCCAAGACCAACATCCCTGAAGTTTCTGGTTCTCGGAATGGCACGTTGGTACTTTTATGCAGTGTTGCCGAAATAAACTCCTGCGTGAAAGAAAAAAAAGATTAGCGAAATATACAAAATACATCTGGATAAAAAAATCGGTGGCTATTTTCCAGCAACTGCTCTGTTCGGTTGCCATTTTCAAGCAACAGCTAAGATCGGTTGCAAATATCCAGGAACTGCTCTGTTCGGTGGCAGATAGTTCGCATTCCTTCCGTCTCTTCTTCCTCGTTCCACCCCAATCCCCCACCCGCCATGGACGACTGCAACAGAATAATAAAGACAATTACCGTCCATACCCACGGCACCATTCTGGAGGTGGTGTACACGAACGAGGAGCATACCGTGGGGCGGATCCTCGACAAACAAGTACGGAATGGCTAGCAGAGGAGAAGCATCGGTTCATCGGCCTTGACATCGAGTACACCCGTAATCGTCGGGACATGGCTGTCCTGCAACTCGCCATGCGCCAGTGATACGTCTCAAATGTATCTATAATTTTTGATATTCCATGTTGATATTATACCAATTGTTACATGTTTTGCATCCACTTCATATCATTTTTATACATTTTTTGGGACTAAACCTATTAACAAGATGCCACAGTGTCAGTTCCTGTTTTCTGCTGTTTTTGTATTCCAGAAAATCTATTCTGAAAATATTCTCGAAATTGGACGAAAATCAACGGAGGTCCCTATTTCACCGACACACACATGGAGTCCAATGGGGAGACGGAGCCGAGCCACGAGGTGCCCTCACCAGGGCTGGGCGTGGCCCCCTAGCCCACTGCGCCGAGGGGTGGTGTGGGCCCCTCGGGCGCCCTCAGCCGCCGCCCTTTCGCCTACTTATTCCCCCCGATGCGAAAACCCTAAATACAAGAGTCATATTCCACGAAAAGTTCCAGAGCTCCGCCGCCATCGAAACCAAGTTTCGGGGGTCAGAAGGTCCTGTTCCGGCACCCTGCCGGGACGGGGATTGACCCCCGGAGCCTTCTCCATCAACGCCACCGCCTCTATCATGCTCCGTGAGTAGTTTCCCCATGGATTACGGGTTCTAGCAGTAGCTAGTTGGTACTCTCTCTCCCATGTACTTCAATACAATGATCTCATGAGCTGCCTTACATGATTGAGATCCATATGATGTAATCAGTGTTGTGTTTGTTGGGATCCGATAATTGTTACATTATGATCAGTCTATCCATCAAAGTTTGTGAGTTATTGTTGCTGCAATCTTGTTGTGTTTAATGCTTGTCACTAGTGCACGAGTGGCATGATCTTAGATTTAAGCTCTATAATTGTTGCTTAGATTGTATCTACAAGTTGTTTGCACATGTCTTTGTCCGAAACCCGAGGCCCCGGAGTGACAGCAACTGGGATAACCGGAGGGGATGGTTTTGATATGAGGATCACATGTTTTCACCAAGTGCTAATGCTTTGCTCCGGTGCTCTATTAAAAGGAGTACCTTAATTACCAGTAGTTTCCCTTGAGGCCCCGCTGCAAACGGGCTGGTAGGACAAAAGATGTTATGCAAGTTTCTCATTGCGAGCACGTATGACTATATATGGAAAACATGCCTACATGATTAATAGACTGGATGTTCTGTCTTAATGCTATTTCAATTATGTCAATTGCCCAACTGTAATTTGTTCACCCAACACTTGTTCTTGGAGAGTTACCACTAGTGTAGATAGCTGGGAACCCCGGTCCATCTGTCATCATCATTACTTTCGTCCACATACACGCACAACTATTTCTGTGCCATTGCTCTGTGTTACTGTTACTATTGCTCTCATATTACTGCTGCTTTCACATCACTGTTACTAGTGCTTTCTCAGGTGGTGAATTGACAACTCCGCTGCTAAGGCTTATAAGTATTCTTTGTCTCCCTTGTGTCGAATCAATAAATTTGGGTTTTACTTCCCTCGAAGACTGTTGCGATCCCCTATACTTGTGGGTCATCAAGACTATTTTCTGGCGCCGTTGCCGGGGAGCATAGCTCTACTCATAAGTTCACCTGGGGAGTACACTCTACCTCTCTCTCTGTTTTTATTTTGTTTTGTCTAGTTTACTTTTGTCTAGTATTATTTTGCTTAGTTTACTTTTGTTTAGTTTATTTTATCCTAGTTTACTTTTGTCTAGTTTATTTTTGTTAGTTTTTTTTTCTTATATACCCGAAAATCCATAAAAATTTAAAAACCGAAAATCTAAAAAAACTGTTGCCATGCCTATTTTCTGGAAACTAGATCTTATTTGTCAGGATGGCTCACTAAGGATAAAAGATAAATTAAATGAACACCACTGGTCTGAAAAAGGGAAGCATCTATCACTACAAGTAATTAAACTGAATAATTTTGCTAAAGACTTGTGTTCTACATATGATGAATCTTGGTGCTTTAATGAATCTCGTTGTTGTAGGAAGTGTAAACACCTCCCTTTCCAATGTGATTATAATGATAATGAAACTTTGGCTTCTTATGCTAGAGGATATTATGACTTTGACAACCTTGAGCAAATTGAAGAATTTTTTGTTTTATGGGAGCTTATGAAATTGCAGCTTTGCTTAAAATCGAGATGAAGCTCCTTATAGATCTGATACTTTTGCTATGCTTGGATATTGCCTTGAGTATTATAATGATAATCCTTATATTACTGAATTTCTTGAGAAAAGACATCCTCAAAAGAAGAGACCGTTGTCTTGCAGGAACTGTGGAAGAAGAAATTGCTGAAACTGAAATCTCATTGGATGAAAAAGAGGAGGAGAGTGATGAACAAAAGGAGGAAGAATGGATTAGCTACCCATGCCTACCTTCTAATGAGAGTAACTCTTTACTCTTACTATTTGATGCCCTCCATGCTTATCAAAGGAGGATGAATGTTATGTTCCTGTGGATTCTCTTGAAATATTCCCTATGAATGGAACTTGTGGAAATAATTATGCTACTGTTATTTATGATAATCCATGCTATTTTGATAAATCTTATGATAATCCTTTATTTGTGCCTGATATCGAAATGCATGGTAATAAGGAGTTTGTTTAGAAAATGTTTATGATAAAGCTCTAGATGATGGTCCTATATTGCTTGATAATATTATGTATTCTACTATTGAAAATGGATTGGAGAGGTCTTGACTTTATCTAGATGGAGTCCCATACCTCTTGAGAATGATCAATCATCTTGTTATAAAATTGTTAAAAGTGGGTTTGAAATTTTGATCCCACTATTTTAGCTTGATAAAAATTATGTGTTTGTAGATCATGAAAAGCATGCTTTATGTGATAGTTATATTGTTGAGTTTGTTCATGATGCTACTGAAAATTATTATGAGAGAGAAAATATGGTTGTATAAATTTTCATGGTACTAAAACACCTCTCATGTTGAAAGTTCTGAAGTTTTTGTTTTATCTTCCTATGCTTGTCACTTTGTTCTTTATGAATTTATTTGTGTACAAGATTCCTATGCATAGGAAGTGGGTTAGACTTAAATGTGTTTCGAATTTGCTTCTTGATGCTCCTTTTGCTTCATTTTCTATTTTTATGTGAGCATCATTAAAACTATCAAGCCTAGCTAAAAGGCATTAAAGAAAAGCGCTTATGGGAGGCAACCCATTATTTTATTTCTGCAATTTTCTTTATTGAGTCAAGGTGTTTGTTACTTCTGTAGCAACTCCTTTGTATCTTTATTTTTCGTATTGTTGTGCCAAGAAAGTCTCTAATGATAAGATGATGCTAGATTTTGATTGCTGCGCAGAAACAGATTTTTGCTGTTCACGTAAATTATAAATTCAAGAATGTGATTTTAATCTGAATTTTTGTGCGTAATCCTGATATATGTACGCATCTTTGTTAGTTCAAAGTTTTTCGATCTGAGCAACGTAAGTGCCTCGAAAAAATTCGTCTTTGCGGACTGTTCTGTTTTAGACAGATTATGTCTTTTATTTTGCATTCTCTCTTTTACTAGTGTTGGGTGGAATTCTTTTTTGGGTGGAAGAGCTTCACATAACATCAGTGGCAGTAGTTAATGTTTAAAGTAACGGTCATATTGCGTCTTACAGAACATGTGAGTTTTTGATTGTGCACTAACCCTCTAATGAGATTTACTTTGAGTTTGGTGTGCGGAAGTTTTCAAGGGTCAAGAGGGAAGAGTGATATAATAGGATGAGAAGAGTGAAGAGCTTAAGCTTGGGGAGGCTCCCATGGATCTCCCCAGCATATTTCAAGAAGACTCAAGCGTCTAAGCTTGGGGATGCCCAAGGCATCCCCTTCTTCATCGTCAAAATTATCAGGTCATCTCTAGTGAAACTATATTTTAATTCTTTCACATCATATGTGCTGTTCTTGGAGCGTCTGTGTGCTTTTATTTTCAGTATGTTATTTTTATTTTGTGATCAACTTGATTGGATCCTAGCATTCTTGATTGGGAGAGAGACACGCTCCGCTTTTTCATGAGAATACTCCTATTCTTCACTTATATTTGTTGAGTATTCATATCTAGCGCTGTTAGCTTTTAGCTCTTGTTTTCATGTATCTCTTGTCAGAGCTATTAGTTCTTTTAAAGAAAGTACTCTCTTACTTCACTTATACTTGTTTGGAGAGTTATTGAAATAAATTGATTGGTGTTTGGTTGGAACAGAAAATGTTGCATGTGGTAAATGGTATAATAAAAGACTTGCATACTCTTGTAGATCACTAATTGGATAATTTGATACTTGTCAATTGTTTTGAGTTAACAAGTAGGTCATGATTAAACTTTTGCATCATGTAAGTTAAGCCCATTAGTGAAGAACTACCGTAAAGCTTGTTGAAATTTGGTTTGCATGAGTGGTATCTCTAAGGTCTAGATATTTTCTAGTAAAAGGGTTTGGTTAACAAGGAAGACAGTGTGAAGTCTTATAATTTTGCAATATGTTGGTCATATAAAACTTGGTGTACCGGTTGATATCTTGTTTGCTTAATAACCTTGCTAGCCTAAACTCTGTACTGAGAGGGAATGCTTCTCGTGCATCCAAATCCTTGAGCCAAAATCCATGCCATTTGTGTCCACCATAACTACCTATATGTGGTATTTCCTTGCCACTCCAAGTAAATTTTTCATGTGCTACCTTTAAACTATTCAAAATTGTTACTCCTTTTTGTGTCAATGTTTACCAAGCTCATGAGGACGTGGTGGATGTCTTTATTCACTTGTCAAGCAGACTTTACCACCAGACTAGCGGCATATACATCCGCTTATCTATTAATTTTGCAAAAAGAGCTGGCAACGGGGTGCCCAGTCCCAATTAATTACAACTTTAACCGCTTAATCTCTTCACATTTTGTCAACTGAATACTCAGTGAAACATCTGCATGTGTAAACAAAAGAGAAAGAGGGATGATCTGCCTTGCTGGTAGAAATAACGTCCTTCATGGGAGCCGCTCTTAAAAGTCTGTTTGGGGGGATATTGTTTTCATCCACTGATTCGTTGACCAATTAACAACACCTCTCAAAACTTAATTTTTACTCTCTATATGATTTCAAAAACTAAAAAGCTCTAGCACATGATTTAATCCCTGCTTCCCTCTGCGAAGGGCCTTTCTTTTACTTTTATGTTGAGTCAGTTTTCCTACTTCTTTCTATCTTCCACAAGCAAACACTAGTGTCAACTTTGGTACAACAATTGTTATATGCTACATATTGGACTTATTATATTGCTTTGTGTTGACAATATCCATGAGATAAATATGTTGAAAGTTGAAGCAAATGCTGAAACTTAAATCTTCCTTTGTGTTGGTTAAATACCTTTTTAGAATCTATTGCTTTATGAGTTAACACTTATGTAAACCTGTGGATGCATTGTCTCCAAAGTACTATTCATGAAAAGTTTAGCTTGTATGATTCAGTTGTTTACTCATTATCTATTTGGTAGCAAACTATAGACCATTGACTTGGATCACTTCATTCATTTACATGTGCCTTACAATACTATTTGATCAAGATTATGATGGTAGCATGTCACTTCAAAAATTATTTTGTTTTATCGTTTACCTACTCGAGGACGAGTAGGAACTAAGCTTGGGGATGCTGATACGTCTCAAACGTATCTATAATTTTTGATGTTCCATGTTGATATTATACCAATTGTTACATGTTTTGCATCCACTTCATATCATTTTTATACATTTTTTGGGACTAACCTATTAACAAGATGCCACAGTGCCAGTTCCTGTTTTCTGCTGTTTTTGTATTCCAGAAAAGCTATTCTGGAAATATTCTCGGAATTGGACGAAAATCAACGGAGGTCCCTATTTCACCGACACACACGGAGTCCAAAGGGGAGGAGGAGAGCCACGAGGTGCCCACCAGGGCTGGGCGCGGCCCCCTGGCCCACCGCGCCGAGGGGTGGTGTGGGCCCCTCGGGTGCCCTCAGCCGCCGCCCTTTCGCCTATTATTCCCCCGATGCGAAAACCCTAAATACAAGAGTCATATTCCACGAAAAGTTCCAGAGCTCCGCCGCCATCGAAACAAGTTTCGGGGGTCAGAAGGTCCTGTTCCGGCACCCTGCCGGACGGGGATTGACCCCGGAGCCTTCTCCATCGACGCCACCGCCTCCATCATGCTCCGTGAGTAGTTCCCCCATGGACTACGGGTTCTAGCAGTAGCTAGTTGGTACTCTCTCTCCCATGTACTTCAATACAATGATCTCATGAGCTGCCTTACATGATTGAGATCCATATGATGTAATCAGTGTTGTGTTTGTTGGGATCCGATGAATTGTTACATTATGATCAGTCTATCATCAAAGTTTGTGAGTTATTGTTGCTGCAATCTTGTTGTGTTTAATGCTTGTCACTAGTGCACGAGTGGCATGATCTTAGATTTAAGCTCTATAATTGTTGCTTAGATTGTATCTACAAGTTTTTGCACATGTCTTTGTCCGAAACCCGAGGCCCCGGAGTGACAGCAACTGGGATAACCGGAGGGGATGGTTTTGATATGAGGATCACATGTTTTCACCAAGTGCTAATGCTTTGCTCCGGTGCTCTATTAAAAGGAGTACCTTAATTACCAGTAGTTTCTCTTGAGGCCCCGCTGCAAACGGGCTGGTAGGACAAAAGATGTTATGCAAGTTTCTCATTGCGAGCACGTATGACTATATATGGAAAACATGCCTACATGATTAATAGACTGGATGTTCTGTCTTAATGCTATTTCAATTCTGTCAATTGCCCAACTGTAATTTGTTCACCCAACACTTGTTCTTGGAGAGTTACCACTAGTGTAGATAGCTGGAACCCCGGTCCATCTGTCATCATCATTACTTTCCGGTCCACATACACGCCATCAACTATTTCCGGTGCCATTGCCTCTGTGTTACTGATAATATTGCTCTCATATTACTGCTGCTTTCACATCACGTTTGTTACTAGTGCTTTCTCAGGTATGGTGGAATTGACAACTCCGCTGCTAAGGCTTATAAGTATTCTTTGTCTCCCTTGTGTCGAATCAATAAATTTGGGTTTTACTTCCTCGAAGACTGTTGCGATCCCCTATACTTGTGGGTCATCAGCCAGCATGTCCTCGTGTTCCACTGGTGCAAGTCCAAGAAGAATTGTCCAGCGTTGGGCAAATTCTTTGAACGCAAGAATATCACCTTCGCAAGCGTGGACATCACCAACGACAGCAAGGTGCTTTCTTGTGCCGGCTTCCACATTCCACCGGAGTACTATGTGGACATCCAACTCGTATACAAAATCAAGGGTGGATACGATAGGGACGGCATGGGTGATCTAGCGGCAGACCTCATCGACAAATCATACGCCAACATGAAGAAGGAGTTCCCATCCAACCAGCACAATTTCTGGGAGTGGATGCCGTTGTACAAAGTTAACCTCGACTACGTAGCAATAGATGGGTACGTGACCTACGAGTTGTATCGCACGATCCTAACCTTAAGGACATGCTACGTCCAACATGGCAGGAAATGCTCTGCCCAAGGTGCAAGAATGCCCTAGGTGAACTGCAATAGGCTTTGGATGTCGGTGTTTAACTCGTTTGTACAGTTGGTGCTTTAACAATAAGTGTTTGTAATTATCAGAACATGTGTGTGTGAATTTGCACTAGGCATTGGATGTCTATGTTTATATACTTGCTCATACGTAGAACCTAGTTCATCGGCATCACAGCCGGTCACAGAAAGATTTATACCTTTCACCCGGCGGGAGAGGAGGTGCAGGCCTCTGCCAGATGCGACGCAATCACCTCCTCCTCCTTCTCCTTCGTCGACATCCACCTCCTCCTCCTTCTCCAGATCATACACCACCTACAGATCCTCAACCTCCTCCAGATCGGCCACTTCCTCCTCCAGATGGTGTCTGCTGGTAGATCTGCCGGAGGTGCTGCACCACCACCTCATGAATGACCTCCTCCACATCGGCCTGGCTCAGAAGACGCCTGGCATCACCAGAGGAGGAGGACGTCAGATGGTGGCGCTGCCGCATCACTAGCGGACGCATGGCCGCCTCCAGATCGACCTTCCCCTCACGAAGGGCTGCCGCTAGAACGTGTTGCCGCGGCGGCTAGAGCCGCGGCCGCGATGGCCGGATCTAGAAGCGCCGACAGAGGAAGCCATTAGAGAGAGTGAGGAGAGTTAAAAGGCACAGTGTGCGGCAGCTAGGGTTGGAAGAGAGTGAGAGAGTGATAATGAGACTGATGACTTGCTAGGGCCGGCAGTACATATAAGCACCACATTGGCAACAGACATTTTATATAACCATTGCCATTGCTTTTATACCAGGAGTTAAAAGCCACACTTACTAACAGATACTCTAAATTACATACGAACGCAGAGACCACTTAGGAAACGGTAATGAACCACATAGGATACATATATTAATAATAAAGATGACTAAACTACATACGGACTTGATATTAATAATGAAGTAAACGATTACATATATGCTACTACTACCTAATGCTACTACTAGCTGCTGCTGATGAAGACTCGGGCTCGTCGTCCGTGTACACGAGGGCGTCCCTCCGGCATAAGGTACCGTCGAAGATATTGATGAAGAACCCGTTGTCGCCGTCGAACTCGAAGCACAAAAATTTCCCCTGCTCAAACTTGTACGCTTGGGCGAATGACTTCCATCCCTGGCCGAGGTACAAATTCCCCCCGGCACTCACAGCCGTCTTCACCGCCCAGCTGCCGTTCTCGTAGTCCTCCATCTTCAGATGCATGGTACTTGCCACCATGCCTTGGAGCTTCTCTGCGAACGCACTCGGGAGCCTCAGGCGCCTCTCGATGCCCTTGTACAGGATAACCAAGAACTCGAAGCCGCGCAGCTCTGGGGACATGTCTTCATAGGACGGTGAGGGCGACACCGACGGCGTGGCATTGCGGCTGCACCCCCTACCACGGCCGCGCCCTCGTCCACGGCCGCGACCGCTGCTGGTACCTCTCGTCGGGGACATGTCTTCAGAGGACGGTGAGGGCGACACCGACGGCATGGCATTGCCGCTGCGCCCCCTACCACGGCCGCACCCTCGTCCACGGCCGCGACCGCTGATGGTACCTCTCACCATGGATTTGGAAAGTTTGAAAAACTGGAGGCGATGGACTGGGGCTTCAAAGAGACCGCTGCTGGTATCTCTCGCCATTTATACTTGCGGGTCTGCTCCGCCCACCTCCCCATCTGCCCATTCGCTAGCCTCCACGTGTCAACATTTTCAACGGTTGGAAAATTCTATCCGTTATCATAGAGGCAAATATTGGAAACGGACAATTCCATTAACCGTTGTCAATATAATAAGTGACTGAGATTGGAAAGGGTCCGTTGCCAATGTGGGCGGGCCAGCCACGGCCTAGGTCAGATTTGTACGCACCGGCCGTGCGGAAAGCGCGATTCTCCGTCGCCTAACTCCTGCTGTTTCCATAGAGGGGTATCCGATGTGTCGTTCTGTACTAGTGCAAGTCTTTTGCCTCGGTTCAAAAAAACACAGTTAAAAATCGTGAATTATATCTGGAACATATAAGATCATCTCCATTTGTGCTCCACATTACCTGCCCAGCAATGGCGCCGGACGAACGCTATTGAAAGTGTCGTGGGATGTGCTGGACTATTGGGAGCGCCTCTTCTGAACGGTCCACACAATCGTTTGTTTTGTTACTAAATTCAAACATTCTGACAAAAGTAAATCAAAACATTTGTATGTTTCATATTTTGCAACATAAAATAGCTATACAATAAAAAGATAAATTATTCATACAATTTAAATAAAATGAAGTTCAACTAGATTGTGACGGGCATTCCTTTGCACGCACACAAATGTTTCACCAAATCATTTTGAAGTTGATTATGAACAATTTCATCAGGGGTCTCCGTATGCATGGCGAGAAATAAAATAGTGGCAAGAGTACCCTGGTACTCATACAGATGAGGATCATTCACTGGATTTCGCACTCACTCTCGATAGTTATGGTGTGCATGATCACACAAATATTCATGACCTCCCACATATTATCGTTTGACCAGTTAAAAATAGGGTACCAAACAATAGCAAACGGAGTTTGGAGCACAGCAGATGTCCACTCAACATCCTACCTCGCACTCTCTTGCTATTTGGCAAACAAAGATTTATTTTTATTGACCTAGAGGATCGGAGATTGTCTCATAAATGTTGACCATCTTGGATAGATGCCATCGGCTACGTAGTACCCTTTGGTGTAAGGGGCCACTGATCTCATAGTTGACCGCCAGAGCATGGACTTCAACAAGTTTAGCAAACACCGGAGAGCGCTGCAGTACGTTGATATCATTGTGAAATCCTACAATGCCGAAGAAAAAGTGTGCCAAATCCACACGTCATAATCGTCACAGCTTCAAGTACCATACTTCAATATCCATGATGTTCTTTGTACCACACTTGCCATGCAAATGAACAATTCTTACAGTTCCAATGCATGAAATCAATACTTCCAAACATCACAGGAAATCCTCTCACGGTGTTTGTATCATGATCTGAGCGGTCTCTTATTCATGTGGTCCTCTCAAATAGTGTGGTCCAAACCTGCCACCACCGCAGACCACACTACAGAGTTTATACATGGATTTAATAGTTGTGGACTCAGACATGCGAAGATTGTCATCTTAACCATCTTGAGGAGTTCCATATGTAAGGATCCGCATAGCAGCAGTTCATTTCCGATTGATGAAAACCATTCATTTTGGTGCAGTACTTCAACTTGAAAAAGTTATTGTAGTCCCTCACACCATGCACCGCAAGAACAATTCCTTGTTTATCTAAAGTGCCACAAAAAACTTTGGGAGTAAATGTTGGCATGTCGGCAAAATAGTGGGCGTAGAGTATGCAATGCACTTTCATCGTCTGTCTTGGCTTGGTCTTCCTCATCCCAAATTTCGAACCTCCGCATTTGGGTTGGGCATTGGCGGCATCATCCGCTTGTAGAAGACAAGCGATAATCGCCAAATTCTCATTAACATCGGCGGTAGTATTGCCTTCTTCTTCCATCAACAGGTGGACCATCAACTCATCGTCGCTATCCATGGTCTATATGAATCAATCAATGAACCCATCACCTTGCGCAGGACTTTTTTTAAAAGTTGAAGCCTACCAAGCAATCGGTCGAACACATTGCGTGCACGGTGGGCACGCGAGGTCGCCGGTGCTTGGTGAGTCGATAAGCGCCGGCATGGGAAGGCCTAGACAAGACGGAGGGGGGCACTAAGATTTCCGTGTTCGGCGAGCTCGAGTGCCAGCGTGGCCCACACGCTGTACTGGAGCGCGGCGACCAGATGACGGTGAGAACAGGGGGAAATGAATCAGTGGCGGAGCTAGCAATCTGGCTAGCTCTGGCGCGTGCCACACCTAAATTCCTATATTTTGTATAGTTTATATGTGTAATTGTGCATAGATTAATTTTTTTGTGTACTATCTTTTCATTCCGCCACACCTAAAATTTGACTCTGCCTCCGCTACTGATTGGGATGGTGGAAAAGGAAGAGAAAAAGGAGTTTCACTCTCTCTATGCCTGTCGGTATCCGACGTTGCGGTGCGCTACCAAGCGGCTCCAATGGAAATGGGGCTGGCCTAGAAACGTTGGACGAAATATTGGTCTACGTCGATTCGTCGAACGTCAATGCCTATGGGTTCCGTTTGACGCGTCGAATACCTCTATTGAAAAGTCTATGGGGGAAACTGTGGGAAGTGGAAGGCCACCACGAACCCGACCGCGATGCCAATGGCGACGTCGTAGTTGATCTTGTGGGGCCCAAGACTTCGTCGTCCCTCTTTCTTCTCGCAATAATGTAACGGCGCACTGCAGAGTCCTCAGTTGCCATGAAATCTAGCAGTCGGAAAGGACCGAAGCGCAAGGGCGGAGATGGGATTTAGCATTAGAGAGCTTCTTTGGCCTGACCATTGTTATCTTGTATTCTTGGCTAAAATGCACTTCCACCGAGGTGTGTGATACTGATGCTTAGACTGCTATGTTTTTGCAGATGAAGTGAGTGTGCTGGGCAGGTCATGGATTTTATAGTTGAAGGAGGAGAGCTAGCGAAAAAGAAGTTATCACGGCCAGTGATGCTGCAGGACTGAACATTTTTTTTTTTTCCCTCTGAAAGCAGCATTGAATATTGTATATAGAGCTGAAATACGCATTACAAGCAAAGCGTAGGCACTTGCTAAGCTGCCTGCTATACATAGAAATATAGAATTGCAGTCGAGAGTGGTTCTTTGGCTCCCCCGAGGTTTTGACAGACAAACCTTCAGAATAAGTGGATTATACGCGGTAAGTAAAAGCGGATCCTCTCGGCGAAGACGAACCAGTGAAAGTAGAATGCCACCACGAAACCCGCGACAAACCCGATAGCCGCTCCGATACTGGACTGGTCGTTGATCCTGATTCGTATCCATCCCATTCTCTTCCGGGAGGCGGAGCAGTCGTCCAGCGGCGAACCACACAGCCCTTGGTTACCAGCAAACTCCGAGGCCTGAAACTTCTGCAGCAAAGCAGGAATAGGTCCCGACAACAAGTTATCCGCAACCGTGAACGTGTTTAGCCGACCAAGCTCGTTGAATCGACCGGGGATTTGGCCGCTGAGTTGGTTATGCTCAAGGTTGATTGCGTTCAGGTAAATCATATTCGCGATACTATCTGGGATTTTGCCTGAGAAGCTATTGTCCGAGAGATCCAGAGATGCGAGATACGGCATCTGGAGCCCGATGTCGGAAGGGATCGGTCCGGTGAAATTGTTTCCTGACAGGTCCAGGCCACTCATGCTTGTACAGTCATGAAGACCTTGAGGAAATGGGCCATGAAGTCCAAAGTCGCGCAGGCGCAAAGAGAGGACCCGGTCGTCTAAGCTACTCCAGCATTCCACACCAGTAAATTCGCATATATAGTATCTACTCGAGCCATCGCTGATGAAATTCCAAGAGGATCTGAGTATGCCGTTTGGATCAATCACTGATTTTTGTACAGACTTCAGACACTGGACATCAACTTCAGAAGCAAAACACAAGGACGAGCTGCTCAAGAGTAGCAGCCACAGGAGGAACTGGGTATCATCAGCCATCGCAAACTTGTGCCGTGAGACAAACTATCACAGCGTTACCTGATCAAAAGTTCAAAACTTGTGTAAGAATACTTAACACTATACTTGAAAAAAAGTAATTTGTTCCACAAAGGCAAAAAAACCATAGGCGATGCGTACTTGCTTTGCTGGTTTCATGCAATGCTTAGACAAGATTAGGGTTTCAAAAAAACTCACGAATTGATCCAGCCAAAGAAGAAATCACCGCCTGCAACTGTGATAACGGAACGACGCAGCTCTTGGGAAGAATCCCTTCCACAAGGGCACACAATATTGTTATGCTAATTTCTCAGTTGTCGTGGACAGGGCACCAAGGCAAGGTGGAAGTTCAGCTCGACATGATCGTAGGCATACACTCGGCAATAAGGAGCAATAAGGTCAACGATCTAAGCAAAAGCTAATGTATACACATGTGCGCCTGAGAATCGATCACAACTCACAAGGCGCGCGTACCCACCTCACCATCTAAAGTCGTTATGAATATAGAAGTGTGGTTGAAGTATGGTGTTTGGGAGGCTGTGTTACCGAGAGATTTCGTTTTATTTAAACTGTCCAACAGATCTTTCACTTGGTCTAACAATCAGAATAATTTAATTATGACGACTTTGGATAGGTTTTTGGCTAGTACTGATTGGGGGAATTGCTTCCCTCTCACTACTGTTAGAGCCTTAACTAAACCTGTGAGTGATCACTCTCCCCTATTGCTTGACACTGGTTCTGATCATACTCCTCCCCCCAAATTATTTCGTTTTGAAAAATGGTGGTTGGAGCATGATGATTATATTTCTTTAGTAAACGAGGTTTGGAATACTCCTTACTTCTGTTGTAGACATTTGACAATTTAAGTTTAGGCTTCTTAGAAAGAAAAGCAAAGGCTGGAATATTAATGTTGAATCTGCCAAGAAGAAGATGAAAAATGACTTTCTTCAGGAATATGATATCCTAGACACGTTTGTTGAATCTAACCTTCTTACTGATGCTGAGAAAACTAGGATGGCTCAAATTAGAGGAGTGTTGGATAATATTTTAAAACAAGATGAAATTAAGGCGTGGCAACGTTCTAGGGATAGATTTATTACGAAGGGGATCGAAATACTGTCTACTTCCATGCTATTGCTAGGCATCGAAGGAGGAAGAAAAACATTTCTGTTTTAGAAGGACCTTCCGGTTCTGTTGAGACTAATAAGGAAATGTTAGAAGTTGCTTCTGATTTTTATAAAAAAGCTGTTTTCTCGGGAAGATAAAGTTGACATTAACTTGGGGGAACATTTCTAGGACCCTGAGGACTTAATTACTCCCGAGGAAAATGAGCTCCTTCAAAAACCCTTCTCTGAGGAAGAGATCAGGAAGGCTGTCTTTGAATCGTATGCTAGTGGTGCTCCCGGCCCGGATGGGTTCTCCTTTTTGTTTTATCAGAAATTTTGGGAGCTTATTAGGGATGATTTTATTAGGCTGGTCAAGGACTTTGAGTCTGGCACCTTGAATGTAGATCGGTTGAATTATGCTATTATTACACTGATTCCTGAAGAACCTGATGCCAGGGAGATGAAAAAGTTTAGGCCAATCAGTTTGGGTAATTGTAGCATAAAAATTATTTCTAAGGCTATTACTAATAGGATTTCTCCTATTGGTGATAGGATCATTTTCAAAAATCAAACTGCTTTTATCAAAGGTAGGTTCATCTTGGAAAGTGTTGTTGCTGCCCAGGAATTAATTCATGTTGCTCACTCGAGGGGAGAGAGCGCTCTGGTTTTAAAACTAGACTATGAAAAAGCCTATGATAGGGTGGATTGGTCCTTTTTGGATGAGATGCTTAGCTCTAGAGGGTTTGGTCCTACTATTAGGAATTGGATCAAAAGCCTGTTGGTAGGTGGATCCTTTTGTGTGTGAGGATTAATGATTTGAATAGTGCTTTTCTCCAAGCTGGTAAGGGGCTCAAGCAGGGTGATCCTTCTTCACCAATTCTTTTTAATCTGGTGGCGGATCTTTTCACTAAAATGTAGTGTAAAGCTGCTTGCAATGGGATGATTGGTGGTTTGCTTCCACAAGTTATTCCAGGTGGTATCATCAGCCTTCAATACGCTGATGATACCATTTTGTTCCTTAAAAATGATGAAAGCTTTGCTAGAAATTTAAAATGGCTCCTGGCCTGCTTTGAGGGCATGTATGGCATGAGAATTAATTATCATAAATCTGATTTAACTAAAATTAATGTGGATCATGCTCAGGCTACTACTTTTGCTCAAATTTTCTGTTACAAGTTGGCTTCTTGCACTTCGGGGGTGCCCTTGCACTTCTCTAAACTCAGAAAAGAGGATTTGCAACCCATTGTCGATAAGACAATTAAGAGATATGGTGGTTAGAGGGGTAAACTTCTGAATTATAAGAGTAGTTTGGTGTTGTTAAAAGCTTGCATTGCTAGTATACCCATGTATCTCCTTTCTGTTATTAAGTTTCCTAAATGGGCTATCAATGCTATTACATCTCAAATGTCTAACTTCTTATGGAGTGACTTTGAAGATAAGAAAAAGTATCATTTAGCTAATTGGGATATGGTTTGCTTGAAACAAGAATTTGGTGGCCTGGGCATTCAAAACTTAAGAGATTTTAATCTGTGCCTTTTGGCTTCGTGGATAAAAAGATATCATTTCGATGATAATAAAATTTGGAGGATGATTGTGGATCACAAGTATGACTTATCTCCAAATATTCTGTGTGCTCAGCCTGCAGCATGCTCTCCTTTTTGGAAAGGTGTAGTTTGGGCTGCAAGTGCTGCTAAGATGGGGTAATGATGGCATGTTGGGTCCGGAACTAGAATTAGATTTTGGAGTGATGTCTGGTTGGGTAATTGTAGTTTGGCTATTTTGGTTTGGGACCTGTTCATTATTGTTAATGAACAGGACTGTACTGTTGCTCAGGTTTGGGATGGTGTGGATCTTAAATTCACCTTTAGGAGGTGTGTGTCGTCTGAGCTGTTTAACAGGTGGCTTGAGCTCTGCCAACTGATTAGCACCATTTCCCTTACTCAGGAAGAGGATATGCCTTTGTGGGCATATGAATCTTCTGGTACATATAGTGTGAGCTCCTTTTATGCTATTATCAATGATAGAGGTGTGATTCCTGTTCATACTCCAGCTGTGTGGAAGTTGAACGTCTCACCTCGTATTCATGTGTTCTTGTGGTTGCTTGCCAATAATAAAATTCTAACTCGTGATAACTTGGCTAAGCGTAGGACTGTAGATGATGCAACCTGTTTGTTCTGCCACGAGGAAACTGATGCACATCGAGATGCCTTCGATGCCAAACAAGCTGAAGCCTGTCGATTGATGATTCTGAAGTTCTGCGGAGCTTGAAGTTTGCTCTTTGGTATTGTTAGGCCGTCTAGTAGTTCTTTGGGTCTGTACTGGGCAAGAAACATGTAGTCTGGCTCTTTAGCTCAGTGTAGCTTTTGTGGCTTCCGTTTCCGGTTCACACCGCTTTGTGTGGCCTTTGTGGTTGTAAAACTCTGTGGATGTGTGGTGATTTCAATGAAACCGAGGGAGAACCCTTTTATCTAAAAACAAAGATTTCGTTTTTTTTTCAAAAAATCTGCATTTTAAAATATCAAAAAGAATGGAAGAGAAAAACCAATCCGAAATGACCTAAACTCGCTGGGAATAGAGAGTTGTGGTTGAAGTATGGTGTTTTGAAGGCCTAGCTCTAGGGAGATCCTTCAAAAAAATGCATTTTGAAATTTATATCGAAAAAAGTCCTAGATGAAGATAATGATATGATCTACAAGTGTGAAAAAATCAATTTAAAATTTGTTCTATTTTAGGTTTAAAAAAAATGACAAATGGGCGGGCTGGTGAACAATACACATTTTCAAAAACTTGAATTTGAAATTTGGCCAGATTGTCATTTTCTTGTAGCCTAAAATAATACGGTTTTTCCACTGAAATTTTGTACACTGGTATAGTTCAACATTATCTAGAAGTTGATTTTTTTTTTGGTTTAGTGTCTCTTAAAACTCAAAAAAAAAAAACCATTTTGCAATTTCCGGTTGTGTTGCTCCGAGCATTATTGCTTTATCTGTCCCTATCTGCCAGTTGTTATCCTCTTTTTTTTTTGAAAGGGATTGTCCTCTTGTTTTTTAACTCATGTGGTGGTGTGTCTTGGTCGGTGCATGCGGGTGTTACTTGTTTGTTTAACGTTTGACTTTTGATTGAATTTATACGTCATATTTATTGGAACGGAGGGAATACATCCCAAGTGGCAATTATACGCCTTAGTAAAGATAATATTCATTCCTTGGCCTTCCCTCTCAAAGAGAGTGTGAATAACCAATGTTTTACTGTATTAAGATGAACATAACCGGGTTTGCGGTCCTTCCATATTGGTTTAATTGGACGAACTTCAACAAATCTAGTTTAATATGGAAGTTCTTGGCTGCAACGCTAGACGGGCAATTGGGGCACGAAAATAATAACATTGGTCCCTACATGCTTATTTACTTCAATGTATCTCATTTTTTCGAACTTGCGTTGATAGATATAACCGAAACAAATTAAAGTAAATTATATTGGGTTTTAATTTCTTACAAAAATATCTTGTTAGTAACAATAATTAAAACGAGAAATCAAAGCAAAGAGGATAATGCTTACCTCTCCGGTAACAACACCGTAAAAGAGATGTGTTCGGGCAAGTCAGTGTAGCAGATCATGTAGAATGCATTATCCATATAGTGTTAACAATTCATGTATTCATAGAAATTTCAAAGTAAATAGTAAAGCAACAATTTCCCATTAATAATTTGAATGTAAAAATCAGAGAGGTGTCATATTTAAAAATGTAGGCACAAGGTGGAAATACGGGACATGGTATTAATGAAACAATTCAGATTATTATGATTAATTAAATAAATGACGCGGTATAACATATAACTTCAACTTGGATAATCACTTGTAGCCATCTGTTCATTAAATAATCAAGTCTTCAACAGAGAACACAATAATCCTATTGTCCACCCCACCCCCCCCCCCCCCCCCCCCCCCCCCCCACCCACTTTTCAGCACTACCATAACGGAACTGAGGGTTATCAAAATTATCATTGTCAAGACAGCCAGATGAATGAATCACCGTAATATGAACGCATGTCATATTCAAATCACATCCTTTCTCCATTGACAATAGCGAATCTAGGATAAAAATGGAGGGTGAGCTCAAAATACGCTCCAACAAAAATGGTGAACACAAAAGATACCCTAATGCAAAATTGTAACAAACATATCTACACTATCTTTTGTGCTAAGGATAATAATTTCTATGAGATTACCTATTAAATTTGGGTGTGTTCGAGACAACGAGACAACTTCCGGAAATTCACTTTGGCTCCCAGGTGCATATGCTCGTGTAATTGTTTTCAAAACTAAAGATATATAAAAACACTGCAAAAAGATCTGAAAATAATTGGGCACAAACATATACAAGTTTTAAAAATTCGTGCATAATTTTGGAAGGAAATGACACTTTCTAAGGTCTGTCTAAAAATGACAAAATATGTGTCCGAAGTGAGATTTAAAAATACCTTTTTCATAGCACATTGAGAAGTTTTTGACAAGAAAATTTTCTTCACTTGCAATTGAGAAGTTTTTGCCGCAATCGCAGTGCTGTGCCCGGGATCTGGATCCTTGAGCAAAAATGGTCCACTTCCCCAGTTTCAATCAGTTCAAATATTCTTCGCCGTACCTGAAGAATATGAAGCCAAGGTTGACCATTAAAACTAGAGCATTCCTTGTCTTCAAGAGGCTTCACAGCGATGCAGAACAAATAACATTAGAGCATATAATGCTTGATAATATGGTCTTATTTTAAACCTACCACGTAATTAAGATATGAAAAAACAACATGATGTACAATGGTTTGTTTTTTAATCTTACCTCTAGTATCAAATATCTCTAAATATGTGATGAGACAATTGTTACTAAAAGATTATCTCTTAGCTAAGAGAAGATAAATCTTTTTTTGTTTCTCTTTCCTCCAACTCAGCAATTATACGTGACATTGATAAGATAAGACCATTGTACATGGTCTACGAACTGCATGCCTTTTGTTAGCTACCCAAATTTGAGAATAGAGAAAGAATCGTCCCGATGAAAACATTCAAGAATGCAAAAATAACATGCCATTTTTTAGCAACAATGCACTGAAAAAACAAATGATATATGGATTCATCATCTGTACAGAAAATGCAGTTTTCAGGTTTGTTCAAAGGCCTTCTCTTTAGATTGTCTCTGGTCATTAGCCTATTCTGAGCAAAGAGCCAGATAAAAATATTCAATCTGGGAGAAAATTGGTGTATAATTTTATTGATAGCATATTGATCATGATCCACCGCTTTAGTTTAATCTGAAAAAAATCCTCTAAAACTTATACAAGTATTTATAAACAACACACTTATCTGTAACGTGCGTGTGCTCTTATTTCCAATGAAGAAAATTTCCTTGTCACAAAATAATTTTGTAAATTTATTGTTGGAAGCAAATCATCGTTTTACCAAAACTGTTCCATAAATTCTTGGATCTGTTCTCAAACGTGATTATCTGGAGAAGTTACAAGGAAACAAATCAAAGTCCCGGAAAGATTGTAGGGAGGAGTTACAAAGAAAGAAATCAAAGATTCGAAGTCACATTATTCTGTGGAGAAATCAGTGCTAACGTTACAAAAGGGTGCAATGAGTCTCCGTGATTGGGCTGAAAATCGTAAGCGAAGCCCAGCAGAAACCTCGAGCGCAATGAAAACCTGATTTGGAGCCTCGCCCTCGCCGCCGCTCCGCCCCCCAAACCCTCCTCCTCCACGCGCCCACGATCTTCGCCATGGCCCCCCTGGAGTACAAGGTCCGGCCAGGCAACGCCGATGGGGAGTGCGACGAGAGGACCCCGGCGACGCTGCCCGGGCTGTCCCTGGACAACCCCTATGGCGATGGCCTTCTCACCTTCTTCTATTCCTACCTCCCCAAGCCGCATGTCTCCACCGCCGCCACCCTCTGCTGCGCCCCCGCCTCCGACGACGGAGTCGACCGCATCAGCATCCTACCGGACGTCCTCCTCCACAAGGTCGTCTCCCGCCTCCCCGCCAAGGACGGCGCGCGCACCACCGTGCTCTCTTCCCGCTGGCGCAGCCTGTGGCGCTCCGTGCCGCTCGTCCTCGTCGACACCCACTTCCTCCCCGGGGGTGACGCCGAGTGTAGGCCGGCGCGCGACGGCGCCGCATCGCGTGCCGTCACCGACGCCGTCTCCGCCACACTCAAGGCGCACCCTGGACCGTTCCCCTTCGTCAGCCTCACCTGCAGCTTCATGGGCCGCGCCGACAGCCGCCTCCTCGCGCGATGGTGCCAGCTCCTCGCTACGAAGAACGTCGAAGAGCTCGTATTCGTCAACTGCCCATTACCCGTCATCACGCTGCCTCTCCCTCCCGCACTCTTCAGCTGCGTTTCCCTCCGCCGACTGTACATCGGAGCCTGGCTGTTCCCTGACACCGACACCCTCCCGCGCGGTGTCGCCTTCCCCAACCTGAAGGAGCTTGTCCTTGGCCTTGTCGTCATGCAGGACAAGGTAATCGACTTCATGCTCGCCGCGTCCCCCGTGCTGGAGACCCTCTCGGTGGTGGGACAGATCTACGGATTGCGCGCTCGCCTCACCAGCCGCAGCCTACGGTGTGCGCAGTTCTGCTTGTCCACGATGGATGAAGTCACCGTGGTGGATGCCCCGTCCCTCGAGCGTCTCTTCATCTGGAGGAGTGACGGGGATGTGAGCTCGTCAGTCAAGATTCGCCATGCCCCTCAGCTGCGAATGTTGGGATACCTGGGGCCAGGAGTGCACGATCTGGAGATCGGCAACAGCATCATCAAGGTTCGGCTCATCTATTAGTTCACATTTCTCTATGTTTCTTTCAATGATACTATGCACGAATCACTCAAATGGCAATGACGTGTGATTGCTCCATGTGCTGTATGTTGACTGCAGGCTGGAACAAAGGTGAGGCCTGGAATCATCGTCTCAAGCGTCCACACGTTGGCATTGACCCTGCATTTCGGAGTTCGCAGTGCAGTCGAAATGATACCCAGCTTTCTCAGATGCTTTCCCAACGTCGAGACGCTCTGTATCGAGGTAAAACCAACCCTTTCTCTGATCTTCTTCCTTCGATCAGCTGGCACCACTTGCATAGTTATCAATAGAGTGCATCACATTGCTGCTGCATAATTACCACTGTATATAGCTCATTTGTGCTGCGGCTTAATTTACAGTCGGAGGAGGAAACTCGTAAACCCACTGGCATCATCAGTCCCAAGTTTTGGCGCAAGATCTGTCCTATTGAGTGTGTCCAGTCACATCTAAAGACGATAGTTCTTCGTCAGTACGAAGGACATTCCAGTGAGTATGATTTCCTAAAGTTCATCGCGGAGCATGCACGAGTGCTGGACAAGATGGTCATCATGTTGAAAAAGGACTTGAGCAACACCGAGATGGAGGAGGTGATTGCCAAACTGACGCCTCTAAACTCTGCTAGGGCAAGCAAAGACGGCAAGTTGCTGTTCCCGATTCATAAATGGGATGGAGGAAGCACTTGGACCATGCAAGCAGGTCTCATAGAAGGATCAGTTTTTCCAATGGACGATCCTTTCTTCTGTCGCTGAACTGAAATGTGCTTTGCCTATTTCAGCATCCAATGTTTCTCTTGAAGGGTTTTATTTGGTTATCGAAATGTGTTTTCTCAAGATTTGGACGGTCTACTTCTACTAGCAATAGGAGCTTTATTCGCTGAACCTATTTGTACTAGTCCTTTAAGGGTGTGCCTGCACTTGATGCTATCTGAATGGCTAAAGATTGACATGGCCTTATTTTGTACTTTGGTGACTCATGCCTTTAGACTCAATTCTGTAGACCTTTTCTGCCTTTAAACTTGTTTATGTCGTGGATATCTCAACATGCAGGCTATTGATTACGTGTGGTCGTGTGGAAGTGGTTATTATTATGCTACAGTTTCCGTTTTCAGGATATGGTTTAGAACTTTCAGTTTATTAGGATGTTCCATTTCATCGATTAACATTAGCATGCTCGATGTCGAAGCTATATGTACTGTTCCTCTTAGAAAATAGAGAATACTCGCACCTGTTTCTATCTAAACGAGGAACATATATCTGCATTTCGCCCGACCTCCTTAGGTAGTTGTGGCTTGGTTTTTGTGATACACATAACATTACACAACTTCTGCTCAGTGTGACAATTGAAGATTGTGAGAATGTCGAAGAAATGGAGATATCTTAGCTCATGGTGATGGGTAATGTTGCTAGCTTGTTCCATCTGGGAGCACATTTAGGGCTCTTCTAATTTATGGGATTTTCCAGGATTTCTGTACGATTGGGAACATATGGAAATTATCCAGGAATCCTATGATTCATATGATCGTATCCCATGGAACTAATTAAATAGGAATCTTGTGGTGTAAATTTCATAGAAAAGTAGCATTAGATCACATCTCATGAAAAATATCTTCACTAGAATCATTACAATCAAAGAGAATTTCTTTCATATACCTTTTCTTATCCTATGAATCAAAAGAGCCCTAACTATTTGCAGTGTGCACATCCTAACTGATTATTTGTATCAAGCCCATTATCATCTGAGATATCTATCTAACGACTTAGTTTTTCTCTGTCGTGGATCCATTTTAGACTTGTGCTCGTTCAAACACCTGTCATTGCCATTTGTTCACATGTACATTTCTCTATCGGCATGCATAAACCATTTTCGCCAAGCAATTTTGTAACATAGTGAAACAAGTGGTGGGTCTGGAGACACGATTACAAGAGGTGGGTTGCTCTTGCCCAATATTACAAGGTCACTGTTTCTTTAACCTGACATGTTCAATTTTTCAACACGATGATGATAAACGTGGCCACAACGTCAACCAACCTTTGCGTCCTTGCCGGATACTGACTCAGGTCGTAATAGGAGCAGCGTCACGCTGAAGCAGATCGATGGTCGGTGGCAAAAGCCTGAGCTGTCTCGGAGCCAATTGGCTACAGGATGCCATCATCTCTAATCCAGACGCGGGAAGGCTCGTCAGCGCTGTGGTATTGCCTAAACGCTTTGGTCGTTATTAGCTACAGCGTGCCGAGGTTTAGGCTAACTGCCGCTCAGATGTTGTAGGGTTTAGGCTAAGAAAAGCCATGTGAATTAGACTCTAACGATTGGGCTTACTGTTTAAGATTTATGGGGCACGAGTTTCGGTGACATCTCACTAACCATTACGCCTTTATATGGAAATTACCCAAGGACACCAATATGTGTGTTGTAGCTCACGCAAGTTTTCACAGTTCTCTCGGTAACTGTTTATCAAGATCTGTCGGACCCGTAAATGGTCCCGAGACACCAAAAAGTGTGATATAGCACATGTAAACAGAAAGAAAATATAGAAGCAAAGAGTTTTGCGTCGTTGAAGGATCCGTTTACCTCCGACCGGATGTGGAAATTTGTCCACGACATCTAAATGGTGTGCTACATCCAATGAAAAGACCTATAATCGCAACAACAATGAGTTTTGTCGTCATGGTGGTAGTCGTTTACACCAGGGATGAAACCAGATAAATTGCATAATGGAGGCGAATTGATGCTACATAACTTTGAGGGGCATATAGCTAAATTTGGCTAATTAATGTATCAACTCAGCATACTCCCCATAACTACATGTATCAACTCAACATACTTGCACAATGGGGCTCGTGGGTGAACTTCCCCTAGGCGTCATCGTAAAAATTTGAAAACCTTTTTTTCCGTCGAAATCGGTGTTGGTGTTACAAAATGGTGTATGTGTCTATGTGAACGAGTCTTAATCAAGAAAAAAATAGCGCGTTATAACAAAATAGTGCCGGCTTAAATTATGATATTAGCAAAAAATTGTATTTAGATTTATTTAGCGAGACAACTCTCAAAATGATTAGGCTTTGTTTACTCAAAGGGTTTTCTAGGGAATGGGAGGAGTGGGGATGGGAAGAGATTTGGTGAACACCCAATTCCCACAAATCCACACAAATACTCCCCCTCTACAATACACTAGCATGGAATAGAGTTTTTTTTTAGCAAAAAATGAGATAGTTGGTGGAGAATATCTAGGGATCATCTCTAATCACGTAAAATACACTATGGGCGTGTTTGGTGGCCTGCAGCCCCTCTTGCGCTCCGCCAGACTAGGCTGTGGAGGGTCTGGTCTGGCGAGACCAACCTCTGGGCCGTGTTGTGCGTGCCGTTTGGCAGCCTGCATCGCACTGCGAGTACAGATTGAGCACATTGTTTGGTAGCCAGCAGCGTCCCAAAAAAGCAAGCAGCGATGCAAAGTAAGGTGTTTGGTTGCGTCCGAGCTAGATTGTGCTCACCCGTTGTTGCTAATGGTGAGCTTACCATACTACATAGATGGTCATATCAATTCATCGAGTCATAGCTACTATGAATGGCAGTTCATCAGTACATCCCTAACTAGTACGAATTACAGTTCATGAAATAGCATTACAGTCTAGAGGTAACTAGGAAAGGTTCGGCACGGATGATAATTAGGAAAGGGGCGGGGTCTTCTTCTTCTTCGTTCTTATTCTTCTGCATATCGCTGTGTTGAAGCTCATATCCTGGCGGCACCTCTATCATCCCACATTGCTTGAGCCCACTCCATCCTTTTGGCCTTCCAAGCTTCACTATCTCCTAGAGGACACCATGGCCGCCCTGAGGTGTGTCGTCAGGCGTCACATCTTCCTCAGAGGGGAAATGTTCATCTACCCCCCACCCTAAGATCCAATTGTGAAGAATGCAACATGCAAGAACTAGCTTAACTTGGGTCTCGAAAGGGTGGAATGACTTCTTCTGGTCTTTCGGAACGGTGGCAGAATTCCAGGCCGACATGCATATCCAGCATCTCCAAGGTAGAACTTACCTTCAGCCATCAGGCATGCTGATCCCATCAGTTCTGGACAAGCTGCCAGCTAGAATTGTTGCGTCATGTGCTGATCCCTCCCAACCCGCTAGCACATATGTGAACATCATGTCGAAATCAACAGCAGCAAGGACATTCTGGCTTGTTTAATGCTTCCTTCCTCTGTATGCTGCAGACTATGATCTCGGCACTCTAGCAGTGACATGAGTACCATCAATGGCGCCAATGCAATCCTGTCATTAGAAGAACAAACAGATGAACAAACACATGAACAAACACATGAACAGATAGATGAACAAACACAACATGAACAGATAGATGAACAAATGTAGTGCTAACCTGGAAATATGGAAACCATCTGAAGCTGTTGCTGATCTTGGATGGGGTTTGAGCTTTAGGTGGCTTGATCATCTCTTGTCTGAGCTCTCCAATGGCAAACATGACTTGCTTAAAGTAGCACGAGATAGTCTCACATGACCTTCTAAATCTGCTGTTGATCACTCTAAACCTTTGATTATGACCCACAACATGAAGGAACATGCAAACTTGCTCTTCGATGGATGTGTGGATGCTATCCTCCAACAAGCCGCCTTCTCTGAACCTTTTGACAAGTTCAAAGAAGGGGGCTCTGCCCATCCGAAGCATTTGCATAGCCTTCACATCGTTAGTGTTGTAGATGTTGTTCAGATTTGCTATCCTCTCTTGATCCCGGGCGAACATAGGACCGTACTGGACTAGAGGGTACGCATTGCGCCTAACTACGATCTTGCGAACGAGTATGATCCATGTCTGCATGACAGCTATGAGAGCAGCTGTCTTCTTGATCAGAGCCAACCCATCGTCCTAAATGTACAGATCTACAATTAGTACCGGATGTTGTTCAACTAAAACCACTGCGAGTTCGGAGAGACGAAGTGGCTTACCGTCGCCATTGGTGAAGATGAATAGTAGCTGATGTAAAGCTCCCCTGCCGGCTTTCGAGACGACGGCGTGGATCCGGTGCCGGAGAAAAGGGGAGAGGAGGCTGCTGGGAAGAACACGCTCTCGAGCTCGTGGAGACGATGTCGAAGATACGGTGGTGGAGAGGACGGACACGGGCCGCCGGTGAAGATCCGGGGTGGGGAATTTTTGTGTCCTCTATGGCGGGCGGTGACCGAATAGAGGTGGAGGTGAGAGTATGTGGGGCGTGAAAAGAAGCCGGAGATTCGGCATCTCCCGCCATCTCCCGCGCTCCGCCCGCGCGCATGCCGTCCGCGAATTTTTCAGCCGCCAGACCTGGCTCCACGGGCACGCTCGATTCGAGCGTGCCTTCTGGGCCTGGCTCAGTGCTGCATCAATGAGCGTGCCAGCCACAACGCGGGCCTACTGTGACCAACCAATCAGCCCAATTTTGCAGCTGGCGGGCCTGTTTGGAGGTGCTGCAGGCCACCAAACGCGCCGTATCTATAAGTAAATAAACTAGTGGAGATTTTCTGGGAGACAGGATAATCCTCTCCGATTCACTGAAATACACTAGAAATAAACAAGCCCAGCGCGCCAGTATTTTTTTTCCATCGTCTTAAATGGGCCGAAAATTGGAAGTGAAGCTCGGCAGAAACCATGAGCGGAATGAAAACCTGACTTCGAGAAACCTCACCGCCGCCCCCGTCCCCCAACCCTCCTCCTCCACGCGCAGTGCGGCACCCCACGATCTCCGCCATGCCCCCCTGGAGTTCGAGTCGAGCATGGAGATGACCCCGGCGAAGCAGCACGGGCTGACGCTGGACGACCCCTTTGTCGATTTCGTGCTCAGCTTCTTCTACTCCTATCTCCCCGAGCCGCCTGTCTCCACCGCCGCCTCCCTCTGCTGCGCCCCGGCCCCCGACGACGGAGTCGACCGCATCAGCATCCTACCCGACGAGCTCCTCCGCAACGTCGTCTCCCGCCTCCCCGCTAAGGACGGCGCGCGCACCGCCGTGCTCTCCTCCAGCTGGCGCAGCCTCTGGCGCTCCGTTCCGCTCGTCCTCGTCGACACCCACTTCCTCCCTGGGGGTGACGCCGAGTGTCGGCCCGCGCGAGCCGGCGCCGCATCGCGTGCCGTCACCGACGCCGTCTCCGCCGCGCTCAAGGCGCACCCTGGACCTTTCCCCTTCGTCAGCCTCACCTGCAGCTTCATGGACTGCGCCGACCGCCGCTTGCTCGCGCGATGGTTCCAGCTCTTCGCCACCAAGGGCGTCGAGGAGCTCATCTTCGTCAACCGCCCATTACCCGTCCCCACGCTGCCCCTCCCTTCCGCGCTCTTCAGCTGCGTCTCCCTCCGCCGGCTGTACATCGGAGCCTGGGTGTTCCCGGAAACCGACACCCTCCCGCGCGGCGTCGCTTTCCCCAACCTGAGGGAGCTTGTCCTCGGCAGCGTCGTTATGAAGGATAGTGTAATCGAGTTCATGCTCGCCGCATGCCCCGTGCTTGAGACCCTCTCGGTGGTAGGGAACACGCGCATATTGCACGCTCGCCTCACCTGCCGCAGCCTGCGGTGTGCACAGTTCTGCTTGTCCGTGTTGGATGAACTCGCCGTGGTGGATGCCCCGTCCCTCGAGCGTCTCTTCATCTGGAAGAGTTGGGGTATCATGAACACGTCAGTCAAGATTCACCATGCCCCTCAGCTGCGATTGTTGGGATACCTGGCGCCAGAAGAGCACGATCTCGAGATTGGTAACACCATCATCAAGGTGCAGCTCATCTACTACTCTGTTGACTGCAGAGCTCATCTATCTCAGTAGTTCCCATTTTTTTCTTTCCATGATATGCACGAATTACTCAAATGCCAATGACTTACGTGCGATTGCCTATGTTCCCTCTGTTGTCTGCAGGCTGGAACAAAGGCGAGGCTAGGAACCATCGTCTCAACCGTCCACACGTTGGCATTGACCCTAAATTTCAGAGTTCACAGTGTAGTCGAGATGCTTCCCAGTTTCCTGAGATGCTTTCCTAACATTGAAACCCTCTGTATCGAGGTAAAACCAACACCTTCTCTGATCCTCTCTCTTGTTCTGGCACCTGCATAATAATCAATAGAGTGCATCAGATTGCTGCTGCATAATTACCACTGTACATATGCATATATAGCTGAACTGTGCTACGGCTTAATTTACAGTCTGACGAGGAAACTCGTGAACCCACTGGCAACCTCAGTCCCAAGTTCTGGCGCAAGACCGATCCCATTGAGTGTATCCAGTCGCACCTAAAGACTATAGTTCTTCGTGAGTACCAAGGACATCCAAGTGAGTATGATTTCCTGAATTTCATCGCCGAGCATGCGCTAGTGCTGGAGAAGATGGCCATCGTGTTGAAAAAGGGCTTAAGTAACACTGCGATGGAAGAGTTGATTGCCAAACTGATGCCTCTGAACTCTGCTATGGCAAGCAGAGAGGGCAAGCTGCTGTTCCCGATTCATAAATGGGAAGGAGGAAGCACTTGGACCTTGCAAGCAGGTCTCATAGAAGGATCAGTTTTTCCACTGGAAGATCCGTTCTTCTGTCGCTGAACTGAAATGTGCTATTTCAGCATCCAATCGTTTTTGGAAGGGTTTTAGGCACTGTTTGGTTGTTGAAATGTGTTTCCTGAAGATTGAATGGTTTACTTCTACTTGCAGTATGAACTTTATTCGCTGAACTTATATATGCACTAATCCTTTAAGGGTGTGCATGCACCTGATGCTATATATGAATGGCCAAAGACTGACATGGGCCTTATTTTGTACTTTGTGACTCCTGCATTTAGACTCAATTCTATAAACCTTTTCTGCCTGTAACTCGATTCTGCGTGCATTATCTCAACAGCCAAGATATTGATGGGGTGTGGTTGTGTGGAAGTGGTTCTTGTTTATGTTGCAGTTTCTATTTTCAGGATACTAAGTTTAGAAGTCTAGTTTATTAGGATGTTCCGTTTGATCTTATTACCATTAGAATGCTCGATGTCAAAGCTATATGTACTGTTCCTCTAAGAAATAGAGAATACCAGCACCTGTTTCTATCTGAATAAGGAACATTGATATCTGCATTCCGGCGACCTCCTTAGTTAGCTTTGTCTTGGTTTTTGTGATACACATTATATTACACAATTGCTGCTCAGTATGACAGTTGATGATCGTGGAAATAACGAAGAATTGGAGATATCCCAGCTCATGGGTAAAGTTCCTAGCTTGTTCCATCTGGAAGCACATTTACTATTTGCAGTGTGCATCCTGATTGATTATGCATAGCAAGTCCATGATCATCTGAGATATCTATCTAATGACTCTGTTTTCTCTGTCGCGGATCCATTTTAGTTACTCTAACAGGGACAAAAGCTGGGTATACTTGTGCTTGTTTAAACGCCGGTTATTACCATTTGTTCACATGTCTTCTCTATCTACCTGCATAAATCATTTTGGCCAGGCAATTTTGTAACATAATGAAACAAGAGTGGGTCTGGAGATAGGATTACAACTTGCTCTTGCCCAATGTTACAACTTACAAGGTCACTGTTTCTTTACCCAATGTTAATTTTATATGTGTGTGCTCATTTATACCACCGTATAGACATTCATGCGTTCACCAAACAAGTGGCAGCAGGTAGCGGAACTCGGCGTCATAGGGCTCGATCTCCACCATCCTCTCCGGCATCGGTGGCCTGCCGCGGTGGAGCAAGAGGTCCCTAATGGCCCTCTTGAGCTCCGGGGCCCTGGTGGTGCGCGGGAGCTGGCTGTGCACCCACTCCAGCAGCGACTCCACGTCGTCGGCGAAGCACCGCATGTGCCAGTGCAACAGCTTCGGCAGCACGATCGCTATTGTCGCTGCGGACTTCGTTTTCTTCCTCCTCGCGCCGGGCAGCCCGACGACCCGGACACACCGCTCGAGGTACTCCACCTTGGCTGCCTCCAGCTCGCTCGACACCTCCTCCACCGTGTACACCCGAACCTGCACTTGGATGATTTCATTCTCAATCATGTCAGCCTCAAGATCGTTGACAATGGCGGAGGGTCATATGTATGAGATCAATGAGGATAAGTGATTGCACGACGTACTGGCGGTGAGGAGCGACTGCCTCTGCAAAGCGCGAAGACGACGTTGGGTTCAGGGTAACCTAGACCGTAGCGGACCTGAAGATCCCTCTCCCCTTCCTTCATGACTCCCTTCCCAGTCGTTATTCATCAGGTTAGATCGAGACACATATATATTTAATTGATACATTGACAAAAATTTGTTGAATTTTAGTTACCTGCTTGTTGCTTTGATCGGGGGAGTGCCTGAGGAAGAGATGCTCGATGGATAGCACATTCACTACCGTTCCTCCCACGTTCACTGAAGCTTGATTCAGCAGCGCCAGTAGCTTGTCTGGAGATGGAGGCAGACCGTGTTGAAGAAATGCCTGAAAATATATCATATAATTTCTCCACGGGTCACCAGGCTCAGTAATTAGCTTATATTAATAATTTTCGTACGTGCATCACGCAGAAGTTGTAGATGTTTAGCCAGAACGCCAGTTTCTGCTTGTTCGTCAGAAAACTCGGATCCACGGTGCAGAGCTTGTTCATCAACACTCTAATGAAACAAAATAATTTTCAAAACATGTCTCCAAATATTAAGAAGGTCGAGTTGTTCAATGCCGCAACAATCAGTAAGCATTCGCTCACCTCAAGTTCTTGATGTCGGAGAGGCAGGACGACACGCGGTTCGCGTCGAACGAGCTCCGTGTGAACTCCAGGAACCTCTTGAAGTGCCCAGCCGTGTCCTCATCAGCAGCACCACGCTCCGACGACGATGCACGACTCTTGAGAAACCGAATGGGCGGCGTCGCGCCGTCGCTCGGCGATGAGGACGACTTGGGGGCAAGGCTTCTGGAGGAGCCTATGCAGGAAGAGATGTTGAGTTTCGGCGCGCTGCTCAGCTCCAGCTCTGTCCCTGCTGCATGATCCGTTGTCTTGCTGAGCTTGTGGAAGATGGTCACCGTCAGCTTGATCAGCTCCTCTGACAGCTTGTTGGGCTGCTCAAGCAGATTTTCCTTTCTGGGGGTTTCAGATTGTCCAAAGAGTGGCTGCTTCTTCTTGTCTGATCAGCATCCACACCTGTCCAAAGATTTCAACAATAGCATCAGAAATCGACCTGTTCTGATTGCGTCTGGTGAGCATTTCATCTGTACCTTGTGCAGAGATAGATCCTGCAGAAGCCTTGCTGTCACGTTGGAGACCTTCGTCGCTGCCTGGACAGGGCAGCCTTGGGAACTGTTCACCGCCAAGAAGACGGGGCTCACCCGGCGACCGGAATGCTGGCTTTGGTGGCACTTCTGCGTCCAATCCTGCCATCGCTGCTTCTGCTGAAGAAGAATACAGTGGTCGGTCCAGTTCTGCTCCCGGCGAAGCCGCAACCGCAGGTCGTCGACCTTCTTCTCGAGGTAGAACAACTCGTCTTCCACGATCGCCAGCTCTGCAAGGAGCCCCCTGATCTGCACCAGTGAGAACCACAAGTTCAGAGATCACCAATACGTATGTAATGTATGCTCTAGATTCAGTGAAGAAAAGGTTTGAATAGCAGTTTACAGTGCCTGTTAGTTTACTTTCCCGGCTTTCTTCCGTTTATTGTCTTGTCTTTTGTTTTCTGTTGTCCACAAGGGGATGATGATGTTGTGGGGACAGTGTGTTTGAGAGAGACATGTAAGCAAATCGTACCGATGCAATTGATTGAGGAGGTACGAGAAGACAGGAATCCAAGGGAAAAGAGATGTGGATATGTGGGTTCGTTATTTGCAGACAAATCTGGCATTGTTGCAAGCAATGCGCCAAATAGTACTTTGATGTGTCCTCCTGTCGAGAGTTTCCATGCTGCACAACGTTTGTTGTTACAACTGTTACCGTAAGATCTGTAACATTGCAGACTGGTAGGAGCAGGCAAGACTGAGCAATTGAGCATGACTATGGAGTGTTCGACTGTCAAATCTTGACAGGGGCATTGATTCACAAGAAGTGACTTGAGAGTTGAGACTGAAACAGCTCTAACTCTGTTTTTTTTTTCCTTGGTAAGAACAGTTTTAACTCTGAAAAAAATTGCACTGTAAATCGAGAAATGTAACGCTTTCCCTTCAGCACAAGGATCAGAAGACTCACTCACAGTCACATGTGTGCATACGGATTTACCTTGTTCGGAACTACTGCTGCGAGGCAACAGTGGCAGATGACCCGGCCCTGCAGCGAGCAGTGCAGGATCTTGTTGAGGCGCTTCTCCTTCTCCAGCACCGCCTCCAGCTCCGACACCTCCACCTGCAGCTCCTCCATCTTGCAGCGCCGCTCCTCGTCGTCCATGAGGAAGTACATGAGCTTCATCTTGCTCCGCGCCCTCCTCCCTCTTATACCTCGCCACCGGTGGAGGTGGACGGAATGACTTGCCCGTAATGGCGTCGGCGGGGGCGGCGGCGGCGACCCCATTTAATCGCACGGGTTGCCGCTTCGAGAGACGACGGGGGAGAGGAGAGGCGGGGATGGAGAGGGGATGGGGAGGGCGTAGAGAGGAGGACGAGGTGATCACATGATGCGGTGTGAGGACGGACGCTTCAGGGAAACAGCCAGTAACTCGGCATGCATCATGCATGCAACGCATATGAGCGGCTTCAATTCTCGAGCGGTTGCATTCGCCTCACTATTTATGCCCGTGATGCACCCGTCCACGTATTTCCTGCTCTACAGTTTCTTTTTTTTTCTTTCGTTCAGGCCAAAAGTATAAATTTTCTGAAACTGGCAAATTTTTCAGGTTCCCAACAGAACAGATCACTGTTTGTTCTTCAGCTGAGCATCCGTAGGACCAAGCATTGTTGATCGGACCATCTTCAAGCACTGTTAACACTTAACATTACGTGGTCTCTGTTTCACCCGCTGAATCGCTGATCAAGTTTCGGTTAAAAGAATAGAGGGGGGGAGAATAAGTCCTGCCATCTTTTTTTTTTGAAGGAATGCTTGTGTAAGCCGGCACATGCTATATCGCGCCCACGAGCGCGCCTTTCGTGTCGGCCGCCTGAAGCAACATGCTTCATGGGCCGCTTTAGAGCAGCCCAATAAGAAAAACATAGTGTTTTTTCTTTTTATGTTTTCTTTTTTTTCGTTTTCGTTTTCTTTTTTTCTTTTTCACTTTTTGTGATTTCGAAAAATGTTCGAATTAAAACTTTGTTGTACAATTTTTAAGTGTGGATGAAATTCGAATTTGAACATTTTTTAAATCTGAATATTTTTTAATTTGAACAATTTTTTAATGTGAACAAATTTTGAATTTCAACAATTTTTGACTGTGAACAAATTTCAAATTTGAACAATTTTTTAATGTTAACAACTTTTGAATTTGAATAAATTTTGAAAGTGAGCAATTTTTGGATATGAACAAAATATTGAATTGGAACAATTTTGGATTGTGAACAAATTTTGAATTGGAACAATTTTCGAATATGAACGAATCTTGAATTTCAACAATTTTTGAATATGAACAAATTTTGAATTGGAACAATTTTCGTGTATGAACAAAATCTAGAATTTGAACAATGTTCGAATATGAACAAATTTAAAATTCGAACAATTTTCGAAATAAAAATCATAAAAAGTGAAAATAACGAGCAAAGAAAAGAAATAGAAAAAACAAAAATTTAAAGAACGAAAAAAAAAAAAACAAAAAACAAAAAAAACAAAAAAAAGAAACAGAAAAGAGAAAATAAGAAAATGGGCCGGCCCAACAGCGGCACGCTTCAGGCGGCGCGGCCGTCTAGCGCCGCTGCTGGGCGATATATAGCATTTGGCGTGTAAGCCGTTGCCATCTTGATCCAACCCCTATCTGCGGCTTGACGGGCTAGTTTTGGCCGACCCAATCCAGCCCAAGGAAATAGTAGTGGGTTTGCGTTGACGAGATGCCATTGGCTGCTCTCCTAGCCCTTCATCAGTAGTTGGGATAGGCGGGCTGCTAACAATCACCTCCCCTTGAATTTCGGATTGTCCCCGAGCCAACGGCAATGGAAATCATCGACGCAATGTCTCCAAGTCCTTCCATGTCGTCCTCTCCGGAGTAGGGTAATTTCAGAACACCAAAGCTTGCAGTCTTCTCTTGTTCTTGTTCTCGCCCCAAACCCTTACTTTGTTTACGTGTCCTACCGTATCGAATAAGGTTTCCTGACCTCGGTGTCTACAAGCGAAAGAGAGAATCGGTGTAAGGTCAACTAAAAAAAGCCCAACTAGGGAATCCAGGCGAAAGCCACCAGCAAACAATGTCGTAAATCCAAATTCCCTTAGATATTGCCTGGTCGGTATTAGTCCAGCTGATCAAGCTTGGCGATTCAATTTGTTTGGCTTCCTTGAACCAATTATTTGGGAATTTTCCATCGAATATGGTCTTCTTTCTGTGAAAACTATAATGTTCTCATTTCGCACCATATTCTTCGCATTTGTTTTAAAAAACTCTTTATACACTTAGAAAATGGAAAACTAATTTGATGTAATGAAAAATTAGAAATTTATATTTTTCATTATTGTTGGGCATGGCAAGATGCAACTACGTGCGAAAGATGGGCACATTATTATAAACTATGTTGTAGAAATGGCCATGAAATTAGTCATTCGGTTTAAAAGTCAGGAATGTTCATACATGATATACCATTTGTGAAAAAATGTTTTAATGTTGAAGTTTATGATTTTTTTCTAGCATGTATTACACGTAGAAACACTCAGAATGCATTTTCAGATTTTCTTTATTATATTTTTTTTTCAAAACCGAGTCAAATTGGCTGTCACATTTATTCAGAGCAAGAACACTTTCAACACCATGTGTGGCTATTGCATACAATCCTAATTGGATACCTTAAAATAAATTGGAATTTTTTAGAACAAAACTATTTTTCAAAATTTACCTACTTTTAGGAAATCGGTTGAAATTGATTCAAATTTGTAAATGTCGTTAAAAGCTAGATTTAAAAAAAAAACTCGGAATTGACCATCCAATTTGATCTTATTGCCGTGAAAATTACGGGTCCCATTTTGCACCATATTAGTTGCACACCCTTCACACAATCCCCATTTTAGCACTAGAGAATATTTAACAAACAAAGAATAACTAAGCCTAGAAAATAAAACTATAACAAGAACAAAATAGCAAGAAAATAGTAATAACAAAATAATGGAAAATAAATAAAATAAGTAAAAGGTAGGCGGGAAAATTAAAATAATTTTTAATCTTTGTCCGAAGTTTTAACACTCGACAAAAGTGGGCACGCGGCGAAGTTAACCTACCGTCAACCACGCGAGGCGGGGACATGTCTGTGTGCTCTTCTTTGCCAAGTGTTTTTATTTTTAGTTTGCCTAGGTATCTTTTACTAGGCACTCTACATAGAGCTCCTTTACGGAGTGCCCGATAAAAGACACCCATAAATTCCAGTAGTGTTTGTATAGAATATACAAAATAAATAAATAAATTTAAATTGTATATTTATTTAATGATGCTAATCCATGCAGAAGCACAAGTGGATGACTAGCGTGTGATAACTGTAGTAATTAATTTTTTGGTCACTTATGAGAAAATCTCATAACCTTGTATCGATCGAAAAATGCTTTTGGCTATCGAGATCCAATGATCCTGGTGTTTTGAAAAAATACAAAAAACATTTACGAGTTTTTAAAAATATTTTAAAAAATCCATGATGTATCCAATGGTTTATCCCACCAATTTGCAAAAATGAACTTCAAATACTATTCCGGGCTACACAAAAATGACAAAATCTGATAAAATTTGGAGATCTGAAAATAAGCTATTCAAATCTACACTTTTGTCTTTTTTGTACCCCATAATACAAAATATTTGTAGTTGATTTTTCACGTTTGTGAATACGCCATTGGCTACTTTTGGGATTTTTCTCAAATTATACGTATTAAAAATAATAATATTGTTTTGATTTTTTTTAATATCAGGACCACTGGAACCGGAGAGCACGACATCTCGTCTCCGGACGGACCGTCCAACTTAAAACTTATAAGGGTAATATACCTTTTAAGAATACGTTCAATAGCCTCAGTAGTGCCTGCAGCGAAACAGAAAGTGGTTGGGGGTGCATATATTTGCCAGAAATGCAAGGTTAGCTTCGAAGCAACCATCCAACCATAAAACCTGCATCCATCACTCATCACATTCCCGTTCTCTTGCTCAAAACAGGCAGCTTTGGTCACTCAAAGTGACCCATATGCGTCTCTCATCCACGTACCAAGGAACCTCATGAACCCATCTCTTCTCTTGCACAAACCCAAGCAAGATCCGTCTATCACGCTGCTTTGCTTCTACATGTCCACTCTGGAACCCCAAAGTCTACCTTCCTCTCCTCGCTAAAATAAATCATCTGTCGCTGACCCTCCACATGCTGTGAGATCTCTATCTCTACACAAGTCTGAATCCATGTTACATGTTTGACCCTGCAAAGTAGTTTAACTAGCCCAGGGGGGGATAGGAGCAGGGGAGAGATGAAGCTGATACGCAGGAGCAAGAAGGGTTACAGGGGGAAGAAGGGCTCGTCAGCTCCACTGCAATCTAGTGGAGCTGTTGATGGTGGAGCTAGCTCCAACAGCAGGCAAGTAGCGCCTGAAGATATCCTCCAAGTTGGAACCACAACTACAGGCTATGGTAATGCTATTTTTTCCCTTTTTACTGGTCTTGTATGTGTTTTTAGATCAGTAGGTGTAGATCACGGAGCGTCTCCATTTGTTATTTGCGAGAAGAGGGTAGAAAGGCTGATGTTTTGAGTCGAGGATCATGCTTATCTTGCTGATTATGCTGAAGGAAGATGCATATTGACTGTTGGCCATTAGGTATTTAGATATGGTGGGATTTCTAGATAACGGCGACGTTATTTATACTTTCTTGCGATATCATCGATTCCAGCTTCCAAAAGGGCCTTCTTCCAACGTAAGTTCCTTCTTAGACTTCAATGGATAAGGATATGATCCTAGAAAATCTTCCCTTGAGCAAATCACATTGAAAAGGGAACCAAGACCTACTGCATCCCATGGTTAACACCCACAAGTTCAGTAAGAGTTGGTTAAATTTTAGTAGCATGAATGAAACACATTAATGTAATTACACACACGTGGCACCACGACTAGCTGCCACCTGCTTCGTTTCGTCGATCCTCTTAAGACAAACAACTTGTTTAACATTTAAGTTTCAGCAGAGACTTGATATGCTATTCAATTTTTTAGACGAAAGAGAGTGACACATGTGACTATCCAACTATCAATTTCACAACTTCCTTGAGTCATCTTAAATTTCAGATTGCCGGAAATATGTTCTGAATGTGCAACCATAAGTTTGTGTGTTCTTGAGGAGGAAATGGCCTAACTTGCTATACACAGCCAAGACATATATAATAAGGTTAGGAAAATAAATACAGTAACGAAGATTATTCACCAAGACCGTATGTCGGCAGTTCCCTGCACAAAATGTTGGAGCTGCTAAATGTTGACATTTCCCCTGCATTTCTTAATGATGCTAGTAAGTATGGAGAAGGCACGTTCTCTTTATGACGACGAACAAGAGAACGCAGGAACATGGGCCTCCACAGTTTCCAGCATAGTTGTTGTCTAGTGGCTGTTTCAGCTATTCTCATTATGGTCATCACTATGTTGCAACCGAATTGTCATCCTGATTCAGTTATCCATCGCTTTCCAAGTATAATTACGCAAGTGCCTCCTTCACCTGTGCATGCAGCTAGCAGCAGAGATGAAGCATTCTTTGAAGCGTCTCCTTGGTTAGACTTGGACTGTGAAGATGATTTCTATAGTGTAAATGGAGGTGATGGTGTAAACTCACACGATCCGTCAAACAAAAAATAAATACTTTTCTCAGATCAACTCACCACTTTTTTGTATCACAGATGCTACACCTGCAAGGACATTCGGTGCAGCTGCAAGCAACCAGGCCACACCAATTGGACCTCAAGTGCTGCCTACGCTGGGGGCGATCCTCAAGGCTGAGCCCCTGAAACCGCCTGCGCAGATGAAGCTCGGTGACCTCCTTAAGATGAAGCAAGAGGCCTTTGATGCCCCCGACGACCTCTCCAGAGCCGGGTCCTCTGTTGGCGGAGACGAAGCAAGCCGGTGCTGCTTCCCTCGCCTCAGTTTGCACGGGTCGTCAGCAACAAGGAGAGGAGGAAGGGAAATTGAAATGACGACGACGGCGGGTCTGTAGAATCACCGAATTGTCCACACGTTGAACCTCGAGTTGCCTTTATGGAACAGTCGCAGCAAACAGTTTGGCCGTCTGAGTGTATATAAACGGAGCATACGTCATTCTCCGTCCGTTCCAATGACTTCTATTTACCCACATATGAATGTATCTAGATATGTCACAAGTATAGATACATCTATATTTGGACAAATGAAAGTCATCTAGGGAGTACAACGGAAGGCTATTCAGCGGGTAGCCGCAAGAAAGTTTCTCTGTGGTTAAATCCCGACGAAGAAGGCCCACATTTTGTACTTTAAGTTTTGATAGATTTGTTTTTCATTCTGAAACTTCCCTTTAATCTAAATTAAACTCTAAACTCTTGAAAAAAAAGGCATGTAGTCCAAACGAGTAGAACAGCAATATGTATATTTATAAAAGAGGGTTCCCCAACCTAACATAATGACGACCAAATTTCTCGTCCGGATGCATCTCTCTCAGAGTTGCCTTATGGAACAATCACAACAAACATTTAACCATCTGAGTGTATACAAACGATGCGTACCTCATATACTACTGGCAGGCTATTGGGCGGGTACCGGCAATCTTGACACAGAAAATACACTTTTCATCCTTGAACTCTCTACAGATAAGACATATGGTTGGTCTAAACAAATCCTAAACTCTTAAAAAAGTTCACATCTTGTCTGAACCTTTTTTTTCCAACAAAATTATGGCACACCCACTCCCATCCCCCTCCCCCACTACGCAATGGCAATATTATATAAAGATAACCGAGATCTCGACCAAATTTCTCGTTCGAAAGCCTCTATCTCTCTCACTACCATGATTTCAGTTCTCTACACTATGCTAGCTGCCACATGTCATGAAAGCCACGCCCTACCTACCCTGGCACGGTGGCACCGCCACACCGTGTTTCTCAACCTACAACAAGCACCTCACCATACCGCCCCCTTTCTTCCGTAGAATCGCCATGATTGTCTACTCGTAGCACCCGCGCACTTTGTCGGCTTTTCGAAGCTTAGTGGCTAGCTGCGCCTTCCCACTTGTATGAAGGAGTATCACTACAAGAAATATGCTGACTAGTGACTTTTTGATAATGACCCTGATAAATTTGGTCATAGATCTATGACCAATTTGAGCCATTTGGTCATACACTGGTTTAAAGGGTCTAAACCCGAAAATATAACGACCAATCTTGTCAGAAAAGTCATATTCTACTTACATGAATTGGTCATAATGCACATAGCACTAGCCTACAGCCTTTTTTAGCCTATTACGACCAATTTAAATGGTCATTTGCATGAGTTGACAGCCAACTCAGCAGTTTTGCCTACGTGTCACTACTTAGGTGTCATTTTCGCTTACGTGTCAATACTCAGACCTCTCACTGACAAGTGGGACCCGTTGACAGTAGGAGCACATATTGACTTGTTGACCGATGTGAACAGTGGGACCCGCCATGTGACTTGTCATGTGGGACCCACCCTGCTGCCATCTTGCTACCCACCCTGCTGCCATCTTGCTACCATGTCGGACCCGCCATGTCAGACCCACCGTGTGACCTGTCATGTGGGACCCACACGGCTGCCATGCGGGACCCACCCGCGTAGGCAAATTAATAATGAAACAAAATGAGCAGAATGGGGATCGAACCTGCCCTTTTTTCTTTTGCCCTATGCTGAGTGAGTTGTTCCAAGTGGGCCGTCCGGCCTGTTTCGGCTAGGCCAGGTTGGCTCGGCTGATACGTTTTTTTTTTGTTCTTTTCATTTATTCTTTTTTGTTTTCTTTAATAAATGTTTATTTTGAACTCCAATTTTTACCAGATAAATTTTTATTTTGTTTTAATGATGTACTCTGTCTTTGTATACTATTAAAGACTGTTTTTATTCAAAATAAAATACGAAATACCCCTAAGCATATATATTGCTTTATACAGGGTTTTGAAGAATTTCAATTAAAGTTTGTTATTCTTTTAAAATGAAAAATGGGTTTTTTGTTCAAGGAAAATGAAAATTTCTTCGGAAACATTGTTCATGGTTTTAAAATGCACGTTTGTGCCCAATATAGACAAATATAAACGAACTATGCGATGAATGTGACCATAACATTTGTCATTTGGCCTTGAAGCCATGAATGTTCACGGATAATAGCTGATTTCTGAGAACACTTTTACAAGACAATTGCCGTATTGCTAGATTATTATTCTTTATGGATACAAGGAAACATATAATGGCACAACGCGACGGTTTTATATTTCTTTGATTTTGTTTAATTTTGTATGCCGATTTCAAAATACGGTCAAAACGGTGGACATGACCGTTCGCAACTGGGGGTTGGATCTTGTGAAACTATTGTTGTATCCCTGATGAAATAGGTACTTATGTACCCAAAAATGATTTCCTCAAAAAATAATGAGCAAACTACGAAGCACCTGTAGTTCAAAGTTGACCCGCTTTCAGTTGAATCGGCAAAAATTTGTCTTTTTTAAGAGAGGTGGATGGAAACCTTTCGACACCCAACCATTTGGTTATTTGTACTCCCTCCGTTCCAAATTAATTGACTTCCATTTATCCAAATGTGAATGTTTCTATACTTGTAACATGTCTAGATACATCCACATGTGGGCAAATAGAAGTCAATTAATTTGGAACGGAGGGAGTACATAACATGTGGTCTAATGTTTTTTTAAATGTTTTCATCCAATTTTGCAACAGATATTTGGTAGGTCTTTCACAAAAAAAACATTGTTTGCACTCTGGAAATAAAAAATGACTTTTTCCTGCAAAGAGAATAAAAACTTTCTTCGGCGACATTGTTCGCCACTCCAAGATGCACGCTTGTGCACATGATGAGATCATTTAAACAAACTATGCCATGAAAGTGGCCATAACATCCGTCATTTGGCCTGAAAGGTGTGAATCTTCGTACATGATAGCTTATTTCTGTGAACATTTTTTAAAAATATTTCATGTATTCCAAGATTATATTTTTCTCTAGAAACAAGGTCACATATAATGACACATCATGAAGGATTTCCATTTGTTTGATTTTTTTTAATTTCATATGCCAATTTCAAAATACGGTCAAAATGACGGACATCACCGTTCATAGCTAGGGGTTGAATCTGGTGAAACTATTGATGTTTCTCTGATGAAATAAGTACTTGTGTACATAAAAATGATTTTTTCAAAAAATCCGGAGCAAACTTTGAAGCACCTTTAGTTCATATTTGACCCGCTTTCATTTGAATCGGCAGAAATTTGTCTTTTTCACGATAGGTGGATGGAAACTTTATACACCTAAACATTTGGTTATTTGTACATAACATGTGGTATAATATTTGTTTTAAATATTTTCATCCAATTATGAAACAAATATTTGATAGGTTCTTCACAAAAAAACCATTTTTCTCATTCGAAAAATAAAAAATGATTTTTTTGTGAAAGGAGGATGAAAACTTTCTTTGGCAACATTGTTCGCCTTTCCAAGATGCACGCTTGTGCACAAGATGAGATCATTTGAACAAACTATGTCATGGAAGAGAACACATATACTGAAATAGTCAGTTTGTGCTCAGTATGCTCGTGGTTGAGTCTGTAAGTATTGGCCAGCTCATAAGATCAAGGTTCATGACTTGGCAGACCTGGACTGCAGTCTGCTTGCAACACAGTCAGGGCTTCGTTCAACACAGTTAATATGCACTGTGTTGTTGTTATGAATTCTTGTTAGACATTCTGTCATATGCACCTATAACTAAGCCAACCTATAAGGTAAAGCTAGTTCTAGCCTATGGAGAAATTGTACAGCCTATGTTGTTAGACTAGTACTTGGTGTCCAAATTCAAATGGTTGTATTAGCTTTGGTTCTTTTCCGTCCAAATGGAGTCCTAGTTGTGCATGCAATCTTGTATATATATTGCTACTCATTCTAGAAGTTATTATACTACTGCTACTAATTCTTGAAGTTATTATTCAATATTCTGGCAATTTGCTCATTAGTGTTATCTTGCGTTGGTTTAGTCAGGTGACCCGGCTGTTCTAGCTCTGGCGGTGCTGCTGCTGCTCCTCCTAGGCGTGACCCGGCTGTTCTAGCTCTGGCAGTGACGCAGCTGGGCGTGGAGTGGCTGGAGTTGGGCGTCGTCTCGAGCATGGCCCAAGAAAAGTAAGCACCTTTCTCTCTTTTGGTAGCTTAGCATAGCAGCACAATGCTGCTGTTCTCGTAGTTCCCGTGTCAGTTGTGCAAAGATTGAAGTTCATGTGAATTGTCTTTAGTAGTTATTATGATGTTGTTGTTGTTGTCCTGTGATACTATTACATGGCTTGAGAATGACGTGCATGTAAAAAATTCTTGAGGCTACAATTTGGACATTATCTCATTACTTGCATAACTTTCAAGTCCACTATGTGATACAAATGCATGTTTTGGCTTGTTTCATTCTGCTGATTGAATCTTTCCTTTCTGTCGATCAGGGGGGAGAATAAACTAGTTTAGGTCGCCGCTCTGGCTGTAGCTGCACCTCAGATTCTTGGAGAGCCCATGCCCATGTATCATCGCTGGTTGCGAACACCCATCTACAGGTATGGCACTGTCCATTGCTCTGCGCTCCTCTTCTCCTTGCATTTGTGAGAAAATTGGCACTTGCAGTCCTATTTACTATGTATCCACAATCTCTGTTCGTTAACACCATCTAGAGTTGTTGCTTTGATTTTTCCTACTACGTGGCCTTGCAGTATTGAGCTATTGGAATTTCTTAATTACTTTGGTAATCCTGTGTCGCCTATTAAACTATTGATAGTAGTATTGGGCTATCATGTTAATTAAAAGCATATACAAATGCTTCATGGTTTACTCTAGCTGCCAGTGGATGTGTTTATTACTCTATCCTCACTGTTATGTTCTCTTGTTGGCAGATATTTTACCTAATTCAAGATGAAAGTGTTCTCCCTCTTACACTAGTGAAGGCAGGCTGAAGATGTTTAAAGAAGCGCTGAGATATTTTTGTATAGCAATTTATATAGTGATAGCTGGTTTGTCCGGGCGATCTGAACCCTGGAATTTCATGTATCTTCTCCGTTCCTGAATAAAATATTGTATGATTCTAAATTGCATTTTTTTTGTTCTGTTTGAAATAGTGATGATGTATGTGATTTGAAAATCTGTGAGATTGAAACCTGAGTACTGGGACCTACTAAAGAAATAGTATGAGCATTTTTGAAATTTCTGATGTGTGGGACCAATGTGTGAGTTGGGACCCACTGACCAGAACCTGACAGCTGGGACCCACTGACCAGAAACTGGCTGTTTGGACCCATAGTGCGTGGCCTGACAGATGGGACCCACTTGCCAGAACCTGACATTTGGGACCCACATGCAAAAACGAAAACAATTGCCACGGCCCAAAAGTAAAAAGGCTGAAATAATGGGCTTGGGCTTGGCCCATGTAGTCGATCAGAATTAAAAGGAAAAATATTTCATATTATTGGGCTCGGCCCACATAATACACAAAACTGGATCAGGCTGATTCTGCTGTATGACCATTTCAATTGGTCACAATTTTGCCACGTCAGCTTTGCCACGTTGGATCTGACGTGGTTAGGCCAGATCGCCAGTGACTAAAACAATTGGTCATAACATTTGTGACCTTTTATATTAGTCATAACCATCCGTGACAATTGCACAAAAAAGGTCACGTAGTTGCATTGCCGACCACCAGCCTTTGACCAACTGTTTTTGGTCACAAAAAGATCACAGATGAAAATACGTGACCATTCAGTGACCAATATGGGGGTCACTAGTTAGCATATTTCTTTTAGTGTATGGTGGCATGAATCGACCATGGTATATGATACGTCTCAAACGTATCTATAATTTTTGATGTTCCATGTTGATATTATACCAATTGTTACATGTTTTGCATCCAATTTATGTCACTTTTATACATTTTTTGGGACTAACCTATTAACAAGATGTCACAGTGCCAGTTCCTGTTTTCTGCTGTTTTTGTATTCCAGAAAAGCTAGTCTGGAAATATTCTCGGAATTGGACGAAAATTTACGGAGGTCCCTATTTCATCGAAACACACATGGAGTCCAGAGGGGAGACGAAGAAGAGCCAGGGAGGCTCCAGAAAAGCTGGCAACGGGGTGCCCAGTCCCAATTAATTACAACTTTAACCGCTTAATTCTCTTCACATTTTGTCAACTGATTACTCAGTGAAACATCTGCATGTGTAAACAAAAGAAAAGAGGGATGATCTGCCTTGCTGGTAGAAACAACGTCCTTCATGGGAGCCGTTTTTAAAAGTCTGTTTGATAGGGAGAATACGGTTTTCATCTGCTGCCATTCGTTGACAATTAACAAACACCTCCCAAAACTTAATTTTTACTCTCTATATGATTTCAAAAACTAAAAAACTCTAGCACATGATTTAATCCCTGCTTCCCTCTGCGAAGGGCCTTTCTTTTACTTTTATGTTGAGTCAGTTTTCCTATTTTTTCTATCTTCCACAAGCAAACACTAGTGTCAACTTTGATACAACATTTGTTATATGCTACATATTGGACTTATTATATTACTTTGTGTTGACAATGTCCATGAGATAAATATGTTGAAAGTTGAAGCAAATGCTGAAACTTAAATCTTCCTTTGTGTTGGTTAAATACCTTTTGTTAGAATCTATTGCTTTATGAGTTAACTCTTATGTGAACCTGTGGATGCAGTGTATCCAAAGTACTATTCATGAAAAGTTTAGCTTGTGTGATTCAATTGTTTACTCATTATCTATTTGGCAGAAAATTATAGACCATTGACTTGGATCACTTCATTCATTTACATGTGCCTTACAATATTATATGATCAAGATTATGATGGTAGCATGTCACCTCAAAAATTATATTGTTTTATCGTTTACCTACTCGAGGACGAGCAGGAACTAAGCTTGGGGATGCTGATACGTCTCAAACGTATCTATAATTTTTTATGTTCCATTTGATATGTATTATACCAATTGTTACATGTTTTGCATCCACTTTATGTCACTTTTATATATTTTTTGGGACTAACCTATTAACAAGATGCCACAGTGCCAGTTCCTGTTTTCTGCTGTTTTTGTATTCCAGAAAAGCTAGACTGGAAATATTCTCGGAATTGGACGAAAATTTACGGAGGTCCCTATTTCATCGAAACACACACGGAGTCCAGAGGGGAGACGAAGAAGAGCCAGGGAGGCTCCACACGCCCCCTGGGCGCGGCCATAGGTGGGGTCGCGCCCTAGGGTTGTGTGGGCCCCTCGGGGCTCTCCAGCCGCCGCCCTTTCGCCTACTTATTCCCCCCGATGCAAAAACCCTAGATGCCCGAGTCATATTCCACGAAAAGTTTCAGAGGCGCCGCCGTCGTCAACCCTAGCTCGGGAAGGTCCAGAACCTCTTCCCGGCACCCTGCCGGAGAGGGGAATCATCACCGGAGGGCTCTACATCACCATGCCTGCCTCCGGAGTGATTCGTGGGTTGTTCATCCTTGGACTACGGGTCCATAGCAGTAGCTAGATGGTTGTCTCTCCACTTTGTGCCATCATGTTTAGATCTTGTGAGCTGCCTAACATGATCAAGATCATCTTATTGTAATGCTACATGTTGTGTTTACTGGGATCCGATGAATATTAAATACTATGATCAAGTTGATTATTAATCTATGATACATGTTATTTATGATCTTGCATGCTTTCCGTTACTAGTAGATGCTTTGGCCAAGTGGATGCTTGTAACTCAAGAGAGAGTATTTATGCTAGATAGTGGGTTCAGTCTCCAGTAATCTGGGTGAGTGACAGCAACGTCTAAGGTTGTGGATGTGCTGTTGCTACTAGGGGTAACATAACAATGCTATGTCCACGGTCATATGTACTTGTTTACTTTACGCACATTGCTTAATGCGATTATCCGTTGCTTGCAACTTAATACCGACGGGGAACACGGATGTCAACCTGAAGGTGGATTATTAGTCATAGATGCGGTTGGATAAACGGTCTATGTATTTTGTCGTAATGCCCAATTAAATATCATGGTAGCCATCTTGTCATATATGTATGCATTGTCATGCGCTCAATATTTTATCAATTGCCCAGCTGTAATTTGTTTATCCAACATGTCGTTTATCTTTATGGAGAGACACCACTAGTGAACTGTGGACCCCGGTCCATTTCTTTTACATTGATAAAACCACCAATTGAAATCATTGTTCTCTTTTACTTTCTGCAATTAAACACTGTTTTCCACACCATACGTTTAACCCTTTGTTTTCAGCAAGCCGGGGAGATTGACAAACTTCCTGTTTCGTTGGGGCAAAGCAGTTTGATTGTGTTGTGTGCAGGTTCCACGTCAGCGCCGGAATCCCTGGTGTTGCGTCGTGCCATATTCCGCCACCGACAACCTTCTGAAGTGCTACTGCTCCTACTGGTTCGATAACCTTGGTTTCATACTGAGGGAAACTTGTTGTTGCACTGCTTCATACCTTCCTCTTGAGGTCTCCCAACGAACGTGTGTTTCACGTCAGCAGTATACCTCCAGCGAACGCAACAATGACATTTTTAAAGAGCGTGAGAGGACGGCGATAGGCTTGATATTGGTCGGGCGAGCGGGATCATGCGAACAAGCTTGGGTGCGAGCGAGCCAGTGACAGATAGGACATATGGGCTCGAGGAACGAGTAAGGTGGTGAGGAGGGCAAGCTGGTGGCGGCATAGTGAGACAACATGGACACCGTGTTGGGAGGTTTGAATTTAGATAAAAGGGGTGGAATTTGCTGGGTGGAACCACAAATTCCATATTCATTTCTTGTTTGACCTGATTTAGCCTTTTTATTGTTCCACACCTTGCCATGTAAGAATTTTTCTTTGGTTAGATGTGATATATGAACTTTTATAGAAGTTCGGACCAAATACATTTTTTGATTGTTTGTTCTACCACCACTTTTAGCGGGTCTGTCTTTAGTAAATATAACCTCATATTTCAAAACAGTATTGCCCACCATAAACAAATTTGTTTTCATTTGTTTGCTTATTTCAAAAAAATCAGCTTTCAACAATTTACAGGTTTCAACAAATAAATTTCAGCCCCAACATTCAAAAACCATTAGTGCCAGCGTATAGAAAATTGAATTCACTTCTAGAAATCTAGGTTCAACAAAAATTTCGACCTTTAGCCTTCCGAAAATTAAATCACCCTTTCAAAGTAATTACATGCCTAATTTGTACCGAAATCAGAAAACTTGTGAACACGAGGGATAGAAGTCTAGAAAGAGGACATTCCCACTATTTTTAATTAAATCAACAAACTTTTACGAGAAAATAGGGCCCTCCCCTACAATTCTTCAGGGACACCAAAGGAGAACCGTGGTGAGAGGTGGCGCATCGTCACCGGAAACCCACACATTGAGCGTGCACAAGGATGTGAGCCCATCAGAGAGGTGATAGAGAAAGCAGTCGTGCAACCAAAGCGGCGAAGATGGGGCAACGGAGAAAAAGATATATACTGTATAAGCTAGCGCACCAATGGAATATCAAAGAGAAGGAAAGAGAACGCATTATTCCCACACACATGGTAAGGAAATGGGGAAGGATAGGATTGTGTTAAAAGACCATTGAAGATTATAATTAACCATATAGATGGGTACAATAAGAAGGGTCAAATGGGATGCGACCCAGATTATCCTTATTGATGACAACTTGTTTAGTAGCTATAGAAAATAGAAATTCTAAACTGGCAGATGCTTTTTGAAATTTTAGTCACTTTGTGGTAAGTTTCACTCACCTTTGATTGAGTTTTAGTTACTCCTTAGAAATTTTAGTCACTTATATGAAACTTAAGTTACTTAGGTGAATGTTAATTTTTCTAGTTTTGTGTTCATTGCGGTTGCACTATGCAATTGCATGCTATTTTTTTAAATAATACATTTTTTAATGAAATTCGATAAATATTACGCGTTTTGAGAGTTTAAAAAAAATAATACGGCCTAATTTACGCCGCGGACGATATGTGCCTATCGTCGACGCCGTGGACGACAGGCTCGTCGTCATTCGGCTGCACGTGCGAGAGCACCTGGTCGTCTGCACCGTGGACGACAGGCCCTGGTCGTCTACGCCATGGACGACAGGCCCAGCTCGTCGTCCGCATTTCTTTCCGCCACCGTCGCTTCCGGGTTTTTTTTGGCCAAATTTTTTCTCCATGCATCGTTTGTCCTGTCTAATTCATTCCCGTCTTATTTCTCACCAAATTCGTTCCCGCCTTTTTTCCCGCCATCCTATCTCCCGCCAAATTCGTTCCCGCCTTTTTTTCCCGCCATCCTATCTCCCGCCTGTTTCTCCAGCCAATTATTGTCTTCTCGGCCTATAAGAACCCCTTCTCACTGAGGTGGGTAAGCAGTCGAGTTCATTCACTCAAACATGTCGAGCTTTCCTTTAGATCGTAGTTTCCATCCTAAAATGTCTGAACGTCTTTTGTGGCTTGCGGCCGACTTCAAGGTAAACAATAAGTTAGTGCCATGGGAAGAACTTATTAGTTATCCACCTCATCTTGGTGAGCTTTCAGCGATGCTATATAAGTCATGTCGGCGACTACGTGGACGATTGCCATCCACTCGAAGACGACTAGCCTGTCGAGCGCATGGGCGGGCTGGGTTTATTTTTAAAAAAACTCTCAAAACACGTAATATTTATCGAATTTCATTAAAAAATGTATTATTTTAAAAAAATAGCCAATTGCATTGGGTTTTTGTTCTTGTGTGTTGCAGTTGCAATTATTTTTTGGTGCAATTGCACTGCTTCCTTTTGTAATTGCACTATGATGGTGGAGCACCAAACAGACTGAAACATGTTTGAGTCACCTTGAATTATAGACACTCCTTTAAGCCATCTACTCTCTTTAAGGCCTCCTTTGATTCACAGACTTCTTATAGGAAAACGTAGGATTCTTGTTCCTATAGGAATTGGTACTGTCGTAGCTGTGTTTGATTCACGGGAATACATCAAAAGAATTGTGAAGAAAAATTCCCTATGCAACCAGATTCCTATGGAAATCACGGGAATGAAACAATTCAGTCCAGCCTCTTTTTTCTATTCCTTCACAAGGAACGAGGCAATTATGAAAGCTAATGGTGAGTCCTATCCCTGCAGCCCACACACTGAACGCTGCTTGCTTTGCTGCTTATTTATGCTGATCAAGATTCTTAGGAAAGCATGTTAAATTCCTGTACTTTTTATTTCCTATATTTCAAACCGACCACTAGAGGAAACATTTATGCGTTCTCCTATCCTAGTTTTCCACTTGCATTCCTATCTAATTCCTATTACTATTCCTACAATTTGAGATCCTATGAATCAAAGGAGGCCTTAAGTGATTATTCATTAAACCACATTCAGCTTCCGTTCCTCTACTCCCGATGAAGAAGTCATTGAAGAGGAGGATACAACGTCCTCTGGCTGGCAACACGGTAAGATATGTACGACCTGAGGAGGCAGTGGCGATGAGCACTAGTGCGCTGTGATACCCAGAACGGGCGGTAGAGGGGAAGTGGTGACTGTGCGGGGGTGGATTGTGGAGGTGGAGAGAGTGGAGAGTGTCCATATAAGGACCAAGCAAATGGGATTTTGGGCTGCCCATGGTAGAGAAGGGCAACGGAAAATGTCTGATGTGGCCCAGAATAGACATTGGCCAGATGAATAAATTATTCACGGACGATGTGTTTACCCAGATTGGCAATGATTATCCATAATGTTGTTAGGATCGTTCTATAATAGTATTTCTTGCTAATGTAATTTTACCATACAAGATTTTTCACCTTGTTTCATTTTAGAGAATCCTACTTGTCCGCAATGTTAGACATGCAAACAATCTATACCGTATTGGTACGGTGTAGTACACCGCCCAATACGGTACACACATGTACGCCACGGTGAGGGCTTTTCTCACCCATATATTACACGTACCCGATCCCCGAGAGGGGTATCGTTTCCGCCTACGTTGACATGGTATCAGAGCTACCCTCTTCCCTAACCTAGCCGCCAACGATCCTACACCATCGCCGCCGCCGCCGAGCTTCGCCTTGGCCGCCGCCGCACACATAAAACACAGACCTAGCCGCCGCCGCCGCCGCACAACCTGCCGCCGCCGCCGCTCCTAAAACCAAGCCAAAACCAAAACCCTACAACCTGCCGCCGCCGCACACCAAAACCTGCCGCCGCCGCCGCACAACCTGCCGCCGCCGCCGCACACCAAAACCAAAACCCTAAAAACCTACAACCAAAACCAGCTGCCGCCGTCGCACCTACATCCAAAACTACAACCAAAACTAGCTGCCCTCGCACCCATGGCGTCTTCGTCGATGCCGTCCGTAGCTGCCCAGCTTGGAGCCCCTCCGTCCCAAAAAATTGTGCGTGGGAATTTTCTGATTTGGAAGACCCTTGTCTTCCCTGCCCTCCGTGTGCCCAGGTGACCGGGCTCCTCGATGGCAGCGACCCCGCACCTCCGAAGATCATTGAGATTGAAGGTGCAGAGAAGAGGAAGAGAAGGATCCCGAACCCGGACTACGCTACATGGATTGCCCATGATCAAGCCGTTCTGAGCTACCTCATCAACTCACTCTCCCCCGACATCCTTGCACATGTCGTTGGCTTGGACACGTCCGAGTCAGTTTGGGCTGTCATCTCTAGTATGTTTTCCAAACAGTCTTTAGCAAAGGTGAATCACCTCCGTGGACAGCTCAATAGCACAAAGAAGAATTTCCCTCACAGCTGCACAGTATTTTGCTAAGATGAAAAGTTTCAGTTCAGAATTAGTTTCTCTTGGCAAGGAAATAGATGATGGTGAACTTGTTGGATACATCCTTAATGGCCTAGATAGATCATATAACAATGTTGTAGCAGCTGTGATTGGCAATCCGAACACCACTTTAGATGAACTTTATGATCAGATTTATGCTCATGATATTCGTCAGAACATGCTTCAGGAGTCCGGTGATTCATTCACCTCTTCAGTTAACCTTGCTCGCTGTGGTCGCTCTCGTGGTGATCGTGGCAGAGGTGATGATGACCGCGGCAGCCGCCGTGGAGATGATCACCACGGCTACCGCCATGGCGATGATGATGGCGGCCCACGCCGCGGAGATGATGATCGTCGCTATCGTCGCGGAGATGATGACCGTGACCGCGGCCAGCGTGGTCGCACTGATGATCGTGACCGTGGCCGCCGCCGGGATCGCGATGGTGACCGTCGCATCGATGGTCGCCGTGATGATGGTGCACGTCGAGATGGTGGCCGACGCCGTGATGATGGGCGTCGCCGTGATCGTGCTCCTACACCCTTTGTTGATGTCACATGTCAGATTTGTAAAATCCATGGCCATCCAGCTGGTGATTGCTGGTGGCGCTATCAGGGAGACCGTGATGATTCTGATGACGATACTGATCACAAGGACAAGACTGCAAATGTTGCCTCTTATGGTGTTGACACAAACTGGTACCCGGATACTGGTGCTACTGATCATATTACAGGCGAGCTGAGCAAGCTATCCACTCATGAGAAGTACCGGGGCCGCGAGCATGTTCACACCGCCAATGGTCATGGTATGGCAATCTCTCATGTTGGTCATTCTGTTTTGCATACCCCAAATAGTTCATTGCATCTAAATAATGTTCTTCATGTTCCTAGTACATCCAAAAATCTGCTATCTGTTCATAAACTCACACTTGATAATAATGTGTTCATTGAGTTCCATCCGTTCTTCTTTTTGATCAAGGACCAGGTAACAAAGACGGTTCTCTTTGAGGGTCCCTGTCATGGTGGTCTATATCCTCTAGTGCCAGTCTCTAGTGGGTCTTCCAAGCAAGCCTTTATCACAATAAAGTCGTCGTCTTCTACATGGCATCGTTGTCTAGGTCATCCATCTTCATTTGTGGTGCAGCATATCATTAGGAAAAATGAAGTTTCTCATACGCCAGAAATAAATGCTCATGTTGTGATGCTTGTCAATTAGCTAAAAGTCATCAGTTGCCATACTCCATTTCCACTAGTGTCTCCACTGCTCCATTGGAACAAGTGTTCTCTGATGTATGGGGTCCTACACCTGCCTCTGTTGGCAAACATTTATACTATGTCAGTTTTATTGATGATTATAGCAAATTTACATGGATTTATCTTCTTAAGAATCGTTCTGATGTTTATCAAGTGTTTCTCAATTTTCAACAATTTGTTGAACGCAAATTTGATAGGAAAATCAAAACCATGCAAACAGACTGGGGTGGTGAATATGAAAAACTCCACAGTTTCTTCCAAAAAGTTGGCATATCTCATCATGTTTCATGCCCTCATGCGCATCAACAAAATGGTTCAGGAGAAAGAAAACACCGTCACATTGTTGAGGTTGGTTTGTCACTTTTAGCTAATGCATCCATGCCTCTTAAATTTTGGGATGAAGCATTCCTTACAGCCACTTTTCTCATCAACTTGCTCCCTAGCAAGGTTATAAATTTTGATACTCCTGTAGAGCGACTCATGCATACCAAGCCCAATTATGCTTCTCTTCGTGTGTTTGGCTGCGCTTGCTGGCCTAACCTTAGACCCTACAACAAACGTAAACTTGCTTTTCGTTCCACACGATGTGTGTTCCTCGGCTATAGTCCTCTCCACAAAGGTGTCAAATGTCTTGATGTTTCTACAGGACGTGTTTATGTCTCTCCTGATGTTGTCTTTGATGAGAACGTTTTTCCGTTTGCATCCTTACATCCTAATGCTGGTAGACGTCTTCGTAATGAAATTCTTTTACTCCCAAAAGACTCTCCATCTCATACATCAAATATTGGGGATGCAGAAACACATGATCACATACCATTGCCTATTATACCTATTGTTACTAACAATGACCAGGAAAACATAGAACACAATGCTGTGATGATACTGCTTCAAGCAACGGTACGGTATTGATTATGATGATACTTTTAGCCCTGTTGTCAAGGCAGCCACTATTCGAACTATTTTAGCAATCTCAGTTTCCAGAGGTTGGAGTCTAAGGCAGCTAGATGTTAAGAATGCATTTTTGCATGGTGTTCTGGAAGAGGAGGTTTACATGAGACAACCACCAGGTTTTGAAAATCCCCATGCCCCCCATCACATTTGCAAACTTGATAAAGCTCTTTATGGTCTTAAGCAGGCTCCTCGTGCATGGTTCTCTCGTCTGAGTTCCAAGCTTCATGACCTAGGTTTTATACCCTCAAAAGCTGATACATCCTTGTTTCTCTATCATAAGTCAGATATACTTATTTATGTTATGATTTATGTTGATGATATTATTGTCACAAGCTCATCAGATCAAGCCATTACAATATTGCTCAAGGAACTAAATGCTCATTTTGCCATCAAGGACCTTGGTGACTTACATTTCTTCTTGGGTATTGAGGTGCAGAAGGTTTCGGATGGTCTTCTTCTTACTCAAACCAAGTATGCCACAGATTTGTTAAAAAGAGCAAATATGCAAAATTGCAAGCATGCGCCTACACCTCTATCATCTACAGATAAACTGTCCTTGACCGAAGGTGAGCCTCTTGATCCAGAAGATAGTACACGGTATAGGAGCATTGTCAGTATCTTACATTGACACGACCGGACTTGTCTTTTTCGGTTAACAAGGTTTGCCAATATCTTCACTCTCCTATGACATCTCATTGGACAGCAGTAAAAAGAATTTTGCGTTATGTCAGTAACACTGTAAAACTTGGCATCTCTTTTCAAAGATCTTCTTCTACACTGTTAAGTGCCTTCTCAGATGCAGACTGGGCAGGATGCCCTGATGACAGGCGTTCCACAGGGGGTTTTGCCATCTTTGTTGGACCAAATTTGGTTTCTTGGAATGCCAGAAAACAAGCTACAGTTTCAAGGTCAAGTACAGAAGCTGAGTATAAAGCACTTGCAAATGCCACAACTGAGCTTATTTGGGTTGAAGCTCTCCTTCAGGAACTTGGGGTAAAACTGAAGGAAAAACCATGCTTATGGTGTGATAATTTGGGTGCCACATATCTTTCTGCAAATCCTGTGTTTCATGCCCGTACAAAACACATAGAGATTGATTTTCACTTTGTTCGTGAAAGAGTTGCAAGCAAAAGTCTGGAGATTAAGTTTATATCTAGCAAAGATCAAGTTGCAGATGGATTTACTAAAGCTCTTCCTGTTCGTAGTCTTCATGAGTTTATGCGTAATCTAAATCTGCTAGCAGTTTAGATTAAGGGGGCTGTTTTTTTTTTTGCAGTTTATTAAGGGGGCTGTTAGACATGTAAACAATCTATACCGTATTGATACGGTGTAGTACACCGCCCAATACGGTACACACATGTACGCCACGGTGAGGGCTTTTCTCACCCATATATTACATGTACCCGAGCCCCGAGAGGGGTATCGTTTCCGCCTACGTTGACACACAATTATCCCAAAGATCAACCAATTTATTTAAATTTTGTAATCTTTTATTCTCATCTAGTTCACAGAGAATTCTTTCATAGGTTTATCAACCACAAAGAAGGATAGGGGTTTAGGGCTCATCACAGAGCTCTCAGTAGATGATTGATGTTAAGTTTGATGTTAAGTCGAGTGTTTATCAGTTTTGCAATTAATGTTGTATCAAAGAGGTGGTTAACTTTGGAGGTTTTCGTCTGGGATTTTTAGCAATCGGTCTCGCGCGAAGTGATTTTTCAGCAACCCCATCTTGGTCGTTGTGATTGGGCTACATTGCTGTACTATACATTCTCACGAGGGATTTTATGGCTTACTCTAATTTCGAAGCATGTTATTATGGAATACCGCCTATCCTTAGAAAATAAGATTGCATCCAAATGATCAAGGTGCTATGCCCATCTTGTAAGATAATTGCCATATCTTAAGCATACAATGATCAGTTATCTGCTATAAAAACACAAGGTTAACAAGGGAGGAGCCATTTGTCAATGTATAAAGATAGAATCACTCCTTAATGAGAATTATATAAATTCGCTCCCAACGAGATTCGAACTCATGTTGTTGAGGTGACATATGTGAGCCAACTACTGTTCTATCGTCCCACACTCCCACTCTAGGAGAAACGATGACAACACGGGAGGAGTCATGTGTCAATGTATTAAGATCAGATTGCTACTTGATGAGAAATCCTGAAATTCGCTCTTGGTCGGATTCAAACTCCACTTGATAGGGTGTACCACTACGACCCGACCACTAGGCTCCCTCGATCTAGAGGACCACTAGGCTCCCTCGATCTAGAGATACCTCCTGCACGCCCTTCTAGGTTGTACTTCCTATTAGTTCACGGGAGATAAAACCCATCTGGATTTTAGAATATCTAAAAAAGTACGGCCTTAGTCGCGCATTGGTGTGAGCGAGGGGGAGATTCAGAACCTGCCGCTATGGCATATTGCCAGCCGATACAATTGGAAAGCGAGACCAAACACTATAGACTCTTACTCTAAACATCGAATGCAATGAAAAATTCTTCGACAGACCGACTTAGCTGATTGATGTCATAAGCAATCTTCCTCGTATAGCGAAATCAAGAGTTCACGCTCAGCGTGAAGGAAAGCACTTCTACTTTCTCTGAGCTCCCCATAGTATTTTCCTGTAGACACACTTGGGTGTTCTACTAGCGCCAGCATCAATAATCAGATCATACTTTTCTTAGGTCGCATAAGTAATGGCAAAGCCGGAATGAATAGTATTTTTCAGCGTACATGATGAGGAAAAGATAGTATTTTTCTTTTTGCTTGTAATACCTATCTCATTTACTATAAAATAATGCAAGCTCGTCTCGAGAAGCTTGTATCTTGTTGTGTACATGCGCGTGAATACATGCTCTTAGCCGCACACACGAAAGACGTAGGGCCGGAGCCTCCTACAGAATAAGAACCTGTGCGGTAAGTAGAATGCCACCACGAACCCCACGACGAACCCAGCCGCCGCACCGATGCTAGACGCATCGTTGATCCTGCGCAGCCTCACCCGATTTTTGCACTTCTTGTCCAGCGGCGCCCCGCAGAGCCCCGGGTTGCCAGTAAAGTTCGCTGACGAGAAGGGTTGCCCCAGCATAGGATCCCACAGCGCGTTGTCCACGAACCTGGACGCAATTAGCGTCGGAATTCGACCCTCGAACTGGTTGTCCTGAAGGAGAAGGGTGTTCAGGTACGTCATGTTTGCGATGCCTGCTGGGATTTCACCTGAGAAGCTGTTGTTCGACAGATTTAGTTTAGTTACGTAGGGCAACTGGTCAGAGATGTGCTCCGGGAGAGGCCCTGAAAGCTTGTTGCCCGACAGGTCCAGCTGGAGCATGGAGCTGCAGAGCTCGAGACCTGCAGGGAAGGGACCTTCAAATCCTAGGTTGCCGAGACGCAAACCGAGAACCCTGTTCTCATCAGGGTGCCAGCATTCCACGCCGGTGAACTTGCATATGTCGCCCCTCCCAACGCGAGTAAAGTTCCATGAGGATTCAAGTATACCGTTAGGATCAATCAGCGACTGTTTGAGGTCCTTCAAGCATTGGACGTCAGAAGCATTGCCATCGCCGAAGTACGGTGACCAGCAGCTCAGGAGCAGCAGCCAGAAGATCAGCTTCATGTAACCATGCATCGTGTGACCTCCAAATTGCCACCTGATCCATCAAAATACGCACGATCCAGGATACTCCGTCAAATTCACTTGTATGAGAGTACGCGACAGTATAGTATAATACTAATAGTACTGTCTAGCACACACCTTCCCTAAGAAATGTCCTTTGACATAAAACGCAGTGGCACAGAGGAAAAAACTTCGCCTCTTGTGAACTCACCTGATCGATCCGCAGACCAATTATGCAGTACAAAGCAGAGCCACCCTATAGCAGAAATGAAACCTTCATGTCATGCCTTTGTAGCTAAAAAGAAGCATATATGCACCCAGATGCAGAAGCTTCAACTGGTAGATGACGCACGGCACGGCCCAGAGACCGACCCTGCGTCAAGACTCAAGAGTCTCCGGTCGTCGCCGTGGACTTGTCCCCGGAACGTGTGGAGGCTGGTAATCGCTAGATCAGTGGATCTGGACGAAATGGTCGTTGTGCAGCTACGTTTGTGGCTCCTCGTTACTCTGACTATCTGCCACACCGACGACAGATATTTTAGCACTCAGTGTAAACATCCAAAACACGCACTGAAGTCTGAAGGCGTAGTTTAACATCACTCTATTTGAATCGTCGTTGCTTAGACTGCAACTGCTGCCTACCTTCCCCAAGCGATCACGAGTAGATGAAATGTGTGATGCATGCATCCTTAAAGAGGAAAAAATGGAAGTGGAGAGAACAACACTGCAATGATTTTAAATGATACAGTCGGTTTGTCTGCCGGTAAACACGGCCAGTAAAGCCTCGAATCGTTCTGCAAGAGTCCAACTATGCATTACAATTTACAAGCAAAGCACCGGCATTGCTAAGTTGCCTGATGCACAGGTGAAGGATAGTAACAGTTACTATAGGGAACAAATAAACTTACAGATAAAAACTTGGAAGTGCTCAGTTGGCCTCCAGAACTTGATGACAGAGTTTCAGAATACTCTCATACCTGGAATACGCAGAACAAGGAGCCTCTCGGAGTAGTGTGGGAGGTAGAAGGCGAAAATTAACCAAGGCACGAATCGGACAGCCGTTCCAATGCTGGACCCTTCGTTGATCCTGTGCACCACATAGCCCCTGGTTACCAGCAAAGTTTAGATGATTGACATTCATGCATTCAGGAAGAACAAAGCATGGAAATGGGGGCGAAGAAAACAGTGCCAAGGTTCAACCTAGCTGCTCTGCGTTTTGCTTTAAAAGATCAACGGTGAACACCAATATAGTTTAAATGTTCCTGTCAGAATGTTGAAATCGAAACGAGTCGGAGAGCATGTATTATGACGCCCAGCGGTGCCTTACATCATTAATTCCAGAAGAGTTAATATATGCATCACAAAAGTAGCACCTGAACTCTACGTTAACTGGGATACATATCAGGTGAAAGGTAATCGTTTCAGTAAGGAACAAACTTAAATTTCAGTTGGAAGTGCTCATTTGGCCCCCAGAGAATAATAGAAGACAATCTTTCAGTACAAGTGGATAGTAACAGTTACTATAGGAAACAAACAATGTTACAGATAGAAACTTGGAAGTGCTCAATTGGCCTCTGGAACTTGATGACAGGCATAGACAGAGAGTTTCAGAATAGCACCTGAACTCTACTTTTCCTGGTTATCAGGTGAAAGATAATCGCATTCTAAAAAATACGGTGAAACCTAATCGTTTCAGCAGGGAACAAACTAATATTGCTGCTGGACAAACTTTCAGAACAAGTGGATCACATGTGGAAGACGTAGGCACGTAGCCTCTCGGAGCAGATGAATGAGCGCGAGAAGTAGAGTGCCACCACGAAACCAGCGACGAATCCGACAGCCGCCCCGATACTGGATTCGTCATTGATCCTGTGCAGCCTGATTCGTATCCGTCCCATTCTCTTCCGGGAGGCAGGGCACTCATCCAACGGTGAACCGCAAAGCCCTTGGTTACCCACAAAGTTCGAAGCTGAAAACCTCTGTAGAAAAGACGGAATAGGCCCGGATAACAAGTTGTCTGCAACATTGAATGTAGTTAACCGAGTAAGGATATTGACTTCCGCTGGAATTGAACCGCTGAGTTGGTTATGCTGAAGGTTGAGGAGATTCAGATATGTCATATTTGAGATATTCTGTGGGATTGAACCCGAAAAGCTATTGTACGAAAGATCTAGATCTGTCAAATATGGCATCTGCCGTGAGATGTCGGGAGGGATCGGCCCTGAAAAATTGTTACTTGACAGATCCAGACCACTCATGCTTGAACAATTCTGAAGACCTCGAGAAAATGTGCCTTCAAGTCCTAGGTTCCCGAAACGCAAAGACAGAACCCTGTTCTCATCGGGGTGCCAGCATTCTACACCGGTAAATTTGCAAATGAAACCGGCAGTGCTATTGTCGAAAATCCATGACGACTTGAGTACGCCATTGGGATCAATCACTGATTGTTGTACAGACCTCAGGCACTGGATATCAAGGTCAGAACCGAAACACAATGATGAGCTGCTCAAGAGCAGCAACCAAAGGAGGGACTTGGTATCACCAGCCATCCCAGATTCACAGACGTGGAGTGGAACGAACAGTTTGCCCAGCCAAAAGTTGCAGCTTCTCAATTCTGGTGTTCCCCTGCTCAAAACTTGCGTAAGATAGAACACACTGATTGTAAAGACAAGTAATAATAATTTACTCATACATGGAGACACCACAATGCTTAAAGAAAACGCACCAATTTATCCAGCCAAATCAGAAGCCACCATCTGTAATGGATGAACGGGTGCAGCCCTTTTATAATGGAGAATCCCTCAACTGGAGGAATACTTTTCTTCTGTCCATTCCTAATTTTGTATTGACTTGAAAGAATATGCCACAAGAATACAGGGAAAAAAGACATACCGTATGCCTACTGTGAATAGTCCTCATTCTGAGCAGTCTACGTCACTTCATGAGTGCAAGAAGGCACACATCAGAAAGACCTACCCAGCTTCCTTGATAGCTTTCAGTCTCGGTAGAATTGTCGTAGAAGAATGTGGAGAGAGTTTGCATCATCACCTGGAAGAATAGGATTTTGAGCCCTCTTTGTGAAAACTTTGGTTTCACGCTCTCGGCGGATTCACTCCAAGATATGATGGATTTTCAGAAAACATTAATGGATATCATTGCTATAAGACTACATAAATTGTTATGCAGAAATACGGTCATGTAGCTCCTGCATACAGCGAACTGGTATAGTTTAGAAAACATATAAGTTTGCACGAATTTGTTTTGTTGCATGACACATATGGTCATATTTTTTTAGCGAAATTTGAAAATGTGCATGTTATAGCATGACATATGACGAATAAGAAAAACATATTCACTAGACAAAGAAATCGAATATAGAGCATGAATCGTACCCTGGTGGAGGAAATCTGGACACTGAGATGTCTGCTTTCTTACTTGGCAGAAAACACGAGGCACTATTCAGATTCTGCCACACCTATAAAATATAAAGTTTTCTCATGTCTATTTTCTTAATATAACTGCTCAAATCTGATATTTAATGCTGCTTTGCTGGGAGTTTATTTCCCTCAAGAAAATGTTTCAGGAGAGTGAAGCCCAATATATTTTTTGTATTTCCTATAAAATCTCGAAATAGTCGAGGTACATAAATCATCATAAGTTTATGCCGCCATACCGGTGATTCCTTGCATCATTCCATTAGTTAAGAGAATGGCTTTCACCATATGCATTACAAGCGGAGAAACAACACAGGACTGCATACTACCAGGTATACATGTTAAGGAATTGTTACTGCAAGGGCAAGAGAGAAAACTGTAATTGCTGTTGGAAGTGCTCGTATGGCCTCCGGAAGTTGATGACAAACTGAATTCCAGAACAAGTGGCCCATATTCGGACAACGTAGAAATGTAGTCTCTTTATGAATCAGTGCGGGAAGTAGAAGGCCACCACGAACCCCGCAACAAATCCAACAGCCGGTTCGATGCTGGACTGATCGTTGATATGCAGCCTCATACGTATCAGTCCCAATCTCATTCTCCTGGGGCACTCATCCAACCGTGAATCACAAAGCCCTTGATTATCAGCAAAGTTCGAAGGCGAAAACATGAACTGCGCTGGAATTTAACCGCTGAGTTGGTTATGCTGAAGGTTGAGGAGATTCAGATATATCATATTTGAGATATTTGATGGGATTTCACCTGAAATCTATTGTACGAAAGATCTAGAGATGTCAGATATGACATCTGCCGTGAGAAATCGTGAGGGATCGATCCTGAAAAATTGTTACTTGACAGGTCCAGAGGCATGCTTGAACAATTCTGAAGACCTTGAGGAAATGAGCCTTGAAGTCCTAGGTTGCCAAGACACTAAAGGGAGAACCCTATTCTCACCGGGGTTCCAGCATTCCACGCCAGTAAGCGGCATGTGAAACCGTAAGTGCTTGTATAGACTTCACGCACTGGATATCAAGTTTAGAACCAAGACACAAAGATGAGCAGCTCAAGAGCAGAAACAAAAGGAAGAACCTGGTATCATCCACCATTGCAAACCTGGAGTGAAACTAACAGCAGCTCGGCAAAATGTTGCAGCTTGTCAGGCGTCACCTGATCAAAACTTATTTGAGAATACTTCAACACTCTACTTGAAAAAACAAGAAATAATTTACTCACACATGACACTCCAAAAAGCCTTCAAAAACTCACCAGTTGATCCAGCAAAAGCAGAAGCCACCACCTACTTGTTGAGCTCGGGACAATACATTCAGTGGAGCAAACTTTTCTTCGGACAATTAATTCCCTGGATCCTACTGAGTGGGAGACTAGCAAGCACACGAAAGAAAGACTGACCAACTCCCCATCACACTGTAAGGAAGCAAGCAAGCAATCCCAGTTGGTAATATAGACCTTCATATTTTTTAATATATAATTGGTCAAACTTAAAAGGTATTGACTTTTGTAGTTTATATGCCACCTATTTGGGGGCAGAGGAAGCAGGGACGAAGCTGAGAAAAAATGGCACTGGGGTCAACACTATATCTCTATTACATTGGGGTCATTGTCTATAAATTATCTCTTGCTAATACAGATTAGTGAAGGATTTTGCATTTTCCATTGGGGTCAGCTGACCACATTGGCCTAAAGGCAGGTCCGTCCCTGAGAGGAAGTAATACTTTGTCGAGAGTAAAGACAGTGCTTCTAGTAACTAGTAGACAGTTGGATTACTTTAGGATAAAACTACAACTTGGTAATAATAGGTCAGATTATCCACTTCATATTGCACAAAGCATGAACAAACACGCATCAACACGAGAAGTTTCACGATTTTAATTATTTATTTATAATCACGAGAGATTTGTAATATTTATCACAATGTACACGTACTTCACTCTTGTGACACGCACACGACTTGTTTGCCGACATTTTTACCACTGAATAGACCAACAAAAGCAGCAGGTGCATTCTCTAGCCCAATGCTCATGTCTTCTACATATACAATCTTGCCATCCCTGTAATGCTTGTCCATGTCTTGGAGGAACTGTGGGTATAAGCTGAGGTAATCAGTTTGGATGAAACCCTGCATCTTTATCCGTTTCGGTACCAGGCAGAAGAGGTTGTGGATCCCTACAGGATCGGTCATGCCATGTTGGGACACCATCCCGCATACAGCAATGCGACCATGCATCCGCATGTTGACGAGGACGGCATCTAGCATTGATCCCCCTACGTTCTCAAAGTAGATGTCGATACCTTCAGGAAAGTACCTATGTATGGAAAGATTGCACAACAAAGATTACAGTGTATTCTCAATGTTTACCGGGTTCAATAGAACTAACAATTTTGAAACAAAAAGGCTAAGCAGCTGATGCCTAAAAATATCTAGTCGAATTTATAGGATGTTGGGCTTCAGGCAAAACCTCATTCATGATTTTGAGAAGGTTTAAGTAGTTCAAATTCACCGGGTCATTAGATCAGCCATGAAATATCCCTCATTTCGTACACATCTTCATGTTCATAAGGGATGAAGTGTGTTGGCTTGGAGTTAGGACCGGATGGCCCATTCACCATCTGGTTCCAAAATTAAACCCACCATAATGCAAGTATGGAAGGGCGTGCCTCTTGATTTGAGGTAGGTTCATCAACTGTTTATTCTGTTAATATGACTCTTAGATGTTCATTATAACCTAGCTTGATCCATCGATGTTTATACAAGTTCCTGTTGAATCTTATTGAAAGAAGAGGTCTGACCTTTTCAAGGCTGCAGTCAAGTCAGGCTCCTCTTTGTAATTAAAAGCTGCATCGAAGCCGAACTTATCTTTGAGTAGCTCAACCTGAAACATTGTTGCGGACCCTCAGTGGTATAGCTAAAAAGGTAACTATTAATAGTAATACCACTAGTTAGATGAGTACTTTCTGATTTGTTCCAGCACTTCCAACAACATAGCATCCATGAAGCTTTGCAAGCTGACCAACAATCTGACCAACTGCCCCAGATGCAGCAGAAACAAATACAAAATCTCCTTTTTTCGGTGAGCAGAGCTCATAGAATCCAGCGTAAGCTGTAAAACCAGGCATTCCTGCAGAAAACACCAGCATATTATTAAGCATGTTGGATAAAAAATGGTTCGCAACTTCACATACAGCAATATCAGAAACATTACATGCTGATCAGTATAAACTAGTCTCCACTGGGCCATTACAACAATGCCTATCCATTAGAACAACCATATGACTAGACCACTAGATATAACCTCAACCACACCACCAGACACTAGTTCCACACTCCATTGCCAATTCATCATAACAATCAAGAATAGTCCATTTCATATTCCTCCGCCACACAACCTTTATTCATTTGGTATCTAAAATCATGTTTCTTCTAAGTTAATGTACATCAATGCAAGCATATTGCTACGAGTTTCCCGCATACTTGTATTACTCCAAATCTTTTTTTTTTCTTTTTTTTGTGCGGCTGTGTGCATCCTAGTTGGGCCGGGCGTAAGCTCCTATGATTTGTATCAGCCTAATGCAAGTTATGAGTTTAATTAAGCACCCTTTATTATGCTCAAAAAAATTAAGCACCCTTCATCGGGAAAAAAAATTAACCGCCCTTTATCGGGGGAAAAAATGCAAGTGCGAACAAAGGAATACTTCCAATCGAATTGTCATATGCCTTGTGCTCCTAATTTAAAATCATTGGAAAGAAACTGACCGAGAAGCCCCAAATGATAAGAGAGCGGTATGTCACTTTGCTGAATCTTATTCAGCTGCTCAGGCTTCTCGATCAGGCTGTAATCCTCCCAGCCAGTCATTCCCGAAACAACGTCACCCGCACTGAACCCCGGATGGGTGGAATCCACCACTCTCGCCACACCCAGCCCTTCTATAACCTTGCAGAGCAACAAATTCCTTGATCAGTAAACAAAATTCCTTGAGCAGCCAACAACAAGGGAGACCAGTAATCTGTCAGAATGGAACGCGAGCTGAAGATTTGGGGAAAATTTAAAACGAACCGATCCGGGCTTGAACGGGGGATGTAAGAATTCTGGTTGTCCCGCATCCGGCCGCGCATGTAGGGGTCGCAGGAGAGGTAGAGGTTCTTCACCAGCACCGCCGGGCCGGCGGCGCCCTCCGGGACGCGCAGCGCCACGGAGCCGCCGTCGACGAGCAGCATGTCGTCCTCCCTCGGCGCGCGGCTGATGTACTCCCGCAGCACCACCTTCCTGTTCCCCGCCGTCGCTACCGCCGCCGCGGGCTTCGCTTGCTCCATGCCGCCGTCCGTCTGTGAGGGGAGAGTAGAGTTTGGCTGGCTGCACGTCGACCGTTTTGGTAGGTGGACTGCTGGAACTCGCCGGGGTGTCTAGTTGATGCGGGTGGGGCCGACGACGGGTGTAGCTGAATCGGACGGCCACGAGGAATGGTGGCCATTGGGCCCAGATTTATTGGGCTGGCCCGAAACACAAGAAAAAAGCCCAAACTGAGCCGGCTTTTTATGAAAAGAGGGCCGTTGTCCGGCCCGAGCACAAAGCCCTGAGTAGGGCCCACGCCGCATGGGAGTCAGTGGACGTCTTGCAGAAAATACTGCGCGGGGACACCAAATGTTATGGCTCCGTATTGCTCCAGACATACCAACCGGGGCCTTAGGGGATGATCCACACGGAGATGTTATCAAATACAAATACATTCTCATTGGTCAAGCCAGGGACCGGGTTCAGATGGGACCACTCCCCATAACTGCTACGCTCGAGTTCCCATTAGAAAATATGACATGTGGGACCAAGACACTACACATTGTATGTATACAAGCATGAAACCCTAAATCCCAACTCATTCTCACTTTCACCTCTTCTCTTTGCAGGTGTTGCCATCCTCGACTCCCCAGTTGTACGCTATCATATATTTTGCTCCTATCTATCTATACTATTATTTATTTGCTAGTGTTGGGAAGTGATGATCATTTTATTTACTAGTGTTGTTGGTTTAGTTAGGGATGGAGAAACCGTTGGTTATTTGCTACCCAGTGTAGGGATGGGGATGGTACAAAAGTTACCCCGTGACAGTTAATGGGGATGGGAAGAGATATGTTTCACTGGATGGTTTTGGTTGAGCAATAAGCAGTGGTTACTGTCCCCATTGTCAAGGACCGGGGCACGGCTTGATAGGTTGGTTTTTGGAAGAGAGTGTTCCCCGAGGCGTTGTTGGGCCTAGAGCACACTAATGACGGTGAAAGATTTCGATCTAGCCAAACGTCGTGCTCAACACGATTTGGAGAATCCAAAGCTGAGAGCCACATTCCTAAAATATGTATCTAGACGACATTTTTTCAGAAGAATAATCGTAATGTGTGTAAAACAATCATTTTAAATTTCTTTTCCTTTTGTATTTTTCTTTTCTTTTTTAGCAAACTTTGTACTTCCTTTACATGGGTTTATCTCAAGGGGAGTTTACCTTGAACATTTTAATGAGGCGAGCTTAATAAAACTCACTATTTACCCCATATGACATTTTCTCTCTTCTTCTCAATATTTTTTATGTTTACATTTTTCGGCATTGTTTCTTAGTTTTTTTATGTCCGAAAGAGCATGAACGAGCACAAACGGCCAAAACAGGCACATGAGCCTTTACGCCACCTGGCCTAGCATGAAATCAGGTTGGGTGGAGCTTTTTTTCAAACGCGACACGTGGTTCGACATGCGGGCCTCATCATGCCGAGACGGGCATGGCACCGTTTGAGCCTGTCCCGTCCCAAGCCGCTTAAGACTTGAGAGGAGTGGGTGGTGCTGTG